>OZ024724.1:11802916-12437500 GCA_964016875.1 Fallopia convolvulus | reverse complement strand
AGATTCAGTTACAGCCATAATCAATTGTACTGACTATGCTAATTCTCATTCATTCTCGGCAAATTCTCCCATGTAACAATCTTGAAGCTAATTATGTCAAACAGCTACTGTGGGAATTCTAAAATTGGGGAATAGATGATCAATTTTTTAATTTCATGTCTCTTTCAGTTACACAGTTGAACAGAAACAGTCTACTACATAGCCTTAAATAAGTAGCTAAATTGCAACTTGCAAGCACCTCACTACTATATAGCCTACATTCACGCCGATTATTACAGATAACAACAAAAAATCGAGGGAGTCAATTGTTTAGTCCGAAGATTCAACAGCAAGATCTCTCATGATTAATTTAATAATCCCTAAATAAATAAATAAATAGGGTTTCTTCATAGCACGATGAAATCACAGAGGTGGTCGGCGAGCAATCCGCATCCATAGGTTAATTGCTACGAATTGGCGACAGGTGAACTTTCAACCATTAAAAAATGAAATCAAGCCTTTTTAAATCCACAGCAACAAATGAAAAGAAGAGGAAGTTGAAGACATGGAGAAGTATGACATACGATGCATGCGAGAAAGAAACAAGCACTTCACCTTAACATGTTCCATGAATCCACCAGATCGAGCTTCTTCTGTCTTCCTTCTCCATTATGAAAAAAACCCTAGTAGCAGGAGGATGTAAATGTGGCGATTGGGCCTCGGCGACATGGGCCAGAACTTTGGATTATTTATTTTTTTAAAGTAAAGGAAAGAAAAAAAAAACAATAAAAATATAAAAGAAGTTTAATCTATACAATAGCGAAAAAGCGGGAAATGTACATACATATTCCCAAAGATAAATAAGAAGATACAATATTTCGACCAAAAAAAATCAAGAAGACAAAATATCGTGTAAGAACGGGTGTTAAAATGAAAATTTTCTCAATATTTCAGATTATACATTTATTAAATGGGGTAAAAAAAACAAAACGACATATTTTTTCAAAATATTTGCGTATTTTTCAAAAAAAAATCCATCTCTAAGAGATATGTGAAACTTGTGCATCGATTTCACCTTGAATATGCATCAAAATTAACTATATATGTATCAAAACTAGTTGTTCGTACATCGAGTTTTGATGTACATTGTGCATTAATTTACAACTTTTTATTTTTATTCGTTTAACCTTACTCATGTGTATGGATATAATATTTAGCTAGTTTTTATGCAAATACCATTAGTTAACTAACATTTTTTGGTTATTTGATGTGCATATGATTAGTTTTGATGCACATGCATAAATGATATAAACTTTTGGGCTTAAAACATATACAACCCCCTGTACTTGTGCAAATTTGTCAAATAGACACCCCACCTTTGGTTTGGACCTATTGAGCACTTAAACTTAACAATTTAGACCTATTAAACACCTGGTCGCTGACATAGCTGAGCGCGTACATGTAACGCTTTAAGGGGCGATTGAAATACCATAAATCCATTGTAAAAGGCTGATTTGGAAATTAATATCCAAAAAAAATAAAAAAAATTCTCTTTTTTCTGCACTTCTTCCTCTTCCTCTCGCAGCCTCTGCTCTTCCTACATAGCCATTCTTCTCAGCCTCCTTCACCCTCGCCTGGACTCGTCCTCACATACTTCTGAACAAACTTATCTGAGTCCGTCATTCCGTCCCGACTCTCTCTAGAACAGGTCTGAGTCCATCGTTCTGTCCAGACTCTCTCAAGATCCGGTTCGAGTCCATCGTTCCGTCCCGATTCTCTCTAGATCTGGTTCAAGTTCGTCGTTCCGTCCCGATTCTCTCGATATCTAGTTTGATTCCTTCCTTCCATCCCGATTCTCTCTAGATCTCGTTCGAGTTTGTCGTTTTTCGTCCCGATTCTCTTTGGATTTGGTTCGATTCCGTCGTTTTTCGTCCCGACTCTCTCTGGATCTGGTTAAAGTCAGCTGTTCCATCCCGACTTCAGAGCATTCAGCCATGGGAGACGAGATTTAGAGCACGCCATGGGAGACGAGCTTCAAAGCTTTAGAGCCTTCAGCCATGGAAGATGCTTCGTTCTGCTCCAAATCTCTCTCTGATCTTTACTCTTTCTTTTTTGTTTTTTGTTTTAATAATTTAATTTAATTAACCTTTAAAGTTCCAGCTTATGTGGCAAAATAAATCCCGGCTTATGTGGCAAAATAGGCTTATGTGGCACACATGTGGACAAAAATTTGGAATATGTCAGCGTGCGTGTTACACACTCAACATGGTTGTCAGCGATCGGGTGTTTAATAGGTCCAAATTGTTAAGTTTAAGTGCTCAATAGGTCCAAACCAAAGGTGGGGTGTCTATCTGACAAATTTGCACAAGTACAGGGGGTTGTATATGTTTTAAGCCTAAACTTTTGTGCATCAATTTTGGCTTTTATGTGCATTAAAACTAGTTATTTGTGCAACAATTATTGTGTATCAATTTCCGACCTTTTTATTTTTATTTTTTTGACAGCAAAGAGTTTTGATCTTATTATAAATCAAGTTCAACCAAAGATAGTATACTTGGCAGTACATCAGAGACGAATAATTGCTCACAAAAACATCGAGACAAATTCGAGCCATAGAATGAGCAATCGAATTACCCGAGGGATGTACATGAGAACAAACATGTTACATAAATGAGGACAAATATAAAGAAATGTCATCTAAAACACTTCCTAAATAAGAGAAAACAGTGGTATGATTGTTGACAACATTGACAACAATTTGAGAATCTATCTCCACTTGAATGTGGGTGGCACCAATCCTTTGCAAAGTGGTGAACCCAAAAGATAACTCCAAAGCTTCAGCAATGGGAGTCAGATATGTTGCTGGTAAACGTCTAACGACAACAGCAATAACAAAGCCATAAGAGTCTCTTATCACAACACCCAAACATGTCTCATTTGTGGGAAGACTTACATCATTTGTATTCGCCTTTATGCAAGTATGGACACGACACTGTTGATGTTGTCATGGTGCTCGATACATTTGAATAGGGATTAACAAAGCTTGAAAACCCAAACAACATTGCCAAACTATTAGGCTGAATATCTTGAAACATAAACTTATTTCTGACTATCCATGATACCCAATATAATAACAAACGTTGAATTAAACCTTCTTTGCCATGAGAATTCTGTATGTGAACTACAATTTCTGAAAAAGACAAATCATGAAGTGTAATATAGAATTTTATAAAGGTGAAGTTTGCCAAAAAAAAAAGTTTAGCACCCGGGCATTCAAACAAAGCAGCCAAAGAGTTTCACTTGTGATCGAGCAGCGATCACAAGATTTGGAATCAACCACCCTCATGAGCATCAAATTAGTGTGAACACTTAAAATTCAATTAAGGGCACGCCAAGCAAATACCCGCAACTTTGGGGGTACTTTCAAAGACCAAATAGTCGACCATAAAGAACATGCATCGACAATAGTACCATTGGAAGAAGAACGCCTTAACATACCCATCCAATATCCGGATTTAACTAAATATACACCACTACTCGTTAGATACCAAAATCTGATATCATAAGCACATCGAGAGGATAGAGGGATACTCAAAATGAGGGGTACTATCAAAGAGTCACGCATTTGCTGTAATAACATAATGTTCCATTGACGTGTATCTTGATCTATAAAATCAGATACTTTGTGTTCATCAAAAAAGCATGAAGGAACAACATTGCTACAGAACTTTTCCTAATCTGGAATCCAAGTATCTCGCCAAAAATCAATAGTGTCCCCAACACCCACTCTCCAAGCTAAGGCTTCCATAAGTAAAGACTTGGACCCCCGTATACTAGACCATGAATAACTTGGAATGTAGCCTCTTCGAGAAGAAATGAAATCCAAATAAGGAATGAAACTGATGAGCATGGCACTCATCAGTTTCGTGCCCATAATCTCTGTGGAAATCGCACCATCTTGCCATATCTCTTTGGATTAGGGATTTCGACCTTCTTGGCCCATCAAACTTTTCTGCGAATCTCTCGAGACCTTTCACCAGCTCAGCGGGCGTCATACCGAGTTTGTACTCATGGAATCTGGGCAGCGATAGCCCATCATTTTTCCCTCCCAATTGCCTGACGCCGACAGCATTTACCCTAGGAGTCTCAGGGCGGGGTTTAGGATACGGTTGACCGCGGCGCTCTCGATGATAGTCAAGAGCAGTCCTCCTCTCCATTCGGTCAAAACCCGATGAGGTCCGCACTAGGGCTTCATCTTCTTCTAGCCAAATGTGCACAAGGGCTTTAACCTAAACGTCCTCTAAGCTAAGGCACTGATACGGGTGATTTCAATTTTTAAGGGTGGTTTTTTGCAAACGAAATATTTTTACAGGAGGTTTACTAAAATTTCAATTTTTACGGGTGATTTTGTGCACAAACCCATAATTCACGGTGATTGTGTGAAATTCACCCAAATATTTATGCTTCGACTAAAAAAAGACTACACTTTATCAAAAGAGAAGACTACACATTGTTTTTTTTTCCCGAAAAATTACTGAAAATAATCCTAATTTTTCCCATTAACCCAAAACAACACTAAAGGCACCCACATTGAGAGAGACACATTTGAGTCTCTCACCAATATAATAATAATTATTTAAGTGAGGGACCACCCCTCACAATTCCTCTTTTAAGGGACTCTCACACAAAAAAGGCATTTTTTATAATTTTTTTATTTTTTTAATGTAGTAGGGACTCCCTGAGAGCCCGTCAATGGAAATGCCCTAATTTTCAATTTGACTAGTTTTGGTACTAAATTGTACCATATTAACCCGAAATTATTTCCGGTGAAAAATCCAATGAAGTAGGTGATATGGTAGTCAAATACACTGACTAGATTAATGAAAATGGATGAATTTTTTTTATAAGGAAAGAGTAGGGCGATCGCTAACAAGCAAGTGACATCCCTAGAGCACCTTGAAGGATGAGGTTCTGAAGAACCGGGTCAACTGAAAGCGGGACGGATGAGACTCGGCGAAATGATACAGCTATATAGTCCACCATCGTGTTGCACTCCTGAGTGACATGGCGAATACTCCAATGCCGGAAACGCGCAAGCAAACAGTAGATATCAGAACGAAACATCTCGATCTTCCACAGACAACGCCAATTGCATAGAACGGCCTTGACCAACTACAAGTTGTCGCCTTCAATCTGGATGTGGCAAATACCACGCCTGGTGGCCTCAATAATTCCTTGACGTAAGGCGATGTTCTCGGACATAAGAATAGACTGACGACCAATCAGTTCACCGTGTGGATAGGGTCTCCGCTGCAATCCCTAAGGACATACCCGAACGACACCACCCCTCAGCATTCATTGCACCATCAAAATTAACTTTAGTAAAATTATTAGTGGGTTTTATCCAATTAGCATGGTTCTGATTTTTCTTTATTGTTCAATCACAATTATGGGGGATGGGTTCACAAAACGTTTTAGTATGATGCACACACATATATTAATGCATTCAATTTCGATACATATTCGTCCATTTTTATGTACAAACAATAGATTTTTGATGTACAAACAATTGTTTATTTATGCATAAAATCACAATTTTGATGAACAACATCATAGTTTTGATGAACAAAATCATAGTTTTGATGAACAAAATCACAATTCTAATGCACAAACAATAGGTTTTGGTGAACAATCTAGGCGCATGTCCTATTTTTATTTTTTTTTCAAAAATACGTGAATAATTCGCCAAAAATTCGCCCGTGTCGTTTTTTCCCCTTTTAAGTGAAATGATCAACGCCTTTGATTTTTCTCCATCCTACCACTCTTGTTCTTTCGTATTTCGCAGGTATGCGCCAATCCTCACCTGAACCAGACCCTTTTCAGTTTTCATATATACCCAGGAAATTAGTATATCAAAGATATCATTCATATCCATATCCATATCCGTTATCTAGATATCATTTATACTTATATTTTGATTTCCATAGTGATATCGATATCCAATATCTCATACCTTAGATATTAATACCAAACAAGCCCTAAAAGTTAGTTTTATTTTGAGTCAATGGGAAAAGTTTGGATTATTTTCAGTAATTTTTTTTTTTCGAAAATTTCACACGGTAACCCTGAGTTATGACATTATTCATGAGGTGTACTGAAATTTAGCATAATTTACACGGTAACCCTGAGTTGTATATAAAATTCACAAAATAACCTTGAGGTTTAAAAAAAAATTGTCAAATAATCTAGAGAAGTCCTGTACGTTCATTTGTCAAAATTTGTCAAACAAAATTTGTCAAACATTTGACACAACTTAAGGTTATCGAAAATTTTAACGTACAGGACTCATTAATAGTGGTATTAATAAATAATTTTTGAATAATATAAATTTTATTAATGTAAATAGGTTAAAATTTTGATAAGTTATATTAATTTTTAACGAGCAAAAGAAAGATTTAAAAAATACAATAAATAAAAATAAGAAAACTAAAAAAACAAAAAAAAATAGAAAACTAAAAAACAAATAAAACAAGAAAATTTTAAAATTTTAAATTTAAGAAAGGTTTAAAAATTTTAAAACATAATTTAAACCATTACCATAATATGAAATTTTTTATTTAAATAATTTTTTCAATTTTTATTATACTTTTAAATTATAAATTAATTAATTAAACATATTAAAAATGAAAATTTTGTCACGTTTTTTATTTATACAAGTATATTAATTTTTTTTGATAACATGTTGACCACTAACGAATAAAAATGAAATTATTAACATTATTAAACCTTCTTTTTCTCGTTAATATAAATTATTAAAATTTTGACCTATTTACATTAATAAAATTTATATTATTCAAAAATTATTTATTCTTTATAGTATATTTTAACCAATTATGCAAAATAAATTTCTTAAACCCACCTAAATTTCTTGACTGAAATTAATGTAATTTTAATATTTAAGTGATTTATATTCTAAAAATTTTCAATTTTATTATTTGATTCTTTTTATAAATAATGAAAATTTACAGTATTTGCTTAGTTTTAAAAAAAATTCTTGACTCGGTAAAATGGATAAAGTATGCGTTTTGAAAGTTTGTACTTGATTAATTTAAGGTAAAAAATATAATAAAGGTTGAATAAAATTAAATAACATTATTTAACTACAAAATTGGTATTAAAGTAATCAATAGATTACATTTACGAATGTTATGAAAATATTTTTTTAGTTTTTTATAAATAAAGTTATGATTAAAGTGAATTTTAATCTTTATAGGCTTTTGATGAATTTTGTATAAAACTTAAAGTTATGTTGCGAAATTTATATAAATATGAGGATTAACATGTGAATTATATCAAACTTTGGTACCTCATGAATAATGTGTTACCACGCGAAATAACCTGACGACTCTGACCCGGCTAAGAGTAGAGGGTTAATGACGCACTTCACACGGAAATCGTTCTTACAATTCAACCTGGGTGGTATAGCTGAAGAAGACGAAGAATGGCGGCTAATTTGAGGTGGGTAATGCTGCTCCACAGGGACGTTCCAAAGGCCGCTCACTTTTACTCCCAAGGATTGGGCTTCACCATCGACGTCTGCTCCCTCCGATGGGCCGAGCTCCATTCCGGCCCTCTCTCCCTCGCCCTTCTCCACTCTCCCAGGTCTTGATGAACCTATTTCTTGTTTTCTTTGTTAATTGAGAATGCTGATGCAAAACTAGGGTTTAGGGTTTTCTGGAAAGGTTACTGATAGAAAATTAGGGTTTCAGAGGATCTGTGCATTGTTTGTTAAATTGGGAATGCTGAGTAATGTATCTGAGATTTTTTTATGTTTCTTGAACAAGGATAAAAGTCTGGTGTTACTGAATTGAATGGAATTTGCACTTAGATTTGAAAAAGCACTTACCTTGCAAGATAATAATTACATCCATAACAACATAGTAAAGCCTAAGTTTTGTGTTCTGTGGAAAATAATTATGTTTTGACAAACCATACCAAAAAACAAAAGTTCTTTGAGAAATTGTTTCTTATGCATGTGAAAGGTGAATGTACTTGAAATCTTTCAGATGTCTTGATATGGTTACATTCCTGTTCAACTTCTGAATTTTCCTTCTTCTTCAACCTTTGTCCTCTCTATGCATCTAAGACTGAATGTAATTGATGAAAAGTAAATTGGCTGTGTAGTGAGCTTACGGTTCAAAAGGGATACTCTTCACTTCTATCCTTTACTGTACCAGACATAAATAGTACAGTGACCAAGCTGATGGCTTTAGGCGCTGAGCTGGATGGCTCGATCAAGCATGAAATCCATGGAAAGGTATGTAATTGATTCATCTCTTTAACTATAATGGTTCGAAAATCTTGAAAGATTCTAAATTTTAAGATTGACATCGTTCCGTGCTGTTAGCAAATCATCACTTGTAATTGCTATTGGCTCTGCTTGTAGGTTGCTGCAATGAGAGGCCTTGATGGTCATATGATCGGTCTCTACGAACCCGTATGACCCCATGTGGCTTTCATGGAAGAACAACATTGTTTCATTCTCAATGCTTCAAGATTTCCTGAAGTTTCTATGAAATGGATCGGGTTTTCCTTTACTCATGGATATTGTGTACACATCTAGACCAGGTACAACCCTGCACTAGTTCTAGGGTGTCACCCTGAAAGTGGGATTATAAGGCATCTCCATTTGAGTATCATAAGCTATTAAGAAAAAAAATTAAAACAATGCCATGAAGTTTTAAAAGGTTAATTGTAATTAGTAGAGAGAAGTATCTTGCAGTTGATACCAACAATATTTTTTTACAATTTTTTATTTATTTTATGTAATATTGTTAGTATTCTAACAAAAAATCATGCATAAAGATGGCCTATGTTATTGTCAGATTGTCATAGGGAATGAAATCAAGGATCAGAAGCTTTTTCTTAGGTACCCTTTATTCCTTGATGTGGATATGGCATTCTTTATCACATGGCATTTGAAACGGAAGGACTGAAGGAGATTGTGTTTTGCTTGCTGGTTTCTATGGGCTTCTTGATTTATCTTATACTTTCCACATAAGTAAAACCTCATTTGTCATGTGACTTTCATATCAAAGAAATACAGTACTCTGTTTCTACTTTCTACTCAGCAATGACAAAATTTGCCACTGACTTGTACTGCTTTTGCATGCAATACTGATGCTGGACCGAGGGGCCTTGTCTTTATTACATTAGTTGGGAGCATTCTTATTGCACTAGATATTACTAGGCAACAGTTATTATAGACTTATTGTTATGAGTTGTTTGAAGCGTAAAAGTTAAAACCAACTTGAGCTTTATGTGCTTCGGTGCAGCAAGTGCTAGCTGTGCCTTCCTAGATTATTTTATATGTGCATGGTGCATATTTATACTTGTTCTACTCTTCTATATTGATGCTTGCATTTGCAAAATGACTCAAAGATCTACAATTTCATAACTTACTTTGAATTGGAATTCCAGCAAGAATAGGCCAAAAACTTGTTTTACTTATAGTTGCGTAATGCACGAATTATCTACGTTTCGTAATTAGCTTAGCTTGACTCTATTATCTATTTTATATCAGGAAGCTTATTATTTACTTCATGAATTTATTATATTTTGTAGGATTTCTTTTCTAGTAGAATTAGGTTATAATTATGTTTCTCTATTTAATGCAAACTCTTGGATTAATAAGCACTATTTTTGAAGATTATAACCAAGTATGCATACTTGGTCTAATCTATCTTAAACATAAAACCATCAAGTGTTAATCATCCTCTAAGAGCTCTAGTTGTTCTTGTTTTGAATTTGTGAGAGAAAAGAGACTTTGAGAGAGATTGAGAAACGAAGGAGAAGAGTTCTTACTCAAAGATAGGGACCAAAACAACACAACACACGAGGTTGAGGGCTTTCATCATATACTAGTAACCACTTGAGTCTAATCAAGCATCAACAACACTACTAATAGAGTATGAGCCACTGATCATAGACGACTATTGTAAGCAGCTGAAGCAACTCATTTGTTTAATTCAAACTGTAATCAAAATGAAGTAGCAGCCTTCAAAACAAACGCTACAAGGCGCACATCCTTGATAATAGCAACATCACTAGAACTAGCCACAAGTAAAGAAGATAGACTAGAGATAGAAGGATGGCTAAGTTGCCTATGCCAGAGAGAAAACGATCCACCTAAAGATAAATGACACACCCGAGCCTCAGATCCAAGCACCTGCCCGAAGCCAATAGACCTTGACTCTTTGCTCCCTTGCTCGCTCATTATCCTTGAAACATGGCCATGTAACAGAAATTTTGTCAGATAAAGTGAAAAGGCAGCAAAGGTCATTCACCAACTAAGCAAACATTAAAGATTGCAAGCAAGAAGAGGTATATATAACTCATGATGAAGTGTTAAATTTAGCAAATTGCAAAGTTCGCTCTTGGAATGAGCTCGGTCATCTTTTCAGAGCTCTAGGATATTTGAGTCAAAGGACGCACATAGATTAAAGTTTCACATATCTAATGCACTAAACATGCATATATAATACACATTTGTTTTAGCATGCTAAACGTGGAAGGTGTCAATTAATAAGTATGCACAAATGTGAACCTAACAAGCAGGAAAGTTTATACTCTTTGCAAATGCCATTTTGTGTCATTTTTTCCTTGTAATCATGGCCTTCCCAAGCTTCCTTTGATCCAACGTCCATGATATGTCTGCATTTGCACCCTATGAACAAATGATCCGCACCCGAGCCCCACTTTTATGCATGTATGGGTAGTACATGTAGTATTGTCTAACCTTTTCAGATGGGTCCGGGTGAGTGCTCAGCTGGTGGTGGTGGGATGATCCGTCTTAGACGCCTCCTTTTGTGCTTGAACGCGGCTGGTCTTGGCTTTCCCACATACACATTCAACAGACGAGTACTGTATTCTGCGTCAAGGCCTCTTTGTAGCTTTCTCCACTCTCCCATCTTCTTGTATTCGTAATTATAATTATCTTCATCAATGCAAAAAGCCCATACCAGAAAATTACAAAGTGTATCGTTTTTCAATCAGGTAATGTATTCAGAGGCAGACACAGTACTTAACTATCATTATATAGGGTAATCCAGCATTGATCAATGACTATTATGACCACCCTTCAAGCTAAAGATTGTGCAAGGACAGTACTTAACAGAAGACAATTTTCATAGAGAAAGATAACGAAAGCATTTTAAACAATGAATAAATTAATACTCCTATGAGAATTATAATATTTAACAGCACAAGGCCAAAGCTTAATCGTATATGTTACCAATACTGTCAGCAATGGAGCTGAATTCGACCATACATGTGTAAACCAGAAACAAGAGTACAAAACTTGATGCTAGCAACTTCAGGAGGGAACGGCTTTTCATCGTCACGGTTAGTGTACCCACGTAACGTAAATATAATCCTTCATCAGAAGCTCTGAACTTGAACTCCTCGATCGATCTAGATGTTTTTTCTCTTTATTCTGTTTGAGGAATCTCTATAGATGTATATATATAGAGATGTAGAAGAAGAAGTTTAAAATTTGAACCCTATCCCACGCCTTTGGACCAAGGAAATTGATATTCTTCATAAAGTACAACTCGTGATTTTGAATATTGTTGTGTTATTTTGCAGATAATTAATGTATTTGAATTCCTACAAGCTTTTAAGTATCATTTTGTACAGTAAATTTATTAGTCATAGAGGAACGGGTGGTCTTTTCTTCGATCAGACTTTGGTAAAAAAAAAGACTTCATTTAGTCAACATATAGCCTCTTTTCAATTTTAACAAGTGAACTTACTTGTTTGAAGTTATGTAAGAATAACACCATGATCTTATATAACACAATATGATATTTATAACGGAATTTTCAGTTGTTGGATCGAAAGGTATTACTAAGAAAATTAAACTTTACCTTTCAAAAGGAAGTAACTAAAGAGCGAATGAATAAAACTGAAAAAACATGGAATTAACAAACTTGACAATTTTCTCTTAGATGCATGGCAACATTTTTTGTCAACCAACTAGTTCATACCATATCAATTCCTGGAATATTTTGATTGAAGAATGGACTACTTGTCATTGCAATGAACATGGTTTACATAGATCAGTCTTCTTTTCTTAGGCCTAATTAATATGTTAGACAAATCAATGTTTATCAACCGTTCAAGCTGTTTAGTCCTTGATGTCCCTGTCAATGTTTATTAGTTGACTGACTCTGTTGTAACCTCAAAACTTTGTAGTCAGAATTGATACTTCTTAGTCCAAGTTATAGCACTCAAACAAAACTTGCCAAGATTGAAATATTGCTAAAAAAATAAGAGACCAAAAACTGCCAACTTACATGTAAATTAATATAATTTAGCTCAAACTAATTGAAAGCCAAGCTTGATCAATTTTATATGCTGAAGCTTGCATTTGCAGTATGAGCCCAGTATTCCCTTACAAGTTGGCCAAACAATGATCCTTCTTCTGTCATAAGCTTAGCTGGATCATCATACTCCACCAACTTCCCTATAAAAACAAAATCCATCATATAAAAGATGATCTCTCTTTTTTTTGTTTATGGGCAGATGATGATTTGAAAGAGACAATAAGAGGATGAATGAATACCGTCGCTCATGGAAAGAACCCGTGTGCAGTCCATGACTGTTGGTATCCTATGAGCTACTGTAATCACAGTAGAGCTTGCAAATTCTGTTCTTATCGTTCTCTGAATGATTGCATCTGTGGCGTTGTCGATTGAAGCCGTTGCCTCATCCAGAACTAGTATTTTCCTTCTCTTGAGCAGCGCTCGTCCCAGACAGAATAACTGCCTTTGTCCCATACTCCAATTTGATCCATCCTGTACAACTGCACAACACCAATTCTGAGCTTTGGCTTTGCTTTGGAAGAAACATACATAAATTTATTTTAGGCTCTTAATGTTTTTTTTTTTCCTTACCTAAGGAGCTGATGCCTTCTGGCTTCTCTTGAACTGCCTCTTTTAGTTGACACTTTTCAAGAACCTTTACAATAAGAAGGTATTATCTATCATACATAGTTTCTGGAGCTTTAAGCATGGAGAAACAAAGTTAAGCTTATTGTTGTACCTCCCAAATCTCCTGATCAGAATGTTCAGATAAAGGGTCAAGATTGTATCTCACAGACCCACCAAAAAGTGTTGCTTCTTGTGGAATGACCCCAAAATGAGATCTCAGATCATGCAACCCAATGCTGGAGATATCGACGCCATCAATTACGATCTTGCCCTCTGTGGGCTCCACTAGTCGAAACAACGTGTTGATAAGAGTTGTCTTGCCACTCCCTGTCCTGCCTACTATTCCAATCTTGTATCCTCCTTCAAAGACGCAACTGATTCCCACTAGAACAAGAGGGGAATTTAGTTGATATCTTACCTGCAAATTATTATTATTCCTCATCAAGTCATGGTATATGAGGTTTGGAATGAATTTTGGATTTGGTTTGATTAATTTTACCTTTAAATTGCATATCTCTACTTTACCCTTATCAGGCCAACTAAGAGAAGGCCTATTTTCTTCTATGATCTCGGGAGCTTCACTCGGGATATTCATGTATTGCTCTAGTCTTTCCACAGATACCATCATGTTTGACAGCATACACTGACTCCTAACCGAAGTCGTGAGAAAGAAGTTCAATGATATACCATATGAAAGTGCCATCCCAATGTAACCTGCAAACCAGAACATTGGTAATTAACAATAACATAGTTTATATCCACAGAAAACTATATTTTGTCTGAATAAGAGGTTTGAGCTAGGTGATTCAAACCAGGAAAACCTACTAGGATTAATTTTTTGAAGCTTAGTCTCTTTGAATGCATAATACATGCATTATATAACATGTTTTCTGCTAAAGCCAAAATAATTTTGTCCAAAACATAATGCTCTATAAAACTCAAAGCATACTAGATCCAATAGGCACTAAGCTTGATGCTTTAATATCCATGGGAACCTGAAAACAAGCCCGAATTGTGAATAATTTTTCAAGATGTGTGGATGCTTATGATATAGTATTTTCTTAAAAAAGTTTGCAAACCTGCTGAAGATGCTGAATGTGACGACACTGTCATGAATAAAGCAGCTGCGGATAACACAACTGAACAAGCTATTTCCAGCCGTTCGATGAACCACTCATCTGCTGAAAAGCTGTGGAAGAATGGGCTTGCATCTTTGTCAACAAGATCTAGGTTTTTGGCAAAGAACTGGTCTTCGCCTCCTAGAGCTCGGATTGTTGTAACTCCTGCTGCTGTTTCAGAAACATGGCTGGCTAGTGCTGACTTTGTTGTCCCATTGATTCTCATCAGCTCTTTGGCAGTAGTAAAGAAGTATTTCTGTTCATTAATAATGAATTCCACTAAGGTACACCATAACTGATGATACTTTTTAAGCAACAAATTTTTAAAATCCACCACTTTTCTGTTTTGCCAAGGCATTTTTCACTAATTTGGCTAAGGGTGTGTTTGGATTACTCCATATAATGTATTGTTATGAATTAATGCATTATCTTAAATGCCTAGTCAAACATCTTACAGAAATTATCTGAAAATGATGATGCATTGTTTTTGTTTGTACCTGCAGGACAATTGTGAGGTAGATCATTGGAATGATGAGGAACAGAACTTCCCAAGCAAGAATCATCAGTAATCCAAAGCAGAAGTACGTGTTGAAGGTTGATCCGATAGTAATAGTCAATCTACTGGGTAGATCAAGGTCAATGATACTCATATCAGATGACACCTGAAGAAATGGTATGATACACAAGGATAAAACAGACCAGATCAGACCCTCCAATTTCTGCAATATATCAGATTTCATAAACTAAGGGTGTGTTTGGATTGCCAAGAGAGTGCTTTATCTCACATTATAATGCATTATCTTGGGTAATCCAAACGCACCGTAAATCTCTGCTTGTGATTCTTACCCGACTCAGAATCCTTCCCAGAGGAGTTGAATCATAGAAAGACATTGGAGCTTTGAAGATAGAGTTGTTCAGTGATGAAAAGATAGACCTTGAAGTGTTAAGAGCAAGAATAACTACAGAAAGTGCTCTAAGAAACAAGAAGATGAACAAAGGGCAGCCAAGAAGAGCATATATTGCAACCAGCGTCGCCTCACTCATGCTAGAGCTTTCAAGATTAGCAGCTAACCAAACAGTCTGTATGAACTGTCCAATAATGAACAGAACATGAGCAACCGTTGCGAGAGTTACATACAAGAATCCTTTCCCGTGTTTCATGTACTGAATATAAGGCTTGAGACCACTGTCTCCTGACTCCTTTTCTTCTTTCTTAACTAGCTGATCTGCCAAGCTGAACTGTTCTTCTGTCGCGCTCACCTTTTGTATTTCTGATTTAGTACTTATAGTGTTGGAGATGTCGTCGTCTACATTATTGTTGGAATTGAAGTCGCTGTGTGCATGAACAAGGGTATTAAACTCTTCACTTGAAGCTAGAAGCTCACTATAAGTACCTGCTCTTAGAACTTCCCCTTCTGACATTAGCTAATCATAAAATATGAAGGAAATATTGGCTTCAATATTGAGCATCTAAAGAAAGTATATTAATCTTTCCTGAATGTATCAACCAAACAAATACTCACCAAGATTGAATGAAATGCAGGGAGGAAGTCGACTTGATGGGTTACAAGCAAGACTGTCTTTGCTGCAAGTGCTTCCATAACATATTCCTATCAAAATCGAGATTACCCTTTACAATTAGTCCTCTTGGAATGCAAAATGAAAGCAAAAAATGATGGATTGGAAAGAATCTATAAGATTTACATTGAATAGACTGGTTGCGGTATGTGCATCAACAGCACTAAAAGGATCATCCAGTATATATACATCTGCATTTTGATACAAGGCGCGAGCTAGTTGTACCCTCTGCTTCTGTCCTCCACTCAGATTGACGCCTCGTTCTCCTATCACAGTGAGATCCCCAAAGGGAAGCATCTCAAGATCTTTTACCAAACAACACTTGGATAGTGTGTCTTGGTATCTGCTTGAATGCATGGAAGATCCAAACAATATGTTTTCCTGGATTGTTCCTGTTTGGATCCAAGCTGTTTGGGAAACATAAGCTATCTTCCCATTCACTTGAACCTGAGAACATTCCAAGGAAGCACAAGATATAGTTGGTTAAAGTATTTTTCCAAATTCTGCAAGTAAAAAAACTTATCATACATCAATTTCTTTTGACCGTTTTTCTAACCGTTTGTCCTAAAGGATCATGTTAAAGAATCTTAATCTAGAAATTATTCCCTTAGAAAGAAAAGGGTAAACCTTATAAAAACATGTAATAATCATAACCAGATAACTGTAAGGAAGGTATCATGGTTCAACTATGTAACAAATTTTGTAACTTGCAATATAGGATCCGAACAAGGAATAAGATGGAAGTGGAGTACATACTTTTCCATCAATGTATGGAACCTCTCCAAGAATGGCTGCCAAAAGGGTTGTTTTACCAGCTCCCACCTCTCCACAAATCGCCACCTTTTCACCAACTCTAACCATCAAGTCTAGGTTCCTCAAATTCGGCCTTTGACCACTATCATCCCAAGAAATCCCTCTTGCTCTAATACAAACAGCCTTCTCTTCATCCCCTTCTCGTTTCCCAATATCCTTTCTTGAGCTTTGCAACTCAGGAGCCTCCAGAAACTTTGTGATCCGGTTCAAGGCGACTTTGGCATCTATAAACGCTCCCACAACGTCAGGAAGCAATCTTATAGGCTCTTGTACAAGCCTAATCGTTGCAAGAAACGTAAAGACGTTGGCAGTTGTAAGTGCAACTCCTAGGAAGTAACAAGCTCCAAATGCTGCCATGGGTACCAACACAGGAGCTAACCAAAACAATACAACATAATAACCTTTTTGAATCTGAACCGCCTTCAACCACACATATTCTTCCTCTCTTATATTCTCAACAATCTTCTTGAAATGCATCTCCCACGCATATAGCTTCAAGACCTTCATCGTCGAGAGGGATGCAGAGAAAAACTGCACTAGCTCGTCTTGTTTCTCCATGAACTTCCTCTGGTACTTTGTTTGGAGCTTTGCAATCGGCGAGTTTCCTAAAACCGTTATTATAATGACTAGTATAGCCGCCAAGGCTGCCAAACCGATGCAATAGTAGACGATGAGGAGGGCAAGTAAGAGCTGAAGAGGAGTTGCCCATACTTGATGGAGCCAATATGGGAACTCCCCTAGCCTATAAGAATCAATTGTGACAAAGCTAATAATCTCCCCAGAAGAGAACTTGGCAGATGGTGAGATTTGAAGCTGTTTCTTATAAATGGCTGCACTCAAAGCAGACCTCACTTGGATCCCTACCAATCTCATTCTGAAGTACCATTGTCTTTCCGAAAAGGACTCTAAGCATTTGACGGCAAAGAGTCCTGCAGTGAGCACATACCCTTCACAGCTAAACGTCTCCTCTCCTTCCGCCGCCTTGATGAAGAACATGAGGAAAACGGGGCATGTTGAAGTTGCAAGGATCTTGATTATTGCAAAGAGTCCTGCAACCAAAATCGGTTTCCATTGCCACAAGAAAAGTGTTGAAAGGATGGGAGGAGACTGGGAATTAGAAGAGGCTTGTTGTGCCTTGGTTTCATGAACAAGTATCTCCATGAACTTTGTGTAGCATGTATTTGCTCTGTCTGATATTCTTAGCCTTGGAATATCGCCGTCTTCTAGAGTTTTCGCCTTTCCTTTCCTCATCAGTGGATTGAGCCACCAGAATGTGAGTTGACTGAAAAACCCAGCTCTGGCAAAAGGAGTCAAATTCTCATCTTTCTTTGATTCAGCTTCATCTTCATCTTCATCTTTGGCTTGTAAAGGCTCATAAAGGGAACCGTCGTCGGTAGAGCTCTTGAAATCCCAAAAGCTCTTACCCATCTTGGCAAGTGACTTTCAGAGTTTTGGTGTTTTGATGTTGTAATCAATCCAGAAAACCTGCACAAGTTAAAATTGTTCAAGCATGGTTAGATTTGAATAAGACAGTTTGTTGATCATGGAGACAGAAAAAAACTCTGCTTACAACTAAGAATGGTTTAAGGACGTCTTCAAATAATCAAGAACAAGAACCATGGCTTCTTGAGGTACTACAGAGGCTTGGTTCTAGTACTCCATTTGTGAGAGACATACTAATTTAATCAAGCACAGTCTTGAATGTAGCCCTGAGAAGGTGCAAGGTGAGCACCTGCCCAGGGCCCCAAGTTTCAGAGGGTCCAATTTTTTTGCCTAAAGTCCAATAAATATATTAAGTTAAAAAAAAACCTTGTTTTTATTAGAGTATTTTGAGTAAAAGAAGACCTTGTTGATTACACAGACAAAAGAAACGTGATTTCTGCGTATATCATTGAAACTCCACAAACATAAAATCTCAAATGAGTTGGAAAGGTTGCATTGATGGAGTATTGGAGCTCCAAAAGAAATTTTATTTCTTGGATTACCATTATACTAGGATTTGTTTTCATATATGAAATATATACATGGTACATTTTGTTGAGAATTGTCCCACATCTGAAGTTGAGAAGTACAAAAGTCTAGTATATAACCTAATGAGCTACTCCACCCATTGCCATATGGTTTTGGGTTGAAACCTTATTGGGTTTGTATGCTAGGCTGATACACGAAACAGGGCCTTGAAAATCTAGTAATCAGGGAAAATGATGCCTAACATGATCGAGAGGAAGAATTACCTTTTGGATACAATATTTTTTGTTTATTTTTATATGTGGTGTTCCAACAAATCTTGAGTTCCTTGAGATTCTTGAATCAGTCCGACCATTCACTTCTTTTATGCTGTTCTTATACATCAAAATAGTAAAATCCCATAAATCCTTCCTTTCCATTTCTAATTCTAGATTCATTAACATTTAAACCAAACAAAGTTTGCCATGACCTCTTAAAACAACTAATCAAAATAGAGAATCTACTAATCAAGAAGAAACATTACCCACGAAGATACAACTATATAGTTACAAGTGCAAATACAACTATATAAAATTGGCTTTGCCAGACCCAGCCTCAGGGCATTATTTAATAAAATTCATAATAATACTACAATAGTTAAGTAATTAATACGATATTGAATG
This sequence comes from Fallopia convolvulus, assembly GCA_964016875.1. NCBI lineage: Eukaryota > Viridiplantae > Streptophyta > Magnoliopsida > Caryophyllales > Polygonaceae > Fallopia > Fallopia convolvulus. Next base: position 12,418,390 of record OZ024724.1, on the reverse strand, counting down.
ATGGTCTTTTTAGTTGTGGCTTTACTGAGACAAATTTCTTCAGTAAACAAGAACTACGGCTTTGGGAAATATCTCAGCTACCACCACGCCAAATGATTGTAGTACGGAGATTGACATATTTATTGCATATTGTTGAGCATTTATAAGACGCAACATATATATATATATATATATATATATATATATATATATATATATATATATATATATATATATATATATGGGAGGTTCCGGTAGAAAGCTAATTGTGGTAGAAAGTGAGGGTGAATTTGAGGCGTTGAATTAAAGTGAATTGATGGTGAGATTTGAGAATGCAAAATAGTTAAAATAGGAGGAATATCACTAGATTATGTCATTTGCCAAAAAAAACTCACATCCCTTAAAATTAGCAAACAGATCATTTAAAAAAATAAAAAAGGAAGAAATTAATTGATATTGATGTAAATCAAATCACGTACAAATTTTAAAATCTGATATAAATATAGATTCTCTCTCCTATTTTGAAAATCAAAATAAATAATACATTTAATATTGATTTTATCCTATTTTTAAAATTAATTGATATTGACGTAATTTTATATTCTATTCTCGTAGCATACCAGATGAGTGAATACCAATGTGATAAACAATGAATATGTATTTGGATTACGATGAATATGATTAAAATGAATAGTTGTATTATCTCGATCATTATAATTTTATAAATGAATATGACCACCATTTACATAAACATACCTAAGTTGATTCGAAAAGCTACATAAATATCATCAATTATTGATAAGAATATCACCATTCCATTACATGAATATTATAAGCTAATACAGAGCATATGATCACCTAATTACGTGAAAATCATTAGCTAATATGGTGAATATGACCACCATTTACATAACTGTTACTAGGTAATATGGTGAATATAACCACGTAGATAGAAGAATATCAATAGATAATATGGTGAACATGATCACCAAAGTACAAATCTGACGAACTAAAAATGAGAAACATTGCTCTTATGTAAACTCCATGTTCTTCAACTTCCTTTGATATTTTTGACCATTTTCTACCTTCAAAGAAAAAAATTGAGTTAATAAATATTCGTAATAATATATAAAATCTCTCGAACAAAAAACACTCTTCTTATAGCAAGCGAATTATATAAGCTAATTAGAAATACAAACACAAGAATATCAACATTCACACAAATGAATATTAGTACGACAACTAATGAATATAAATGATTGTGACTACTAAAAATTGACTCAAAATATTTACATCAACGATTTTTTATATGTGAATATCCTAATAATAGTCGGTGAATATCAATGCATTTACCATTGAATATCATCAAACATATGTCAATTTTTATACCCTAAAACGCGCATTTTTTTTCAATTTCTCTAAAATTTAACTTGAACAATAGTATTTGAGATTAGCAAGGAACTCGATGAACGAACCGGTGATGTTCTTGAACAACGAACTATTTGAGATTAGCTTATTCCTTGATCTTCAGCCTTCACAACAAATCTAATTAGCATAATTACCAATAAATATAACCATACTCAACTTTGAATACATGTATACATTATTAACTGATTGATGAATATGTAGTAAAATAATATATTATTGTTAAATGATATGAATATCACCAAAAAATACATGAATATCATCATAAAAAGTATGAACATCGCCACTCTAAATTTAAATGTAATCCAATGTCAAATTACAATAAGCATCGTCACTCTACATTTAATGAATATACTCACTTAATATTGTGAATATCAGTACCTAGTTTCATGAATATCACAACCTGACATAGCGAATATCGCCACACAATCGTCATCTTTTCAATTTTACGGATCTCCATCTTCTCAATCTTACGAAATTCTCATAAATAATAAAAATCAAGCAAAAAATAGAGGAATAGGAAATCAATTGATAAAGAAGCCGGATCTGGAGATCTATACCGGTATAAATATTGAAACTCGTAATCGAACGCCATCAATCTCCTAATACTTAGTAGCTTTCGATCGTAACACAACGTGTTCACTCGAGAACTACTCCCATAGTCCCATCCAATTAAAAACAAGGAGAGCAAAGGGGAGTACTCACCGGAATTACGAACTGAATGAGAAGAAGACCGGATCGTTAAACACCACACCACACCACAAGGATGACGGTTATAGAAGCAATCGGGATGACGATGGAGGCTTGTTGAGATCGGCATAAAACCCAAATCAAACCCTAAAAAATCTCATAAAACCCAAAATTCGGAAATTGAATAAATTGGAATCGGAATTAGTTTACATACCTTACAAAACCCTAAATTCTCACCAAATATGAAGATCTAAACACAGAACGAGTACCACACGAAAAATAACAGATTTTAAGCATAGATCTAGAGTTGGATTAGAGAATACTTTGAAACTAAAAACAGATCTGAACGATGAAAGAATGATGCGAGAATGAAGAGAAGAAGAGCAGATTAATTTTTACGTAAATTGGGGAGAGTAGATAATAAATTGGAAAGAGAAAAGATTTTCTATCCAAAATTATCTCTAATAGAATTAATATTGTGTTGTGTAGCCCATATCATATCTTACACCCCTTTTAAACAAAATCTCAACCGTTTAAAAATTCTAATCTAAAGGTGCATATTCACCCTCACTTTCCACCTTAAAACCCTTTTTACTAGAACTTAATACTATATATATATATATAGGGGAGGGTTCAAGAGAAACGGAAGTTATAGAGAAACGGGGGAAATGATTAGGAGCGTTAGATTAGGGGTAATATGTGGTTAGGATTTGCGGAATATGGTAACTATTGTGAATTGACATTCGGTTAACAAATCCTGCCAAAATAAAAAAAAATTGAAAAATAAAATATATGCGTGATTTTAGGAATGGGTTGCTAGCAAATCTGAAAAACTACCAAAAATACAATTTATAATATTCAATCCAAATCCAAATTCGTGATTTTCAAATTCAAATCTATTTCCAAAATTAAATACGCTGATTTTGTTGCTAAAATTAAGGAGAAGCTTATTTTTTGCTAAATTATTATCGAATACGCGAATTTATATCTAGAACATAATAGGTTATGTACTCGAATATGCTTAACACATTATCGAATATGTTGTTGTATTACTATTACCGACGTAATAATTTGACTGTTACTTATTGAACATACTATATTTTGTGCTCGAATATGCATATTACATTCTCGAATATGTCGTTGTAGTACTAATGTGATAATTTGACTAAATATGTGATTTCACATATTGAACATACTAGTGTCTATACTCGAATATGCATAACACATTCTCGAATATGTCGTTGTATTACTAATGTTTTGAAAATTTGTACAAAAGAACCCAAATACGTATACAATATATCTAAATATTAAGTACAAAACCTCGAACATGTACATAAAATATCTGAATATTAACTTTACAATTTTGACCATATGTACAACAAAACTCGAATATGTATACAATATATTTGAATATTAACTTCACAATTTTGAACATATGTACAAACTATTTGAATATTAAGTACACAGCCTCAAATGTGTGTATAATATATCGGAATATTAACTTTAGTCTTTTATCTCTATGTGCATCATGCATGCTTTCGACCATCTTCGTTGGCTTTACTCGTTCTTCTTTGTCTTTCCATGGTTGATTGATTTAAATATAGGCCCCTGGAAAAAAAATTATGTGAACATTAGATGTGCGGATTTGAATTTGCGAAAACGATTTGAAGTTGAGAAGAATGTAAATTAAATCTTGAACATGTTTACAATATATCCGAATATTAAATTTATAAAAGTGAATATGCGTACAACATAGTTAGAATATGTAAATTCAATAATTGAATATAACATGTTTACAATATATCCGAATATTAAATTTATAAAAGTGAATATGCGTACAACATAGTTAGAATATGTAAATTCAATAATTGAATATAACCACCGGATCGCCGTTCAAACCCAACCATTAAACCAACAAAAAGAACGATTTTTACAGACGATGAAGGTGATTGCGAACACACCGAACGAAAGACAACAATCCAAACAAAATTGATTTAAACTAAGTAAAATAAATCTACTTTTGAAGAAAAATAAGCATCAAGAATTAAACAATAAGCATCATAAATTCAACACTAAGAAAGTGATCGATGTACGTCTGCTACAAAACTCGAAAATTGAATTGTTGTCTATAAAAATCAAAACCACGTACAACAAATTTATTTTGATTTTTACTGAAGATCGTCTTTTGACTTTTACCGAAAATCGAATTGTACGTCTGCTATAAACCACAATCACCTTTTGATTTTAACGTCGGCTACAAAAATAAGAACAGATCGTTGCACCCATAAAAATTATATTTGATCGATTCCTTGTTGATGTAGAAATCTTGACTAGCATCCACCAATTGCTGCAAACAAACTAAATTTGAGAAGAAGAATAAATTGGTGGCGCGAATCTACTAAATCGACTTCGATACTTACCGATTGCTGCAAAGCGACTTCATAACCACTGCTTGAGGAAGATGACATCGCCATTGAAGAGATGAAGAGGGAAATTTGATTTCTATAACAGAGAGAATATGGACGTGATTTTCATAAATTAGAAACAAATGAATATATGGAGAGAGAAATATAGATATGCAAGCATGATTCTAGCTAATTTGGATATATCTGGTGTATCCTACACATAATAAGAATTTTACACTTTTTTTTTATTAAATCTTATCCGTTAAAATAATCAGATCAGATGACTCTCATTCATTCCACCGTTTCTCTATAACAAGGGGTTTCTCTAGAACCCTTTACTATATATATATATATATATATATTTCAAAGACTCCTCCAATCAATGGTTTTGCACGTGTTTTTTTCCTTTTATTATGAAAAACCGGTGGTTAAAATGCAAAAGAACTGTGAGAGATTTACCACAATCAAATCACTCAAAATTTTTATATAAAATCATGGATCGATGATCCCCGACGTGATCAAGAACAAGAATTACAGCAAATTCTTGGAGAAAAATCAGCTACCATTCAAGCTGCAGAAGCCTAAATACTACTATTAGAGATTTGTTTGTGAATCTTAGACAAGAGATTTGTGAGATAAACAAGTTAGTATATATGTCTAAACTTGGTTTTAATTTGTGCATAATTCAGCTTGAGATTGCTTTGGTTGCTTATGTTGTTTTCGTTCCATGGATTGAGTTGTCTGGTCTGCTTGCTTGGAGTTTGTCATCTTGGTTGTATTTTCAATCCTATAGATTTTTGTTTTTCTTCCACTGAAACTACCAATAGAACTTTAAGCATTTTATTGATCCCCAACCAGTAGTATTAGAGTCCGATTGAGCTTATCTTGTGCATGGGTGAGAAATGACAACTAAGACAGAGGAATTGATAGCTTGCATTTAGGTAGTGTTTAGAATGCATGTTTCCGCTTCTTTTGCATTATTTTTAGGTAGTTTTAGTTAGTTTCTTTAGTTATTAGAGTGTCTAGGAGTTTTGGGTTTTGCACTTGTTCTATGTTGTTTTACAGGTCTTAAAGTGAATAAGTGTGAAAGGAATGGAAATCGGGAGAAGAACGCTTGAATTCGGGCCATCCATTGGAGTTGCTGGTTCAACACATCTGTCTTGTGAGGGTTCGTTCGGAAGCTATAGTGATCTGATAAAGTTGAGTTTGGCATCATTGGAAAGCTAATTCAAAGAGCTACAATTCATGTTTTTACCCCGATTCCAAATTCCAACTCGAAGTGAGTCAAAACAGCCCCCGAAGTGTGACTTGAGTTCTGAACTGAGGTGCTGGCGGCGACCGCCGCCAACCCAGCGGCGCCTGCCGCCTCTGACAGCCGCGAAATTCAAGAGCGCCACTTGTTTTGTTTCTATTGGTCATATTTCTATCAGTATTATTCCGAGATATTATATTTTTGGGATATAGTTTTAGACCTAGTTTGATATATTAGGTTTTGAGAGTTGCATCTCTCATTCATACATTATTATCATATTTTTCTTTAAGAGTTTTTAACTTTTTCATGGAGAACGAAGCCCTTTTGCTTAGTTAGACAATTGAAGCATCGTTTTGATTAAAGTTGTGAGATTTCTAATTCCTTATCTATTGTTTGGATTTAATCTTCTCTCTTGCTTGACTGTTTATGATTTGTTTCAACAGTTTCTAGCCTGATCAACTAGGGTTTGTTGTTATTGAATCTATTGCTAGATCTAGAGTGTTACTGGTTGAACATCTCTAAATTGAAGTAGCAACTGCATCGTACTAGTATCTGGTTGTGCTAGTCTTATGCAGAAGAGATTTGATTTACATTCTAGGGTAAAAGCTGGTTGTTTTATGCTAGAATTGTATCCAACTATATTCCTATCCTTACTGCTGCTATTAAACCGAATCATTGATGGTTTCATGGTTGTTTAATTAGTTAGAACTAATAGTATCTGGTTGTGCTGTTAGTTAGAATTGAAAAAGGAATTGGAAAATCCATTGCATGTGATATTGAGGTGAAATCAATGATCAACTTCTCATACGATTGTGGATATTTGTTTGCCTAAGCTATCTTCCTAATTATTGTTTTTCATAATCCTTTATTGTTTCATTAGTTTTGCATTCTTAGATTTAGTTTAATTCATAAACCCCTTTTTACTTTAATTGCCACAAAATTCACATAAAAAGATTAATCAACCTCCCTGTGGATTCGACCCGGACTTCCTAAAGACTACGGTTCTTAGTTAGTTTAGATTCTTTTGCATAGCCGTGATTTGCACGACCATTTCACGCCTATCAAATTGGCGCCGTTGCCGGGGAGGCAATAACTGTCTTTTGTGTGATTTTTGTGCCAATCTTGGTGTTGTGAACCTATCTTACGGTTCATAACACTTGTGCTACTAATCTATGGCTTTGTTCGAGTGTACACAGCTGCAGGGTGAACACTTCCATGATTATTTTCTTAGATTTCAAGACCATGTGTTCAAAATTGGTACATGGGGATTTCGATACAATGATAGGCTGATCAACATTGGAGTTATTCGTGGTATGAATCCTGAGACAAGAGAATTGGCTGACTACATGAGCAATGAGAGGCTTTTATATATGGGATCCGAGGAATGTTGGGATTTCTTATGTTTCATGAGCGATCATAGCTTTCATGTTGAGTCATCTTCCCAACGGCCACACCCGGTTGATTCGTCTCTTGTGGATATGATGAGGGATATCTCTACATTGACGGATACAGTGAATAAAAATATCTCTACATTGATGGATACTTTGAGCAAGGAGCCGTGTAAGTTTTGTTTTTCACATTTTCATTCCACAACCTCATGTCCTTTTGAGTTGTGTGAAAGGAATTGTGGAATCACATTGGAATCAAACAATCATGAGTCAAACACCCATATACAAGTTGAGGAGCAATCTAAGACACTTGATGTGGGTTATGAAGATGAATTTGATGCCCAATATGAATTCACCCCTATAAAGCACGCTGAGCAGATCATTACAGAGCCAATTGAAGTATGTGTTGGCATATAGATACTTTCAGAGCCTAGGGAGCCTGAATCATCTACTCCCATGTGTAGTCATGAGTTTGAGCCTTCCGCGGTTTTGGAAGAAGATTATTTTGTTGACCATGATGACTTCTTTGCTGATGAAGTAGACAACAATGAGGGAGAAAATCAAGATGATACATCAGTTAAGGCTCCCACCATCATGTTGTGCCCTATGCTAGGCCTTGAAATCCCATGCTTCAGTTTCCTCACTTTCTCACATCAGGAGCTTATGGAGTTCCAAGATGAGGAACCAAGTCTACAACACATGGTGGAAGATGGAGAATATATGGAGTACATCTTGGATACAAGTGGTATTGCTGACAAGTGCTTTGATTCATACTGTAAGTATTTTCTAAAGCCACCACTTGTGTTAAATTTGTTTGAGCATATGCCATCTCATAAAAATTGGGCACATAGGTTTGATAAGTTGAAACGGTTTTTGAATGGTATAATATTCACTTTCAATTTATCATTGTGTTACTTATGTTCTTGTGAGATGTGTTCACAAGCTTTTGACAGGTTACTAAGGTCATTGACAATGTCTAATCTTGTCAATTTATGCTAAACGTCGAGCCACGACGTTAAATAAGTCGCTTGTCGGGAGGCAACCCGATCTAGGTTTTTTTATATAGCTTAGTTGTTTTTGTTTCGGGTTTTCCTTTGTTTCTCTGTTGGACTAACCTGAAGGTAGGCAAAAAAGGAGCGCAACGGAACTGGCGGCGCCCGCCACCAACACGGCGGCGCCCGCCGCCAATTAATTTCAAAGGTACTCGGCTACGAAGTGGCCAGCGGCGCCCGCCGCCAGCCTGCCGCCAGCCCGCCGCTCCTGGTGGCGCCCGCCGCCAGCCTGCCGCCTCTCAAATGTTGATTTTTGCCCTTCTGATGTTGCTCACCACCATTCCCACAACCAAATTAGTAGTTGGTTTGTGAGTTTTTTTTCTCTTTCTCTTTACTTTTACTTTACATTGGGGACAATGTAAGATTTAAGCATGGGGGAAGGGAATTACTTGTTTTGCATTCATGTAGTTGCATTACATTAGGCATATTTACTTTATGTTTTGCATTGACTATAATCTTGAAAAATGAAAAAAAATCCAAAAATTCAGAAAAATAAAAAGTATTTCATTTTAGGTTCTTATTTCCCCATTGTGTAAGACCTCTTGTGTTTCTAAGTTAAGTATGGATTCTAACCCATGACTTGTTTGAAGTGCTGAAGTTGATATGATATAAGCATGATCATTGATTAATTACCTTGATTATAGGACTGAGCATGTATTTTAGCTTGGGTATTTGATTCATTCTGAAGTTCTAGAGAAAAATTAGCCATGTGAGATATTTTTGGCCTTTCATGATTATATTTGTTCTCTACATTCTTGAGTGTATCACCATGACTATCTAGCTCTAGAACTTGCGTTATGACTCTTTTTCAAGGCTGCTTTATATGATTAAATGCATGACATTAAAATGATTGAGGCAATGTTTCTTTATAAGCCTATTATTTCCCTTCCTACCTTAAAAGATCCATGTTCTTGATACCCTATTTCTTTGAGCTTTAAGCCTATTTTTGATAACTTCACAAAATTTCCCTAGCCTAATAGCTTGACCCATCCGGGATTTAGGACTTTAGGTTGTGTTTTTGTTTTGTGTGAGTTATGTATAAGTATGGGGCAGTTGGAAGAAAAGGTGGAAAAGAGGAAAACAACTCTTGTATGCAAAGTGAAAAAAAATGAAGATGAAAAGTTTATGCAAAGCAAATGAAAAAGTTTAGTTTAATTGTTAGTAGTCTTCATAAAGCAAAGAAAGAGTTGAAGAAGAGGCAAAGAAAAAAAAGTGAAGAAAGAAACAAAGTGTATAAAAGTGTGTATGGAGTTAAGAAAGAAAAGTATGGGAGAAGTAAGAAAAGAAAGTGTGTTGAAGTTGAGTTTAGGATTAGTTCTTTATCCCGGATTTAGCACCACATGCCAAATATGATCCCTTCCAAATTTCTCTTTACCTTGGCCCCATTACAAACCTTAAAAAGACCTCTTGATTTTTGTTATGTGTTTGATCCCCAGCGGTGGAGATTTAGAACTCTGATGCAAGCTTATGGTAGTCTAGTTTTCATGGTTGATTTTGAGCGAAACACCTACCCTTAAACACTTGAGAGTTTGAGTGCAAACACAATTACCTTGGTGAGGTCTAGAATGAATAAATGGTCTTTACTTTTTGCTTATTATAATGCATGCTAGGAAGTCTTGGTCGGGTTTTTGATTATATGTGAAATGCTTGTTTGACTTGAGATGGATGTATGATTGCATTTCTGTGGTGTGTTTTGGATTTATGACTTGCTTGAGGACAAGCAAGGTTTAAGCATGGGGGAATTTGATAGCTTGCATTTAGGTAGTGTTTAGAATGCATGTTTCCGCTTCTTTTGCATTATTTTTAGGTAGTTTTAGTTAGTTTCTTTAGTTATTAGAGTGTCTAGGAGTTTTGGGTTTTGCACTTGTTCTATGTTGTTTTACAGGTCTTAAAGTGAATAAGTGTGAAAGGAATGAAAATCGGGAGAAGAACGCTTGAATTCGAGCCATCCATTGGAGTTGCTGGTTCAACACATCTGTCTTGTGAGGGTTCGTTCGGAAGCTATAGTGATCTGATAAAGTTGAGTTTGGCATCATTGGAAAGCTAATTCAAAGAGATACAATTCATGTTTTTACCCCGATTCAAGTTCCAACTCGAAGTGAGTCAAAACAGCCCCCGAAGTGTGACTTGAGTTCTGAACTGAGGTACTGGCGGCGACCGCCGCCAACCCAGCGGCGCCTGCCGCCTCTGACAGCCGCGAAATTCAAGAGCGCCACTTGTTTTGTTTCTATTGGTCATATTTCTATCAGTATTATTCCGAGATATTATATTTTTGGGATATAGTTTTAGACCTAGTTTGATATATTAGGTTTTGAGAGTTGCATCTCTCATTCATACATTATTATCATATTTTTCTTTAAGAGTTTTTAACTTTTTCATGGAGAACTAAACCCTTTTGCTTAGTTAGACAATTAAAGCATCATTTTGATTAAAGTTGTGAGATTTCTAATTCCTTATCTATTGTTTGGATTTAATCTTCTCTCTTGCTTGACTGTTTATGATTTGTTTCAACAGTTTCTAGCCTGATCAACTAGGGTTTGTTGTTATTGAATCTATTGCTAGATCTAGAGTGTTACTGGTTGAGCATCTCTAGATTGAAGTAGCAACTGCATCGTACTAGTATCTGGTTGTGCTAGTCTTATGCAGAAGAGATTTGATTTACATTCTAGGGTAAAAGCTGGTTGTTTTATGCTAGAATTGTATCCAACTATATTCCTATCCTTACTGCTTCTATTAAACTGAATCATTGATGGTTTCATGGTTGTTTAATTAGTTAGAACTAATAGTATCTGGCTGTGCTGTTAGTTAGAATTGAAAAAGGAATTGGAAAATCCATTGCATGTGATATTGAGGTGAAATCAATGATCAACTTCTCATACGATTGTGGATATTTGTTTGCCTAAGCTATCTTCCTAATTATTGTTTTTCATAATCCTTTATTGTTTCATTAGTTTTGCATTCTTAGATTTAGTTTAATTCATAAACCCCTTTTTACTTTAATTGCCACAAAATTCACATAAAAAGATAAATCAACCTCCCTGTGGATTCGACCCGGACATCCTAAAGACTACGCTTCTTAGTTAGTTTAAATTCTTTTGCATAGCCGTGATTTGCACGACCATTTCACGCCTATCAGGAATTTATGGGAACGATGTTTAGGTTGACATTTTTAAATTACTTGCCCTGGAAGTTTAGGATGGAATATATTTTATTATGCAAAGATTTGTATGATCCTATTGAATTAGAGTCGGCCAAGCCAATTAAGATTAAGGACAGTGATTGGAAGAAATCACATAAAAAACAGTGAGAACCATTAAGGAATGGATAGACAATAATGTCTATCATCATATAAGAAATGATACAAATGCATAGCTTTTATGGAAACACTTGAATTCATGTATGAGAGGAACTCAACTTTTGTGATTAGGAAGCTAGTGAATCTCAAGTACAAGGATGAGAAGTCTATTGTTGAGCATCTATGTGATTTTCTAGATTTAGTGAATCAGTTAAACACCATGAAATTGGTCCTTGATGATGACTTACAAAGCCTATTACTTTTGAGTTCTTTGTGTGACAATTGGGAGACTCTTGTGGCATCGATCAACAACTCTGCTCCGAATGGTCTTGTGACTTTAATTGTAGAGATGCCACATACTTTGGAGACAAATTCAAGAAGAAAGTCCCGAGGGATATTACGGAATAGGGGGGCTATACTTGTTACTTCCGAGAGAGAAGAGAGATGGAAATTTGGAAATTTGTATTTGGTTGTGAACACTTTAGCTTATTTTTTTTCCAACATTTGACTTTTGGTCTTTAAATCATCATAAAAGTTGCATTTAGTTCTTGGTTTTTAATATGATTTAACTAAGTACAAAAGAATTGTTAAACATGATTAATTGATAAAATAAAATAAATTCAATTCTGATTTTTTGAGAGTTTTACTCATTTATTTCTTGAGTATCAGTCATCTTGTGATGTGATTATTATCAAGGCTATTTGATAACACTTATTTATCATCATGGTTCTTTATGACACTTTTTGACATTCACAAGTGTCATCAAGGTATTTTTGATGACACTTTTTGCATTTGATGACATTTTTTGTCATCAAAGCATTTTGAAGACAAAAATATATCATCAAGGTATTTTGATAACACTTTTTGTGTTTGATGACACTTTTTGTCATTAAAAAATTATCATTAAGACTTTTGATTGCAACAAAAAAGTGTTATCAAGGCTTTTAAGTTGTCATCAATACCTTTTGATGACGCTTTTTGTCATCAAGGCATTTGATGACAAATGATGATAGTTTCAAAAAGTGTTATCAAGGTCTTTGATGATACCTTTTGTCATCAAAATATTTTTTTTATCATCAAGACTTTCGATGACAGTTTCAAAAAGTGTCATCAAGGTTTTTGATTGAACTTTTGTCCTCTAAAAGTGTCATCAAGGCTTTTCATGACACTTTTTATAATCAAGACTTTTGATGACAGTTTGATGACATTTTTTCATAAAAAAGTGTCATCAATGCTTTTGATGACACTTTTTTCATAAAAAAGTGTCTGATGGTGCGCAAAATAAGCGTTAAATATTAAAGAGGCAGTTAGCAAATATAAGAAAAGAGATAACACGTCGCGTTATATATACGCATCTGAAAACATGGCATATGTGTGTGAGTTGGCAGAGAGTCTAAATTGCATGGCCAATTGCATGGATTAAACAAACAGGCACGAGTACATGCCTCTCGTAATTCATGTCATTCAAATTCATTGTGTGGAATTATGAAAAGTGGCACTCAAATTCCTTTTGGAAATTGATGTTCTCGTCCCACATTGAACCTCTATTCAAAAACCGATCAAAAGTGTGGTATAAATAAATGGTTTGTCCCACATCGAAATGAGGGAGGCAGGCTAGCAGCTAGGCATTCTTATATATAGCAAGGCTATTATATAATTTTAAGGGTCGACAATCCCCTCTGGCTTGAGAACTATCTCGTTTGCCAAAGCTCGACGCGTTTGATCTGCGAGTGAGATCGCGCTATAACGGTATAAAGTCTAAAGGCTTTATTCGTAAAGAGCACAAAAACAACCAGAGCACAAAAACAAGCGACTGAGGGGTGGGGAGGAGGAATAATCTGTAACACCCCTTTTTATATAGGGATATTACCGCCAGTGACCCCAAGATTAAACTCTCGAAGTCACCCAAGGCTTATAGTAATTACAGAACTTAACCAAAAACATTAAAATGCGGAAGATATATTATTACAAATGCGAAAGTCGAATACAAAAGTTGAATAAACTTGAACGGATACAAAGTTGAAATGAGAAGGGTCCCACAAGTCGGAACCTCGACCCTTAAAATTATTCTAACTTATTCCAAGCTAACCACCTTCACTCTAACTGCTCCTCAAGCTTGCTCCTTGTGGTACTCGACCTAGAACTCCACTCCTGATGTGTCGCGACGATAAATGCGATGGACACCAGCCGACCATGCAAGGAAATTGAACGGTAGGTTAGTCTTGTGACAGACTAAGCAAATGGGCTTTTGAAAAGTGGTTCGTTTTTAGGAAGAGACGAGTTGGGATGTCGGAAACCGAATGAAAGTCGGTCCCATCCCCGGACCTCGGACCTCCTATGAAAACTATGATTTGAATAAAGAATGAGAACGTCACCCAATGATGAGTCTCGGTTTCGAAAGAAATGGTTTACTTATGTTGGGAACTTGGGTTTCACACATTTAGTCTGGTGGGTGATTAAACCCCTCGTTGATCACGTTTCCCTCTACCAACCTCACCGCATACGTGTTGTGCGAATTCAAATTGGAGCCAGAGAATTATGAAATCCGAGAGTAAGGATGACATTTCATTTTGTACTAGCCTTCCTATCATTTTAATTGTCGCCAACGGGCGCCTATTTAATCTCTATGGATTTTAAGAATCACAATATCATTCCACTTGGAATTAAGCACACAGTTTAAGTAAGACAGAATGTGGGTTACGACCCCACGAAAATACTCAAAGGTTGGGTGGCGAACCCAGACTAACACGAGCTACATGCCATCACCCCTCATCGAGCGAGCGGGTATTGACCATGGTCTTACAAGTAGAGCATCGGCTCAAGATTAAAGTCGAATGAATCAACACGTATAACATTAAGTACACACATACAAGCCTACTCATCTAGGCACACATATCACAAGGCAACGACCCTACAGTCCATCTAGCGTAACCTAAGTACAACTAGAAATAACGTCATTAAATCTAGAACAATATAAATACTAGATTCAGTTTTATATCATACAAGAGTTCCCAACAAAGTCATAAAACAATTTAAAGCACATGAAACATATAACAAGATATGTAACATGATCGATAAAATGAGTGATGCATAAATAACTTTATATGGAAATCGAACCCAAACCACTTGCCTTGAGTGTTTGATGATTCGAAGTAGATTGCGTATCGAGATTAGGGTGACGTTTGAACGCCTTGTTCCTAAGCATACACTTAAATTAGCACAAGTATAATATACAACCTTAAAGTATTGATTACAATTCATGAATCATGATTCATCTATGATAACCCCTGGGTTGGTAATTTATAAGTTAAGTTATTTATTATAACATTTATTTCATAAAATCATTTACTTAACTTTACTATATAAGACGATATATTATAAAAAATACTTTTAATCCCGAGTACACTTCTATAAATTATAATATTCTGTAAACAATGTATTATACTTATTATATAATAATTTTATTTTATTGTTTTTATAATACCTTAAGTCGTATTAAATTCTCAAAAATATCATATCCTACTCCAAAATTCATGAAAAGTTTCCCACAACATATTTCAATCACATAAGCCTAGGAACCGGTTAAAGATACAATTTCCATGAACCGAATTCTTTTATAAAATTAATCCTTTGATTCGAAAGTTAGTATATTTCTATAAAATATCTAACCCATGAATAAATATCTTAAAACTATATTATAAAACATCTTATATTACAGGAAGTTCAGAACCGGACCCTTTTACAATTTTCCAATCCATTTTTAACTCGCTTCGAATTAATCTGTATTAAAAGGTATATATTATTTATAAAAATAATATCCTACAAAAAACCATATTTTACACCATCATAAAATCATAAAAAACATTATCTTTTAGGAACCGGTTTTATTATGTTTTTATGAAACCTAAAAATATATGAACCGGACATATTTTAGAAAATAAAAAAACATTGAACCGGTTTCAGAGAACCCGTCTTCTTCCTCCGCCCAGATTCATTCGAACAGGTTTGTTTCGAGTGTTTTTTTTTTTCGTTTTTTTAATCCTTTCCCAATATTTTAAGCCTACAATCAGAGCTCCATTTTCAAGTTAACAATAAACCAAATCCCTTACGAAAAATGAAACAAATTGAAAGCATACCGATTGATTTCCGGTTTGATTTTGAAGGAAGAACGATTCCGGCGACCTTGAATACTCTAAAGCTCTCTTGAAAGATTGAAATTGAGACTGGAACTGAGTTTGATGTGGATTTGAGCAACCCCGCAGCCCTTAATTTATAGGGAGATTTCAACCCTTTCAATTTCCCCATTTTGATGACCCTACTTTAATTCCCAAATTCAAAACCGAAATAACGATTGGCAACTTAAACGATTCGATTCTCGTACCGACGTGGTGCCATAAATTCTCGGGGTAAGACTGAATTTAATCGTCGTTCTTCAATTTCAGCTAGATGTTGAAGATGAACTTTGGATATGTGAAAGGTTAAATCCAAAACATTTTGTTATATGTTTGAAAGCTTCCTTGTTGGGCAAACGCCCCAATTTTTTTTAATTGTTCTCTTTTTTTGAAGCATATATAAATTTAATAAAATACTCATTTGTAAAGGAAATAATTTATAAAAATAAATAATAGTATTAATATTTTTCAATAATTCTAATCCTTAAAATTAATTTATCTACATAAGACTCTATTATTCAAGGTTACATTTTATCACTTTATAATAATCATAAAACCATAATCTTATGGTTCATAATTAATATTTATAATATGATAAAATATATATATTTTTTGTAACGTTTAAATATGATATTAATCTTATAAATCACTTATAACATTTAAAATGCTATAAAGTAATAATCTCATGAAAATAAAATATGCAAATATTTTATTATTTTAAAGGAAATATATAAAGTAAATTTACATTTTTACCTTTATGAAAATGAGGGATATTACAATAGTACTCCCTTAAGAAGAGTTTCGTTCACGAAACTACATCAAGGTAAGGTACTGTTTATGAAAATATACACCCCACACTCTATCCTTTTATCATCGTAACGCTTCTCAAGAAAGAAAAAAAAATGCGGGCGGTTACAATAGTACCCCCTTAAAGATAGTTTCGTCCGCGAAACTAAGTAAAGAACAACTCCGAAAAACGAGTTTGCAGATCTTTCTTAGTTTTCCACCTTTCCCAAGTAATTCTATCACCTTCATTACAAGACCACATAATTTATAACAATAGTACTAGCTTATTACGTAAAGCCATGACCCATCGTTCCAACATACGAATGGTTTCTACCCATCTGTTATATTAATCTGAAGTGAGAGTAAACCTATAAAGAAAAGACACGAGAAACGTGTAATGAAGCAAAGGAGCAAAACGATTCCAACACGACCTTAATATGACATAGTTGGTCTAACTAGTTATCAGTCCATTGTAACGAAAACTTGTTCTTGGTGGTGATCTCTTTGTTCCACTTTCAAGCGTCAATGCATAATTGGATGAAACTAACAATGAAAAGCCCATATATGGCATTAAATTATAACCCTTAACTCTTCTATCCAAGCTTTGGGTATAAACGAGTTCATAGCACTCATATCAAAACGATAATCCAATAAACGCTCCGAAAGATTATATCCCTTGTGTCTCTGAAGCATCGGGTTCGTCAGTCCTTCTCATCTCGTACAACCTTTGACCTTGACCCGAAGTCATCGTAGTCTTTCCCTTATTCTGGGTTGACACTTGACTCGCCTCAGTCTTCCCAACATTAGGCCTTCCTCTATTTCCAGGAGCGACGGACCCCTGCTTTGATTTGGCTGCCTCATTCTCTTTCTGGCGACAATAAATTTGCATGTGACCCACCTTGCCACAATTGAAGCAAGTCTTCCTCTGCCTTGTTTAGTCACGGTTCAGATGGCCTTTCGCCCCATAGTTGTGGCAAGTTATAGGCCCTTTGGAAACACTTCCAGAACTGAAATGCATAGGAGCTGACGAGGCCTTCGATTGTTTGGAGCGATTAGAGTGCGTTGGCGAAGCGGGCCTCTTGAAACCACTGAATTGGGAGGGTGGTCGGTTAGGTTGACCACCAGCACCCTTCATCTTCTCTGCGGACTCTTACAGAGTAACTTCCACCTTGTAAGCAGCGTCCACGTACGCCTCCAAAGTTGTGCAAGAATGATGCACCATGTGGGGTTTTACCCACAAGTTCATCCACTAGCCATGTCGGTGCCTTCCCACCATTCACTGGCACCTTCCTTCAACTGAAGCGAAGCTATGTAAACTTTTTCAACCTCGCCACACTTGATGTTCTTCATGAGTCTCTCCACATGGGAGAACCAGTAAGCAATCTTAAACGGCTCTCTGGTGCCGTCGTAACTGTCAGGCTTCATATCTAGGAAGGTCTTAAGTGCCATCCCGAAGTCCTTGGAATCATCAGGCAAGTCAGCTTGTTTCCTTACATGCCCCCTGTGCTGGGTTTGTTCAACCTCCATGCTCAGGGCTTGTGATGCCACCTCATTGACGTTGTTTTGAGTATGTTGGGCTAAGAATGCTTTGAATGCCTCCGCAGTTGCGGCATCCATCACAATTTGAACATTTCCCGCCGGTGATTGGTCATGTTGGTTTGAGACTTGTTGGTTGTTTCCGCCACTCGGAATTCTTTCGTTGTTTCCGCTTTGACTCATCTATATGAATAGTAAAATGTTGGGTCAAACTCCCACACATATGAAAGATTACTTTATTCTTATTAAACCAAAGATAGGTTTTGACCACAAGGCCTACATGAAGAGAGGAAAAAAATGACAAGTTGGGAATAGCTCCCTACTTAGACCTCAAACAGAAACAACATTCAAAGTAGGTACTCATCAATCGCATTTGAGCTTCCCCGAGCTCCTCTTGAGCGATGATCAAATGGTTTCCGGCTTTGTCGACTCGGCACGAATGCCAATCTATTCCCCACAAATGGATATGGTAAGGATCGTCCTAAGGGTTTGCATAAAAAGTTTTGGCTCTGATACCATAATTGTAACACCCCCTTTGTATATAGGGATATTACCGCCAGTGACCCCAAGATTAAACTCTCGAAGTCACCCAAGACTTATAGTAATTACAGAACTTAACCAAAAACTTTAAAATGCGGAAGATATATTATAACAAATGCGGAAGTCGAATACAAAAGTTGAATAAACTTGAACGGATACAAAGTTGAAATGAGAAGGGTCCCACAAGTCGGAACCTCGACCCTTAAAATTATTCTAACTTATTCCAAGCTAACCACCTTCACTCTAACTGCTCCTCAAGCTTGCTCCTTGTGGTCCTCGACCTAGAACTCCACTCCTGATGTGTCGCGACGATAAATGCGATGGACACCAGCCGACCATGCAAGGAAATTAAACGGTCGGTTAGTCTTTTGACAGACTAAGCATGTGACACCCTGATAATTTATAAGGAATTGAGGTGCTCCCCATGTCAACAAGAGCTCTTCCTTTTCTGAGTTTGAGTGAGGACAAAGAACTCAGAAGTTAAGCGTGCAAGGGCGAGAGTAGTACCAGGATGGGTGACCTTCTGGGAAATTCTCATGTTGGCATGGGATAGCGCTTCTATGGCCTCGAGCCTTACAAAGCAAATGGGCTTTTGAAAAGTGGTTCGTTTTTAGGAAGAGACGAGTTGGGATGTCGGGTACCGAATGAAAGCCGGTCCCATCCTCGGACCTCGGACCTCCTATGAAAACTATGATTTGAATAAAGAATGAGAACGTCACCCAATGATGAGTCTCGGTTTCGAAAGAAATGGTTTACTTATGTTGGGAACTTGGGTTTCACACATTTAGTCTGGTGGGTGGTTAAACCCCTCGTTGATCACGTTTCCCTCTACCAACCTCACCGCATACGTGTTTTGCGAATTCAGATTGGAGCCAGAGAATTACGAAATCCGAGAGTAAGGATGGCATTCCATTTTGTACTAGCCTTCCTATCATTTTCATTGTCGCCAACGGGCGCCTATTTAATCTCTATGGATTTTAAGAATCACAATATCATTCCACTTGGAATCAAGCACACAGTTTAAGTAAGACAGAATGTGGGTTACGACCCCACGTAAATACTCAAAGGTTGGGTGGCGAACCCATACTAAAACGAGCTAGGTGCCATCACCCCTCATCGAGCGAGCGGGTATTGACCATGGTCTTACAAGTAGAGCATCAGCTCAAGATTAAAGTCGAATGAATCAACACGTATAACATTAAGTACACACATACAAGCCTACTCATCTAGGCACACATATCACAAGGCAACAACCCTACAGTCCATCTAGCGTAACCTAAGTACAACTAGAAATAATGTCATTAAATCTAGAACAATATAAATCCTAGATTCATTTTTATATCATACAAGAGTTCCCAACAAATTCATAAAACAATTTAAAGCACATGAAACATATAACAAGATATGTAACATGATCGATAAAATGAGTGATGCATAAATAACTTTATATGAAAATCGAACCCAAACCACTTGGCTGGAGTGTTTAATGATTCGAAGTAGATTGCGTATCGAGATTAGGGTGACGTTTGAACGCCTTGTTCCTAAGCATACGCTTAAATTAGCACAAGTATAATATACAACCTTAAAGTATCATGATTCTAAACAATTCATGAATCATGATTCATCTATGATAACCCCTGGGTTAGTAATTTATAAGTTAAGTTATTTGTTATAACATTTATTTCATAAAATCATTTACTTTACTATATAAGACGATATATTATAAAAAATACTTTTAATCCCGAGTACACTTCTATAAATTATAATATTCTGTAAACAATGTATTATACTTATTATATATGAAAACAATTAACAAAATAATTTTATTTTATTTTATTTAATTGTTTTTATAATGCCTTAAGTCGTATTAAATTCTCAAAAATATCACATCCTACTCAAAAATTCATGAAAAGTTTCCCAAAACATATTTCAATCACATAAGCCTAGGAACCGGTTAAAGATACAATTTCCATGAACCGAATTCTTTTATAAAATTAATCCTTTGATTCGAAAGTTAGTTTATTTCTATAAAATATCTAACCCATGAATAAATATCTTAAAACTATATGATAAAACATCTTATATTACAGGAAGTTCAGAACCGGACCCTTTTACAATTTTCCAATCCATTTTTAACTCGCTTCGAATTAATCTGTATTGAAAGGTATATATTACAGTAAAACCTCCATAAATTAATACTCGATAAATTAATAAACTCTCTAAATTAATATTTTTCTCCGGTCCCGACTTGGGCCAATGTAAAATTTAACAAATTTCGATAAGATAATAAGATAATATATTTTCAAAACACTATTATATAAATATAAGGTCCCATTAATATCATAAATTAATAATTATATAATGTTACATATCCATAACTAAGAAAATCTAATGAAATATGATTGTGGTGTTATTTGTTTTTTCTTAAGTCTATTTGGAGTTCATCTCTAACTTTTTTTTATCGGATCTAACATTTCTAGTGTTGTTTTAAAAATAAATTTTGCAATGTCAACTATAATTTCTTGATACTTCATCTCATGAACGAATTTTGGATTGTCTAAAATAATTTTCTTTTGTTTTTTGCTCAACATTAACTATCCAAGCTGAGACTACAAGACTGATAGCATCCAAAACATTAATCTTACATGGATCAGATTGTCCCAACTCATATCCTTCTAAAATCCTACAATAAAATCTTCTACGATAGTGTATTTTGATAGCTCTTATTCCAAAAAATCTCTTTAAATTAATAAATATTAATTTATTTTTTAATTAATATCTCTATAAAATAATAAAATATCACAGTCCCAACATTATTAATTTATAGAGGTTTTACTGTATTTATAAAAATAATATCCTACAAAAAAACATATTTTACACCATCATAAAATCATAAAAAACATTATCTTTTAGGAACCGGTTTGATTATGTTTTTATGAAACCTAAAAATATATGAACCGGACATATTTTAGAAAATAAAAAAACATTGAACCGGGTTCAGAGAACCCGTCTTCTTCCTCCGCCCAGATTCATTCGAACAGGTTTGTTTCGAATGTTTTTTTTTAATCCTTTCCCAATATTTTAAGCCTACAATCAGAGCTCCATTTTCAAGTTAACAATTTAAACCAAATCCCTTACGAAAAATGAAACAAATTGAAAGCATACCGATTGATTTCCGGTTTGATTTCGAAGGAAGAACGATTCCAGCGACCTTGAATACTCTAAAGCTCTCTTGAAAGATTGAAATTGAGACTGGAACTGAGTTTGATGTGGATTTGAGCAACCCCGCAGCCCTTAATCTATAGTGATATGATTCTAACCCTAGTAACACTCAAGATCGAACACAAACAAGCAAGAATAGTGAAAAAACTATAAAGAACACCAGATCTAGAACTGAGTTTGATGTGGATTTCTCTTTAGAACTCTCTTGAAGCGCCGCTGAGCAACTAGGGTTCGGAATGAGCTCGCAAGCGAGCTAACAAGTCTTTATATAGAAGCTCATCATCGAAACGACGCGTTTCACTAAAGCGGAGAAGAGCTTCTCTTCAACTTTGGGCCACCGACTTCTTAATGGGCCGTTTCCATATTCGGGAATGATCTTGGTCCAAGTACAAGAGTCCACTAGCAAGCCTCGATCGGTTTAAGTCTCCAGACCGGTAAACCGGGGTGACTTAGTTTGACCCGGTTCACCAATAAAACAGCCTTGAACCTTGAATCTGAACCCGGTTCCTGAACCTAAAATTTCTCTACCATTTAACTATGTGTGTATGCTATACCAATCTCTATGTCACTTATACTTACATATGTGACTTACATATATTTCCTAACATATGCCCTCTTAAGTCACGTATGGAAGTAAAGAAGAACTATCAATTTGAATAGTGTGGATTAAAACGAGTTTCCCTTCTTCATTGACTCAATGCCACATCTCATGTAACATCATCGATGTGGAGTTCCTTCCTGCAAAAGACAAATTTGTTAGTGGGAACAATCTTGGTCCCAAAGTCAGCAAGATTGGTTTCACCAAGTATTTTCTTCACGGTTATTTCCTGGTCCTCCACTTTTTGTCTAATATAATGGTATCGGACATCAATATGTTTTGTCTTCTCATGGTAGACAGGGTCCTTGCAAAGATACAAGGCACTCTGACTATCCATGTAAAGTGTAGGCAAGTAAGACTTGCCCTCTATTTCATGTAAAATGCCTCGTAACCAAGTAGCTTCTTTTGAAGCCTCAGTAGCTGCTATGTACTCAGCCTCAGTTGAGGAGAGTGCAACTATAGACTGCTGTTGGGATTTCCAGGAAACACAGTTTCCTGCCCAACAGTAGAAGTATGCAGTTGTTGACTTTCTATTGTCTTTGTTGCTGGCAAAGTCCGAGTCCACATAACCACACAAGGTGGTCCTTGGACTATGCTCAGCATACACTGACCCTGTATTAACAGTCCCTGTTACATATTTGAGCAGGTATTTCATGCCTGCCTAGTGTTTCTCTCCAGGATTACTCATATATCTACTCAATACACTTATGGCAAATGCTAAATCTGGCCTAGTGCAAATCATAGAGTACATAATTGATCCTACAGCAACATCATAAGGAACATCTTCCATTTTCTTCTTGTCTTCCAAGGTGGTTGGACAATCTCTTTTACTTAACTCCAAGTGCCCTCCCAGAGGTATTGGAGATGGTTTTGCATTCTTCATTGCAAACCTGTCAACAACTTTCCGGTTGGATTCACCTCAAACCTTCTGTTTGGGATCCTAATCCTAGGCTCCCTATCCCTAGTCAACTGGTAGTCAGCAAGATCATGCTCTGGCATGAGAGCTTGCCCAGAGACTGAGGAGTCGTGGGAGGTAGAAGGAGAAGAATCAGAAGAAGGAGATGGGGAGGGAGAAGAAGAATTAGGAACAGAAACTGAATTAGAGTTAGAGTCACTTATCTGCCCCCCTCCAAATTGGTGAGTTTGATTTCCTTGACCTTGAACATTTTGTTCTTCAATTTGCTCTTCATTTTCAATGTTTCCTTGGTCAGCTTCCATGCCCTCTTCATTGACAATTTGGTGTAAAGAGGATGTTGAAGCAGAATAATGACCTATATCAAACTCCTCTTCTTCATTTTGTGGGAGTTGATCATCATCAAAGAAGTTTCCATGATGAGATAATGGTGATGTGCTTTGATGTTCTTCAGGTTCAGATATAGTTCCTGTGGACTCAACAGTGGACCTTGTCAGTTTATTTTTAAAATAAAACTCCTTGTCATTAAATGTAACAGACATGGATGTTATAACTTTATAACCTCCAGGTTGGATGAGCAAGAGTTTGTACCCTTTTATCCCCGGGGGGTAGCCTAGCATTACACCTTTTAAAGCCCTTGGTTGCAATTTGCCCTGTGAGACCTGGGCAAATGCAGTGCATCCAAAAGGCTTAAGGTGTGCCAGACTGGGCCTTTTACCTGTCCACATCTCTTGAGGGGTTTTGAACCCTATCACAGAAGATGGGGATCTGTTGATAAGGTAGGCTGCTGTGGTTACGGCTTCACCCCATAGGGAGTTTTTCATGCCTGCACTTATCAACATACACCTTGCCTTTTCTAAGAGAGTTCTATTCATTCTTTCTGCAGTCCCATTCTGTTGTGGGGTTCCAGGGACAGTTAAATGTCTCCTAATACCCTCATTCCTGCAAAACTCATCAAACAAGTTATTGTAGAATTCTAGTCCATTATCTGTCTTAAGGCATTTCAACTTTAGATCAACCTGTGATTCAACCATATTTTTCCAAGTTTTGAAATTAATGAAAGCTTCATCCTTGGATTTTAGTAAATAAATCCATACTTTCCTTGAGTAGTGGTCTATAAGTGACAAGAAATACTTTCTGCCACCTATAGTATCCACTTGTGCAGGTCCCCATAAGTCAGAATGAACATATTCAAGGGGTTTGGAAGCAGTGTATGAAGATTTACCAAAAGAATGTGCAGTTTTCTTACCTAGCACACAGGTTTCACAGAAGTCTAATTTACAGGGATTCACATCAATCATAGCATGTTTATGCAAGTACATGAGACCCTTGTTGCCTATATGACCTAACCTAGCATGCCAAAGTTTTGTATGCTCTACATTATCATTATTAAGTATCCCCTTGGAGACATTAAGTTCAGGAGATCCTATGACATGATATAGACCTCCTTTCTTAATGCTCCTAATAAGAATTGTTCCATTTCTGATAACATCCCTTATTCCATTTTGGGTTATAATTTGACAATGTAGATCATCAAACACAGACTCAGACAACAGGTTTCTTCTTAAATCTGGAACCCACCTAACCTTTTGTAAAATCCTAATTTTACCATCATGCATTCTCATAGGTACATTACCTATACCTCTAATTGGTAAAGCTGTATGATCTCCTAACATGACAATGCCATCATCACACATAGACAGAGAATCAAAAACATTTCTATCAGGTGTAGCATGCATTGTACAACCAGAGTCAAGAATCCATTCATGCTCAAAAGTAGGGGATGCAACAACAAGCATTTCATGAGAATACACATGAGAATCATAATAGGATTCAAACACATTTGAAGCAACATTATTATCATTTGATTTATTTTTCTCATCCTTTTTCTTTTTAGTGCAGTCATTGGAATAGTGACCTACTATACCACAATAATAGCACATGACTTTAGACATGTCTTTCTTGTCATTTGAGCTAGACTCTCCATGTTTATAATTTTTCTTCTTATTTCTCTTGAATTTTCCTTTTCCCTTTGCCATCATAACTTCATTTTTATTCTCAGTTTTATCAGAAACTTTAGAGATTCCTCCTTTTATCTTAAAGACCTTCAAAGATTCATTTTTCTGAATTATAAACTCAGACATCCTAACAGCAGTCATGCCATCACGACCAAACTGACATACATCTTTTAAGACATCAAACTGAGCAGACAAAGCATTCATAAGAAGCATAAACTGGTGAGTGTGTTTAATCTTATCATCACATCTTTCAAGGTCTTGTGTTATCCTAAGAAACCTATCAAGATTCTCTTCAATTGTCTGTCCTAGGTCCATTTTAAAACTGAACAATTTAGATAGAAGAGAGATGAGACAGGGCAGAGATTTAGAGAGATACTTAGCATCTAAAGCATCCTAGAGAGGTTTAGGTTCAGTGATACTCACAACCTGCCTAGCTACCTCATCGGATAGTCTAAGCATAATCTCTGCATGTGCCAAGTCCTTGGCTTGTTTCTTTTGAAACTCTGTAGCAGTTGCATCCCATACGTCTGCCACAACATGCCATAGCTTTTCCTTAGTGAGGACAACTTTCATCTTCACTTTCCACATGGCATAATCTGAGTGCCCATCATAGGGCTTGATCCTGTAAGCATCTCCCATGATTGTACCTGTACAATCAGATAGTTAACAACTCTTTGTGGAAGATCAAACAAGAAACTGAATCTTTGTTTCTAAAAACAACAAGATCCAATGAACAGAGACAGGATATATAACCCTAGACTCTACTGTAGGAACCGACAGTGGGAAGTAATTGACACAAGTCAAAACCCTTCTATCAAGATTCCCCTGTCCCTCTAGTAACCCCTTACTTAGAGGTCCAGTGACTGAGAACACGAAGAATCAAGCAAAAACACACAACAAGAAGAGAAAATCCTAGACTCTTCTACTGTAGGGCCTGCAAGGGGTTGCACCGGAACAATCCGTTACCCCAGTTTACAAGAAACCCCGCTTAAGCTTGACTCTCAACAACAATCAACAGATCTAAGCAAATCACAACAGCGGAAGCAAGATCTAAGCAGAAATCAAAACCTAATGGCTCTGATAACACTTTGATATGATTCTAACCCTAGTAACACTCAAGATCGAACACAAACAAGCAAGAATAGTGAAAAAACTATAAAGAACACCAGATCTGTTTACGCGGTTCGACCAAAGCTCTACGTCCGCGGAGTCTCAGTGAGGAGACTCGTCTCAATCCACTATCAAATGTCAAGTTCAAGAGAGGTTACAATCTCACACATATCAAGGCAAAGAACGAAGTTCAGAAACTAAGAAACAATAAAGAGATCTAGAGAAGATGAAAGATCTAGGGTTTCGGCCCCCTGGAAGGCTACTCAAGCTTCAAGATGAAGCTCTGAAGGAACGCCATTGCAGATCTCAACGAGCTTGGATCGAAGCCTTCAACTCCGATCGTCAACTCCACCGCCTGGCTTCACCGGAGAACTATTCACTCCGACTTCGCTCTCTCTCTTTCTCTTTTCTCTCTCTCTCTTTTGATGTCGCACTTTCTAGTTAGTTTTCATGGGTAGTTTTCTAGTTAGGAATGAGTCTTTTCTAAGTTTAATGTGTTGTTTTGAGTCATTCTCGTGGATTTTCATATTATCTTAAGATATGGAGTCTACATAAGTGTGTTTGATGTTTTGTAGGTCTTTGAAGCGTTGAGGAGAAGATATTTCGGTTTTTAAAGCTTTCTAGGAGGTGGTGCTAGGTGTTGTTTGGTGGTGATGTTGAGAGAAGAGCAAGAGTCAATGCATGTGAAGATTTGATGATGTAAGAGTGAAGGTTTCAAGGTTTAAGTGCTTGAAGAAGGAGCTAAAGGACGTCTTAAAAGGCCAAGAGCGATTGAACAAGGAACAATGAAGGAAAGCCAAGCATTGGAGCAAGTTTTGAGCAAGAAATGAGGAAGTTATGTGCAGCCAGAGGGTCGGTGACGACCCAGCCATGGTCGGTGACGACCCACTCCGTGTGTTGACGAATTATTGCTTGCGCCTTAAGTTTGGTTTAGTAATTGTTTTATTTATGGGCCTTTTTAAGATAGATTTTAGTTTCCATATATTTTTTTTTCTACCACTATATAAGGATATTTAGGGTTTTATTTCAAGGGAGGCTGATTTGGAAAAAATGTTCTTAGGGTTTGTTGTGGAGACGGAACAAGTTGCAAGTTTGGTTTTCTAGTTTTCTTTGATTCCAAGCTCTTGGAGAATTAGAGAGACTTGGAGGTTTGCTTGAGTTTGTAAGTTTTCTTTTGAATTGAAGTTTGTTTGGATTTGAATCATGTCTTCTCTTTCGTTTGTGATTGTTGATTGTTTTATGGATCTTGAGTAGTCTACTTTCTAGGGTTGGGGTGAAACCCGACGAGTTATGCATGCTTAAGGCATGAATATTTGAATGAACCATCTCTTTTAATCTCTATCCATTATCCTCTTGTTTGCTACCTATTCCTTGATGAAAGTCAAAGCATGTTCATGTTTATGAGTGAATCAAAAGATTTAGTTGTGAATTTGGATTATATTTGGTTGAAACGAAAGTTAAACCTTTAGGAAACAAGAAGGATTGCAAGTTTAGATCTTTATGAAAGTTAGGATTTTTACTTGATTTATCATGACGAGAGTCATTAATGGGATTGTTAATGGTTGATTTTGATTCATGTTTGCATGCATAAACTTGTTGTGGTGAGTCCTTTGCCCTAGATCTTCTTTAATTTGGTTTTTCGGAATTTTCTCGTACCCGGATAGGTCGGTTACGACCCCTGTTAGGTCGGTGCCGAGCACCTGAGTTTCTTGTTTTCTCATGCGTTTGTGTTGAAGTGTTGGTCGGTTACGACCTGTTTTAGGTCGGTGCCGAGCGTCAGTTTGAGTGTTTTGCTTTGTTTTGTTTTCTTTTATTAGGATTAGTAGCTAGACATAGATTCTTCTAATTCCCGTGGACGAACCTGACCTCCTTGTACTCAGTGGGGTCTTGATATAAATTTATTTGTTGTCAAGAAACCCTTTCAACAAATTGGCGCCGTTGCCGGGGAGTTAGTTTAGTTTCTTGTCTAGTTATTTTTGGGGTTTGGGAATAGCCCATACCCTCTTGTGTTTACTAATTCGTTTTCTTTTGATTGTGTGTAGGTGCATGCCCTCTAGTTCGCGAAGAGAAGTCGACCTTTTTCCTTTTGATTCCGAACTCGAGAGAACCCTTCACCGCAAGCTGAGAGAACGACGAGCAATGGCCAACGCTAAGGAACTTGCTCGCCAGATGGCTGATCTTCGCCTTCAGATGGAAGGCATTCAGAAAGAACGTGATGATCAAACTACTACTGTTACTCTCCTCCGAACAGCTCAATGCTATTCCACGCAATGCAAAGCAGTATATGCATCCTGAATTCAAAGTTCCTGAATCTGCTATTGTACTCCCTGTTATTGAGCACGCTTTTGAGATTAAGTCACACTTCATCACTCTTATCAAGAGGTCACAATTTGAAGGCAAGCCCACCGAGTGCCCCATGGAGCACATCAAGAACTTCACTGACCTTTGTGACACTATTGCGGCTGATGATGTATCGCTAGAATATGTGCTTTTGAAAGCATTCAAATGGTCTTTGGCTGGAAAAGCTCTTACTTGGCTTGAAAGTTTGCCCTCCAAATCGATTCATACATGGAAGGCGTTGCATGATCAGTTTCTGACTAAATTCTTTCCACCAGCTAAGACTACAGAGCTAAGGAAGCGCATTACTTCCTATCATCAACTTCCCAATGAAACTTTTGTGGAGACTTGGGAGCGATTTAAAGAACTTCTTCGGCAATGTCCCACTCATGGACAACCACCTTATGTGCTTCAAGAGATCTTCTTTCAGGGAATCAATGCCGCTACAAAGGACAACATCAACCTTCACACCGACTGCGGATTCATTGAGATGGATCCAGATCAAGCTTGGGCCTTGTTGGATAAACTTACCAACTATGATGCGATGTATGGCACTCAACAATCTGCCCGGGTTCAAATGAAGAAGCTTTATGATCCTAATGCCGAACCAATTGATCCAGATGTGAGGTTCCAATTTATGCAAGATGAGATAAACCGGCTTAAGAAGCAAGTGGGCCACTATAAATCCACCGCTCAACCTTGTCAAGAATGTGGTTCCCCTGCTGATCCTACTTCTTCTTGCACGAACGTGGAACAAGTCCGAGCTGCAGAGGATTATGCGGAAGCACATTATATGAGAGGACCCTACCGTGGCCAAAACAACGCTTATCCAAGAAACAACAACAACTTTTCTCAGTGGAATAACAATGGCTATGGTCAAGGTTTTCAAGGACCACCACAAGAACAGAGAGCCCCGCCCTATAGGCCCCCCGGTTTTCAAGAGCCACCAACTTGGGCACAAGGACTCCTTGAAGGAATGAATGGCATCCGAACTGATATGAATGCAGTCCGAACCGATCTTAAAGGAGTGCAAAATCAACTTGGTGACTTTGAGGCTTGGAGGAAGAATGTGAATTCTCAACATGGTGATTTAGCGGCCCATATTCCACGGCCACAAGGGCGATTACCGGGACATTCTGATGAGAATCCGAGAGGACAAATTACTGCAATTCACTTGAGAAGCGGAAAGAAGTTACCAGACCGAGGAACAAGCAAGAACAAGGAGGACGAAGAAGACCGGCCAAGCTCGGAGCAGGTCGTCACCGACCCACCACAGGTCGTAACCGACCCTCCTCCCACCACAGATAAGGTCGTCACCGACCCAACCCAGGTTGTGGCCGACCTCATTCCCGGAATTTTTCCTTCCGTCCCTCCTTCATCAACAACAAAGGTTCTTCCTTTCCCATCCAAGAAAGCTAAAGATTCCACGGATGGCAAATTCAAGCGTTTTGTGCAGGTTCTTCAAGGTCTTAACATCACCATTCCTTTTGCTGAAGCTTTGAATGAGATGCCCGCCTACACCAAATTTCTTAAAGAGATCTTGTCCAAAAAGCGGTCTATGTCCGAACTAACTGATGAGGTGCGATCCTTAGAGCTCCCAGAGAAACTCGGTTATCCGGGTAAATTTGCAATCGCTATCGGCATAGGTGCTCATCGCTTTAAAGCTTTGTGTGATCTTGGTGCAAGTGCTAGTCTTCTACCTCTCTCTATATGGTCCAAAAGCAACATGGGTCCTTTGGTACCGGTGAATATGAAGCTTTATATGGCGGATGGTTCTTGTGTTAGACCCACTGGAGTTGTTGATGATTTCCCTATTCAAGTCGGCAAGTTCTTTGTGTCTAATGATTTTATTGTCATGGAGATGCCGGAAGACCCTGTCGTCCCAATCATTCTTGGACGACCTTTTCTTGCAACCGCTGGAGCTATTATTGATGTGAAGAAAGGTCTCCTTACTTTTGAAATCGGCAATGAGGTGGTTGAGTTCCGGTTCAATCCGACGATGAAGGAAACCGGTGAAGCTATGGAGGTGAAGATGTTGTACACTCGTTCAGACTACATTGACTGTGAGGATCCGATCGAACGTTTGTTTGGAGCTTATACAAGTGAAGCTAATGCCGAAGAAGAAACTGCAAGGTTGGCACCGACCACTTTTTGCTCGGCACCGACCACATTTTGCTCGGCACCGACCATCTCTAGGTCGGCACCGACCACTTCCAGCTCGGCAACCACCCCATTCCGATCGTTGCTGAAGATTTTATGCTTGCTTCTGGCTCGGTGACGACCTCCCTATGGTCGGAGCCGACCCTTCTGGAGGCGGATGATACTACTTACTATGAAGAGTTTTTCAAAATGGAGAAGGTCGACGAAATTGTTACACCACCACCGCCGACTCCAGAGCTTAAGACTCTCCCCGAGTCTTTGAGGTATGAGTTTCTTGGCCCAAATTCCACTTTTCCTGTGATTATTAATGCTAACCTTAATGAGGAAGAAGTTGGAAAGTTGTTGAATGTTCTTAGGACTCATAGGAAGGCCATTGGATACTCACTTGAGGATTTAAGTGGCCTCTCACCTTCTTTGTGTATGCATCGTATTTTTCTTGAGGAAGGACACATGCCATCCATAGAGCATCAACGAAGGCTTAATCCATATATGAAGGAAGTGGTAAAAAAGGAGATATTGAGAATGCTCGATGCAGGTATCATCTTCCCTATTTCGGATAGTAAGTGGGTAAGCCCTGTTCATGTTGTGCCTAAAAAGAGTGGTCTTACCGTTGTTGAGAATGAAAAAGGCGAGTTAGTCCCCACTAGGACTACTACTAGTTGGCGCATGTGCATAGACTATAGGAAGTTGAATAGTGCCACTAGAAAGGACCATTTTCCCTTGCCTTTTATTGACCAAGTGCTAGAGAGATTAGCTTTGCATGACTATTTTTGTTATCTCGATGGCTATAGTGGTTTTTGGCAGGTTCCGATACATCCGGATGATCAAGAGAAAACCACCTTCACATGTCCTTATGGCACATTTGCTTATAGGAGGATGCCGTTCGGGCTTTGCAACGCCCCGACCACTTTCCAAAGGTGTATGATGGCCATCTTCTCCGACATGATTGAGGACATTGTGGAGGTATTTATGGATGATTTCTCGGTTTACGGTACCACTTTTGACTCTTGTCTTGCCAATCTTACTAGAGTACTTAAGAGATGTGAGGAAACTAACCTAGTACTTAATTGGGAAAAATGTCACTTTATGGTGCAAGAAGGAATTGTTCTAGGTCATGTTGTGTCAAAAAGGGGGATTGAGGTTGATAAAGCTAAAATTGAATTGATCCAAAAAATACCACCCCCTTCCTCAGTGAAAGATGTTAGGAGCTTTTTAGGACATGCCGGGTTTTATAGGAGGTTCATTCAAGATTTCTCTAAGATTACCAAACCATTAACTAACCTATTAATGAAGGATGTTGTGTTTGAGTTTTCTTCCGAGTGTCTTGCAGCTTTCCACAGGATTCGGGATGCACTTGTATCGGCTCCTATTATGCAACCTCCAGATTGGACCATTCCCTTCGAGATCATGTGTGACGCTAGCGACTACGCCGTGTGCGCAGTCCTTGGGCAAAGAAGGGAGAAGAAGCTTCATGCTATCTATTATGCGAGCAAAACGCTGGATGAGGTCCAAAGCAAATACACGACCATAGAGAAGGAATTCCTGGCTGTTGTCTTTGCCTTTGAGAAGTTCCGGTCATACTTGGTGGGTTCCAAAGTAATCGTCTACACAGATCATGCAGCTATCCGTTATCTTATGGATAAGAAGGACGCCAAACCGAGATTGCTCCGATGGATGCTTCTATTGCAAGAATTTGACCTTGAAATACGGGATAAGAAAGGAGCGGAAAATCTTGTGGCTGATCACCTTTCTCGGTTACCTATGGAACACATTAAGGAGTCTGGAGATATAATACCCATCAACGACTCTCGCCCGGATGAAACTTTATTGAGCAATGAAGTCTTACGGATCGAAACAACAAAGGCTGGGTCGGAGACGACCATTTTTGGGTCGGAGACGACCATTTCTGGGTTGGCACCGACCCCTCATATGCAGATTTTGGCTGGCACCGAGCTAGGAAGGATGGCACCGACCCTCACCACCACCAATCAAGGTCATGTTTCTAACTCTTCTTCGGTACCTTCCACTATTCTTCATTTCTCTCCTCCCATGCTCTCTTGCCATTCTATCTATACTATTTGAGGGGCGAAAACCCCTTGGTTTGCGGATTTTGCTAACTATGTTGTAGGAGGCATTATCCCCGATGGATTGACTTCCCAAGCTCGAAAGAAGTTCCTTCACGACGCCAAGCAATACTATTGGGACGATCCTTAACTTTTCAAGCAAGGGAGCAATCATATTTTTAGGCGTTGTGTGCCGGACGATGAAATTGAGGGCGTAATCCGACAGTGTCACACTCTTCAAACGGGCGACCATGCTAAGGGATTCAAGACTACCGCAAAAATTCTTCAAAGCGGATTCTACTGGCCTACCCTCTTCAAAGATGTTCATACTTATATCACGGCTTGTGATGAGTGTCAGCGTGCGTGAAATATCACATGGAGGAACGAGAACCCACTCACAGGAATTTTGGAAGTTGAGCTTTTTGATGTATGGGGAATCGATTTCATGGGACCCTTCCCTTCTTCGGGTCCATATAAGTACATCCTCGTAGCGGTTGACTACGTGTCTAAGTGGGTTGGAGCCATAGCAACAAGAACTAATGATGCACGAGTTGTGGCCAAGTTTATGAAGACCAACATCTTTCCCCGCTTTGGTGTTCCCCGAGCTCTTATTAGTGATGGCGGTTCTCATTTCATTGAGCGGAGTTTTGAGGCACTTTTCACTAAGTATGGGGTCATTCACAGGGTAGCAACTCCCTATCACCCCCAAACTAGTGGTCAAGTAGAGATCTCCAACCGGCAAATCAAAAACATCCTGGAGAAGACGGTTTCCCGCTCAAGGAAAGATTGGGCCTCCAAGTTAGATGATGCACTTTGGGCATACCGCACCGCCTACAAAACTCCACTCCGCACTACTCCTTACAATCTTGTCTATGGAAAGTCGTGTCATTTGCCCGTCGAGCTCGAACAGAAAGCTCTATGGGCTCTCAAGGAGCTCAACATGGATCTTGACGCGGCCGGAGCAAAGAGATTTATGGACTTGCAAGAATTGGAAGAGTTAAGGCTTAAAGCATATGAGAATGCCAAGATTTATAAAGAAAGAACCAAGAAGTGGCATGATAAGAAGCTCATCCCGAAGACCTTCAACATGGGTGATCAAGTACTCCTTTTCAACTCAAGACTTCGACTTTTTCCCGGAAAATTGTGATCCCGATGGAGTGGACCATTTGTTGTCCATCACATCTATCCACATGGAGCGGTCGAGCTTTTAGATGAAAATGGAGGGATTTTTAAGGTCAACGGGCATCGTTTGAAGAAATACTTTGCAAGGGCCGAACCCGATGAAGAAATTCGAGCCACATGGGCTCTCACGTCTTCGGAATGAGTAGAGGTACCACCCGTCTAGCTAAAGACGTAAAATTAAGCGCTTTCGGGAGGCAACCCACTTTGTTTTTGTTTTGAATTTTTCCTTTTTTTTTAGTTTAGTTTCATTTGTTTTTCTTAGTATAGAATAGCTAGTTTTCTTGTCTTGGTTCTCCACTAACTTTTTGTAGGAAGCTAAGTGAGGCGGGAGAAGTTAAAGGGGCTGAAATACATAAGCAATGGGGATGATTCAATGGTCGTAACCGACCCACTCATGGTTGGCACCGACCCCTTCCAAGCAAATATGGTAAATACTTTCAGAAAATTGGAAATTGCAAGTAAGTCCCTCAAATTTTTACCCCTTTTTAAACCTATCCCCTCCCACCCCTTGCTCCCTCAAGCCGACCCCTCTTCCCTTCCAACCCTCCCTTGCTCCTCCCACTCTCTTTGCCTCTGAAACATCACAAAATGCTCCATCCCCATCCCAAATCCACCCAAATTCCCCTTTGTGCTACATAAAAACTCCAAATCATTCAACAAAAACCAAAAATTTCACCCCCACATCGATTGTTCAAATTTTTGAACCACTTAGGTGCTCGTAGACGACCCTCTTCTACTTTCATTCTTATACTCTTGCTCATCTTTGGTATGTTTTTCTACTCCTTTGATCTTATATTCAAGTTTACTTGATTTATGTTTGAGGGATTAGTTGAAAACCTAGGTTTTGGGTGTTCTTGTATTTGAATATGGAAATTTGGGTTGTTATGCATGTTTAGGTGGTTGGATCTATATCATGCCATGATTAATTGGGGATTGTATGTGGAACTCTTGATGCTTATTTGGTTGTTTGTTTGATTGAAAGAGTATTTGATTCTTATTAGGAATTTTTGGGTACACTTCCATGACCAAAAATCGAAATTGAGGGCGTCTTTTTGCCCGGAATGGTCGGTGCCGACCCCCCATGGGTCGGTGACGACCCCCCAGCTCCTACATTTTCGACATTGCTCGACACCGTGTTCCCAAGGGTCGGTACCGACCTCGATTGGCGGGTGTCCCTTTGTTCATACATGATAATGGAGCTATTTTTACCATGATTTGGGTTGCTTTTAGCTTGATCTTTCCCTCTACTTATATATTTTTCATGACTAAGCATGCTAGGTTGAGATCCATTCTAAATTTAAGCATGTTTCTTTGAATAAGTATGGGGTACTTCTTTGGAATTGACATGGGTGTCTTGTGTTTTGGCCTTGTTCTTTCAAATTATGGAAATTATCTTGGAAAGTTGCTGAATGTTTTGTAGGACAACGACTTCATCCTCTCGTCCACAATCCAAGAAGCAAAAGAAGAACAAGCAAAAAGTGGATTCAGTGGTGTTTGACTCGGAAGATCAAAAAGCTCGGTTTATTGAGATGTGGAAAGGTGATGTGAATGTCTGAGCTTATCAACGGGCCGGGGCCGACAAGATTGGTGTTCATAGAGAGGTGTTCGAGGC
Source organism: Fallopia convolvulus (assembly GCA_964016875.1). Classification (NCBI taxonomy): domain Eukaryota; kingdom Viridiplantae; phylum Streptophyta; class Magnoliopsida; order Caryophyllales; family Polygonaceae; genus Fallopia; species Fallopia convolvulus. The sequence goes on along the minus strand of OZ024724.1, from coordinate 12,382,655 downwards.
CTTCTCTTGGATTGGTGCTCAACACCTCATTATACATCCTATCGAGGAGCATTATGTGGCGCTAACATGTGAATTCATGTCTAATTTCCGCTTATACCAGAATGAGGATGATTTCAACCGCTCCATGGTCACTTTCCAACTTGGTAATGAAGGGCATAAGATGAACATCAAGAAATTCAACAAGCTTCTCGGTTTCCGTGCCCCACCCGGCTCCTACAAACAATCGGACTTTCCCGCCAAGGAGTTGTGGCAATACATCACCGGCAAAGAAGAGTATCCCACCAACCACCTTCCCGGCGTCTACATTGCAAGTCCGATTTTCCGGATTATCCTTCGCATCTTGGGGTCCACCATTTGGCCACGCTATGAGCTCTCACGCCCACACAAGCAAGAAATTGCATGCTTAACCACCATGCTCTACGAGCCAACCGTTCACATGAACTTGGGATTTGAGTATGCTACGGCCGTCATCAACCACCCAAACCAAAAGACTCACACTACTACCTACTTTGGGTGGCTTGTTGCTATTCTTGCTAAGGCCTTAAAAGTCAACCTTTCCGCCTACTCTTCAAAACCGGTCATTGCTATGGACGTCAAGTATTTTGTGAATTCTAAGGTGATTGCTCCATCTCCCACCGGCTACATCAGCAAGTTCTATATTAGCAAGCATGAGACTCATGATGTGGAGCTTACCGAGGAGAATCTCGAGCTTTTCTATCTCCTTAATTGGTACGATGCTTGGGCCCCCGCTCCTTACCCTTTGAGAGCCAAAGTCCGGGATGATAAGAAGATTAGACGCCAGCCCAGCAGATTCCGCCGAGCCATACCCAATCCACCGCCAAGAGGAGCATCTTCCGACTCGGACTCAACACGGAACCACACTGGGGAGGTCGGTGCCGACCACCAGAGGGTCGGTGACGACCAACACCCACTCGGTTACGACCAACATGAGGTCGGTGGCGACCCTCCAGTGGACAGCCAATTCCAAAACCAGTCTGGTGTCGACCCGATGGACTACACCATGGGACCTTAGTCGGATATGGTCCCTTACTATTCACATCCGTATGGCTTTGATGGGTCCGGTGGCTCTAACTTCCAAGGACAAGGCATGTACAATACCTGTTCAAGCTCGGGCGGTAATCCAGATATCTCTCTTCTCTCGGCTAAAATGGATGCTCTTATGCTTCACCAACACCATCTTTATGGAGCACTCAACCACCACCACAACCAATTCGTCAACCACCAACAAGAGCTCCACGACTTCCGAGTTGAGTATTATGAAGACCATAAAGAGGATGTCGCAAGATGGGAAGCTCAAGAGGAATTCAACCATTGGTTGGGGCAATACCTTTACCAACCTCCACCACCTCCTCAACCTCCTCAAGAATGATCCTCCTCCTATGTCAACGCTTCAAATTGTGTCCAAGTAAGTTCTCTTTCCTTTCTCCTTATTTTCTTAATCAATGGGGACATTGATGTTTAAGTATGGGGTGGTTTGGGAGATTACTTGTATGAGTCTTTATTTGTTTAAGTCATGTGTTGCTTTGTGTTAATATGTGTTTAGATGTGTTTAGTCTTGTTTTGAGTCTTTTTCTTTTGGAATTTTTAGATGGATAAATGCCCTATCCCTTAGATGTTCTAGGACGGAAATTGCTTGCATTATCATATAATCCCAATGACATGCTTTAAGAATCACCTAAACCATGATCTTGCTTTTTGAGTTTTGAGCTTATAATGAAAATTGAGCATACATATTTCTAGGTAAAAGCAATCCAACAAAATGTGAACCTAAGTGAGATATTTTTGGCCTATAAAGGATGTACATTTTTACTCCTTTCTCTTTCATGTGTGAAATACTCTTTCAAGTGCAAATATACCAATTGACAATGGAATGGTTATTGTAAAATTTGAGACCAATGGAGATATGCTCATTACTTGATTGAATCAAATGATTTTGATTCAATCATGTCTACTTCTTGGAGAGGGCCCTCTACGGACTCAAACAAGCTCCCCGAGCTTGGTATGACAGGTTTGCTCAATTCCTCTTGTCCCATGGATACCTTCGCGGTTCCATAGACAAGACGTTGTTTTTAAAGAAAGAGTCTAAAGACATTTTGATTGTGTAAGTATATGTTGATGACATTGTGTTTGGAGCAACTAACGAAACTCTTGTAGAGAAATTTAAGGACCTCATGAGCAGTGAGTTTGAGATGAGTCTCATTGGGGAACTCACGTTCTTCTTGGGCCTTCAAATATCCCAAACCAAGGAGGGAACAAAGATTCATCAACAGAAATACATCAAGGAAATGCTCGTGAAGTATGGAATGGAACACTCCAAGCCAATCAACACCCCATCTCTCCAAATTCAAGGCTCAATGCGGATGAAACAGGTATAAGTGTGGACCAAAGGACCTATCGAGGTATGATCGAGTCCCTTCTCTACTTAACAGCTAGTAGACCTGATATCATGTTCTCCGTATGTCTTTGTGCTCGTTTTCAAGCTAACCCTATGGAATCACACCTGAAAGAGGTGAAGAGAATTTTCAGGTATCTCAAAGGGAACGATAACTTGTGCCTCTGGTATCCAAGGAACAGTTCCCTTGAGCTCATTGCATACACAGATGCGGACCTTGCAGGGCACCTGGTTGATAAAAAGAGCACATTTGGAATGGCCCAGTTCCTAGGGTCATGCTTTGTCTCATGGGGATCTAAAAAGCAAAACTCAATGGCACTCTCCACAGCTGAAGCAGAATATGTGGTTGCCGCATCTTGTTGTTCCCAAGTTCTATGGCTTAATTCACAACTCCAGGATTACAGTATGTCTTTCGGCCCAGTTCCCATACTTTGTGATAACACTAGTGCCATAAACATTTCCAAAAATCATGTGCATCATTCTAGAACTAAGCATATAGATATAAGGCATCACTTTCTACGTGACAATGTTGAAAGTGGGAACATCTCGATGGAACACTGTCGAACTGAAGAGCAAATTACGGACATTCTCACCAAAGCTTTAGACAGACGTCCCTACCAGCGTTTTCGAATGCTCCTAGGGATGATAACTCTAAACTAAACAAGTCCTTGTTTGTTTCTCCCTCAATGCCTGACTAGTTTATACAAGACTGCATGATAGGGAACTTGGACTTATTGCTTTCACTATGCCATGATTACTAGTCTAAAGATAAATGTGTACAAAGGAACTCTATTTCTTTTGGCCCAAAATGATCAACCAGAGTTCCCTTTATCCCTCTTTACAAGCCACCATGACGGTTGATCATATAACCCACCCTAAGCTAGGGATCAGACAAACGCTTCTCATGAGCCAAAATATTCACTCCCTTATCGAGTCGCAAATTGTCTGGTTCCCTTTTGAGTTCCCTAGCCCCACAAAAGGATGAGTGTGAAGTTCCCTTAACCACTTCACTCTCCCTGACCTTGATAAGATCATGAGAACTGATAAATACTAGCAAGGGAACGCTGACTCATCTACAAAGACGAACCGTCACTTGGGAAGCGGACTTTTGTGTCAGAGGCTCAGAAGCGTTAAAGGCCAAGTATTCAAATTTTGAAAAGGACTTCCCGAGAGATCGTGACGCGTGTCCAGAAGCGTGCCATGGAAGTTGAAACGATGCCCCACGTTCATTGGGCGACGGTTATCGAGGTTTTCCACTTCCCTTTCTACCCTTCGCCCCCTCTCCTCTTAAAACCCTCATTTGCCATTTTTGGGATCTTATTCCATCTTCCATCTCTGCCATTCTTCTTCTCCACATCCCTTTCACTCCCTTTTTCAAGAAACCTCTAAAACCTTCAAAAACCTTACAAAAATGGCCCCTCAACACACCTTTGCCCAGATCAAAGAGTGGGTACTTGCCAACCCTCGAATCCTCTTCATCTCTCAATTACGAGAGATCGAAAAAGAGCAAGACCCCGTCATGAAAGACGTTCTAATCCAAGGGCTTTACAACCAAGTAAGCCCATTCTTGCCCCTTCCTCCTCCGGCCGATGACACTGTCGCCTGGACTTCTTCCTCCTCTGAATCCCTTCCTCCTCCTTCAACCACCAACACCTCCTCTGGCGTTGTCATCGTTGACAATTTCGGAGATGCTCGTCCTTCCATCAATGAAAAACCCCGAAAATCCAAACACCGCCATTCATCCAAACGACGCCACTCCTCAAAAGACCCCTCAAAACCCAAAAAATCCAAACACTCCAAAGATCCCTCAAAATCCAAAAAACGCAAACATTCTGAGGTCTCTGAATTTTCGGAGCCCAGAAAGAAAGCCTTCTTCAAGTTTGAGGACTACTTGAACTGCTCCAAGGAGAGTTCCTGTGCGCCCAAACCTCCTTTCCCTTTCCCCTCCGACGATGGGACCTCTCAATTCCAAAGTCTACTCCCTTCTTCCTCCTCTCTCCCTCCTCTTCTAACCGAGGGACCTCCCAAACCTCCTCCCACGAAACAACAGACTCCTCCACCACCACCTCCTTCTGTTCCCACTCCAAAAGGAAATCCACCGCCTTCACTCCCTTCCGTTCCCACAACAACGAGAATTCCAACTCCACCTCCACCTCACAAAACTCCTTCTCCTCCTTCCTCACCAAAACACACCTCCACCTCTCCCATTCCTACCTCGGGGATCTCTACTCCCTAGGTTACCAAAACCGTTCCTCCTCCCTCTACCCAACTCTCTACTCCCATTTCTTCTTCTCTCCCTTCTTCCACCACATCCCCCACCACCAAGAAACTCCCCTCTCCCTCACCATCCAAAAGTGTCGTCGCCCTCACCTCGGACGACGATGATCTCCCTCTCTCCGTGGTCATCGGAAAAATGACCAAAGACCCTCCTCCTATCATAATGGGAACTGTGGAGGAGGAGGCCCAGCTCAAGGCAATCGAAGAAGAGCTCAACCGGGACCCCTCTGAACACACAACTGATCACGGGACCAAGTCCCCAGAGAAGGTGGCTCCGGAAGAGCCCACGGAGACAAGGGACCCCGCACCAGCTGGTGGTGCTGGGGCAACAACAAGTCATCCCGAAGATGACGCGGAGGGCTCCAGCTCGAGCTCCTCCGAAGAAGAAGGGACCTCCCCTGATGAGGTCGAAGAAGAAGAAGAGGCTCCAGCTGCTAAGGAGCAAGCGCGGATCCCAACACTTGGACACCAAATGGTGGTGTCCACAAGTTCCCAACAGCCAAGGGACCGCGTCCTCATGATTGAAGCGGTTGCACCCCCTCAGCAGAAAGGACCTCGCACGGTCTCTAGGGGGAACACGTCAAAGAGCACTACAAGGAAGGGGAAGGGGACCTCTTCCACAAAACACCCTGTGGATGAACGCCGAAAGCTCCTTCCTCCGCTCATCATCTCTGAAGACGTGCTGAATGCCAACGGCTTAGGGGAACTGTGGGACCTGATCAAGGCCCAGGGCTGGTAGAACCTCTGCAAAGAGACAGTGAGCGTCGATCCCTCGCAAGTGCGTCAATTCTACAATAACTTCACTATCACCAACGACTGCACTCTGGGAACTCTCTCCCATGAAGGCAACGAGTTTATTTTCACAACGTCGACAATCCGCCTTCAGCTCCAGGTTCCCGGTCAATGGCTCAATGAGTTGCCCAACAAGCTCTGGGGGGACTTCAACAGCGCCGAAGTGTACAACACCATCTTTGAGGGTCGGGTTCCCTCCAAAGTTCCCTCGACGCACCATCTGTCCTTGGTCGCCAAGCTCGCTCACCAATTCATCATCAATGTGGTGATCCCGCGCCAAGAGAAGCGTCTGGTCGTCAATATCCCTGATGCCATCATCCTCTATCACTTCCTCCTCAAGAAGCCCATCAACCTTCCCATAATCATCCTTGGTCACATGGAGAAGTGCATGGCTTCCAAGTCCCACTCCCTTCCTTACTCTGGGCTGATCAAGAAGCTGCTACAAAAAGAGGGTCTCTACGACGCCTCTAAGGAAGAAATAGTGCTTGGCAGGGAACTGGACATTTCTGTTGTCCAGAAGATGAGGCACTCTGATCCTGTAGAGGAAGCGGCTCAACTGGAGTCTGGTGAACAAGAGGGGAACTCTCAAGTGTTGCTCCGTATCGCCAACATCCTCGACCAGATTGCCAGGGATCAAGCAGTGTTGGCCAGAGGACAAGAAAAGCTTACACAAGTCCTGACGCGCCTCTGTGATGCCCTGTTCCCTCTAGCCTCATGATCTCTCCCTTCTTTTTCCCTTAATCCAAAAATGACGACAAAATTGTACTTGAGTTCCCTTGTATATATTTTCTTAAGTAATGAATTGGTCTTTAATTTGATTGCGTGTTCCCTTCTTCCCTATTATTGCTTTGCTTGTTTTCGATGATATCAAAAGGGGGAAAGACAAAAAATGCGAGATGAGTTAAAAGTTTAATTTATCACAGACCACGCATAAACTAAGGGGGAACAACTGCATAAAAAGCTAAGTAAGAACTAAGTGTCTCACCAGAAGTGACTCCTTAAATCTAATTGTTTCACTAAGAAGTGACTTCCCAAAATCTTACTTAGGAACTCATCAGCATATCATTCATTGAAATACTTGCATATTTTGTGATGGGTTTGTCATCATCAAAAAGGGGGAAATTGTTGGGACGTTGTTGGGACCTCTGGTTCTAAACAACGGATCAACGATGTAATTCTCTTAAGTTTTGATAATGACAAACACCATAGGGAACTAATGTGGTTTGTTCAAGTATTTCTAAGGAACGCAGGTACAGCCAAGAACTCCCTTGAATGACCAAAAGCCACAGAAGCCTACAATGCAGAGTTTCCATCAAGGGAACTCTAAAGAGGGAAGTTCCCATGAAGTGGGAACTCCCAGAAATGATCAAGAAGAACACAAGCTTACAACGATGAAGAGTTTCCATCAAGGAAACTCGACAGTTCCCAGGATATGGGAACTCACATGTGAGGACAACGACCGTTCAGTGCAGATCGCGGGATTCTGTCTCAGACAGCCCGAAGGAACAGTTTGAGGATCAGAGTGTCACGCTTCATCCAACGGTCCGATTGATCCAAGAAGTTGACCTAGTTCAAACCAAAGTCACATGTGAAGAAAGTACAACTTGGGCATCAAGCAAAGGGCATTTTGGACACAAACGAAAGATGCGACTGCCCAAGCTCACCTGGACTATATAGCCAAATGAATAGTACTCGGATTGAGTACTTCTCCCAGAACTCACAAACACCAACATCAGAGAAAAGAAAGAAAAGAAAGAGAAGTCCCTGCCGGCGAGTGTGTGATCTCGACGACGGTGAAGCCGAAGTTCCCAGGAGCAAGGGAATTGAGAAGTCGGTGTAAGGTTTGAGTTATTTGTATTTTGCTATTGTGAGCTTAGGAACTCAGTTGAGAGGATTTACTAGTGTTGCTAGAGTTAGGAAGAACTCGTAGGAACAGAGAAGTGTGAATTCGGCTGTGTAACTAAGGAACAAAGCAATTAATATAAGTAAGTCATTCAAAATCCTCCAAGCGGAGGTAGAGGTTTACCCATACAACTAGTTGGTTGTAGTGGGGTTCCTCTATAAAGGAACTGCGTTCTTTACTGTCTTTAATACTTGCGAACTGTTTACTTCCGATGCCTTGGGAACAGCTTAACTGCCAGTTCCCAAGCTCTTTGCTAACGTATACGATCCAACAAGGTCCGAACTCTCTTACGGACCAGGTCCGAACTCTCCTATGGACGAGGTCCGAACTCTCCATGGACGAGGTCCGAACTCTCTAAGAGAACGAGGGTCGCTAACTCTCAAAGGATGAGGTCCTAACTTTCTAAGCGAACGAGGTTCGCTAACTCTCTAAGGAATGAGGTCCCAACTCTCAAAAAGTGCGCGGACTCTACCTAATCTCGGGTTCAGATCGTGTGGCACAGGTTGTAAATCGATAAAGCATGCGCACTTGTTTATTGTCTCGTTGCCCTCGTGGAACGAGGACACCGGGCCAAGGGGTTGTGATGGTGCGCAAAATAAGCTTTAAATATTAAAGGGGCAGTTAGCAAATATAAGAAAAAAGATAACACGTCGCGTTATATATACGCATCTAAAAACATGGCACATGTGTGTGAGTTGGCAGAGAGTCTAAATTGCATGGCCAATTGCATGGATTAAACAAACAGGCACGAGTACATGCCTCTCGTAATTCATGTCATTCAAATTCATCGTGTGGAATTATATAAAGCGGCACTCAAATTCCTTTTGGAAATTGATGTTCTCGTCCCACATCGAACCTCTGTTCAAAAACCAATCAAACGTGTGGTATAAATAAATGTTTGTCCCACATTGAAATGAGGGAGGCAAGCTAGCAGCTAGGCATTCTTATATATAGCGAGGCTATTATATAATTTTAAGGGTCGACAATCCCCCCTGGCTCGAGAACTATCTCGTTTGCCAAAGCTCGACGTGTTTGATCTCCCAGTGAGATCAAACACGTACGAAAACCGTTTGGTTGTACGAATCCCGAGAGTTAGTATTTATTTAATTCCCGTTTATAGCGTGTATTATTTCAGGGTTCAACAGTGTCATCAATGTCTTTTATGACACTTTTTGCTTTTGATGATACATTTTGTGATCAAAAAAATTGTTATGTCTTTTTGTGATACTTTTTTTTTGTCATCAAGACATTTGATGGCAATTTTTGCCTTTGATAACACTTATTGTCATCAAAAAATTGATATCAAGACCTTTGATGACACTTTTTTGTCATCAAAGCTTTTGATGAAAGTTTCAAAAAGTGCCATCAAGGGGACGTTGATAGCTTGCATTTAGGTATAGTTTAGGATGCATATTTATGTTTATATTGCATGGTTTTAGTTTAGTTTAGCTTAGTTTTTAGGTTTTTTGGTTTTCTAGTGTTTTCGGGTAGTTGCGCTTGTTTTGTTCGGTTTTGCAGATCTTTAGGTAAACAAGCGTGGATGGGATGGATTTTAGTGGAATATGGTGGAGTTTGAGGAATCTTAGAGTGATACAAGTGAAGATTGGAAGAACCAAGACCCAAGAGCTTGTGTGAAAAGAACGCTTAAACCTGGGCTATGCATTGGAGTTCTTGTTTCGACACCTCTATCTTATAATGCATGGTTTGGGAGCTACAGTGCTCGGATGAAGCTGAATTTGTTATCACTGGAAAGCTAACTCGAAGAGCTACAATTCATTTTTTTACTCCGAGTCCAAATTCCAACTCGAAGGGGGTGAAAACAGCCTCTGAAGTGTCGCCTGAAGTGCTGAACCGAGGTGTGCCGCGGGCATAACATGATCTTGCGCGGCCGCGCCACCCTAGGAATGGCCGCGCCGTCTGTTCCCGTGCCAGAGAGTTGGGCCGCGAGTTTTGGGCTTCGAGATGGACTTTAGATAGATCTTTACCGAATGGTTTAATGTAATTTCGGGATATTTTTATCTTTGGATATCTTAGGAGTATTTAAACCTTGTTTTTAGTTTTCTCTCTCTAATCATTATCATACTTTTGGAGGCTAGGGTTTTCTCTCAAGGAAGAACCTTTGAACCTTTACAAGTTTTCTTTTAATTCAATTATGCATTGCTAAATTCATTGTGTTTAACTAGTTATTGAAATCATAGATTGCATAATATTGTGAGGTTTGATTGATTCTCATCAACTTGAATAGGTTTTATTCCCTGTGCTTAATTGAATCAGAATTATTCTAGGGTTTTGTTAGATTGATCACCTAATAGAATTTCTAGGTTAATTTACAACTAATCTGATTAATGCCCGTTCGGGGTTGATTAGATAAAGTAGCATCTATAATTGTTTGGACCTGTTCGGGCTATTCAATTGTAGAAGGGAATATATCCACAAATAACTTAGATGTCTGTTCACTCTAAGTGTTTGTTTCTATTGATAACTTGATTCGTAAAGCTGTCGTTTAATTGAATCTAGACGTTATTTTAGGTTGTTAAATGATTAGGGTTGTTTAGACTGTTAGTTCTTTCAACTATTTATGAAGTTTGGGTCATAATCATTAGTAGGAGTACAATCCACAATAGATTATTCAATGGAATTGAGAATCAAGAGAATCAATGATCGATAAGCATATCTATGATGGATTTAACTAGTTGAACATATTTCTCTCATATAGATTTACAACCAACTTTGCATTCTTAGATAGTTTTCAATTTTGCACATTAGATTAGAATTTCAATACTTTAAACCCCCTTATTTGGTTACTTGGCACTTAAGCAATAACACATTTACACGAGTCTCTGTGGGTTCGACCCTTGCTTACCGCTCTACTGAGTTGGTTAAGTTAGGATTCTTTGATAGGTATAACGACCACCGAAAATACCTCATCAAATTTGGCGTCGTTGCCGGGGACTAGTCGTTATTTGTGTTTATTACTTTTGTGCTGTTTTGGGTGTGAACCTGTTATATGGTTCATACCCGTGCTACTAACTCATCTTCCCTGTTGTTTGATCCAGATATTGACAAGACACTCTTCAAGCTAAGGAAGGAAATCCGGAATCACTTTCAGGCCTTGCCGTTCTTTCTTGAAGAATCTGACTCTGAATCTGAATCTGCTGAATCTGCCGAGATGGGTGACCAAACTCTGAGACAGTTGACTGCACCAAATCTGAAACAACAACCGTTGGCGGTGCAATTCCCTGCTCTCGGTGAGGGAGTCAAGTTTGAGCTAAAATCCGGGTTGATCCACCTTTTGCCTTCATTCCATGGGCATAGTGGTGAAGACCCCAACAAGCATTGATGTCCGCCTTTTTAGTCATGTTTTTAGGGTATGTTTTTGTGTCTTTTGAGTCTTTTTCTTTAGTTTTGGGTTTTGTTTTGATTCATTTATGTAAGTTTTCATATTTTCTTGAGATATGGAGTCTACATAAGCTTTTGTGGTGTTTTGTAGGTTTTTAGAAGCTTTTTGGAGCATATTTTGAAGAAAGGAGTAAAGACGGTGAAGATAGCACTTAAGAATGAAGAGAAGATGAAGATTAAGCGCTCAATTAAATTCATTGAAGATCAAGTTTGACCATGGAAAGAGATAGAGAAATTCGTTACAAGAATATAGGAAAAAGAATCGAGTCAAACGGAGTTGTAACGAATCTTCTACGCAAGTTTTACTCAAGGCTGTTTTCGACCCTGTCAGGGTCGTTAACGAGGTCCCGAGGCACAGCGAGATCCGAGTCGGTGTTTAATTAAAGGCTTCTATCCTTTATCTTTTAAACTTTAGTTTAGTAAGTTTTTATTATGTTATTAGATAGATAGAAGGAATATATCTTATTAGAAGATTTATTTCCTTATAGTTAGATTTAATATAGATTTATTTCCTTATAGATAGATTTAAGATAGAATAGTTTCTCTATAAATACTCTTGTCTACCCTTTGTTATTCTCGACACAATCAATTGCCTTGGAGGGCAAGTAAGGGGAGGAGAGAGGCGTGTGAGAGGGGGAAGAGACGAGTTTTTGTGGGGAAGAACTATCGTTGTGGATTCGGTTGTAAGCTTTCTCTTTTATTTAATTTAGTTTTGCTTTCAATTATGAATTGTGAGTAATCTCTCTCTCTAAGGTTGGGGTTAAACCCAACAATGGTTGTGCATGCTTGTTTATGATCATGTCTTGATTGTTTTTATTGCATGAATCTATTCTCTTGTTCTTAATCCTTGAGACGAAAGTTGAAGGGAATTTCTCATTCATAGTTGAGGCGAAAGCAGAAACCTTGAATCAGAATAGTCAAATTAGGGTTTTGAAGCGAAAGTAGATCTATCCTAGTTGAAGTAGAAGAGATAGATAGTAAGTTTATTGATAGGACGAAAGTTGATTGATTTACTTGCTTAAGTTGACGAAAGTTGACACCTTTATGTTATAAAAGCATGATCTTTATGTCTCATTAAGCGTTTGGCATGCATAATTGTTGTTGTGGGGATACCTAAACCTTAGAATTCCTCTTTCCTTGCTAAAAATCCTACCTTTATTGATTGCTTGCGTAAGAAGTAACAAAACTTGATACTGACTATCTCCCGTGGACGAACCTGACTCCCCTGTACTCAGTGGGGTCTTGATTATAAATTTATTTGTTGTCAAGAAACCCTCTCAACAAATTGGCGCCGTTGCCGGGGAGATTTCAATAGTGCCAAGTTTTGTTCTTTTTTTTTGTTTAGTTTCTAGGCCACTGTCGAGTCGTTACCGACCCTACCCAGGCTCGGTAACGACCCTGTCGACAGGTAGTTGTTTCTTTCTTTTTAGTTTTTGTTTTACGGGATCACTCCAGGCTCGTTAACGACCCCCCCAGGTTCGTTACCGACCCTGTGCGAGACCCCGTTTTTGCTTTTTGATTTCGTTTTTTGTTTTTGTTTTTGCTTACAGTGTATGCCAGCTGAAGGTCGTCGAGCAGACAAAGTCATGGCTACACATGAAGAACTAGCAAAGCAGATTGATGAACTCTGTTTAGAGATAGAGGAGATCCAGAGAGAAAGAGAAATCATAGCTTTTGAGGTATATGAAGAGGATAATTACATGTGGGGCCCATATAGGAACCAAGGTGATACTTTTTATGCATGGAGGAATTACAATCAGCCCACCTGGGGCAATTATGCATATGACCAATGGAGCCAACCTCCTCAACAAGAGCAAAGGGTTCCTCCTTACCAACCTCCGGACTATCAAGAGCCATCATCATAGGTTCAGGAGATAAAGGAGAGCATGAACGGAGTGAACAACAAATTTGATGACGTTCAAGCCAAACTGAACCGACAAGATAAAAGATGGGGAGAGTTCGATATTTGGAAGAGGAGCGTTGATTCCCAACTAGGAGACCTTGCTGCACGGATTCCAAGACCACAAGGGCAACTCCCGGGCCGCCCCGAGGAGAACCCTAGAGGCCAAATAGCAGCGGTACACCTCAGAAGCGGGAAGACACTACCGGAGAGAGTTCAAGCTGAAGAGAAGGAGGAAAAGGACCTCGCAAAACAGCTCGTTAACGAGCCAGCGAGAGCTAGTCCCGAGCCTACAAGCCAGGATGACGAGGCTCCAACAATTCCTGACGATCCTAACCCAGGTAAGTCTACTAATACGAGCCCTCCTCTGAATCCCAGGGTAGTTAACGACCCCATCAGGGTCGGTAACGACCCGCCGAGGATATCCGTCGACCCCAATGTCGACCCGGTACTCTCACCTCTCGAGCCTAACTTGTTTCCGAGAATGGTGAAAACTCTTCCATTTCCAACTAAGAAATCTATGGACTCTACTGAGAGTAAGTTCAAGCGTTTCGTTAAAATTCTTCAGGGCATTAATATTTCCATCCCATTCGCTGAGGCCCTAAGCGAAATGCCGGCTTACACAAAAATTTTGAAGGATATTCTTAGCAGGAAAAGGTCCATTACAGAGCTGCATGATGAAGTCAGATCAATAGCTCTACCAGAAAAGCTTGGAGACCCAGGGAGATTTGCCATCACAATTGGCATAGGCGACCACAAATATAAAGCTTTATGTGATTTGGGAGCTAGTGCTAGTTTGCTTCCTCTTTCCATCTGGTTAAAAGTTAACATGGGACCACTAGAGCCTGTCAAGATGAAACTCTACATGGTGGATGGATCTTCTGTAAAAGCAACTGGAGTCGTTGACGATGTTCCCATCCGAGTTGGAAAATTCTTTGTCCCAAACGACTTCATTGTGCTAGATATGCCTGAAGACCCTGCGGTGCCAATCATTCTAGGCAAACCATTTTTAGCCACCGCAAGAGCACGTATAGATGTCAGAAAAGGACTTCTCACATTTGATATTGGAGAAGAGAGGGTTGAGTTTCATTTCAATTCGCCCATAAGCGAAGTGGATAATTGTAGTACTGAGGAGCCTACCGACCCACCATGGCTCGGTAACGACCCCTCTCTGAGTACACAATCGAGCCAAATCAACAGAGAAACATCTACCGAGGAGAATACCAACCCTTATCTTAAGGAAAACGAGGTGGGAGGTGGATCCAGGCACAACATCGAGCAACTTTCAGATCCAACAGGGTCATTAACGACCCACACCACCTCGGTAACGAGCCCTTATCTGCTCAATCAAGGTAAGTCTTCTTATTCTGATTTGATTGATTCTGGTCATGATCCTTTCTCCTATCCTTGTCCTATTTCATATCCTACTGTTAGTACTGTGAAGGAGTCAAAACCTCCTTGGTTTTCGGATTTTACTAACCCTGTTGTAAGATTATCGAGCATTCTGATTGATGATAGAGGGCCGAATATTTTGGAAAGAAGCTATGATGTTTTTCAGGCCAAGTATGGGGTTTCTTATGATCCCTTTGATACTGGATGGCAGCCGCCCTAGGTAAGCTAAGGTAAGTTCATCGGGCTAACGACGTTAAAAGTAGCGCTTACGGGAGGCAACCCGCTTTTTGTTTTTGCTTTTTAGTTTTTGCTTTCCTAGTTCTTTTTGCTAGCTTTCTTTTGACTTGTTTTTAGGTTAGATTAGTGTAGTAGGATAGAAGTTTTTCTAATGTGACTCAGGTACAAAAGGAAGATGTGCTATAATCAAAGACAATCGGTGTACAAGCACGCAAGCTCGATAACAACCCCCACAGAGTCGATACCGACCTCCTCTACCAAACCGAATAAAATTTCCGCAATGCTCCTCAAGTGATCAATGGTTTCAAGTAGCTTCAGTTTTATTTTGTGAGTTCCCTTTTCCTTATTCTCTTTATTTTTATGATTTTAAACAGTGAGGACACTGTTTGGTTTAAGTATGGGGTATGGGAAAAGGAAACTCAGTTTTGTGTCGGTTTGTGCTTTTGTTTTTAGGATTGATAATATTCCACTTAGATGTCCTATGATATGCTTTTACTTGCTTGATCATGTAATTCCATAGCATGTTTGGAGAGCTTTGCCTGAATCATGTTGAAAATTTGTTTTTATGTGGATATTTAGCATGAGATATAATTGAGCACATATGATCTTAGGTAGAAGTGACTTAAATCCAACAAAATTTTTACCTTGTGAGTTGTTTTTGGCCTTATAGGGAGAACATAAAAAATCCCTTTTCTTTTAATGTGTGATTTACTCTCCTTATGCATATTATCTCTTGTCATTGCATGGTTATCTATTACTTGAGACCTATATGAGATATTAGTTCATTGCATGTAAGTCATATGATGGAGAGCTTATTTTCATAAGCCCTATTTATCCTTACCCACCCTTATCATTATCCTCTTTTTGAAGCCAAGTTGAGCCTTAAAGCCTTTTATTTTTAGCTCCACAAAATAATTCCCTAGCCGATATAAGCTTGACCCTATCCGGGGATTAGGACTTAGTGTTGGTTATGGTGATGGTTTTGTTGAGTGAGATGTTTTGGTACAAGTGTGGGGTAATTTGGGTTGGGTAAAGTGATAGTATCTTGCAGTTTGTTATGTAAAGGAGTTTGGTTCCCTGAATGCACTTACAAAATAAATGAAGTGGAAAGTAAAGGGGAAAACAAAAGAAAAATAATTCAGAGTCGTTACTGACCCTAAAAGGGTTCGGTACCGAGCCCCCGCGGAAAGAAAAAAAAAAGAAAAGAAAAGAAAGGACTTGAGAAATCCAAAGTGAAGAGTTGAAAAGTGAAAATGTGCATGAGCCAAATTTCCTAAGTGTTTGTAAGCAAGATTTGTTGAGATAAAATGGGTTAATGAGAGAAGTGTGCATAAAGAAAAGTGAGTTTGGTATAATCTTTTATGAGAGTTTTTGGAGATGTGAGTTTTTAGGAGTCTTTGATTCCCGGATATTATTAGCACCACATGACCAAAATATTTCCACGCCTATTTGTTATTACCAAGCCCCATTACAACCCAGTCGAATGGAAGCTTCTATGAAGTTTTTCATTGAGCCTAAGTTCTCTTGATGATTTTTATATGTTTTGACATCTCTGGTGGAGAGTTTGGTGATATAAGTAACAATGACTATGTTGATTTTTGCATATTGGATTGAGTTGAGAGTTGTTATTCTAAGCCTAAACACTTGAGAGATGAGAGAAACACATATCCCTTGTGAGGTTGGATTTATGTTTTCTTTTTCTTGAGGTTACTCATATATGTGTGATGACATTAGATTCACTTGTCTATCTATTTCTACTTGTGCTTATGATGTTGCTTTTTGATAAAGGCATTGACTTGATATATGTGTTGATGGTTTTGGTTCTTGTCTAAGTGATTGCTTGAGGACAAGCAAGTCTAAGTATGGGGTATTTTGATGTCCGCCTTTTTAGTCATGTTTTTAGGGTGTGTTTTTGTGTCTTTTGAGTCTTTTTCTTTAGTTTTGGGTTTTGTTTTGATTCATTTATGTACGTTTTCGTATTTTCTTGAGATATGGAGTCTACATAAGCTTTTGTGGTGTTTTGTAGGTTTTTAGAAACTTTTTGGAGCATATTTTGAAGAAAGGAGTAAAGACGGTGAAGATAGCACTTAAGAATGAAGAGAAGATGAAGATTAAGCGCTCAATTAAATTCATTGAAGATCAAGTTTGAGCATGAAAAGAGATAGAGAAATTCGTTACAAGAACATAGGAAAAAGAATCAAGTCAAACGGAGTTGTAACGAATCTTCTACGCAAGTTTTACTCAAGGCTGTTTTCGACCCTGTCAGGGTCGTTAACGAGGTCCCGAGGCACAGCGAGATCCGAGTCGGTGTTTAATTAAAGGCTTCTATCCTTTATCTTTTAAACTTTAGTTTAGTAAGTTTTTATTATGTTATTAGATAGATAGAAGGAATATATCTTATTAGAAGATTTATTTCCTTATAGTTAGATTTAATATAGATTTATTTCCTTATAGATAGATTTAAGATAGAATAGTTTCTCTATAAATACTCTTGTCTACCCTTTGTTATTCTCGACACAATCAATTGCCTTGGAGGGCAAGTAAGGGGAGGAGAGAGGCGTGTGAGAGGGGGAAGAGACGAGTTTTTGTGGGGAAGAACTATCGTTGTGGATTCGGTTGTAAGCTTTCTCTTTTATTTAATTTAGTTTTGCTTTCAATTATGAATTGTGAGTAATCTCTCTCTCTAAGGTTGGGGTTAAACCCAACAATGGTTGTGCATGCTTGTTTATGATCATGTCTTGATTGTTTTTATTGCATGAATCTATTCTCTTGTTCTTAATCCTTGAGACGAAAGTTGAAGGGAATTTCTCATTCATAGTTGAGGCGAAAGCAGAAACCTTGAATCAGAATAGTCAAATTAGGGTTTTGAAGCGAAAGTAGATCTATCCTAGTTGAAGTAGAAGAGATAGATAGTAAGTTTATTGATAGGACGAAAGTTGATTGATTTACTTGCTTAAGTTGACGAAAGTTGACACCTTTATGTTATAAAAGCATGATCTTTATGTCTCATTAAGCGTTTGGCATGCATAATTGTTGTTGTGGGGATACCTAAACCTTAGAATTCCTCTTTCCTTGCTAAAAACCCTACCTTTATTGATTTCTTGCGTAAGAAGTAACAAAACTTGATACTGACTATCTCCCGTGGACGAACCTGACTCCCCTGTACTCAGCGGGGTCTTGATTATAAATTTATTTGTTGTCAAGAAACCCTCTCAACAAGCATCTTTCTGAATTTCATGTTGTGTGCTCCAGCATGAAGCCTGCTGATGTGACTCATGACCAGATCGCGCTGAGAGCCTTTCCTTTTTCTCTCAAGGATCAGGCTAAAGACTGGTTTTACTACTTGGCTCCGAGAAGTATTGATACATGGGCTAAGATGAAGGAAGCTTTTCTAGAGAAGTACTTCCCTGCTACAAGGCTCAACGATCTGAAAAAGCGAATCAGTAACATCGAACAAGAAGCTAATGAGTCCTTGTACGAATACTATGAGAGGTTCAAGAGGTTGGTAGCCAGCTGTCCTTTCCATGACTACACTGATCAAGACCTGATTCTATATCTTTTCAATGGCCTCTTAGATAATGAGAGAAGGATGGTCAATGCAGCTTGCCAGGGTCACATTCTCAACAAAACTCCTGCTGCTGCGTTTGACTTGTTTACACAACTGTCTGAGGGCACAAGGCAGTTCAGAAAAGAGACTAGCTCGAGAGATGCAAATTTAGTGGTGGATAATACAAGAATCCAAGATGAAGTCACTGAATTGAAAATGATGATGAAGCAGCTATTGCAGCAAGGTGGCAGACAGCAAGTGAAATCTTGTGAAATCTGCTTTGTTAACATGCATCCCACTGACGCTTGCCCTACACTTCAAGACCAAAATGCTGAGGTGAATGCAGTGGGTGGATCTGGACCACCTAGGCTGAGGTATGATCCCTTCTCCAACACCTACAATCCAGGTTGGAAGGATCATCCTAACTTGAGGTATGGAAGTTCTAGCAATCAACAATGCAACCATCAAGGTGGCCAAGCTCAGTACAGACCGCCCTTCCAACCTCAAGCTCAGGGAATGAATCAGAATGTTGTGTCCACTGAAGAGATGATCAGAAATCTGGCTCAGACTGTTTCTACAATGCATGGCTCTTTAACTCAATTGCAACAAGAGACCAAGTCTAGCATTAAGAACTTGGAGAGCCAAGTTAGTCAAATTGCTAATGCGGTGAGCAAATTGGAGGCTAGAGAGTCCAGCAAATTGCCATCACATACAGAGCTCAATCCGAGGCAGAATGTGAGTTTTATCTCCATTTGCAGTAAACCTGTGGTTGGACAGCTGTACAAGACAGAGAGAAAAATTGAGCACGTCATTGATGAAAACCACGGAGTCCCAGTAGAGCACGGGCTCCAACATGAAGTGGCGCGCCCGCGCCATAGTGAGCCAAGCCCGCGTAAAGTCGCCAGGGAGTCCGAGGAACTTAACGCGGGCACGAAAGAGAGTGACGCGGCCGCGGCGGCTGAAGCGCGCCCGCGGCATGGGTGTGGCGCGCCCGCGCCACTTGTTTCAAAGGCCGCGCCGACGGTGACTTTCCCGAGTTCCGATCCGAAGCTTTACACGCCTGTTCCACCATTCCCAGAGGCTTTGAAAGAGACCCGGAAGTTGAAGAATGACAAGGAACTCTTTGAAACGTTTAGTGCATGCGGAGTCAATGTGCCATTGTTGAAATTGATCAAAAGTGTGCCCCGTTATGCTAAATTTTTGAAGGAGTTGTGCACTATCAAGAGGGGTCAAAAAGAGAGGAGCAAGAAGCAAGTTAAAGAGAAAGAACATGTGTCTACTGTGTTTCAAAAGCGTTTGCCTGAGAAGTGTAGCGACCCTGGCATGTTCACCATTCCTTGTATGATTGGGGGCACCAAGGTGAATGAGGCTTTAATTGATTTGGGTGCATCGGTCCATGCCATGCCTTACTTCTCATATGAGAAACTTGATATGGGACCTTTGAAGGAAACTCGGACCATTATTGAGCTAGCTGATTATTCCACTGTTAGGCCAAAGGGGAAGCTTGAGGATGTGTTGGTCAAAGTGGATTCATTGGTATTTCCAGCTGATTTCCTGATTTTAGACATGGGACCGGGGAATGAAAAAGCGCCTATGTTGCTAGGAAGGCCGTTCTTAAAGACTACAAACACTATTATTGATATTCCCCAAGGCATCTTGAAGATGGGATTCGATGGGAAGGAGATTGAATTCCATAACTCAAATCCTTCTTAATATCCTTTTTACGTCAAGCTAATGACGTTAAATAAGCGCTTCTTGGGAGGCAACCCAAGGTTTAAAATAGTTTTATTTTTCAGTTATAATCTCTTGCTTTTTAGTTAGTTTTGTGTGTGTGTTAGATATCCTAGGTCTGAAGATTGATAACCCAAAGAAGCCTTCACCACCACCGTCGGATTTCCCGCCGCATTACCCAGATAGCTAGTTTCTTTGTGAGTTTTTCTCTTTTCTTTACTTTTTACTATACTTTGGGGACAAAGTATGTTTAAGCATGGGGGAAGGGGGCACTGTTCTAAAAATCGGCCTGGGCGGCCGCCTAGGCGACGGGCGGTTGTCCACCGTCCCGATTTTGCCCTGGGCGGTGGGCTGGGCGGCTAGGCGGGCTGGGCGGGGGCCTAGGCGGACTGGGCGGGCGCCTAGGCGGGCTGGGCGGACTAGGCAAGTTGTGCGAGTTAGGTGGGTTGGGCGGGTTAGGCGGGCTAGGCGGGCGCCTAGGCGGGCTAGGCGGGCGCCTAGGCGGGCTAGGCGGGCGCCTAGGCGGGCTGGGCGGCCTTCTAGGCGGGCTAGGCGGCCTTCTTGGTAGCTTGGGCGGACCCTAAGAAGGTTCTAGGCTTGAATTTATTCAGAGACATTATAATAGGATTATTTTTTATTTATATATTCTTAATCATTACAAATAATAATCTTATATAAAAAAATCATACCAATCCGCCTAATCCGCCCAGATTCCGCCTAGGCCCCCGCCTAGCCGTCTAGGCGCTAGGCCCCAGCCCACCGCCTAGCTCCCGCCTAGTGTTTTTTAGAACACTGGAAGGGGGTTACTTGTGCATTGCATATAGTTGCATTAGATTAGGTCATGTTTAAAATTTTTTCATGCATTGATTAAAATTCTGAAAAATGAAAAAAATTTAGAAAATTTGAAAAAAAATACAAAAATATTGCATTTAGGTTCTTGATGTCGCACTTTTTAGTTAGTTTTCAAGGGTAGTTTTCTAGTTAGGATTGAGTCTTTTCTAAGTTTATTGTGTTGCTTTGAGTCGTTTTTGTGGGTTTTCATATTATCTTAAGATATGGAGTCTACATAAGTTTGTTTGATGTTTTGTAGGTCTTTGAAGCGTTGAGGAGGAGATATTTCGGTTTTTAAAGCTTTCTAGGAGGTGCTGCTAGAAGTTGTTTGGTGGTGATGTTGATAGAAGAGCAAGAGTCAATACATGTGAAGGTTTGATGATTTAAGAGTGAAGATTTCAAGATCTAAGTGCTTAAAGAAGGAGCTAAAGGACGTCTTAGAAGGCCAAGAGCGATTGAAGAAGAAACAATGAAGGAAAGCCAAGCATTGGAGCAAGTTTTGAGCAAGAAATGAAGAAGTCAAGTGCAGCCAGGGGTCGGTGACGACCCACATATGGTCGGTGACGACCCATTCTGTGTGTTGCAGAGTTTTTATTTGCGCCTTAAGTTTGGTTTATTAATTGTTTTATTTATGGGCCTTTTTAAGATAGATTTTAGTTTCCATATAGATTAATTTCTACCACTATATAAGGATCTCTAGGGTTTTATTTCGAGGGAAAGGCGGATTTGAGAGACGTTCTTATGGTTATTTGTGGAGACGGAACAAGTTGCAGGTTTGGTTTTTTAGTTTTCTTTGATTCCAAGCTCTTGGACAATTAGAGAAACTTGGAGGTTTGCTTAAGTTTGTAAGTTTTCTTTTAATTGAAGTTTGTTTGGATTTGAATCATGTCTTCTCTTTCGTTTGTGATTGTTGATTGTTTTATGGATCGTGAGTAGTCTACTTTATAGGGTTGGGGTGAAACCCGACGAGTTATGCATGATTAAGGCATGAATATTTGAATGAACTATCTCTTTTAATCTCTATCTATTATCCTCTTGTTTACTATCCATTCCTTGATGAAAGTCAAAGCATGTTCATGTTTATGAGTGAATCGAAAGATTTAGTTGTGAATTTGGATTATATTTGGTTAAAACGAAAGTTAAACCTTTAGGAAACAAGTAGGGTTGCAAGTCTAGATCTTTATGAAAGTTAAGATTTTTACTTGATTTATCATGACGAAAGTCATTCATGGGATTATTTATGGTTGATTTTGATTCATGTTTGCATGCATAAACTTGTTGTGGTGAATCCTTTGCTCTAGATCTTCTTTAATTTGGTTTCTCGGAATTTTCTCATATCCGGATAGGTCGGTTACGACCACTTGTAGGTCGGTGCCGAGCGCCTGTCTACCTTTTTTTTCTCCTGCATTTGAGTTGAGTTGTTGGTCGGTTACGACCTGTTGTGGGTCGGTGCCGAGCACCTGTTTGAGTGTTTTGCTTTGTTTTGTTTTCTTTTATTAGGATTAGTAGCTAGACATAGATTCTTCTAATTCCCGTGGACGAACCTGACCTCCCTGTACTCAGCGGGGTCTTGACTACAAATTCATTTGTTGTCGGGAAACCCTTTCAACAAATTGGCGCCGTTGCCGGGGAATTAGTTTAGTTTCTTGTCTAGTTATTTTTGGGGTTTGGGAATAGCCCATACCCTTTTGTGTTTACTAATTCGTTTTCTTGTGATTGAGTGTGTAGGTGCATGCCCTCTAGTTCGCGAAGGGAAATCGACCTTTTTCCTTTTGATTCCGAACTTCAAAGAACCCTTCACCGCAGGCTAAGAGAACGACGAGCAATGGCCAACGCTGAGGAACTTGCTCGCCAGATGGCTGATCTTCGCCTTCAGATGGAAGGTATTCAGAAAGAACGTGATGATCAAACTGCTACTGCTACTCTTCTTAGACAACAACTCAATGCTATCCCACGTAATGCAAAGCAGTATATGCATCCTGAATTCAAAGTTCCTGACAACTCCCTGTTATTGAGCACGCTTTTGAGATTAAGTCACACTTCATCACTCTTATCAAGAGGTCACAATTTGAAGGCAAGCCCACCGAGTGCCCCATGGAGCACATCAAGAACTTCACTGACCTTTGTGACACTATTGCAACTGATGATGTCTGGCTAGAATATGTGCTTTTAAAAGCGTTCAAATGGTCTTTGGCCGGAAAGGCTCTTACTTGGCTTGAAAGTTTACCCTCCAAATGGATCCATACATGGAAGGCGTTGCATGATCAGTTTCTGACTAAATTCTTTCCACCAGCTAAGACTACAGAGCTAAGAAAGTGCATCACTTCTTATCATCAACTTCCCAATGAAACTTTTGTGGAAACTTGGGAGCGATTTAAAGAACTTCTTCGGCAATGTCCTACTCATGGACAACCGCCTTATGTGCTTCAAGAGATCTTCTTTCAGGGAATCAATGCCGCTACTAAGGACCGCATCAACCTTCACACCGACTTCGGATTCATTGAGATGGATCCCGATCAAGCTTGGGCCTTGTTGGACAAACTTACCAACTATGATGCAATGTATGGCACTCAACAATCCGCCCGGGTTCAAATGAAGAAGCTTTATGATCCTAATGCCGAACCAATTGATCCAGATGTGAGGTTCCAATTTATGCAAGATGAGATAAATCGGCTTAAGAAGCAAGTGGGCCACTATAAATCCACCGCTCAACCTTGTCAAGAATGTGGCTCCCCTGCTCATCCTACTTCTTCTTGCACAAACGTGGAACAAGTCCGAGCTGCAGAGGCTTATGCGGAAGCAAATTATATGAGAGGACCCTACCGTGGCCAAAACAACGCTTATCCAAGAAACAACAACAACTTTTCTCAATGGAACAACAATGGCTATGGTCAAGGTTTTCAAGGACCACCACAAGAGCAGAGAGCCCCGCCCTATAGGCCCCTCGGTTTTCAAGAGCCACCAACATGGGCACAAGGACTCCTTGAAGGAATGAATGGAATCCGAACCGATCTTAAAGGAGTTCAGAACCGATTGGGAGACTTTGAAGCTTGAAGGAAGAATGTGAATTCTCAACTTGGTGATTTAGCGGCCCAAATTCCACGACCACAAGGGCGATTACCGGGACATTCCGATGAGAATCTGAGAGGACAAATTGCTGCAATCCACTTGAGAAGCGGAACGAAGTTACCGGACCGAGGAACAAGCAAGAACAAAGGGGACGACGAAGACCGGCCAAGCTCGGAGCAGGTCGTCACCGACACACCTAAGGTCGTCACCGACCAAACTCAGGTCGTGGCCGACCTCATTCTCGGAATTCTTCCTTCCGTCCCTTCTACATCAACAACAAAAGTGCTTCCTTTCCCATCCAAAAAGGCTAAAGATTCCATGGACGGCAAATTCAAGCGTTTTGTGCAGGTTCTTCAAGGTCTTAACATCACTATTCCTTTTGCTGAAGCTTTGAATGAGATGCCCGCCTACACCAAATTTCTCAAAGAGATCTTGTCCAAAAAGCGGTCTATGTCTGAACTAACTGATGAGGTGCGATCCCTAGAGCTCCCAGAGAAACTCGGTGATCCGGGTAAATTTGCAATCACTATTGGCGTAGGTGCCCATCGCTTTAAAGCTTTATGTGATCTTGGCGCAAGTGCTAGTCTTCTACCTCTCTCTATATGGTCCAAAACCAACATGGGTCCTTTGGTTCCGGTGAATATGAAGCTTTATATGGCGGATGGTTCTTGTGTTAGACCCACTGGAGTTGTTGATGATTTCCCTATTCAGGTCGGCAAGTTCTTTGTGCCTAATGACTTTATTGTCATGGAGATGCCGGAAGACCCTGTCGTCCCGATCATTCTTGGGCGACCTTTTCTTGCAACCGCTGGAGCTATTATTGATGTGAAGAAAGGTCTCCTTACTTTTGAAATCGGCAATGAGGTGGTTGAGTTCCGGTTCAATCCAACGATGAAGGAAACTGGTGAAGCTATGGAAGTGAAGATGTTGTATACTCGCTCAGACTACATTGACTGTGAGGATCCGATTGAACGTTTTTTTGGAGCTTATACGAGTGAAGCTAAAGCCGAAGAAGAAACTGCAAGGTTGGCACCAACCACATTTTGCTCGGCACCAACCACATTTTGCTCGGCACCAACCATCTCTAGGTCGGCACCGACCACTTCCAGCTCGGCACCCACCCCCATTACGATCGTTGCTGAAGATTTTATGCTTGCTTCTGGCTCGGTGACGACCTCCCTATGGTCGGAGCCGACCCTTCTGGAGGCAGATGATACTACTTACTACGAAGAGTTTTTCAAAATGGAGAAGGTTGACGATATTGTTACACAACCACCACCGACTCCAGAGCTTAAGACTCTTCCCGAGTCTTTGAGGTATGAGTTTCTTGGCCCTAATTCCACTTTTCCTGTGATTATTAATGCTAACCTTAATGAGGAAGAAGTCGGAAAGTTGTTGAATGTTCTTAGGGCTCATAGGAAGGCCATTGGATACTCACTTGAGGATTTAAGTGGCCTCTCACCTTCTTTGTGTATGCATCGTATTTTTCTTGAGGAAGGACACAAGCCATCCATAGAGCATCAACGAAGGCTTAACCCAAATACGAAGGAAGTAGTAAAAAAGGAGATATTGAGAATGCTCGATACAGGTATCATCTTCCCTATTTCGTATAGTAAGTGGGTAAGCCCTGTTCATGTTGTGCTTAAAAAGAGTGGTCTTACCGTTGTTGAGAATGAAAAAGGCGAGTTAGTCCCCACTAGGACTACTACTAGTTGGCGCATGTGCATAGACTATAGGAAGCTAAATAGCGCCACTAGAAAGGACCATTTTCCCTTGCCTTTTATTGACCAAGTGCTAGAGAGATTAGCTTTGCATGACTATTTTTGTTATCTCGATGGCTATAGTGGTTTTTGGCATGTTCCGATACATCCGGATGATCAAGAGAAAACCACATTCACATGTCCTTATGGCACATTTGCTTATAGGAGGATGTCGTTCGGGCTTTGCAACGCCCTGGCCACTTTCCAACGGTGTATGATGGCCATCTTCTCCGACATGATTGAAGACATTGTGGAGGTATTTATGGATGATTTCTCGGTTTACGGTACCACTTATGACTCTTGTCTTGTCAATCTTACTAGAGTACTTAAGAGATGTGAGGAAACTAACCTAGTACTTAATTGGGAAAAGTGTCACTTTATGGTGCAAGAAGGAATTGTTCTAGGTCATGTTGTGTCAAAAAGGGGGATTGAGGTTGATAAAGCTAAAATTGAATTGATCCAAAAATTACCACCCCCTTCCTCAGTGAAAGATGTTAGGAGCTTTTTAGGACATGCCGGGTTTTATAGGAGGTCCATTCAAGATTTCTCTAAGATTACCAAACCGTTAACTAACCTATTAATGAAGGATGTTGTGTTTGAGTTTTCTTCCGAGTGTCTTGCAGCTTTCCACAGGATCCGGGATGCACTTGTATCAGCTCCTATTATGCAACCTCCGGATTGGACCATTCCCTTCGAGATCATGTGTGACGCTAGCGACTACGCCGTGGGTGCAGTCCTAGGGCAAAGAAGGGAGAAGAAGCTTCATGCTATCTATTATGCGAGTAAAACGCTAGATGAGGTCCAAAGCAAATACACGACCATAGAGAAGGAATTCCTGGTTGTTGTGTTTGCCTTTGAGAAGTTTCGGTCATACTTGGTGGGTTCCAAGGTAATCGTCTACACAGATCATGCAGCTATCCGTTATCTTATGGATAAGAAGGACGCCAAACCGAGATTGCTCCGATGGATGCTTCTATTGCAAGAATTTGACCTTGAAATACGGGATAAGAAAGGAGCGGAAAATCTTGTGGCGGATCACCTTTCTCGGTTACCCATGGAACACATTAAGGAGTCTGGAGATACAATACCCATCAACGACTCTCGCCCGGAACAAACTTTATTGAGCTATGAAGTCTTACGGATCGAAACAACACAAGCTGGGTCGGAGACGACCATTTCTGGATCGGAGACGACCATTTCTGGGTCGGAGACGACCATTTCTGGGTCGGAGACGACCCCCCATATGCAGATTTTGGCTGACACCGAGCTGGGAAGGATGGCACCGACCCCCACCACCACCAATCAAGGTCATTTTTCTAACCCTTCTTCGGTACTTTCCACTATTCTTCATTCTTCTCCTACCATGCTCTCTTGGAATTCTATCTATGCTATTCGAGGGGTGAAAACCCCTTGGTTTGCGGATTTTGCTAACTATGTTGTAGGAGGCATTATCCCCGATGGATTGACTTCCCAAGCTCGAAAGAAGTTCCTCCACGACGCCAAGCAATACTATTGGGACGATCCCTTCCTTTTCAAGCAAGGGAGCGATCATATCTTTAGGCGTTGTGTGCCGGACGATGAAATTAAGGGGGTAATCCGACAATGTCACACTCTTCAAACGGGCGGCCATGCTAAGGGATTCAAGACCACCGCAAAAATTCTTCAAAGCGGATTCTATTGGCCTACCCTCTTCAAAGATGTTCATACCTATATCACGACTTGTGATGAGTGTCAGCGTGCGGGAAATATCACATGGAGGAATGAGAACCCACTCACAGGAATTCTGGAAGTTGAGCATTTTGATGTATGGGGAATCAATTTCATGGGACCCTTTCCCTCTTCGGGTCCATACAAGTACATCCTCGTAGCGGTTGACTACGTGTCTAAGTGGGTTGAAGCCATAGCAACGAGAACTAATGATGCGTTGTGGCCAAATATATGAAGTCCAACATCTTTCCCCGCTTTGGTGTTCCCCGAGCCCTTATTAGTGATGGCGGTTCTCATTTCATTGAGCGGAGTTTTGAGGCACTTTTGACTAAGTATGGGGTCATTCACAGGGTAGCAACTCCCTACCACCCCCAAACTAGTGGTCAAGTGGAGATCTCCAACCGGAAAATCAAAAACATCCTGGAGAAGACGGTTTCCCGCTCAAGGAAAGATTGGGCCTCCAAGTTAGATGATGCACTTTGGGCATACCGCACCGCCTACAAGACTCCACTCCGCTCTACTCCTTACAATCTTGTGTATGGCAAGTCGTGTCATTTGCCCGTCGAGCTCGAACACAAAGCTCTATGGGCTCTCAAGGAGCTCAACATGGATCTTGACGCGGCCGGAGCAAAGAGATTTATGGACTTGCAAGAATTGGAAGAGTTACGGCTTAAAGCGTATGAAAATGCCAAGATTTATAAAGAAAGAACCAAGAAGTGGCATGATAAGAAGCTCATCCCGAAGACCTTCAACAAGGGTGATCAAGTACTCCTTTTCAACTCAAGACTTCGACTTTTTCTCGGAAAATTACGATCCCGATGGAGTGGACCATTTGTTGTCCATCACATCTATCCACATGGAGCGGTCGAACTTTTAGATGAAAATGGAGGGATTTTTAAGGTCAACGGACATCGATTGAAGAAATACTTTGCAAGGGCCGAACCCGATGAAGAAATTCGAGCCACATGGGCTCTCACATCTTCGGACTGAGTAGAGGTACTCCCCGTCTAGCTAAAGACGTAAAATTAAGCGCTTTCGGGAGGCAACCCGCTTTGTTTTTGTTTTGAATTTTTCTTTTTAGTTTAGTTTCATTTGTTTTTCTTAGTATAGAATATCTAGCTTTCTTGTCTTGGTTCTCCACTAACTTTTTGTAGGAAGCCGAGAGAGGCTGGAGAAGTTGAGGGGGCCGAAATACACAAGCAAAGGGGAAGAAGCAATGGTCGTAACCGACCTAGTCAGGGTTGGCACCGACCCCTTCCAAGCAAATATGGTAAATATTTTCAGAAAATTGGAAATTGCAGGTAAGTCCCTCAATTTTTACCCCTTTTTAACCATATCCCCTCCCACCTCTTGCTTCCTCATGCCGACCCCTCTCCCCTTCCAACACTCCATTGCTCCTCCCACTTTGCCTCTCAAACATCACAAAATCCTCCATCCCCATCCCAAATCCACCAAAATTCTCCCTTGTGCTACATAAACTCTCTAAATCATTCAAACAAACCCGAAAATTTCACCCCTCACGAGTTTTCAATTTTTCGAACCACTTAGGTGCTCGTAGACGACCCTCTTCTACTTTCATTCTTATACTCTTGCTCATCTTTGGTATGTTTTTCTACTCCTTCGATCTTATATTCAAGTTTACTTGATTTATGTTTGAGGGATTAGTTGAAAACCTAGGTTTTGGGTGTTCTTGTGTTTGAATATGGAAATTTGGGTTGTTTGCATGTTTAGGTGGTTAGATCTATATAATACCATGATTAATTGGGGGTTGTATGTGGAAATCTCGATGCATATTTGGTTGTTTGTTTGATTGTGAGAGTATTTGATATTTTTCGGAATTTTTGGGGTACACATACCATGAACAAGAGCCGAATTTGAGGGCTTCATCTTGCCCGGAATGGTCGGCACCGACCCCCCATGGCTCGGTGACGACCCATCAGTAGCATGGTTTTTGAATCCCCTCGACACCAAGCTTCCAAGGGTCGATACCGACCCCGATTGACAGGTGTCCCTCATTTCATGCATGATAATGGATCTATTTTTACCATGATTTGGGTGCTTTTAGCTTCATCTTTCCCCCTACTTATCTACTTTTCATGATTAAGCATGCTAGGTTGAGATCCTTACTATCTTTAAGCATGTTTCTTTGACTAAGTATGGGGTACTTCTTTAGACGTGGCATGTGCGTCTTTTGTCTTGGCCTTGTTCTTTCAAACTATGGAAATTATCTTGGAAAGTTGTTGAATGTTTTGTAGGACAATGGCTTCATCCTCTAGTCACCAAACCAAGAAGCAAAAGAAGAACAAGCAAAAAGTGGATACGGTGGTGTTTGACTCAAAAGATCAAAGAGCTCGGTTTATTGAGATGTGGGACGGTGATGTGAGTGTACGAGCTTATCAACGGGCCGGGGCCGACAAGATCGGTGTTCATAGAGAGGTGCTCGAGGCCTTCTCTTGGATTGGTGCTCAACACCTCATTCTACATCCTATCGAGGAGCATTATGTGGCGCTAACATGTGAATTCATGTCTAATTTCCGCTTATACCGGAATGAGGACGATTTCAACCGCTCCATGATCACTTTCCAACTTGGTAGTAAAGAGCATGAGATGAACATCAAGAAATTCAACAAGCTTTTAGGTTTCCGTGCCCCACCCGGCTCCTACAAACAAACGGACTTTCCCGTCAAGAAGTTGTGGCAATACCTCACCGGCAAAGAAGAGTATCCCACCAACCACCTTCCCGGCAACTACATTGCAAGTCCAGTTTTCCGGATTATCCTTCGCATCTTGGGCTCCACCATTTGGCCACGATATGAGCTCTCACTCCCACACAAGCAAGAAATTGCATGCTTGTCCACCATGCTCTAAGAGCCAACCATTCACATGAACTTGGGATTTGAGTATGCTACGACCGTCATCAACCACCAAAGCCAAAAGACTCACACTACTACCTACTTTGGGTGGCTTGTAGCTATTCTTGCAAAGGCCTTAAAAGTCAACCTTTCCGCTTACTCTTCAAGACCGGTCATCGCTATGGACGTCAAGTATTTCTTGAATTCTAAGGTCATTGCTCCATCTTCTACCGGCTACATCAACAAGTTCTATATTAGCAAACATGAGACTCATGATGTGGAGCTTACTGAGGAGAATCTCGAGCTTTTCTATCTCCTTAATTGGTATGATGTTTGGGCACCCGCTCCTTACCCTTTGAGAGCCAAGGTCCAGGATGATGAGAAGATTAGACGCCAGCCCAGCAGATTCCGCCGAGCCATACCCAATCCACGGCCAAGAGGAGCATCTTCCGAGTCGGACTCACCACGGGGCTACATTGGAGAGGTCGGTGACGACCACCAGAGGGTCGGTGACGACCACCACCCGCTCGGCTACGACCATTACGGGGTCGGTGGCGACCCTCCAGTGGACATCAATTACAACAACCAGCCCGGTGCCGACCCGATGGACTACACAATGGGACCTCAGTCTGACATGGTCCCTTACTATCCACATCCATATGGCTTTGATGGGTCCGGTGGCTCACACTTTCAAGGACAAGGCACGTACCATACCGGTTCAAGCTCGGGCGGTAACCCCGATATCTCTCTTCTTTCGGCAAAAATGGATGCTCTTATGCTTCACCAGCACCATCTTTATGGAGCACTAAACCACCACCACAACCAATTCGTCAACCACCAACAAGAGCTCCGCGACTTCCACATCGAGTATTATGAAGACCATAAAGAGGATGTCGCAAGATGGGAAGCTCAAGAGGAATTCAACCGTTGGTTGGGGCAACACCTTTACCAAGCTCCACCACCTCCTCAACCTCCTCAAGAATGATTCTCCTCCTTTGTCAAACGCTTCAAGTTGTGTCCAAGTAAGTTCTCTTTCCTTTCTCTTTACTTTCTTAATCAATGGGGACATTGATGTTTAAGTATGGGGTGGCTTGGGAGATTACTTGTATGAGTCTTTATTTGTTTAAGTCATGTGTTGCTTTGTGTTAATATGTGTTTAGTTGTGTTTAGTCTTGTTTTGAGTCTTTTTCTTTTGGAATTTTTAGATGGATAAATGCCCTATTCCTTAGATGTTCTAGGACGGAAATTGCTTGCATTATCATGTAATCCCAATGACATGCTTTAAGAATCACCTAAACCATGATCTTGCTTTTTGAGTTTTGAGCTTATAATGAAAATTGAGCATACATATTTCTAAGTAAAAGCAATCCAACAAACAAGTGAACCTAAGTGAGATATCTTTGGCCTATAAAGGATGTACATTTTTACTCCTTTCTCTTTCATGTGTGAAATACTCTTCCAAGTCCAAATATACCAATTGACAATGGCATGGTTATTTTAAAATTTGAGACCAATGGAGATATGCTCATTACTTGATTGAATCAAATGATTTTGAACTCATTTTTATAAGCCTATTATATTCCTTTTCCTACCTATACATGATCCCTCTTTTTGTAGCCCTTATTTTTGAGCTTAAAGCCTATTTCTAGCTCCACAAAAAGAATTCCCTAGCCATGATAAGCTTGACCTCTTTGATCCGGGAATTAGGACTTAGAAGAAATTGTTGAAAATTGTTATGATTTAAATGGGTGAAGAACAAAGAGATTATGGAAGGTAGATTAAGAGTGTTGTCTTTGAGAATCAAAAGGAATGAAGGGTTTTTGGACTCGAAAGTACGTGTATGTAGCTCGGTGCCGACCCAAGGTGGGTCGGTGCCGACCACCCCAGTGAAGAAAACAAAAAAAAGAGAAAAAAAAGAGAAGTTCCATATAATAAATGCAAAGAGTCCAAGGCCTTCAAAAGAATAGAAGAAAGACGAATGATGATAGGTGAAAAAGGGAAGTGCATTGTTAAGTTTAAGTGTTTGGTGATTGAAGAGGAGGAAAGAACGTTGGATGAGTGATGTATAGTCTAGGAGTTTTGATTCCCGGATTAGTTAGCACCACAAGGCCAAATTATTACCACACCCTTTGTTTTACCAAGCCCCATTACAACCCGGCCGAATAGAGACTTCTTCGAAGTTTTTATTGAGCCACCCGAGTTCATTTGATGATTTGACTTGTTTTGACTTCTTCGGTGGAGAGTTTGTTTATATAAGTTCCATTGACTATGCGGTTTTGTACTTGGAATTTGAGTTGAGAGATCATTGCTATACCCTAAACACTTTGAGAGCTGAGTGAAATACATTCCTTGGTGAGGTTGGATTGTGATTACTTGGAATGTTCATGTATGCTAGGATGTGGAAGTTGTTTGCTCACTATTCTACTTGTGCTTATTTTTCCTATAAGATGATTCTTGAGTTTTGTTTATTGGTCTTGATGCATGCTAAGTGATTGCTTGAGGACAAGCAAGTCTAAATATGGGGTATTTTGATGTCGCACTTTTTAGTTGGTTTTCATGGGTAGTTTTCTAGTTAGGATTGAGTCTTTTCTATGTTTATTGTGTTGCTTTGAGTCGTTTTTGTGGGTTTTCATATTATCTTAAGATATGGAGTCTACATAAGTTTGTTTGATGTTTTGTAGGTCTTTGAAGCGTTGAGGAGGAGATATTTCGGTTTTTAAAGCTTTCTAGGAGGTGCTGCTAGAAGTTGTTTGGTGGTGATGTTGATAGAAGAGCAAGAGTCAATACATGTGAAGGTTTGATGATTTAAGAGTGAAGATTTCAAGATCTAAGTGCTTAAAGAAGGAGCTAAAGGACGTCTTAGAAGGCCAAGAGCGATTGAAGAAGGAACAATGAAGGAAAGCCAAGCATTGGAGCAAGTTTTGAGCAAGAAATGAAGAAGTCAAGTGCAGCCAGGGGTCGGTGACGACCCACATATGGTCGGCGACGACCCATTCCGTGTGTTGCGGAGTTTTTACTTGCGCCTTAAGTTTGGTTTATTAATTGTTTTATTTATGGGCCTTTTTAAGATAGATTTTAGTTTCCATATAGATTTATTTCTACCACTATATAAGGATCTCTAGGGTTTTATTTCGAGGGAAAGGCGAATTTGAGAGACGTTCTTATGATTATTTGTGGAGACGGAACAAGTTGCAAGTTTCGTTTTCTAGTTTTCTTTGATTCCAAGCTCTTGGACAATTAGAGAGACTTGGAGGTTTGCTTAAGTTTGTAAGTTTTCTTTTAATTGAAGTTTGTTTGGATTTGAATCATGTCTTCTCTTTCGTTTGTGATTGTTGATTGTTTTATGGATCGTGAGTAGTCTACTTTCTAGGGTTGGGGTGAAACCCGACGAGTTATGCATGATTAAGGCATGAATATTTGAATGAACTTTCTCTTTTAATCTCTATCTATTATCCTCTTGTTTACTATCCATTCCTTGATGAAAGTCAAAGCATGTTCATGTTTATGAGTGAATCGAAAGATTTAGTTGTGAATTTGGATTATATTTGGTTAAAACGAAAGTTAAACCTTTAGGAAACAAGTAGGGTTGCAAGTCTAGATCTTTATGAAACTTAAGATTTTTAGTTGATTTATCATGACGAAAGTCATTCATGGGATTATTTATGGTTGATTTTGATTCATGTTTGCATGCATAAACTTGTTGTGGTGAATCCTTTGCTCTAGATCTTCTTTAATTTGGTTTCTCGGAATTTTCTCATACCCGGATAGGTCGGTTACGACCACTTGTAGGTCGGTGCCGAGCGCTTGTCTACCTTGTTTTTCTCCTGCATTTGAGTTGAGTTGTTGGTCGGTTACAACCTGTTGTGGGTCGGTGTCGAGCACCTGTTTGAGTGTTTTGCTTTGTTTTGTTTTCTTTTATTAGGATTATTAGCTAGACATAGATTCTTCTAATTCCCGTGGACGAACCTGACCTCCCTGTACTCAGCGGGGTCTTGACTACAAATTTATTTGTTGTCGGGAAACCCTTTCAACAGTTCTTATTTCCCCATTATTTGATACCTCTTGTTTTTCTAAGTTAAGTATGAGTTCTAACCCATGATTTGCATGATATGCTAAAGTTGATATGATATGAGCATGATCATTGATTAAATGACTTGATTATAGGATGGAGCATGTATTTAGCCTGAGTATTAGATTCATTCTGAAATTTTGGACAAACAATTAGCCTTGTGAGATCTTTTTGAGCCTTTACATGCCATTTTTGCATGAAATTTCTTGAGTGTATCACCATGATTATCTAGCTCTAGAACTTGCGTTAATACTCTATTTTGAGGCTGCTTTATATGATTGAATGCATGACATTAAAATGATTGAGGCAATGTTTCTTTATAGCCTATTATTTCCATTCCTACCCTACAAGATCCATGTTCTTGACACCCCTATTCTTTTGAGCTTTAAGCCTATTTTTGATAGCTCCACAAAATTTTTCCTAGCCTAATAAGCTTGACCCAGGATCCGGGATTTAGGACTTTAGGTTGTGTTTTTGTTTTGTGTGAGTTATGTATAAGTATGGGGGAGTTGGATGAGAAGTAGGAGAAAAGAGGAAATAAAACTCTTGGTTTCAAAGTGAAAAAAAATGAAGATGAAGTTTGTTGCAAAATAAGCAAAAGAAAAAGTGTTTAAATGTTATTAGTCTTCATTAGCAAAGCAAGAAAGAGTTGAAAAGAGGCAAAAGAAAGAAAAAAAAAGCAAAGTGTTTAAATGTAAATGTAAGGTGTTGAGAAAGAAAAGTTTGGAAGAAGTTGAGAAGAAAGTGTAAAGTTTGGGTTAGGATTAGTTCTTTATCCCGGATTTAGCACCACAGGCCAAAAGTTATCCCTTCCAAATTTCTCTTTACCTTGGCCCCATTACAAGCCGGAAAAAGACCTCATGATTTTTGTTATGTATTTGATCCCCAGCGGTGGAGATTTAGAACTCTGATGCAAGCATATGGTAGTCTAGTTTTCATGGGTGATTTTTGAGTGAAACACGTCCTTTATACATTTGAGAGTTCAGTGCAAACACAATTTCCTTGGTGAGGTCTAGAATGGATGAATGGTCTTTACTTGTTGCTTACCATAATGCATGTTGAGAAGTCTTGGTTGAGTTTTTAATTATATGTGAAATGCTTGTTTAACTTGAGATGGATGTGAGATTGCATTTCTATGGTGTGTTTTGGATTTATGACTTGCTTGAGGACAAGCAAGGGTTAAGCATGGAGGAATTTAATAGCTTGCATTTAGGTATAGTTTAGGATGCATATTTATGTTTATATTGCATGGTTTTAGTTTAGTTTAGCTTAGTTTTTAGGTTTTTAGGTTTTCTAGTGCTTTCGGGTAGTTGCGCTTGTTTTGTTCGGTTTTGCAGATCTTTAGGTAAACAAGCGTGGATGGGATGGATCTTAGTGGACTATGGTGGAGTTTGAGGAAGCTTAGAGTGATACAAGTGAAGATTTGAAGAACCAAGACCCAAGAGTTTGAGGAAGCGTGGATGCATGGTTTGGGAGTTACAGTTCTCGGATGAAGCTGAATTTGTTATCACTGGAAAGCTAACTCGAAGAGCTACAATTCATATTTTTACTCCGAGTCCAAATTCCAACTCGAAGGGGGTGAAAACAGCCTATGAAGTGTCGCCTGAAGTGCTGAACCGAGGTGTACCGCGGGCATAACACGATCTTGCGCGGCCGCGCCACCCTAGGAATGCC
This sequence comes from Fallopia convolvulus, assembly GCA_964016875.1. Taxonomy (NCBI): domain Eukaryota; kingdom Viridiplantae; phylum Streptophyta; class Magnoliopsida; order Caryophyllales; family Polygonaceae; genus Fallopia; species Fallopia convolvulus. Next base: position 12,347,102 of record OZ024724.1, on the reverse strand, counting down.
CGCGCTGTCTGTTCCCGTGCCAGATAGTTGGGCCGCGAGTTTTGGGCTTCGAGATGGGCTTTAGATAGATCTTTACCGACTGGTTTAATGTAATTTCGGGATATTTTTATCTTTGGATATCTTAGGAGTATTTAAACCTTGTTTTTAGTTTTCTCTCTCTAATCATTATCATACTATTGGAGGCTAGGGTTTTCTCTCAAGGAAGAACCTTTGAACCTTTGTAAGTTTGCTTTTAATTCAATTATGCATTGCTAAATTCATTGTGTTTAACTAGTTATTGAAATCATAGATTGCATAATATTGTGAGGTTTGATTGATTCTCATCAACTTGAATAGGTTTTACTCCTTGTGCTTAATTGAATCAGAATTATTCTAGGGTTTTGTTAGATTGATCACCTAATAGAATTTCTAGGTTAATTTACAACTAATCTGATTAATGTCCGTTCGGGGTTGATTAGATAAAGTAGCATCTATAATTGTTTGGACCTGTTCGGGCTATTCAATTGTAGAAGGGAATAAATCCACAAATAACTTAGATGTTTGTTCACTCTAAGTGTTTGTTTCTATTGATAACTTGATTCGCAAAGTTGTCGTTTAATTGAATCTAGACGTTGTTTTAGGTTGTTAAATGATTAGGGTTGTTTAGACTGTTAGTTCTTTCAACTATTTATGAAGTTTGGGTCATAATCCTTAGTAGGAGTACAATCCACAATAGATTATTCAAGGGAATTGAGAATCAAGAGAATCAATGATCGATAAGCATATCTATGATGGATTTAACTAGTTGAACATATTTCTCTCATATATATTTACAACCAACTTTGCATTCTTAGATAGTTTTCAATTTTGCACATTAGATTAGAATTTCAATCCTTAAAACCTCCTTATTTGGTTACTTGGCACTTAAGCAATAACACATTTACACGAGTCTCTGTGGGTTCGACCCTTGCTTACCGCTCTACTGAGTTGGTTAAGTTAGGATTCTTTGATAGGTATAACGACCACCGAAAATACCTCATCAAACGTCTTCTCCAGTCCCATCAAAGGATTCCTTCAGAACAATAATGGCACTTGTAGCTCATTTTGATTTAGAGGCGCATCAGATGGATGTAAAAACAGCGTTTCTTAATGGAAACATTGATGAAACGATTTATATGGTGCAACCAGAAAATATTGAGTCTAAAGATTCGAACTCTATCGTGTGTAAGTTACAGAAATCCATCTATGGTCTTAAATAGGCTTCAAGACAGTGGAATCATAAATTTCATCAAGTGATTACCTTGGTTGGTTTTGAGGTAAATAAAGTTGAAGATTGTATCTATCATAAATTCAGTGGGAGCAAGTTCATTTTTCTAGTGTTATATGTAGATGACATACTATTGGCTTGTAACGATATAGACATGTTTGGCTGTGTTCTCACAAAGGCACTTGGTTCTCAAGAACACTTCTTCTTGTCACGTAAGCTTGGCCTAGTTTTCTCCTAGTTCAAGCTTAAGGCTAGGGGGGTGTATAGAGGATATTAGCCTTTATATAGAAAGGGGGTTCTTATCTCGTTAGTAACACGTGCAATGTAAATGTGGATAATAAAAGAATAGCTAGTTGGACTAGTTAGTTATTTCGATGCATGTGTTGTAAGCTCGAGAGTGGTCTTCTTCATAGAACAGAGAGAACAAGAATGTAAGTTGAACTTTTTGATGGTGCGCGAAATTGCCGCTAAATAATCAAGGGTAAATTGGTAAATATAAGAGAAATGAGATGAAAACGTCGCATACATATACAAGTCTAAAGATTTATATGTATAAAATTACTAGATGTCTTTGGTTGCATGGCCACGTAGGCTATCATGCATAATATATATATCAATGCATGTGTAAGTCCAAAATAAAGCTATTTGAAAAGAGCCCAATGCATGTGTTCGGAATTGATCCGAGAGAGATGTACGGGCTTGGCCCAATAGCTCAAAATTACTTGGCTTGGCCCAAGTACAAAAAAAATCAATAAAAGAGTTCTCCATCTTATAAGGCATGTGTATGCTGACGGTTGAAGGCAAAACTCAAATGACTATCAGGCTACTCTCCCACATCGGCTATTTAGCAAAATCAAGAGCTTGTAAAAATTATAAATAGGAAGATGGTGAATCCAAGTAAAGGTTCGAAAAACCTATCCGGGTTATGAATCTTTTCATATACCTAGATTCGATGTGTTTGATTTCCGAGTAAGATCACACAGTTTACGGTATAAAGTCCAAAAGGCTTTATTGCTTTATTTATAAAGAGGATTACAAAACAATCCGCTGAAGGGCAGGAAGGAGGAATAATCTACGTACGAAAACCGTTTGATTGTATGAAACCCGAGAGTTAGTATTTATTATAATCTCGATTATGGCGCGATTTATTTCGGGTTTTATCACTTTTGGTAATGCAAATTTTCTTCTTCTGATTTCTCTTCTCCTTAAATCTTTTTCATTCTCGAAAGTTAAAAGCAACACCTCAAACAGACCATCTACTCTATCAACCATTTCTTTAAAAAGACCCTCAAGAAGGGATGATCTATTCAATAATAGATTTTAAGCCCTCCTGCGTAACAAGTTTTTTCAATATCTGATCGGGAGAACTCTATATATTTTACTTAGAGAACAAACTTGCCACAAGTTTGAAATTGTATTTGAATTTCCCTAGCAAGAATATTCAATCCTTGAATTGATTTTTCTCTTTAATTGGTCACTAGTAAGCTATCGGAACGATACATTGATCATAGATGTCTTTCTCAAGAAGTGGTCCAATGCTACTAATAATATTTGAAGTGAGTGCAGCAAAAAATGTATTGGAAAACTCTTTTGATATTTTGTTAAAGATGCTTGTTAACCAAGCTGGGATTTGCTATGTATGCTCTTCTATTAGAGAAGAGAGTCTTACAATCTCCTCATTTATTTGTGCCACAAAACATTGGATCTCTGACTTTATTTTTCATAAGCAATAGGCATGAGTGTCATTTCTTTTTTGAACTCCTCATGAGCAACCCATTAACTGCATATCCAAGTCTAACAGTTAATAAATACTTCACAATTTTATATTTCCTAAAAAACTACAAATACAAGTGTAACAATCAATAAATTCTCGATTTTTCGGAGTGACTCATTGCCATTATCAACTGTAAAAAAACTGCAAATACAAGTCTAACAATCAATAAATTCTCGATTTTCCGGAGTGACTCGTTGCCATTATCAACTGTCAAAAAACTGCAAATATAAGTCTAACAATCAATAAATACTTCTCAACCACCCATAACTTCTTTTAACTATACCGACTGCCGCTCCTTTGTATATAAAAAAGGATGATGCATCTCCCTATTTTTAGGAGAATTATGTGGAAAAACAAATGCTTGTATTTTTAGAGTTTCCAAGCAAATACAAAACACTTATAGAAGAATTATGTGCGTAAATATGAAATGATGAATCATATTTTCCACATGCTTCATTGTATAGGAACGTTTTATCTCACAACTTTATTGTAGTGAACCCTTGGTATAAATAGGGACAATAAACGTTGAAGGAAAACTTTTGTATTGATAGTCTCCTTAGGGTTTGCCAAACATAATCCATTTGCCTCTTCTACGAAAAAAGGTCCTCGGGTTTGTGATGTTTCCCTCGAATAATAATGCACACTGCAAAATTCAACAGATCATCCATGAACTCCCCCTTCATAAGGAAAAAATAATTAAATGGGTGTAAAGTAATTGATATAGGAGACTAAACAATGAGTCAAAAGAGATGAAGATTACCTTTATCAGGTACGTTTATCAAACTATAAAATTCAGTCTTCCAAATATTAGCATCCCAATTTTGTTCAGCCACTTTATCCAAAGTGTCATAAAGTACGAGCCTTTTACTCACGATATTGTGAGAATTAGTCATCATTCTACCGATGAGGTCAGAGGCAGAACATGATTCAATAAAAGTGAATACTTTCTCACAAATATTTGCTATCTCAATCAAAACTAGGACCGGGGTACTGTGTCCCTGGACCAGGATTTGATAGCAACTCATCGTTACAAGCCTTTAGTGACTGAACATTACCAAAAGAATGTTTATCAATTAGTTCACGGATCTTCTGAATGTGATCGTCCATCCTGAAAACAGTAAAAAGAGGAATTAGACACAACCTACAAAAACAATAAAGACTTGAACAATGTGCATATACAGACCATCAGTTTCATTACCAAAATCAAACCAACATCCAATCTCAAGTGCAAAAATCATCTAAGCAAGACTAGTTCAAAACCCCTCTTAAGTCTTCACCAGATTTATGGAAACAAAATCTGCAACTAAAATGCTAACATGAGCCATCAACCATAAGGAAAATCACCACCAACACATGAAAATGAAAATACAAGACAGACTATCAATGATCTTCAAATTTTCCAAAGATCTACAACCAAAACCCAAACATTTTCACAACCATAAACAAGTATGGCAACCAATAAATACATGAGAAGGAAAATACAAGGGAAACAATCAATTATCACACAAAAGAGATCACAGCCTATGCATACATGAAAAGGAAAACGCAAGAGAATCTGACGATAAACTTCAAAATTGGTAGAGGTTTAAATAACATTAATGAAATTTAAGCAAACACCACAAATAGACGTAGAATAGTGCCGATAATCATCAATCGAGTTGATAAGATACTAAATCAAAAACATACATGAAAAGATTCGTCGATTACGCGACACCGAAACTTTCACTTCAACACACTTTACACAGTCTCTTGCGTCTTCACGTTATCATCTCTAGAATCGGGAAAAATAGAAAAGTGAAAGGATTAGCAGTAAGAAGAATTTATTGATACGCATTTCTTGCGATTCTTGAATGAATTGTATGCAAGAGCAAAATGATGGATAAGTGCGTGTGAATAGGAGAGACTACAAACTTGTTCCGTAGTTTGATCACCGGATTGAGTGTGAGAGAAAAAGAGAGAATTAGAGCTCTGGTGTAGTTCGATCAACGGATTGACCGGATTGATTGCAGAGAAATCAGGTAGCAGTGAGCCAGTGATGGTGGAGAGAGTAAACGAGAGAATCACAGCTGTAGTCTACGATCCCAACACCTTTAAACCTATTATTAATCAAATTCGTTTTGATCGTCTAAAGCTGTCCGAAAATTTGGAAGAAAGGAGTACAGATTTCATTGCATGGGTGAGACTACTACTCTGTGTGTGAGGAATCATTACGACAACAACCCTATTTCATTTGCTTTCACCAACTGATTACTTTTTTTTGATCTGAACCGTCTGATTTACTTTAAGCTAGAGATTACGGAGCATCATCACTAATTTTCCTTATTTGATAGTGTGATTTTTTTATTTGAAGAATAAATAGATTAATTAATAATCTAAACTTAAATTTAATGAAAATAAAAAAGGTTAATATACATAACTAGGGTTGTAAATGAACAGAGTCGTTCGTGAGAAATTCGGTATTCGGCTCGGTGAAATCTTATTCATGTTCGGCTCGGTTTGTAAATGAACCGAGCTTGAGCACAGTTTTAAGGCTCGAAAGATAAATGATCTGAGCTTGAGCACAAGATAACTTGACTTGTTTGTTCATGGATCAAACTCGATTATATGCTCATGAGCACGCTCGATTGTACATTCATAAAAAACTTGATTATACGTTCATGAACAAGCTATACTATATATATAATATAATAGATATATATTATATACAATATATGGTTTATGTTAAATTACATAGTTTTGGTGATGTTTCTCAAACTACGTAGTTTAAATTTTAGTTTTATTTACTTGTATAATTGATCAAGTAAACGAGTTGTTCACGGATTTGTCTCTCAAAAAAAAATGAGAGGTTCGCGAGCAAGCTGAACATTTAAATGAACCAAGCTCACATAAGATTTTAAGCTTGAACCAAGCTCACGTTCGAACTCGAGCTCGTCTATTTTTAACTGAGTCGAGCTTGAGCAACTCAAAGCTAGACTTGACTTTGTTCGATTGCAGCCCTATACACAACCATCCCTAGGGGTATTTTTTTTTATAAGGTAAGCATTAGGAGACCTCTAAGGAGGGTTTCCTAGAACATCCTTGCGGATGAGAACATGAAGTTTTGAATTATCCAAAAGGAGTTTAGTAGAATGGTAGGGATGATGTGGCCCAACTTAGCGATTTTATGGGTCACAACATTGCACGCCCTACCCACATGTTGAACTGAGACAACATTGAATTGTTTGAGGGAGACCATAATATCTGATATTAACATTTCAATTTCCCAAGGACAATTTACGGCATTGTTAACGACATTTATAACTATGAGATTATCTCCTTCAATTTCAATTTTTGTAATTCCTATTCTCTGAGCTTCCTTCATTCCTTCTCGAGTGCAAGAGCTTCCTCTTTTAAAATCGAGATTGATCCTTGTTTCCTGGTTCCTATTCCGATCACTTGTGCCTCATGATCCCGTATTACAAAGCCCGAAGTTGCCTGATTGGAGTTAAGCTTGGATCCATCAAAGTTCATTTTGAATAGATTGTGTGGGGGTTTTTCCATTTTTCTATTCGTGTCTTTCTCTTTGGTCCGTTTTGGGGCCGTTGTTGAATTTTTTCTTCGTCCTCTACCCACTTCTTTGATCTCTTCCATTGGTCAATTTGATTTTTTGTGTATTGTTCGAGGTTCTAAATAAAATCATTGGTGTTGCAAAAACTAAAAGACTAATTTTTTCTTCGTCCACTACCCATGTCTTTTATCTCTCGTATTCACACTCTCTCTTTGTCGTGCTTCTATCATAGAAAGAAAACCAAACATTCATTTATTATGTTTATATCTAATGTGTAATTTTATGTATTTATTTTCCCTTTTTCAATGGCAACTAACAAAAGTTAAAGAAAAATTTATAAAGGGCACGGGGTGGACTAATATTAAAACTCGGGAGTACCACGAGTAATAACTTTTTTTTCTAAGAACCACTCAGGAAAGTACAAAATTGAGGGGTATCATCCGAAATCTCCCTTTTTATGGAGAACTATCCTTATCTTGGGGAGTTTGCAAAAACCTCCCCTTATTCCACCATTTATATAAATAGGATTACCGATCATAAAGCACCCTTGAGCCAACCCTTTTCTCTATCTCATTCGAGCAACAACTGCAACCAAGAAGTGGTAATTATTAGGTTTTATCAATTTGGTTCTTTAACCTAGGAGCGATTATGTATGCTACCCTAATTTGATGGTACAACAAATGAAAAATGGGACGGGGTTGTTTGAAGAAATATAATGGAAAAAATGGTGGTTTTCTATAAACAATTAAATAAGTGTATTTTTTTGAAACCCCCCAAGATAAGGGGTTGTTCTTACAAATAGTGATTTGAGGGGTATTTTTATTACAAATGCCCCAAGTGGGGTGATTCTTTTATTATTTACACAAAGCTACAAATCAGTTAATAGTATTTACACAAATAATTAATACCACCTTCTATGCTTGAGCTCTTTATTTTTATACTACTACAACTGATTTGTAGCTTTGTTTGTATGGATTAACCAAGCTCTTGCAAATTGATAAGATTGAAAAGAAAAAGAGAAAAGTTTCAAATCTCTGCTACTCTAGTGCTATGATACATACATATTCTCATTGTTTTTTATTTTGATAAGGCAAGAATTTGGAATACCAAACAGACTTGGTAATCTGAGAGGCCGTAGTAATACGGAAGACGAGAACGACTAAGAGAGTAAAAAACAAGCAGGAATAACTATGAAAGGTACAACACCCTAAAAAATAAGAACTAGACGAGTTTGAAATCAGGGTGAGTATAGCACTATATGAATAGCGCCGCAAGCAACAGCTCGACCCCTCAGGGCGTTTGAAACGGACTACTAACATTCCCTCCACCGAGATGAAGGATCTTCAGAAGTCTTAAAGCACCAAGCGACCTGGCCTAATACAACTCGATCCGATGTCAAACTCAGTTCTAACTTCTCGTAAAAATAATACATTAAATAAGTCTCGAGCTAACCTGCAAGAAAAGAAGTTGAACTTGCCTCGCAAGTAAAACAAAAACGTTTTACTTGCAACGCAAGTAGACACAAAACTTGCTCCGCAAGTAAAAAACTTACCGCACAAGTAAATAAAACTTGTCACGAAAGGAAATAAGCTGATACATGTCACCTACGTAACCCACAAACTTACCTTGGAGGACAAATACTTAAAAACAATTAGGTTTTTCTCCACTAATCATTACTATATACTAAAACGGAGGTTAAAAAAATTATTAAACCAATCTGATTAGTTGAAATCTAATTGAGTATCTTTTTATTGTTGAAAAATAATTATAGACCCCACATAATAAAATTATTATTTATATGCATGTGTGAAATATTGTATAAGATTTGGATTTGGCAATCATTAAGTAAAAAAATATCCAATTCTACAAATCTATAATTTTTTATAAGATTTTAAAAAATATAAGAAATATTTCATAATATTTAAATTTAACAATCTTCCATATATATATATATATATATATATATATATATATCATTTTTCAAAATTATGACTATAAAAGAAAAAAAGAAAATTATCCAATTCTATGAATTATTTCATTGTTTGAAATATTTTCTCCAAAATAACTATGAAATAATAAAAAATCTAATCTATATATCTATCCATTGTTATATACTAAAGTGATAGCAAATTATGTTACCATATCACCCCTTTTATTGATAAAATAATTTAATTTATTTTTTCTATCATACTAAAATCCCAAAAATATTAGTGAGAAGATGACATGTTTTTCCCTACAAGCACTGTTCTAAAAAACGGTCCAGGCGGCGCCTAGGCGTTGGGCGCCCTCCAAGCGTACCGTTTTATGCTTGGGCGGGGAATTATGCGGTTTTATAGGCTGGGCGGGTTATTATGCGGGCTGGGCGGATTTTTGGCGAGCTAGGCGGTGTTAGGCAGAGGTGTTGGGCGCTCTAGGTTTTTTTTGTTCTCTTCTTTCGCGATTCACTTTCATACGGCCGCCTTCTCTCTTCAGCTTACACAACAGAGAGAACGTACGAACAACGATTCACAGTAGCTTCTCTGGTAGTCCGGAGACTGGACCGACGAATTGGCCACGGCGCCGCCCAAATCATCTTCATCTCTCTGTTCTTCTGCTTCATTGTCTTCTCAATTTTTTCTGCGGCTTCGGCGACAATAATCCATCTCTCTATTGACTTCGGTGGTTTTTCCACTGTGCGCCTCCCAAACTCCCAACCACGAACCTTCCAAGCTTTCCTTAGCGGTCACCTTCCAAGCTTTCCATACCTCGACTGGCGAGGACAACACAATAACAAATTTTTTTTTCTGAATTCTTTTCCTTGTAACTTTCGTTCAATTATTTGTGCGTAATTTGGAGGTGTATACACATTCAACTAAGCTTTCTTTGTATAGACATGGTGAATTTTTTATTTCTGCCATTATATGTTTTATGTGTACAGAATACAGACATGGTGGATTTTTTTGTTATTGTTCTCAATTTCATGTGCTGATGTGCAACTTTTCCTCCAAAACAAATTTGTATGTGTTTAACATGTAGCTATTGAGTGTGTAATTACCAAATTCGTTCAATTTCTTTTTCAATTGTATAATCTAATTAAATCGATTGTTGATTTTTTGCCTATTGAGTGAGTGTTCATCCAACTGAGCTACTGAGTGTGTATATTTTGGATTCAATTTCTAAATTAATTTATTCGATTGTTGGCTTGTCGATTAGTCGATTGAGTGTGTTGTTGTTTGTTTAATGTACATTATTAGTACATATAACATATACGATTCAATTTTGTGTGAATGGTTTGTTTAATTTCTATAGAAAATCCACTAGTTATTAGTTAATATATTTATTTGATTATTAGATTATATAAACTATATAGTATTTCAAGTTTATGAAATATTTTTAGCATATGGATTTATGTGATATTAATTAGTAATTAGTATATAGAGTTTATGAAATATTAATAAGTATTTACTCCCTCCGTCCCCTTTTGTTTGTCCAGTATTCCATTTCGGGCGTCCCGAAATGTTTGTCGTCCTTTCACCCCTATCCATTTTTATCCATCATTTTTTACAAAAACACCCTCAATCAATTTCACTTTTTACACACTTTTTCACTTTTTACCCAATTTTTCTCTTTCCATCCATCAACTATTCATCTTCTCCTACATCCATTAAATTTCATCATACACAACCCATTTTTACTCCAATTTATTTTCAACATTCAAGAATAAATTTACAATGTCCATTTTTTTTTTTTGCAAATATATTAACCATAAAAATACAATGGTGAAATATTTATCCCATTTTTCCACTTTTTTTTTATCAAGATTTGACATTGTCAATATTTATCCATAATTCTTAACCCCTCCATTTTTTAATCCATTTTCCAATTTTTTTCACATTTTCCATTTTTTGGGTATTTCCATTTTTTGCTGAAATAAAAAACCAACCCACCATGGATTTGGAGATTGGGCAAAATCGAACTCCATTTCTTTGGGCAAGCAGGGATAAATGGACTGGATTGATCCATTTCATGGGGGAAAGCTCGAGCCCAAAATCCATTTGGCTCTTGCTTTCTCTAGAAAGCTCTCTCTAACCCTAAATGTCCTCATTAATCTCTAGCCGCCACTCTCGAACTCTCTAAACGCTCTCTCTGAAACCCTAACGCTCTTGTGCATTCTCCCTTTAGATCTCTCCACAAAGCTCTCGATTTTGACTCTAAATGTTCGATTCTCTCATCACACCTCTTGATTGAGCTCTGCTTTGGGCTTTTCTTGCTCTGGATTGCTCGAACTTTCCCCATCATTCGATATTTGTGGAGCTTCCTTCAGATCTGTCTTCGTGTTAGTCTCGTGGATCTCGATTCTTGCTCTCAAGCTCTCGAACTCTCGAAAAGGTATGTTAAACTCTCGTTTTCTGACTCTTTTCGTGCTCGAAATTGTTCGAACTTTTCCCCATCCATTGAGATCTCTAGTTTAAACTCTCGATCTCTCAAGTTCTCTCGATTTTGACTCGATTCTCTCTGGTTTTCTCTCCATTTCGCTCTTTGTTTTTGTCGATCTCTTCGTTCCTTGATGTTTTCTCGATCTCTCTAGATCTCGATTTTTGCTCTATCGTTTTTGTTTTGACTCTCTCGATTTGTCTCTAGATCTCGATTTTTTCTCGATCTCTCTTTGGATCTCGATTTTCGTTGTTTAGTTTTGTCCGGTTATCTCGATTATCGCTTTGAATGTCTATCTTTTTTGTTTGAATCTCCAGATCCATACATGACTTTGAACAAGAGATCTCTCTTTTTCGTTTTTGTTTTTAATCTCTCTTTGATCTGTTGTTCATTCTTTGATCTCGACTTTCCTCTCTCTTTTTTGTTTTCGATCTCTCATTTAAACCACTTTTTTCCAACATTGTGTGCCTTCTAAGGATCTCGACTCTCCTCTCTCTGTTTTGCTCTAAATCGGTCCTTTGCTCTTTTTGTTTTGCAAGCGCATGTTCATTTCGTCTCTCTGTTTTTTTGCTCTCCCTTTTTCGTGCTCTCTCTTTATTTATCCAACCGTTTTGGTATACTGATTCCCCTTTTCTGAGAGCAAGAACGAGAGAGTGAGGGCGATGCATGTCTTGCCTGATTTAACCCGTGACCTCTAAAGTATGTTACTTAACGTGCTGCATTCTCTCCTTTTTAGTCTTTTTATTTAATCTCCATCTCTATTCTTTCTTACAGCATCTAACCCCTTTTGTTTATGTAATGCAGGTCCCTAAATCCTTTTGTTGAGATGAGTTGGGAATCAAATAGCGATGAGTATAGTGGTCCCCTGCAATTTGAGGAAACTGAATCGTATGAATGCTCTGATTATCCGAATTGTGAATGGGGAAATGAATGTCTTGGCAACCACTCCTACAGTCCCCGACGATCTGAATCTACAATTGAGTGTGACATTGAGAATGATGTTGATGATGCTTGTGTTGATTCTCTTCCTGCGCCCCCTGGGAATGTTGTGATGCCTAATGCTGAAGAGGATGCCTCTTAAAATGAGGAAGTGTAAATAAGATATGTCCCCTTATCCTTATTACATTATGAGAATGCTTGCTTGCTTGGTTTGCTGTGTTGTGTGACTTGATTGAGATTGTTGGTGATGCTCTATTGTTGCTATGGCATGTTCACTGTTGTTGCCGGTGTGAGTCTGACTGTGAATGCATGTTTGGTTCTGAATCAATGTTGTTGCTTGTGTGAGTCCCCTGATGTTGTTCATGTCCCCTTCTCTCTCTGTTTGTTTGTTTTCGATCTCTCATTTTCTCTCTGTTTTTCCTCTCTCTGTTGCTGGTGTGAGTCCCCTGTTGTAATTCATGCACAAAGCTTATTTTTTCTGTTGCTTTTATATGTTTCAATGATGAAATTCTTCATGAAAACTGAGATGCGATTTCATTTTTGCACTTGCCTTTGCATGCATTAGGAAACCAACCTTAATTATGGTTGAATGAGGCCATTGCATATTTAGGGTTTTGCTTTGATTTTGTGTTAATGATGGTATGGGGACATCTGAGATTTTTATGAAAATCAATGATGAAATTCTTCATGAAAACTGAGATGCAATTTCTTTTTTGCAATTGCCTTTGCATGCATTAGGAAACCGACCTTAATTATGGTTGAATGAGGCCTTTGCATATTTAGGTTTTGTGCTTTGATTTTGTGTCAATGATGGTTATGGGGACATCTGAGAAATGTTGTGCAAATCAATGATGAAAGTCTTATGAAAACTGAGAGGCAAATTCAATATATGCACTTGTCTATGTATGCATTAGGATGCTCTCCTTAATTAGGGTTGAAAGCGGCCTTTGCATATATAGGTTTTATGCATGGAATTTGTCTCAATGATGGTTATGGGGACATCTGAGATTATTCTTTGCAATTCAATATTTATGTGTTTTGACTTTAGCTTGCAAAGTCAATATTCTTTGCAATTTTATTTTTGCACTTGCCTTTACACTTTGCATTTTCAAAAAGTTTTGCCAAAATATATTGATGGTCTTACATTCTGATGCTTTCATTGAACTGCCATTACACATGCATTTACAAAAAGAGATTTTTCATGTGCACAAAATACCTTCCTACATATCTTACTTAAACCTAAATATATTGACTACAGTACCATTTACAAAAAGAGATTTTTCTACCCAAAAGTGGAAGATCGACAGATTTTTAGATAAGTATGAATCTGTTGAGTGTCCCCTTAATACTGGTTTACATGTGCTGACTGTCTTGTTTTGCATCTTGTTGAGTGTCTTGATCTGTTGCTTCTGTCCCTTGTGCATCTTGATTTGGATCTTGAGTTGCATGAATCTTGTCCCATGCTCCAATTACGTCCCATGTTGGTGCTTGTACTTGCATTGGTAAATTCCCTTGTGCTCTCAATCTGCTCTTCCCCACATGTGGTACATCATAATCATTGCCCCCTTTAACTTTGAGTATCTCATTCATACAATATTGCAATGTCATCCATACATTACTTAATGTTAGTGGGTCTAGCTCATAGAAAGCTCCATGCACAGCTTCTAACATGTCATCAATATTTTTGGGCATTTTCTTGTGCATCAATGACTGAATACTCCTGAAAAACCCTAGGTCCAAGATGTTTAAATCTGGATTGTTGGGTGTTTGTTGAATCAAAATGAATGTGAATCCATCTTGTTGATATACCTGCTGCCATTTTGCATCCTCTTGAGTTATGTGGGGCTTTGCATTGTCTTGTTGGATGAATATGACTTTGTGTCCTGCATGTTGTGGCCATTTTTGCTTTATTGCTAGAATGATCTGATCAATAAGCATGTGCCTTGTGACAGACTTGTTTACAGATTCAACAAGTTTTGTGACAATTGTTCCCTTCTCCCTGTTTTTTTACTTTCTTTTGGCTGGTTCTTGGTATGTGAATGGAAAAATTCCTATTTTTCCATCAAAAGTGCATTGCCCCTCGGAATTGAACCTAGGCCTAGCAACTGCTGCTGTGAACATGACCTTTGGAATGAACTTGCTTGAACGTGCAGCTCTATATTGTCCCCTCTCATTTTCTGCTAGATACACTCTTTGTGTTTTTTTGCTTAAATTAAACCATTTTTCATCAATATGCACGAAATCATACATGGTGTAATATTGTTTTTTGCTCTCTGGTGTACTCCCTTGTAAAAGATTCAAAATCCATTCTAACCTTGTGAGCATGTTTGATTCCTTCAAACCAGGGTGTAGAGGATTAGTATATGGCTTGATTGCTTTTCTTTGCACCAATCTGTGGACTGCACTCTTTGACATGTTGTGATGAGTTGCTAAATCTCTTATGCACGTCCTGTCCCCCATACTGATTGTTGTGATTGCATTGCTTTGAATTTGGACCCTCTTCCTTCCACACTTGTGGTAATTTGTACTTACCCTAATTTGTCCCCCATGTTGTTGTTGTGTGGCTGTCTTCCACAGTCTAGAAACTGTCCTTGAGGACACATTAAATTCAAGTGCAATAGATGTGAGTGCATTCCTTGGAAGTTGTCCCCCGTTTTCCACGTGTAATAGCTTCATAATGATGCTCATCTTTTTCCCTCGCTGAGTCTGGTAGTGTATGGTTGATGATGTGTCCCTTGTTGTGTGCTTTGCCCTGATTCTGTATGATGCTGGTCGTTTACTTGGTTGAGTTGATCCTGTCCCTGATCATTAATTGCATCATCTTCAGCCTCTGGAGCTTCATTGAGGTTGAAGGCATGATGTCCCTGGCCATTAAAGCCATCATCATCCGAATCTGGGGCTTCATTAAGATCAAATACTGAAGCCATATCTCCAGACAGTGATGCACATTAAATGCTCTTTTGTTTTCTGAATTTTCTGTGTAATTGCTCTGTTTTGAGAATGAATGTGAAGGTGTAATGGGGAAAATTGAATCCTGTATTTAAAGCTCTGTAATTTCTGTAATGGCAAAAGGCAGTGTAACAAAAAAATTAGTGGATCCGTGTGTATGTGAATGGTGACTTTCTATTGGTTAATGAAAAAGAATGAATGATTTTGATTGGTTAAAAGTTGAAGTGGGGGATTAAGGACTTCCTAAAAAAAATATACTGATGGATGCATTTATTACTCTCTTCCCTCTGTACAGAATCCTGCACAAAAAAAATCCCCTTAATTCCTGTGTTGTTTGTCCTTGTGGACAAACAAAACGGGACAAAGGCAGTACTATTTAGTATGATATGTGATGTGACATTATAATTTACTGTTTATATATATATATATATTAGACATTTTGAACAATAGGGTATGCCAGAAATAAAGAAAATAACTAATACTCCCTCCGTCCCCTTTTGTTCGTCCTAAAGGTCGGTTTTTGTGGTTATTAAGAAAGGTGTAAAGTAGTATTGGTAATTGGGAAAGTGACTAAAAGGTGAGATTGATTGAGGGTATGTTTGTAATTTTATAGGGATAAAAGGTGTAAAGTAGTATTGGTAATTGAGAAAGTGGGGAAAAGTTAATATTAAGTAGGGATAATATTGAAAGAAAAGTACAGATATAAAAGGGAAGTGGACAAACAAAAGGGGACACCTGAAAAGGAAACAAGACAAACAAATGGGGACAGAGGGAATATCGTCCAAATTCGCCTAGGTCCCACTTAGTCCCCGCCTAACCGCCTAGGCGCTAGGCCCCAACTCACCGCCTAGCTCCTGCCTAGCGTTTTTTAGAACACTGCCTACAAGATTGAAAAATATTCATATCACTCAATATTAAAATAGTTAATTATAATAGAAAAATTGGATATAGTCAATGATAATGAAATATTTACATTTTTCCCATTTATCTATTTATGGAAAATATTTATTAAAATAGAATTTTGATAAAAAAAAAGATAGAAATTTACATTATGACTTACAAGATTGGCAATGATCTATTTATGTAAAGTTTCTTTTAAAAATTGAATTTTGATTTTAAAAAGATAGAATTTTACACTATCTTTTTTTTTGAAAAGGTAAGGATTAGGAGACCCCCTACGGGGGGCGTCCTAGGACATCCTTACGGGGGGCATCCTAGGAGGCTGGTAGGGATGTTGTGGCCCAACTTGGAATTTTTGTCGGCCACAACATTACAGTCCCTACCCACGTGATGGACTGAGACAAATATGAATTGTTACAATGATATCAGATGGTCTACTTTTATTATTTCGATTTCCCAAGGGAATCCTCCATTATTATTAATGGCCTTAATGACAATGAGATCATCGCCTTTAATTTCAATATTTTCTATACCTAATCTCCATGCTTCCTTAATTCCTTCCCTAACCACAAGTGTTTCTGCTTTTAATACTGAGCTGGATCCTTGTTTCTTTACTCCTAAACTTAGCACTTCAGCTTTGTAATTTCTAATTACAAAGCCTGAGGTTGCTAGACTGGAATTGAGTTTTGAACCATCGAAATTTAATTTCATGTGATTATTTGGCGGTTTCATCCATGTCTCATTTTTTCTTCTTTTCCTCACTTGTGTAATTCTTGTTTGCTGTTCTTGTTTTTCTTCATCTTCTACCTGTTTTTTTTTCTTATCTCATCGAGCAAATTTATTTCTTATATCCCAATCTTTGATAATTGCCTCTATTTTAAAGTTGATTTTCTTCACTAGTTTCTTTGTGTGCGGACATTCTACTAGCAGGTATCCTATGTCCTCATATGTACAATTGTACATTAGATAACCTGGAGGGGTTGCAACCCCTTTCTCTTGTAATCTTGCTTTCGAAGGGAGCCCATTTTGATCAACCTTCCATAAGAAAATTTTAACTTTAAGATATATATCTAATTTTCATATCCAATTATTCAAGCGAGGGGTTTGTTGATGCACTCCCGAAATCAGTTCGATTGTAGACACCGTCGAAAACCACCCATTTTTGCTAGGGGCGCAACATAGTCTATCTTGAATCCAGTTCTCTGGTATGGGGACTTCAACAATCTGATTTACTATATGTGTTGGAAGAATGTTTTGTAGAACACCTTGCCTCCATTTCCTATCATTGGTAATAAACTTTTCAACAAGGGTTGAATCATTCACAGACTCAGCAGATAACGCAAATTTATCTAGTGACGCCGACAAGAGCCATTTGTCCTTCCAAAATCTTATAGTTCGTCCATCACCAACTTGCCAAATAAGCCCTTTAAAGAATTCTTCTCTAAGATTCATTAGTTTGGAACATTACCAGGATGTGTTTGTCTGTCTTTTATAGGAAAGGATTGACGTGCCTTTAAGATATTTCTCGTTCATTAGCTTGACCCATATATTATCTCGTTCAGCAAGTATTTTCGAAAGCAATTTCATTTGCATTGCTTGGTTTACATGTTTAGTCTTTCTAATTCCTAGCCCTCCATACGTTTTGGATTTGTAAATTTTATCCCACCCAATCAGAGGTTTATGATGTATATTTTTGTTCCAAAAGAAGGTTATGTTGATTTGGTCCAATTCCTTGTAAACACTAGTTGGAAACATGAAGCTTTGCATAATAAAATTAGGTTTCGTAGCCAAATTGGCTCTTATAAGAACCGTTTGCCCTTCTTGAGATAAAGTGTTAGCTTTCCATTTAGCTAGTTGTGTTTTAGTTTTCCTTATTGTGTCTTGAAAGGTAACTCGGTTAACTCTTCCATTAATGATTGGACATCCCAGGTATGATTCCAAATCAATCATTCCTGAAATACCAAGGGTTTGTTGGATTTTGTTCTTTTGTGAATTATCCACGTTTCGTGATGTTTGGAATGCTGACTTATGGTAATTTACTCTTTGTCCTGAAATAGCACAATAATCCTCAATAATCTTTTTTGTTTTAATACAAGCCGCATGATTGGCTCGGGAGAAAATGATAATGTCGTTTGCAAAGGCGAGAAAAGAGATTTTGGTTCCTAAGCGAGTTAATGTGATCCCAATCGTATTCTTATCTATATTGTTCGTCTCTTAAAGCTTTCTAGCTAGTATTTTGGTAGCTAGGATAAAGAGGAATGGTGATAGAGGGTCTCCTTGCCTCAATCCCCTTTCAGGGAAGAATAGTTCGGTGGGGCTATAATTAACTAGGACTGAAAACGAGACCGTTTTTACACATTTTTTAATCCAACCTATCATTTTACTGTCAAATCCAAAATTGTTTAGAATTTGGAATATGAAGTCCCAGTCTAATCTGTCATACGCCTTTTCCATGTCTAATTTTATTGCCACCCACCCATCTTTTCCTTTCTTATTTTTAAAAGAATAGAAAATTTTGTGGGCAATCAACACATTATCCGGAATCGATCTTTTGGCTATAAAGGCAACCTCAAGAGGATGAGTCTGTTTTGGCATCACCTTTTTAAGTCTTTCTATTATAATCTTAGCAATCAATTTATAGATAGTTGTACATAAGTTGGTCGGTCGGTAATGGT
Source organism: Fallopia convolvulus (assembly GCA_964016875.1). Classification (NCBI taxonomy): domain Eukaryota; kingdom Viridiplantae; phylum Streptophyta; class Magnoliopsida; order Caryophyllales; family Polygonaceae; genus Fallopia; species Fallopia convolvulus. The sequence continues at coordinate 12,328,659 of OZ024724.1, read as the reverse complement.
TAGTGGTAGTTGGGTTCTCTCTCTTTGGTATCAGTGTTATGAAGGTGTGGTTAATTTGTTTAAGGAGTTTGACTGAGTGAAAAAAAACTCTTGACTGCTTTAATAACACTTGGTCCGACAATGTCCCAGTATTTTTTATAGAATCCCGATGGCATATCATTGGGACTCGGAGGTTAATCTGCATAAGGGCATTTCTTATTTCTTCATTTGCCACTGGTTTAGTTCAGTTCCATGTTATCTTCATCCATTATTTCTTCGGTAATTAAATCTGAATATTGCCTAAACGTTTCATAGTTAGTTTGTTCTTTTTTATATCTAGCTTTAAATTCCTTTCTTATTTCCTCTCTGATATTCTCTTTTCCTATAATTTGAGTTCCTTCTGTCGATGTAATTTCCCTGATTATCTTCCTATTTCTTCTACCGCTCGCAACTTTGTGGAAATATCCTACATTAGAGTCTGTGAGTTTTATATTTTTTCTCTTTGCTCGTTGTCGCCAATATATTTTATGAAAATTAAGCATGTTTTCTTTTTTGTTGATTAATCTTAGTTGTTTTTTGATGATGCTATCCTCGGGAGATAGAAGGATTTTTTGTTGCAATTCTATTAGTTCCTTTTCAATTGTTTTTAATTGTTCGAATGTGTTTCCAAATGCTCTTTTGTTCCATTGCTTAGCATGTGCTTTTAGTAATTGTGTTTTCTTAATCAGCTTAAACATGTTAGATGACTTAGATCCATCAATCGAAACTCTCCAAGCTTGTCTAACTATATTTCTGAAATCTTTTCTCTTCATCCACATATTTTCAAATTTAAATGGTTGTGCTTTATTAATTGCTCCATTGTTTAACTCAATCGCTATTTTACTATGATCCGACGAAGAGAACACATAGTTTTTTGTTGCAATGTCAGGGAACCATTGGAGTATTTGTGAACAAACAAGGGTTCAATCTAATTTTTCATAAGTATTGTCAGCCTCTATTTTGTTTTTCCTCCCAATAAACATACTTCCAATAATCGGTATGTCAAAGAGATTACACCTATCTTTGAAATTCTGTAGTCTTTCGAATTTGTTTGGGTCTGGTCGGGCACCACCTTTTTTTCACTAGGGTCTAAGATTTCATTAGGATCTCCCATGATAATAGTCAGGAGATGAGTTTGATGTATAATCTGAATTAGTTGGCTCCAAAAGTTATCCTTATCTTTTTCTTTAGGGGAGCATATACAAAGAAAATTGCTAGAGTGTATTTTGTTACAAGGTTTATATATTTTAGAGCCACATAGGGAGGTTCTTGGATGATTAGCTCAATTCTTTCGTTGATAAATTGATGTTCTTTCCATAGAACACAAATGCCCCCGTCCTACCATTAGTCGGAGACCATACAATATTGTCGAACCCTGCCCGTCTCCATACTTAGTCAGACGGAGTTTGGTGTGTTTTTGTTTCTACTAAAGCCATTATTTGAATACCTTCTATTTTAGAGAAAGAATCTATTTCCGGTCAGAACGACTTACGTCCTATACCCCTACAATTCCAAAGGCTTACTTTCATAATAACTTATTCTTTGAGAGGTTGGGATAATCAAAATAACCCCAACTTGTTCCAATAATTTCATAAAATGATAAGTTATCAACTTTTTCATTTTTAATCAGCTTTTCTCTTTTATTTCTACTTTCACTCTTAATAGTTCCTTTATAGTTGATTAGAGTTGCAAGAATTGTCTTTGTGTGTATTATTTTACCTTTGAAACAAGTACACTCATTCCATTTTCCAATTTGGTTGATAAGGATCTTAATCTTTTTAACTTTCCATGATTTTCTCTTATATGGGTCAACGTTCTTCATATAATTGTTTAATTTTTTTACATGCCGATTTATTTTTTGGCTTCTGTTTTCCTTCACAAATTCTCTATTTCCTCCTAATTTCTTCATTATTTTTGTATTTAAGAATAGTCAGTAGTATCCAAGTATTGGGAGTGTAATCTAAAAAACTCCTAGGCCAATAGTATCTATCATTCCTATAATCGTTGAGGATCTATGTCATATTCTATATTACTTGACAAACAAAAGGAGAGAGCGATATATACCCATAAGAATGGAGTCCAGTTTTCATCCTGTTCTTTTCCATTTTGCACTGCAGATCTGTCAAGCAAAGGAGACCATACATCATATTTACAAGCATAATTGCAGAAGAATTCCATCATACTAATCTCATAACTTAGCTTATTAGCGCACTCAAACTAATTTTTCTTTTCTATCACTTTACTAATTTTCTTGAGTTCATCAAGAGCTCTGATCTTTATTCCTTGTCTGATTGTTATCTTTGTTTTAGTTTCTATAATCAGCTTGATATATGTTATCCTCTTCTTTGCACTCACACCAAAAATCACCAAGTTCCAAAAGTCATGAATCTACTATTTGCTCTCCTTAGTTTAATATTCCTTAAGTAGTTTAGATTTTCAGGTTCTTTCCAAAAGAGAAACAGTAAACTGATCCAAGGTAATATTCTCTTATTTTCAGTATAAGTAAAGCAGTAGCAATCATTCACAGCCTGAGAATGCCACACATGAAATTTGTATATATAAAATGCAAATTTTGGGAGCTTACTAGCAGATCATGGTCTTTACTAGACTAAAGTTCTAAATTGTACTTGTTTCTCCAAAATATGGGATTAAGCAATAAGCACACTTTCATTTGCATATTATAAATCAAGATAGCAATTGCACTGATTAAGTAAAAAGCATTTATACAAGTATGGTCATATTTTTTCTTCATAACATATTCCTTGCTCTTCTCTCATTTTTTGCTCAACCTCCTCAGATTGCTTCCTTGCCAAGCATAGGGGCATTCATCATTGGGTTTTAGTTGGTTAGATTTACCATTGTCATGACATATAATGATCCTTTTCCAAATCACATCATTCATAGATAGAGAGTATGTAGCATTCATGAGACATAATATTTTCCAACCCCAATGCACAGTTACTATCAGATTGCACAAAGATTCCATAATTATTCCAAACAATCATGACAAGACCCCCTTGTTGCCTCAACTTAGAAATCACAATTAAATCTCCAAGTACAACAATAAACAAAGAGGTTTCTTTCAAGTGGAGTATGTTTTCTATAACATCTGACATCATGTCAAGGAAGTTCGAAGGATCAATAATCCTTTTGCTTTTTTCTTTCTTGGACCCCATGGATCCTGCCTCAATAGGCTTGTTCTGTATGCCACCCTTTAAGGTCTCATCGACCATGGTGGGATTTGGATCATGATGGAAATGAGCAGGCTCATTCCCATATTTTTCTTTAGAGAGACATGGTTCAGAAGCTAAGTTCTATTTGAGAGATTTTCTGTTGTTCATGGTGTTGTCATCTTGTTTCCCCATTGTTGCAAACACCAACCCCCAAATCCAAATCAAATTAGTATAATACTCAGATAGATAAGAGTGTATGAGGGTAGAGGACCCCCAACACCTCCATATATTGATATGAAAGTCAAAGCACAAAGAGATATTCACTATCAAAATATAAAATCCAGTTTTAGGCAGAGAGAGATACAACCTGGAATGTAGCTTTGTCCTTAGAATTGCTATCAGTCTCCACTCCTCGAGAGGACGCCTCATCGAGAGCCCCTCTTTTCCGCCCCCAACATCTATCAGAGACCTGTCCCGCACAAGAGAAGTCAGTCGCCTTCTCCGCAGGAAATGGTCTCTCACTTCATCGAGAAGACTCCATATGGCCATCCCTCCAAAGAAGCCACTCGTCAACCCCTCTATATTGTATTTCCCTAGTTCCCCTTTTTTTTGCCGAACACAGTATCTCCCAAGTCCAGATCTCGAGCCATTCTTCGACAGTAGACTCGCCTTGACAAAGCCTAGCCATCCTCTTCTTTGTTTCTTCAATTTTCGCTTGGATTTGCCATACTTGATCCAGTTTTTGACTTTCTTCCAAGAGTACTTGGCCTTCACTGATTTTTCAAGAATCAATTTTACTTCTTTCATACATGTATACATGATGGAATGCATGGTTTAAATGTAAGATAATATTATTTTTTAAATTAGTCTACGTTAAAATTAACACTTATTAACTAATCTTCTTTTGGATCAAAAAAAAACTAATCTCACTTTCACCCATATATGTTTATATTTTAAATAAAATTAATTATCACTAATTAAACGTAATTTAATTATGTAGTTGTCTGATGGAAAATATCAAAAACAAAAATTTCATATTCTCAACGTTTTTAGGTCAAAAATATATAGAATGGAGGGTTGATATACTTGCTCACCTCCAAGCAAATGGTCCACAAGAGATTATATAAGAAAATAAAAATATTTTATCCGCAAGATAAGGCTAAGGCGATTATCTTTCTTAATCATCATATATATCATATACATGATAGCGTGAAATCTGAATATCTTCTAGTGGAAGATCCCAAAAATTATGGAAAAGCTTAGAACAAAGATATGAGCATCATAAACAACTCCCTAAAGTAAATTATAACTAGGTTAATTTAAAGTTACTTAAAATTAGACAGTGATTACAATTCTTCCCTATTTCATATAACCTCTCAATTACATTTATGTTGGCAAAAAAAATCTCTAAAGAGAACATGCTAGATAATATTTATTCGACTATGCATGCTTCTAATGTGTTGTTACAACAACAACACAAACAAATAAAGTGTAAGAAGTATTCAAATTTAATACAAGTACTACTCTTATCCAAGCAAAATAATGAAAATTAAGGACAATAGGTATTGCACCTTACCATAAGGTCAATAGGAGCCCCTCTCTTCAAAACAACCTTAGCCACAAAATCATATTAAAATATGCAAAGTTTCATGCTACCAGAAAAAATGCTTAATGAGCTTGACTCCATAAATAGAATTTTTTTTGGAACAAATCAGATGACTATGTGCCCATGATAGGATGAGATAGGATTTGTAAATCGAAAAAAAAGGGAGGACTTGGATTACGAAAAGCTAGTCACATGAACAAAGCACTACAGATGAGACTCCTTTGGAAAATATTAGTAGAACGGCTAACTTCTGGATCCGCATTATCAAGGAAAAATATCTCAAAGACAAAGGCTTGTTAGAATATGTCTACACTAAAACTTATTCATGGTAAAGGAAGAAACTAATGAATCTAAAAAAAAATTTAAAAAAAGGCCTTCTATGGCAAGTGGGCGATGGGAAGTCAATTCGATTTTGGGAAGATGTATGGGTGAGCAAGCGCCCCCTTAAAGAAGAGTGTCACAACATTGCAGGGAGTGACAGTGATATATTTGTAGCAAATTTTATAGATGATAACAGGGAATAGAAGGAAGGGGGACTAAGAAAAAATTTACCTAACGAATGGGTCGAACGAATTTTGTCAGTAACAATCCCTAAAAACCAGATTCAAGATAGATTATATTGGAACCCAAGCAAGAATGGATGGTTTTCCACTCAAACGGCCTTTGCCTTAATATCGAACGAATTAACCATGAATGACTGGGAATTTAACTGGATTGAGAAGCTTGATCTAATGCCTAAAATAAAAATATTTATGTGGAAGATATGTATCAAAGGCCTCCCTACTAAAGACCTCCTGATACAAAGACATATAGCTATCACTTCAGAATGTTCGTTATGGAGTAGCCACCAAAATGAGACGAATGAGTATCTGTTCTTAGAATGCCCCTTCTGATGCGATCCGGTCCTAGACCGAGACGATCACAACGAGCCCGAGTCTACCAAGACCTTGGCGTCCGCCTTGAATTCCGACCTAGCTCGTTATTATATTTTCTATTTTTGGCATCTTTTATTTATAGTTAGTTTCTATTCATATTTTCGTTATTACTGTATTGGACATGTGACATCTTATGCTTAAGAGGTCGGCCCGATAACTAGAATAAAGTCTATTAGGGTTTGTTGCACTTTTACATTTATATTAGATATTATTATTATTAGTTTATGGGCTTCGGACGTTGGGCCTAGCTTGTTGCTAACCCTAGTCCGCCCCATAATTGGTTAGGGTTTCATGAGCCTTCTTCTATATAAGAGCCATGACTCCCATTGTATTATTTACGCTTGAATGAATTGATAGAATTGCCTATGTGAATCGAGTTTCTCTTCCTTAGGCTTCAGGCGTCAAATCCTTCTAAACCTTATTCCAATCGCCCTATAACCCTTTTGAGGTTTCGCTTGTCGGAATCAATCCCACATCGAGATGACGCTAGAACCCTAGCGTCGTACTATCAAATTCCCGAACTACGTGCTCTTGTGTGCCCTATCTTGCTTGCTTCCGCTTTATTGCTCGTTGAAGATCGAGAAGGGATTCATAACACGAGACGTCGGTCCTTGTAGCGAGGCGAAATACATCAACTGATATCAAAGCCATTGTCTTGTAGGTCTTCTGATTCGATCTTTGCACTTTCACCACCACTATTCCGCACCCACAACCCGATTCCCCGCAACCTTGCGCACCACCCTCCATCAAAACCCTTGTAAGTTCGGCGTTATTCAAAAAAAAACGAAGCCTGCTTTCCGTATTGAAAGGCAAATTCATTCCATTACTTGCTTGTGATTGGTTGAACCAGATCTACATTAATTTCTTATCCGTATGATTGATTTGATTTTGATTTTGGGTAAGTTATAATCAGAATATCTCTAACTTTCCACCCACCAAATCTTTTCAAGTCTACGTGATATTTTTGAGATCTTATTTTTGTTTTGGCCGAGTATATTAAAAAAAAGTGTGAATTTGGCATTAAAAAAAGTTCCGATATTTTTATTTTTTGGCCTAGGAATTGATGTTAGTTGGCCGGATTTTGTGTAATTTTGTACCTAAAAGTCGAGTCATGAATTGGCCGGATTCACAGGCCGCGCGCATCTGGGATAGCGCGCCCATCAGGGATAGCGAGCCCGTTTGAGACCGTGAGCCCGTTTGGGATAGCGAGCCCGTGTGGGACCGTGAACCCGTTGGGATAGTGAGCCCGTTTGGGACGAGCTGAGTTCGCCGTCTCCATTGCTGCCAACGCTGCTAGTACTGCCTTGTCCGATGTCTTGGCTTTCCGCCGTTGAAAAGCCACCGCCTATCATTGTCGAGTCACAAATTTCCGAAGAATTTCCCGTCGGCGCGGCCGAAGCCACACCGAGCACGACCGCGCTCCAGCCCTCGTGCCCGCGACGCGCCACCAGAATCCCAGCCACTACGGGTGTAGGAAGATGCCTCGGAGCGCGCCCGCTCTCCCCCACGACCGTGACCGCGTTGCTCCCACAAGAAGACGACACCGAGCCCGACGATGTCTTTGTGCTGCCTACTGATCTCCGCCTCTCCTCGGACCACCCGAGCTCGAAGCGAGGACGCCTCGATTCTAAGGGAGGGAGGATGATGCGATCCGATCCTAGACCGAGATCGATCACAATGAGCCCGAGTCTACCAAGACCTTGGCGTCCGCCTTGGATTCCGACCTAGCTCGTTATTATATTTATATTTATTATATTTCCTATTTTTGGCATGTTTCTATTTATATTTAGTTTTTATTTATATTTTCGTTATTACTTTATTGGGTGTGTGGCCACTTATGCTTAAGAGGTCGGCCCAATAGCTAGAATAAAGCCTATTAGGGTTTGTTGTACTTTTATATTTGTATTATATTTTATTATTATTAGTTTATGGGCTTTGGACGTTGGGCCTAGCTTCCAATCACCCTACAATCCTTCTGAGGTTTCGCTTCCAACTGCGCGCTCCTGCGTGCCCTATCTTGCTTGCTTCCGCTTCATTGCTCGTTGAAGATCGAGACGGGATTCATAAGACGAGACGTCGGTCCTTGTAGCAAGGCGAAATGCATCACCTTCACTACACAAACAATGAATTCAATTGATCCTCAATTTTCTGACATTCTAAAAGACATATCACATGGCCATAACGCTTTGCCTCAAATCGTTCAGAACTTGAAGAAGACATTACCGCAAATGAATCTATGCCATTTGTTTACTGCCTGGTGGGGAATATGGTTCTGGACTCTGGAGAAACCAAGTTGTTTTCAATCAAGACAACACTGGGCCATGCAAGAGTGTTGAGGAATTCATTCAAAGTCATACCATGTGGTGGAACAAAACAAAGAATATCGACGATGAGGCTAATGTGTCATCTAGAGTGCAGCAAACGAGGCCACGAAAATGCAAAAGAAAATGGGAGAAACCTCAAAACGGATATGTCAAAATAAACTTTGATGGATCAAAAAAAAATAATGGAAAAGCAACTGCGGCGTTTATCATAAGAGACCAATTTGGAAACAACATTAGCATGAACGCAAGTTTTCTGAAACCATCTAAAGAAACATGTAAGTTTTCTAAAAACCTCTCAGCCTTGTCAAGTGTGTGGCTCTTCTGCCCATAGTACTTCTGCTTGCACTAACATCGAGCAGGTTAGAGCTGTTGAGACATATGCTGAGATGAACTATATGAGAGATCAATACAGGAACCCGCCTAATAACTTTGACAGCAAAGCTTACAAGATTAATTGTGTTTGGTGAAGATCGATCAGGTAAGCACTGTTCATAGAATCCAACTTGGGGAAATTAAAATCCAAATCCGAGTTATGCAGCACCCCCTCCGGATAAAAGGCATGTTCCGTATCGACCCTTAGGCTATCAAGAGCCACCATCTTGGGTTCAAGGACTCTATGAAGAGATTAATGGCGTAAAGAATGAAATCACTGGAATCCAAGCCAACCTTAACAATCAGATGAAAAGATGGGGAGAGTTCGGTTGTTTGGAAGAAGAGTGTCGACTCACAGCTAGGAAACCTGGATGCACAAATTCCGAGGCCGCAAGGGCAACTCCCAGGCCACCCCGAGGAGAACACTAGAGGATAGATAGCGGCTGTACACCTCAGGAGAGGGAAAACGTTGCAAAATCATGCCAAAGCCAAAGAGAAGGACCCCGTTACTGAAGAAGACGCCTCAACCCAGGTCGACAACGAGCCAAAGAGGGTCGTTACCGAGCCTGAACCACTCGGTACTGATTCTCCCAAGGTCATCACCGACCCCAACCCAGGTAAGTTTTCTACACCGACCCTCTCTCTTAATGCTAGGCTCGATACCGACCCCACCAAGGTCGGTACCTATCCTTCTAAGGCATCGGTCGACCCTATTGTTGACCCGATAGCATCACCTCTCGAGCCCGCTTTGGCTCCGATATTGGTGAAGTCTCTTCCCTTTCCTACTAAGAAGTCTAAGGACTCAACAGAAGGCAAGTTTAAGCGTTTCGTTAAGATTCTCCAAGGCTTGAATATTTCCATACCATTTGTTGAGGCCCTAAGCGAAATGTCGGCTTACACAAATTTTTTGAAGGATATTCTTAGCAGGAAACAATCAATAACAGAGCTTACAGAAGAGATCCGATCTATTACCCTTCTAGAGAAGCTAGGCGACCCAGGGAGATTTGCTATCACAATTGGTATAGGCGACCACCGATTTAAGGCTTTATGTGATTTGGGAGCGAGTGCCAGTTTACTTCCCTTATCAATCTGGTCAAAAGCCAACATGGGACTTTTGGAACCCGTAGATATGAGGCTGTATATGGCAAACGGATCGAGTGTGAAAGTTGTAGGAGTCATTGATGATTATCCCATTCAAAAGGGCAAATTCTTCATACCAAACGACTTTATTGTCCTAGATATGCATGAAGATCCTCTAGTCCCCATCATTCTAGGCAGGCCATTCCTTGCTACAACAGGCGCTAGAGTTGACGTTCGAAAAGGACTCCTCACCTTTGACATAGGAGAGGAACGGGTAGAGTTAAGCCTTAATCAAAATGCCAATGACACAACCGCTGCCGCACAGATCGAGATGTCTCAGCCCGAGCTCGACATTGTTGAGTCTGGAGTTTCCCTTCCAATTAGCAAGGATTACGAGAGAGACACCGTTACCAACCCCCTAGGGTCGGTACCCAGCCCTTCGTACAATAGTACGACGGAGGTGGCGTGTTTTGGCACGACACCGAGAGAGGCTTTGCTTCTGATGGGTCGATAACAACCTCAACTACCTCGGTGCCGACACCCTCACTAATGGATCGAGGTGAGTATTCTAACTCTGGATTCTCTATTACTGATCATGATCCTTCCTTATATCATATTACTACACCATATCCTGCTATTTATGCTATAGAGGAGTCGAAACCTCCTTGGTTTGCGGATTTCACTAACACTTGTGTAGGAATAATGGGCATATTGTTAGAAGATGAAGGACCAAATTTAGTGAGACGAACTAACAATGCCTTTAACGCTAAGTATGTGGTCTCTCAAAACTCTGACAAAGCCGAGAAGGAAACACCTTGATTAGCCAGGTAAGTTCGTCGGGCTAACGACGTTAAAAATAGCGCTTACGGGAGGCAACCCGGTTTTTGTTTTAGTTTTAGTTTTAAGTTTTCTTTTCTTTTTATTAGTTCTTTTCCTAGCTTTCTTTTGAGTTTTTAGTAGTTTAGAAGTTTGCAAGATAGAATATTTTTTGAGCTAACATGTGACAGAAGTCGGGCTCGAAAGGCGTTGTCGCCCAAGCTCAGTACCGAGCTGAGAGGGTCGGTATCTACCTGATACAAAACATGGATTCGGCAACGCGCGGGCAGGTAAGTTTCCTAAACCTAATTCTATCTTCTACCTCGCCCCACCCTCCTCACGCCGCCTCTTGCCCCTTTTTAAAACACTCTCAAAACCTCCAAACCAACACCAAATCTCAAACCAAGCCCTCAAATTCTCAACCGATCTCCACTCGGGTTCTCTTACCGTTGTCAAAATTGCACCCACGCTCTCGATCATGCAACCCACTCGATAACGAACACACCCCTTGTGATTCGTTACCGGTGCATTCAAGCCCTCGTTACCCTTTTAAATTTCGATTTTTGTTCTTCAATTCTCCAATCTATAGTATGATTTCTAAACCCTAACTCTTTCCTTGAAGTTTCATGGTAATTTGGGAAGTTTTCATATCTAGATCTTGTATGGAATTCGGATTGCATGTCTATACTGCATTGTGCTTCTATTGCTACTTTGATTGGTGATTGATCTTGACTGAATTTTGGTTATTCTTGCTTGATTTATGTTCAATTTTGATAGACAAAACAGGCAATGGAAAGTGTTAATATTTGCCATCGTTACGGAGCATCTTCATGTCAACAAGTTAATATGAGCAAATTCGAACTGTCATTTAGCAAAAATGTGAAACCGGATCAACGTGAACTCATTCAAAGTCTCTTAGATGTTCAAGAGGTAGAAAAGCATGAAAAATACCTGGGATTTCCAACAATGGTGGGTCATTCCAAGAAGGTGATTTTTTCTCATATTAAAGATAGAGTGTGGAAGAAGTTAAAGGGATGGAAAGCGACATCTCTTCCAAGAGTCGGGAAAGAAGTCCTTATAAGATCGGTAGCTCAAGCAATCTTGACGTATACATTGTCATGTTTCTTGTTGCCTTCTGGTTTGATTCGGGAACTTGAATAATTAATGTGCAATTTCTTATGGCAAGGACATCAATCAACTCGAAGTCACAACTGGATATGTTGGCAGAAGTTGTGTCGATCAAAGAGTGAAGGAGGTCTCGGTTTCAGGGATATGGAAATGTTTAACTTGGCTTTGCTGGTACGCCAAGGGTGGTGTTTTTTTGCAGGAACCATACTATCTTGCGGCTCGTTTGTTTAAAGCCAGGTTCTTTCCACACATGAGTTTCTTAGAGGCGTCAACAGGCCACAGTCTAAGCTTCTGCTAAAGAGGAATTCTTAAAGCCAAACAAGTATTTCTTGATGGCTTGATGATGTGATCCACCCCGAGGTCAATAAAGATTCCACTTCAAGCTTGTGTCGTCACTCTCGAGGCTCATGTTCAATTCCGTTTGCATCCAAATCTCTAATATATGTGTGGGATATATTTATTTATTGTAAATATTCTAGATTTTTATTATTATATGAAAGTAATAAAGATGTAGTAGATAAGGGGGTAGGTGAGGTGGTAGGTAAGGTGGTGGTAGGTGAATGTGAACACAAAGGGTTGTTTGCAACCCCATTTTGGGTGCCTATTTATAGGCATTTTGTTGCTCTTGTTTAAAGATGTTTTTGAAACCTAATGAAAATGAAGCTTTGAGTTTTTCTTTGTAGTCTTGATCCACTCGTCCTTAAGGCTAGTGAATCCCCTTGGTTCGTGAGTCATATCGAGCCATCTTCAAGGATCCATTCAAGGTGAGTCATATCCTTGTTTGAATCCATAGTTTGTGGTTTTGGAGAGTGAGTCATATCTCTCTAATTTCACATCCATATCCATCACTTCATATCATAAACAAACCCATCCCATTTGAATCCCCTTCCATTGCCACTCCATCAATCTCATTCAAACTTCCATCGAAATCTCTCCTCGGTGGATTCTGCAGCACCTCAATAATATCAACATAACTTTCAATCTACACATCACCTGGCTCTCATATTTTGAGGAATTCAACTAGACTCGTAGATCTAACTCCTCGAGTTGGAATCACGAAATTCTGAGTTCGGACCAGGGAGAACCATCCAGTTGAAGACAGACCAGTTTTATTGGGGTTTGTTGTCGAATTCCTTGGAAGTCTAGGGGCCTTACCTTGCATTGTGGACGTCACGATCCTTGATTCTCATCACTTGATATGGTAGGTAGGCAATGGTGCAAGAATCAGTGTTTGGGAAGATAGGTGGATTCCACGCCCATCATTATTCAGACCCCTAGGCAATCAGAAAAATGCTCCAACCAATCTCAAAGTCCCAGATTTAATTGACTGGAAAAAGGTGAATGGATAGAAGATAAAATTCGAGTTTTTTTCTTAGAGGAGGATGCTAAACTTATTCTTCAAAGTCATTTACTTGATCACCAGATTGAGGATAAGTTGTTTTGGTATTATTCTCGGGATGGAAACTTTACTATTAAATCTGCCTACAGATTACTTGAATCAGTTCAGATAAATGAGATTGTAGGTGTCCAGATTGACAGTAGTAGAACTACAAAGTTATGGAAGCAAATTTGGAATCTACCGGTTCAACCGAGAATTCAACTCTTTTTATGGCGTGCAGGTCAAGAAATTTTACCTTGTAAATCATGCCTAAATTTGACACATATTCTAACTGAGTCAAGGTGTGATTTCTGTAGCAAGGAAGAGTCCAGTATGCATGTTTTGTATAAATGCTATCATCCATCGTTGGTGTGGGGTCATTTTCCACAACTTGGTAACTTAGCTGACAGGTCTTATTCCTTTTTGGATTGGGTTGATCGTGTTATGGACTTGTCATCGTGGGATCAAGGAATCTGGGCCTATCTCTGCTAGAATCTTTAGCGCGCCCGCAATGATTTGATCTTTGCACATAAATCCATTGATGTGGGTGATATTATCCATAACCGCTTGACCTGTTTTGCTGAATTCAGAAAAGCCAATGAAATCTCTCCTAAACCGATTGTAAGATCTCCTGAAGAATTGAAAACATGGAGCAAACCTCGTGTTGGTTGGATAAAGATCAATGTAGATGCAGCAGGAAAGGATAAGAAAGGTGGAATTAGGGTGGTAGGAAGGACATCCAAAGGCGAAACAGTCTTTGCAGGGGATAAACGACTCCAAGTTGGGACTGTAGTAGATGTTGTAGAGGCTGAGGCAGCAAAATGGGGTCTTCAACTTGCAGCTGAGTTAGGCTTTCAACAAGTTATGGTGGTCCGATTCTTTGACTCTATTCAGAAAGCATTCTCTGGAGACATCCCAAACTCTGTTTTTGGTGTGTTTTTGGTGTAATTATTGAACTTAGTCATAGTTTTCTTAATAGTAGTTTGGTTTATTGTCATGAGGAGGCTAACAAAACGGCATATTGGCTAAGCCGTTGGAAGCCAGTGAACCTTATATTGTATCTAGTAGTCTCAACTCTGTACTCGACTCTAATTAATATATATCTTCTAAACATGAAGCACTTTTGGCACATTCATCATTATGAATTTATATCCCAATCAACCTATTTTTAATAATGATTTTTATAATAAATTATATATTATGTAATTCTATTACCTTATGGAATTTCCAATTGTATCCACTCACCTTACTTAATAATTTTTTTTATCAATTTTATATGAGATTGGATAAATTTTTAACTCTTTCATTATTTTTATCTTTGTTCATGTTCATTATATTATAATATTTAATTATCTTATATCCATATAGCATAAATAAATATACTATATAAGAATTTAAATTTTTTTTCAATTTACTATGAGATTGGATAACTTTTTATCCCTACCATTCTTTTTATATTTGTTCATGTTTATTATATTGTAATATTTAATTATCTTTTGTCCATATAATATAGATAAAATATACTTATATACTACATAATTGATCGTATGGTTATTTTTTTTCATGATTACGGTTTGTACATACAATATTTATAAAAAATATATTATATGGATAACGAAATTTGCAAAAATATGATAAATATTAAATCCCAGTCAAACTATTTTTAATAATAATTTTTAATTTATTATATATTATGTAATTCAATCACCATATGTAATTTTCAATTTTATTCACTCACTTACTTAATAATTTTTTTTATCAATCAATCACCAATCAATCAATCAATATATATTATAAAAGTTGGCCGTTTTCGAGCCACCACGTTAATTCTGGCCCCACCTTATGTTTTAAAAAATAGTTTTTATTCAAATTATTTTAGTTCTCATAAATAAATATCTTTTATATAATTTACTTATGTGGGAAAAGATAAGATCTTTTTTAAAGAAATTATTTTAACTAGTTATACCCGTCGTGCCATGCACGACTACGACTCGCATTAAGTATTAGCATATTTATTTTAATATAATGAGACATAAAAGATAAAAAAATTATACTCACATACGATATTTTATTTTTAGAGTCAAATAAATTCGAAATTTTACAATTTTTTTGAATAAATAAAGAGAAAAATTATTTAAAAAAGATAAAATAATATAAATAAAAGTTGAAATTTTAAAAATAAAGTTGGGCCAAAGTCAATGTGGTGACTCAAAAATATAAAACTTTAATATATAGTTATATATAGACAGATTGTTTAACAAAAATTTAATTTTAAAAAAATCTTTTACATTATAAATGGATAAAAAGACATTGATAATGTAATTTTTATCATCTTGTAATCTTTTAATTTTTTTTCTCATAATTTGATTTAAGATTTTTTTTATAGAAATAGATATATAGATAAAGATAATGTAATCAATTGATAATCAATTATATACTCATAATCTATCCTAATATATACTATAGTTTATTTTATTTTAGATAAAATCTTTTCAATTTATAAATTTTGATAATGACATGTACGAAAAATCCTAGGTGACACATGTTAAAATCATACATGACAGATAGCTTATATTGTGATAGAAAAATAACTTAAATAAATTATTATAAATAATATTCGTCAATAATATTATACGAAATATTTAATGCTTTTATGATTTATTTTATTTTAGATATAATCTTTTTAGTAAAATAAATTATCATGTAAAATATTTAACATTACTACTAAATATTTAATATTAGATAACATCTTTATTTTAAATAGAATCTTTCCTAGATTAATTTATCCTATTTCTATATTATCCTAAAATAATATCAACATATATAAATTCTCAAAATAAAAAATCCTATGTGGCCAAATCCTAGGTGGCTTAATGTGGGAACGACACATAGGAAAATCCTAGGTGGCGCAACGTGGTGGCCTTATTCCTTGCGTCTTTTATATATATACATAGATTCTTCTCCCAGTTAAATTGCTTTTATTTTTTTTAAAGATCTATAACTATATATTAAAGTTGTACTTTTTTAAAAAAAATTATCTTTGTTCATGTTCATTATATTGTAATATTTAATCATCTTCTATCCATATAATATAGATAAAATATACGGAGTACTACATAATTGATCGTATGGTTATTTTTTTCACGATTACGGTTTGTATGTAAAATATTTATAAAAATTATATTATATGGATAACGAAAGTTGCAAAAAGTATATTTAAAATGGATCAATTTTTACGATTACGATTTGGCGTACGAATATTAACTTATCTTGAAATTTTTTTCATTATATTCTAATATTTAATTATCAATTTCGTATGATTATCAATTTGAAAATTCGGTACAAGTTTTCATTATTTTTATCTTTGCACATTCTTATTATACAATAAATGATATTTTTTTTGTAGATAAGATAGGTGTAATTTTTTAGAAATATCCTTACATATATCAATTTGATCAAAATTTAACAAATACAAAGAAATAATAGAATAATTCTATCCGAATGTATGAAAAATAATAATTTAATATATTATAGTGAAATAGATAAGTATGCTCGTGTTTTTAATGAATATTGATCGTATTTTTCATATTAATTTTGAATTTTTCAATATTAACTTTTTATGATTAAGAATGATTACTTTTTAAATTTTCATCCATAAATATGCTAGGTTTTATATATTAATGTTCTATCTATAAATATGATAGTTAAACACAATATTGTCATTAAATTTTAATTTTACGTACCATAGTTTTAGTTACGAAATTGTTTATATTAATATTGCATTCATAACTATGCCCAGTTGCCCACACTTTTTTAATTAATATGGACCATGTTTTTAATTCTAGAATTTATATTAACTTTTAGATTTTTGTAGATTAATTTTTTCATTCACAAATATGACAACTTTTAAATTTTCTATCCATAAGTATGATGATTTTTATACCATTTTTATATTAATAAGTGTGACAATTTTTAAGTAATATCGGTATAGATATGTTATGTATTACAATATATTAATTTTCTATTCATAAGTATGTTGATTTTTTATATTACGGATCATTTAATAAATAAATAAAAAATTATTGATCCCTTAATGTTAAACTAGTTATCGGGTCACTTCAGTTTCGGTTGAGTACAAGTTCATGTCATTAAAATTTACGGGTTCATTGAGTCAATTCATTGAGATTTTTATGCGGATTCGCGTCAACCTAATGAGTTAAGAACGTCAACTTTTACATAATTATTACATAAATATTATATTATTTTAATAATTAAAGATATTATTATAAATAAATTAAATGTTTGTAATATCATTTTATTATATAAATTATAATACATATATCATATTTAAATAATATATTACAATTTTTATTTAAAAAAGTCCCCGGGTCATCAACTAGTTTAGTTTAATGAAGTTGTGGTTGTTGTCAATTTTGTTAAAAAAAAAGGGAAATTCCGAATGGTAGCCCTGAGTTTTTTACTTTTCCGGATGGTGCTCAGAAAAAAAAAAACTTATTCTGCAAAATACCCCCGAGTTTCTATTCTAGTTTGTCCCGTGCCCTTTCATTTAATTTTCTGTTAAATTTCTGTATAGATTGCTTTTAAAAAAATAAAAATAAAATAAAAAATAATTAAAAATGAAAATGACAATAAGTAACCATGATCTGGGATTATCCCATCATCATCGTTAAAAATTTGTGGCCAAATAAACAACCCAATCACTTCGCACATAGAAAAATATGAAAACATAAACACATATTTGTGCAGTACAAGTCAACCAATTAAATTTGATCTCTTTGCAAATTAGAGCAACTTTCAATGCAATTGATAATTAATTTGAAATTTGATAGAACATTCTCATCCTCCTGCTTTCCATCACTATCGAGCAGAATTTTGGCCTTCTTAATGGATTTAGAATTTATCGGCTTGCCCTCCTCACTCTTATTTAAAACCGAATCGACCGCTTTTGTTCCTCCGTCATCGGACACTAGCTTTGACTTCTTATAGTTTTTAATCGCCTCCGGAAAATCCTCAATTGAGACGCTGTTATTTTCGGCCTTCAGTTCTTCACCTTCACCCTAAGGTGTTTCATTGAGTCTTGGAATTCAGAAAAAAACTAGAGAGAAAGAGGCAGAAAGGCGGTACTTAGGTTTTTGCAAATTTTTAGCCATGGGAATAATCTCTTATCATTACTTATTTTCTTTTTTTGTTTTTGTTTTTTGTTTTTTTTTAAAGCAATTTAAACTGACGTTTGATAGAAAAAATACGAAACTAGAGGTAGGTACCATTCGAAATTTCCCAAAAAAAAACACGAACCAATAAGCTTACACTGAATCTAAAAAAGTGAAACTTCCATGTATATCTGAGATTATCCGTAATCAGTCGGTCACACCTTCCCGCCAATTCCTACAGCCGTCTCTGATCAGCCGAGGAGGATCTCTGACTGGGACTCCCTCTCAACCTTCCTCTTTCCTGTAATGGTTCCTCTTCTTGATCTGCTTTCATTTTCATCATTTCATTCTTTGCTTCGAATTGTTTAAATTTATTAGGTTTTTGTGGAACTTCTAGGGTTTCTTCAATGGCGTCGAAGCGGATCTTGAAGGAATTGAAGGACCTCCAGAAGGATCCTCCCACCTCTTGCAGCGCCGGTGAGTTTTTCTCCCCCGAATTTATTTATCGATTTCCACCGTGCCGGTTTTTTGCTTAGCATCTCCCCTGAATTGAATATGCTAAAATTGAAGGCCGATGCTATGTGTAGTTGAACATGAGTGATTTTGATGTTATTTCTTCTCGTTTCTGTGCGATTTTCATTTTATATTTGTGAATTGCTCATTGTCTTGCTAGATTTTTCTTTTTCTTTAGGCCTTTAGGTTCCAGCTAGCTCTTAGGTTTGTACCGTTGGTCTGGGCTTCTTCATTCATAGCTTGATGATTGTTATCTGATTCCTGTAAGGGTTATTTTGCTAAAAGGTATACTTTTTTTGTCTCGTGACTCATCCTTCATGAAAAATTGAAAATTACACTTGAGCCCTAGCTTGATGAATAAACCGCCCTGAAGTTAGTTATTATCATGGTTAATGGCAATCTGACTGATTTGATTAATTGATTGTGAGGCCACTGCACATTTTACTTAATCATCAATAAGTATAAATACCATACTTCTGGTCCTTCAGGATGAGTTATGATGCTAAATGGTTATACACACAAAAAACACGTGGGGTGTGAGAAACAGTTCCGTGCATTACAACCTTCAAGCTTTTTGAAATCTTCTTTCGTAATAGAATATTTTGAAAAGGTGGTATGCTTATGTCATTATGAGCATAGCAGATTAGAAGAACATGCTGAGTGAATGTGTCATGAGGTTAAGAATTGCAATGATATGAGCTTACTAAGATGTAAATATCTTCAGCAGTAGAAGCTGCTGAAATAGAATAACATTTTGTTTTCCCTCTCTGATTGTAAATTGTCTATTTGCCTGATAGATCTAGGACTTCAATTCTATTTTTTTGGTGGAGTCATCAATTCTAACCTTATGGTGCAAGTCTTGCAGCATGCATAAATTTCATATTATGCTAATGGATGATTGTTGTAACTGTTAATCCAACGTGCCTTTTTCGGCTCAATATTGTTTTAGGCCCAGTTGCTGAAGACATGTTCCACTGGCAGGCAACAATCATGGGTCCTCCTGACAGTCCCTATGCTGGAGGGGTATTCCTGGTCAATATTCACTTCCCTCCAGATTATCCATTTAAACCACCAAAGGTAGCATTTCCCCTAGCCCTTAGGCTTCCACGTTCTACTGTTGCATCTGTTTTTTACTGATTGTGAAAGAGTGATACCTTTAAAATTTAGTAAGACTTCAAAGTCTGTGATTCTGCCAGATACGTCCTAATCCTTGGGATAAAGGGACTGTATTTTTCCTTAGCTGAGCTATTTTAGATGTCCTAACAAGCTTATAATATATGTAGGGAGGGGTGCTTATGATCATCAAACATTCTAAGGTAGTAAAGGCTAGTTTTGAAAACTAGGTTATTATATTGAATTTTAATAAGTATCCCCTAAAAAGCTGCGAGCTAGTAAAAATGTTGCATAAAGCATACTCAAGTGGATTATAAAGGAAATGGATGGTTCATCTCTCGTTGCCGTTGAGCTACATACATTTTTGAAGTTTCATTTGTTTGATGATGAACAATTGCACATCTACACATGAAAAAGATGCTTTGTTCTTGATGATTCAGAGGGCTTGTGCCATTTGTAGGAGTCGTTTTTTTTTTCTTTTTTGCACATGGGTGGAATAAAATCTTAAGGGAAGGTTGACATTCGTTAACCTTTAAGATAATCCAGCGTCTTATGCCAGGGTGTGATATGTTCTGCATATGGTATACGTCTCTGAGACCAAAACAATTATGCACTCAAATGTGATAGCGATAGAAGTTCAAGATAACTGAAGGTCTGATCACATACAACATAATGCCAAAAATCACTGAACAAACTTGAATCTCAAGGCGGTTAAAGGGTTAACAATGGTGTAATGCTAGAAAAAAAAACAGGAAGCGTCTTTTTTATTGATAGTCCACCCAACAAAATAGAACCTATTGGCTTACTTTTATGCAAACTTGGTTCAATGTCAAGATGATATCACAAACCATCACACCTACCTTTCATGCTTATGGTTGTTCTTTTATTTGAGCATCACATGAAGTATTAATGTGCAATAGAGACCTTTGTAACATAGAAAGAGAATATATGTAGGCTTATTTAATAGGATGATTTATGTTACCTTTCTGTTGTTTTCTCCTCTGTCCCTTTTTTCTACCACTTTCAAAACTCTTAATATCTGTGGCCTTGCCACTTCTCTACTCAAGGAAATGTGGATTCTTTTCTTGCTAGAATAGTAGAATGCTTCATAGCATCTTTATTGTGGAATTCTACTTAATCTAGTTGCTTAATGCAGGTTGCATTCAGAACCAAGGTTTTCCACCCTAATATCAACAGCAATGGGAGCATTTGTCTTGATATTTTGAAGGAGCAGTGGAGCCCTGCACTCACTATTTCCAAGGTAAGTACCAGGGACATTATGTTAGATCAGGATTTCATAATCTAGGTTAGGGGACCTTTTGACAGCACAAGTATTCGATCGAGAACTTATATTAACATGATTTATGAATCCTTAAAATCTATGATTGCATACAATTTATGATGTCCTGCTAAGTCACCCAAGTATTTTTGTGTCCTCAATGACAAGATAACTGGTTGTATGGTCAATGGTCATACTATTTATTCCTTATTCATATCTGGGAGATAAATGAGTTTCTTTCTGCAATGTGAAATAACAGCTTTGTATTGAGGCAGTGTTTGTGTTGGAATAATATGAAAGAAAATTCTTTTTATGTTGAAAGTATAGGCCAAGGCTTACTGTGAAATTGAGAACATTTGGACATAGCTAATGTCTTAGATGAGGAATAGTATGTCATACTGTTTGGTTCGTTATATATATTATCTTGTATATCCCGTTCCATCTATGATAATGGAACGGCTATACAAGACAAACTAATATCAACCAATATTTCTAACTACCGAACGGTATGATAAATATGGTGTGGATCTGATAGATTCCACTCAAACAAGAATCCCGTTTGCGGAAAGACCACTCTTAGGCAAAAATCTCACCAAGAGGAATATTTGTCAAGGAAATCCTCAACGTTTTCTGATATTGATAATTTGGAAATTCACACTAGACTGACTCTTCAACTGGCTTAAATAAGGAAATAACGTAGATTGCTAATAATGCCTAGAAGCTTTAACAACTAGAATTAAGGAAACAGTAACCCCACTTCTTGACTAGCCAGTAAACTGACTCAACTGACTCCTACGAACCTGATTTCTGAGAATAACCTCTAATCAGAATTAACAAAATAATAAAAATAAATTAATTAATCTCTTTCTTTCTCTCATACGTCTTCCATAATTAAGCTTGGGTGTGGGTTTGTATCAGGATCTTACACGTTTAACATTGCTGCAGTATTTTGGCTGAAACATTTATTGTTGCAGTTTCTGGTATTATATTGAAGACGACCATGCTCTTTGAAACGGTAGCATGTGCAATTGTTGCCCATAAGGGAGTAATTCTTATATTGCATTTGTTAGTCAGGTCTTTATAAGTTTTTGTAGGGAGCTCCAATGTGTAGATGGGTGCCAACCATAAGGTTGTGCTTGGAGTTCAGAATTCTTTAGGGATTATATAGAGACTAGGTTGCGGTTCAAGCTTTTTTTTTCCTTGTAGAACTGCTCAGATTTGTGGTTGGGACTTCAAATTGACTTGGGAAAGAGAACTCGGTTAATTTTTGCAATATCTTTCTGTTAATTTGTCCCATGCATAGGGTGCCTTTCTCGCTGTTATGTCTAGCCCAGGGGCTGTAATCGATTTTCTTTTTTTGTGGTGGTGTTTTTTTAAAAGGGATGTGGTGAGTAATACATTTATCTGAGAGATTTGGTCTTGGATAATATCTCAAGTAAAAGTAAAACCTTTGCCATCTAATGTGCTCCTTATTCACACTTTACCAGTATGTATTCCAATTTTTTACCCACATTACAATAATAAGACCTTTGCCATCTAAAGTGCTCGTGATTCACTTGGGAAATTTTTAAAAATTGTTATTCGTTCCATTTGCTAAATTCATTGTCCAAGGGCCTAATAATGAAAAAGCTTAGAGTATATTAAGCTTTTTAACTTATCTGCAGGTTTTACTCTCAATTTGTTCCTTATTGACTGACCCGAATCCTGATGATCCGTTGGTGCCTGAGATTGCACACATGTACAAGGCAGACAGGGGCAAGTATGAATCAACTGCAAGGAGCTGGACCCAGAAGTATGCTATGGGTTAGTAGAATACGTGGCCATCAAAAAAGGTGTATCTGTATGATACTTAACCAGAATGCAAAGACTTATTGTTACTGTTCTTCATTCTAAGAAAACAATCACGTTGTAATTGTATGGAATGTTATGCTTTTGAAAAGTGCTGCCTGCTTGATCAGAGACCTATCTTTTTCAGATCGGTTTTGTTCATTCCTTTTTGAGAATGCTAGAGAGAGAAGTGCTATTGCTATTATGAGTTTTGTGCAGTTTTGGAAACTCCATTCGAGTTAAACAGGTGGAAGCAGAGGACATGAGTAGCACGATCAACAAGCTGTGTTTGGACGAGTACAGATTGTGGGTTATGAATCAAGGTACTGATTGAATAAAATACTCCTGAGATTGAGAAGGTATTTATCCAGTTTTGTGTCTTGCGTTGGATTAATTTCAACAGATTTTACATATAATCGTTAATACTCGAATAGAATGCAATCCTACTACTGCCGACTACTTCATTTGGCTGCATAAATTTTGCATTGTATTTGAGTATAAAGTATTATAAGTAACGGCAGAGCAGCACGTGACTTTGAGTTTCCCCTTGATATGTGAGCCTTTGTGCATGATTTTGTCAAACTCTGGTGCTTTTGAGTTTTGATAAGATATTGCCGTCTACTAGAAATTTGCATACAAAGTCCTAAGGTCGTGTTTGGTTGATGGGGTTGGAACAATTTGACCTTTTTTTTAAAAAAAAAACTTTGTATTAAGTTTCTCTGAAACTCCTACACCCGAATTATAATACTAAATGCCACTTTCTGATTCCCCCTTTGGGAACCGGGGACCGGCGGTTCCGAAACATGACTCAGGACTTCATTTTATAATTTTTAGTTATAATATAGAATCTTATAATTCAAATTAAGTGTCATTCATAGTTTCATTCCTTTGCATTTGTATTACAAATGATTCGATCTTATGATCCAAATTAAGTGTCATTCACAGTTTCATTCATTTGAGTTTGTATTACAAATGCTATTGTGGCACAAGTTTACGGCATGGAATAGTAGGTGACACATGAATTCAAATAGAGGATCCATTATCCAAAGTAGAGTTAACACTTGGGTTAACCGGTGAACCCAGTTTGTGATAAAGCTAGTCCAGCGGATCAGTAAACGGAAGGACATTAGTAGGCTAGTTGCCATGGGATTTTGGAGTGTTTGGATCAGTTTCAAATCATAGCTTCAATTCAAATTATTGTTCTTAATTTTATTTGGAGCTCGGATCTGTTTTGGATTTAGGTCTTTCTGGTCATCGGGTCAACATGAATCAGGTGTAGCCGTTTTTGGGTCAGATTGGGTAAGTCTAATCCAAACAAGGTGCCCTCTTGCTCTCTATTGGACCACATTAGTAATGTTTTCTTATATTTTTGCAGAAGAACCCAGGTACCCAAAAACAAAAAATAAAAGATACACTATAGTAATTAAAACCTGTGGCCTGTGGGGGTGTGCATTAACTAACATGATCTATTAGAATATTTGTACGACCATGAATGTGCGATGTGTTTTTGACTACCCAGAACTCATACTTTAAATTCATTGTGGATGCAATTACATCTTTCATTGTCAGGCTACACTTTAAGAGGGAATTTAGATGGGAATGAAAAGGCTTACATGTAATGAAACTTTTAAAATGACAATTCCATCATAATGTTTTTCAGGTGCTATGAAAGCTTTCTTAAAAGATTTTTTTTTTTTGAAATAATCTAACCCTTTTTATTTGGAAATTTTTCCATTATACTACTCCATCGTATCACACTATCACTTGTTTCATTTTTTTTGACGGAAATTGTGTTTTTTTAAAAATTAAAAAAGAGTGTATCTTTTGATTTGGTTTAGAAAGGTGTATTTTACCACAAATTATAGAAATCTGTTATTCACTACTAATATACTAGTACTAATCAAAAGCATGATACCATTTGAAAGTGGAAGGTTAAAGAAAAGAAGAAAGGTGAATATGGGCTCCGTAGCAAAACATGTGATGGACGACAAAAGGCCGCAATTAACATTCAGAAATTTGTACAAAAGGCCGCAAAATTCAATGACCCCCACCCCCACTACCACTACGCAGTATTTATACAACAAAAATTAAAGTGATCAACATAGATAATACTGTAATTTTAATTTAAATCACGAGAAGTAAACTAGAACACACAATATAAAATTTATTTGCATGTACCGTATATTTTGGGATCATGTTTGTACATGATGTGTAATTGTTTTTGTTTCTTTTTATTTTGTATTATACTGTATTTAACATACGTATAATATATGCATGTGTGCGTTCCTTATTTATGGGTTTACTTGGAACACCGAATTTGACTCCAACTAAAATGTAACAAGTGTTGATTACAATCCTTTTGCATGTGGCAAAAATGGCAGCATAAATAGAGTTAAGCGACCAACTGCACCTACTACGTAGGTATGTCCCTCTCTCTATGGGCATTTGGGCATTTGGGTTGGGTTTAGTACAAGCTACGAGCCCAAGATTTAAGATAGATGGGAGTTAATTCATTTTCTCAATTATTTCGATTTCCACCCACCAAATTTTAGACATAATTATTTTACACAATCTTTTCAATAATTGTGTATACTACAAATGACATTAACCAACTATATATAGAGGATGAACCGAGCAAGAATACTCACTCCCCCCGGCGAGAAATGTAAGAATGCCACCATTCAATGGATAGAGCAAATCTAATGGCACGTAGGGATGTGACATTTCTGTAGATATACGTGAAGTCAATGGAGGATGGATCAAGAAAGAACACTCGCCTATGCGTCTCTACATACACCTTTTCAGTCTACTTATCTATTGATCCACACACTTTTTTCATGGTATTAAAAGTAGGTTTGATCCTAAACACATTATCTACCTTGGGTTGGGCTTAACAAGTTGCTAGCCACATGTTGTCTAACTTACTTAACTACCGACTACCTTGGATTGGGTTCACCGAGTTGCCTATAAACCATTCTTATAGATGTTCTAAGTGTCTTATACATTTGGGTTACTACCAGGATGAGTGACCTCATATGAAGTCCTTGTATTGGCATGTGTTGGCTCTTTTAAGCCCTTGAGCCTTACATTCCCTCGGTTCCACATTGGCCAAATGTAATTATTTTACTCGCCTCTATTGCTAGCTTTTTCATTCGGCAAACAATGGGATATCTCTCTAAGGCTCTGTTCGGCGCAGGTTTGTGTAGGTTTTTGTAATTTAAAACCTACCTAAATAGGTGTTCGACAAGACAAGGTTTTCTACAAGGTGGAGGTTTTAAGAGGTTTTTTAGGAGGTTTGAAAACACAAAATAGAAACCTTTAGATATATAGGTTTTATGAGGTATGTAAAAATTAGGAAAAATTACTCAAAATAATACCAACTTTTGTCTATTGATCCAAAATAATACGAACTTTTAAATTGACTAAAAATAAGATCAACTTTCATTGTATTAACTAAAAATATTACTAACTTTTAGTGTAACCAAAAATAGTATAACAGTGTTTTTTGTGAAAAATTTGGCAAAATATATAATGTGGCCATTGAAATATGTTGGTTGGTCATTAATAATATCAACTTTTCTTGATGTCACAAGGTGAAATGATAATTTATATAATATAAACGATATTGTTTTTATGCAAAATGGTAATTTATATGATGACATGAGTAATAATCACATCAAAAATCTTAGGCATCAATATTTTTTAATGTTTAGTTAACAAATTTTGATAGACACGTTATATGTTTTGCCAAAATCTTCACCGAAAATTTCTTTATACTATTTTTGGTTAATACAATAAAAGTTGGTATTGTTTTTTATCAATTTAAAAGTTCATATTATTTTAGGTCAATAGGCAAAAGTTGGTATTATTTTGAATAATTTTTCCTAAAAATTAAAACCATTTTTTATGTTAATTAATAAAATTATTTCCTTTTTGATAAATTAAAGCTAAAACCTACACCAAAACCTTATAATACCAAACACTCAACTAGGTTTTTGAAGGTTTCAAATAAAAAAACCCTCTACCTATCATAAAATCTCCACCTATCAAAAAACCTTCTACAAAACCTACACCTCCTCAAAAACCTTGTTTTACCGAGCAAAGCCTAAGTTGGTGGGGAAGGTCATGATTTTGGCGACCGCATCCCACACTTAGCACCCAATATATTTTTTCATCCTATGACTAATCAACTCGAATGGGTACATGAATGTTATTAGGGAATCTTAGGTTGGATCGTTGAGGGTCTTTTCGATCGGATCGTTGAATCGTAAGATCCTACATATAACTAAAAATATACAAGGATAACCTAATAGATTGTGTATTTTGTTATATATGAATTAAGAAAATGAAAAATATTATTAATTTGATTATTAAAAATATTTTAGGATGGACTAGTCAACTATTTTATTGGAAATGAGACACTAACCCTGAAACTATCAATAATATATAGACGTAATTATCATTTATAACATCATAAGAATTGTTTATAGGATCGTTAAAATCGTATGTAAAATCGGGATTGGATCGAGATTGTATTCTAAATCATTTAAGACCCTACTCCAATAAGATCCTACTTAGGATCGTGAATCGTTTCGCGTGTTATGGATCCTAGGATCGTTAGAATCGTAAAATCAGATCACAATTTTGATAATTTTGGTACGTATGTGATCTTCCTATTATGTGGGGGTAGTGCTCAGATCATCAACTTCTGCACTCTAAACAACAATGTCAGATTTGCCTTTTTCTTTGGCTTATACACACTGGAACAAGAACATGACAAATTGAACTTCACACCCCATGAGTTTTAAGAGGTCAATAACATGTTCAAATTCCTATATATTCCACGGGTCCAATTCAAGATACTTTTTCGATTCAGCCCTCATTATTAGTTTCAAATTCCTATCGAGATGGTTGCTTTTGACATTCTTTGCTATTTTAGAAGACTGAAGGTTTCTCATCTTACTCACATTTTTAGGGAAAACAACGAGGTGAGCAATCATATTGCGAAGATCAACTAGAACATCCTCAGTATGAACTTGACAATAAGCCTTTTTAGATCTTAACCTCTTTGCATTCTCAATTTTGCTCATTTTGGTTTGCGATGAGGCTGGTTGACGAACCCAATTTTTCCAGACATTTTTATATAAACTATATTTATATATTAACAAATGTTCCCAACAAACTCATGTTTTCATAAGACCCACTTTTCTTGTTCGGTCTTTGCCTTAGGTTGCATTCTTGTTTCTTCCTTTTTTTGTTTGAGTACCTTAACTACCTATCATTTACCATCTTTTTTTTGGAAAATGATGGTAGTATCTAAGTATATGACTGCATAAAAAAATCCCATCTACTAGTCTATCACAAGACTAACCAGCTTGGCTCAATACTTCAATATGTGCACACCACCTTTGGACAATAAGGAATGAAGGACAAGACATGAGCAACAACTGGGGAGCCATGTCATGACATGCCACGAGTTATGACACCTCCCCAACATCCCATCACGATCATGACACAGTAGTTCACGACCGTGACACCACTTTGAGGTCCTGTCAG
The DNA here is from genome assembly GCA_964016875.1 of Fallopia convolvulus. Lineage (NCBI taxonomy): Eukaryota > Viridiplantae > Streptophyta > Magnoliopsida > Caryophyllales > Polygonaceae > Fallopia > Fallopia convolvulus. The sequence continues at coordinate 12,300,370 of OZ024724.1, read as the reverse complement.
AACTCGTGACAAAGCCATCATGAGTCGTGGCTTGTTGTTGTCTCCTCAATGTCATGAAGCATTAATCTTGAGGGCGAGAGATTGCAGGATCATTCCGATCCTTTTTTTTGAAATATATTTTTCCTTTGATTTTTTTAGGGTGAGGGTTTGTTTTAATCGTGTTGATCGATCATGGCGATGTACTTTCCACCTTAACCCGTGTCTATGATCAAGTGCGCCTTGTTCACTTTTTCATTTATATAATTATCATCTTAAAAAAGACTAACCAACTCTCTTTCCTTCTCTTTCCTTTTGTGGATACATTGTGTAATTCATACTTATACGACACATTAGACAACACTTCTTAGGTAGAAAAGAAGTTGACCTTGAAGCCTTGGAGAAACTAAAGTTTGGAGACATTTAGTTTATTTACTTTAATAATGTTGAGAATCCTAGGATTGTGTAAGAGTTGTTGTGTCTATTACGTAATTAGCAACTACAATAAGTATTTTCTATATTCAAGTTATTTTTTGATTTTTTGATTGAGAAATCGATTCAATTTTGGGTAATATGCTCCATTTGATTAGAATTTTATTGTATTTTACTTTTTTATTTCATCTATAAATTTATGTATAATTTTTGGTAACAAATGCATCTTGAAAGGATAGAGATGAATGTGCCTCATGCGTCCCTAAATGTAAGAGAGGGTTTTACATATCCTCCCATTTACCCTTGATAATGGCGAGAAATGCTAGGGTTTGTAAGTCCTCAATTGTGCAACAAAATAGGAGGGGTGAGAGTCATACGACTTCGGGGAGCATTGTTAAGGGTGTAAGTCTTGCCCAAGGGATAGCTCTAAATTCAAAACAAAATGTGAACACCAAAGAATCAACCCCTAAAGCCAACTCCATAGATCCTTCAATTGTGCTAGTCTTAGGGAAGAATTTGAAAGCTTTTTCAAGCAAAGAGAAGATAAGGATATTAGTGCTCAAAATAACCAGATTGTATTGCAAGAAGTTTCTATAAGAGGCAAATCTGTTGAAAATGTTGACGTTGGTACCCTAGATCTTGGGGGCAACACAATGGTCTCAAGATAGGACCTTAAAGAAGGCGCTTTTAGGAAATTCGATGTTTACTAATGAATTCAAGATTAAAAAACTTGAGTGAAAGAAGATATTGAGAAAATGCTTCATAGAGACATGTAAGAAACTTGTGATTTTTGGTTATATACTCTTTTGGTGTTGTAGCAGTTGCTATGGATAGGTTTGTTTCAATGATACGGGTCATTGTGTAGACCCCAAATAATGTCCAAAACGAATATGACCTCTTCTTATTTTGATTTAAAAACTGAAAAAGGATGTAAAGCAATGTAGTTTATGATTAGAAATCTTGGACTTGCCTCAACTGCAACATGATAGGTAGCTAAGATGGAAAATGTCATAGGGAAAAACACACAAGGCAGTATTTTCTACCTAAATATCTCAAAGTCAGGTTAGAAATGTTCCTTGAGTTGATAAGGCTTCTAATCCTTTTTCTAGCTCCAGAGAAAAGCAAGGTGACTATTTCCTAGGATGCTCCTTAAAACTAACCAACAAAAGAGCTCCCTGTGAGATGAATCACCGATATAGATCAAAGAAAGGGAAAGAGGTGAGTTCTCAACTTTCTACAAATGAATGGCTTGCATTACAATCTATCCCTAAGGGAAATTTTAGGTTACCTAATGGAAAGTTGCATGTATGCCTTAAAGGTTAGAATGAGACCGGTGCTTCTAATTAATAGATTAAAGATAATTCGAAGACTATATGATAAAAATAATGATCGAAGCAAGGAAAGAAAGCAATACGACATGACACACGCAATCCCAAAACTCATCTCATGGCATGATGACGCTAGTTAAATCATGCATCCACAAAAATACTCGTAAATACCAAAGCCTCCTTGCCCAAAAACATGCTAAGTCGAGCAAAACAATTTCGATAGTGTACGACATGCAAAATGAACTAAAAATATAAAGATCCAAGAGAAAGTGAAACTCCCACAAACTCAAGTATATGAACAACGTACACATCCTACATGGCAATTGGCCACCTTGCATAGTTGGCGTGCTGAGTAACCACAAGATGAAGTCACATTTTAAAAAGACTTCAATCAATGATGATTTTGATGTCACATACCAAACCCATCGAATTATAACACAAGTCATATCAACCGCATCATCCACTAACCAATGAGTGGCACCTCACTTGTCTGCTCGCTCATCCCACATCAAAGAATCGCAAGACTCACACTAAACTACATCTTCCACCAATGGCAACGCAACACATCATATGCCTCCCATTCCACCAATCAATTAATGACACCTCAAATACTAATAAGCCTATCCCACATCAAGAATGTCCAACTTCTTACCCTTTCTAGCGCCTATAAGTAGCCGAAAATGGCGAAGATTGCAAGGGTAAAAAAACATCTCTAACTTAAGATAAATCGTTGTTAATAGAGACTCGACGTATTGAGACATTTGGAAGAACTACAATATTAACGAGAGGGAATAAAAAAGGTTCCAAGTCGCTATTTGTAAAAGAGAAAACACATAATAAATCTATGAAAAATTGTAAACCCTTTTTAGCGCTCGTGAAACATTTCACGCGCAAAATAAGAGTGAATGCAGTGTATAAAAGAAAAAATGTGTTTTGATAATATTTTTATAAAAGTTTTATGTTTTTTTTATAATTTTATCAATTTATCTTAGTCCAATGATCGATCACATTGATTGTCATTTCTATTGAAACAGATTATCACTTTTCACGCTATGAATTAACCGTATCATCCGAACTCTAAAAATGAATATATAAGATTTATTTTCCTTTTAAATCTCGTCGAATAGGATATAGGATCGTTTATATCTTCATGTTCACTTTCTTTTAAAAAAAGATATTTCACAAGTCGATTGCTCTGTTGAGAAAGGAAAATCTTTGATTTTAAAAGGAATCACCTACAACAAATTGAGACATCACCTACAACAAATCGAGACATCTTTGCCTAGCGACGGATGGCACCACCTACAACAAATCGGGACATCTTCAAAATTCGTCCCAGTTCCTCGCTCCTCGTTGCAAGATACTTGGTGCCTTTGATTTGTGTGAAAGAAGACAGATCTGAGAAGCTTCTAGAAGATTTCAAAATCTTCGATCTAGGGGTGTTGGGAGCGGTGCGAGAGGAGGTCGAGAAGTCGACGCAGAGGTTGGTGCGATGGGGCATGGAGAGAGAGCGGTTAGGACGATTTCAGCTCCGGCGTTGGCGAAGGTTTGGGATTGGTGTTCAATTGGTGGGATATGGGATTTTGGCTCCGGTGACGGCATGGGTTTTGTGAAAGTAGGCAAGATAGGGGTATATTATCTTTGTGGGCATTTTTGTCCATTAAATTAAAATTACAATTAATTTCACCGCATGTTATTATCTTATTTCTCTCCAAATCAATAGGTTTTAATCCTCACCTTCTATTTTCTAATCCAACGGTTCATATATGTTCTCATTTTGCACCATAAGCTAATAAATCATCAGAACCCTACTCTTGAATGTATGTACGTTTGAAAGCAGTGTATAAAAGAAAAAAAAGTGTTTTGATAATATTTTTATAAAAGTTTTATGTTTTTTTTTAATAATTTTATCAATTTATCTCAATCCAATCATCACATTGATTGTCATTTATTTTGAAAAATATTATCATTTTTTTCACGCTGAGAATTAACCGTATTATCCGAACTCTAAAAAGGAGTATATAAGATCTAACTAATACATTATAGAGAGTGAATCATACGAAAACATAACTTATCCTAAAATCTGGAAATAATTCTCCTCCATTAGATTAAGTAATATAGACGGATGTGATTCATGCGTACTTTCTTTTAATTTTTAAGTTTTAGGGGCAAAAACGTTATTTATCATGTTCTAATTTTCTTATCTCCCATGCTCCTGCAACATGCATGGCCGACTTCCAACTTTCAAGTATGTTCGATGGTTCTCTTCAATTGGATTTTGAATTTGGATCGTTCCCCAGCTTCTAAACCCATTCAATTAATTTTTCTGCTTGCTATGAATCCAATTCCAAGTATGTGGTTTCATTCTCTTTCGATTTTGTTTTTTCGCTATACTAAATTTTAGATTTGATTTCACCTTTTGAATCTCAATTGGCATAAATATGAGTGTGAATTGATCCTTTTTTTTGGTTGACACTAGTACAAAATACTTGTTTTACCACGGTTATTTTACATAGAAGACCACGGTTCATAACCGTGGTAAAAGTGGATGTGGTAAATCTGTTTACTACGGGTGTATTTTTACCACGGTTACAATTCTACCACGGTTGTATGAACCGTGGTAAATAAAAACCCCGTAGTAAAATAACACTTCAAACGGATTGTTAAACTCGTGATAATCTTGACTTAACCGTGGTAAATTTGAATGTGGTAAATTTGTTTGACCCGTTGTGAAATTGATTTAACCATGGTAAACTTGAGACGTAGTAAACTTGTTTAACCATAGTAATATTAAGGAAACGTGTTAAATTTGAATGTAGTAAAATTGTTTGACTCGTAGTTGTAATTTGATTTAACCGTTGTAAAAATTACCAATGCTCGGGTAGAAGCATGCCCAAGCTTTTTTTTATTTTGTCCACTAGGTTATGCACAATATAGCAAATGCTTAAATTCATCATCTTCTGAACAACCATCCAAAATATAATATATAAAATAATCATAACGTAATATCATGTACCACCAATCTCTCATCAATTCAAACATCTTCATACCATAATGTCATATACTAATAATATATATTTTTCTAAAATGTTGATAAACCTGTAAACTAGTTAATATTTTCTAAGGATATATATCACTAAAAACTATAAAAACCTTTGCACAAATGCGACCCACTCATCTCGAACTTTATCTAACTTGTCCTTTGAAAGTGGCTTCAACGCAAGTTGTACTAGTGTACTAGTGTTAGGTACTTCTACATATTCTCGAGGCACTTGTGAGTCCAGGGTTTCATTTTCTTTAGCAAAAGGTAAATCACCTGCCTTTTCTTCAGCTGCCTTGATCATCTGAGTGTATCACCATCTATTCCAACAGAATTCAAAACAAGGAACAAAACAGTACAACATAGAATACATAGACATTGTATTCTTAAGTTCAGATTTTCTTTTATTTTCTTGAAGATGTTTAGATGTTGCATATACAACAAAAATTTGAATTGAATCGTAGTGCTGAGAAATTCTTTTGGCAGTAAAATATGTGATATTACAGAGCATCAAAAGAAAAGGGCATCCTTGATCCTTTGCTCACAAGAGTATGAAACGAAATAAAATATTGGAAAGTGAAAAACCATATACCTCAAAGTCTTCAACACCCATTTTATGCCTTTGAAGTCTCATATATTCAGCTTCTTTCTTCTCCAGAAAATTCAATAGGTTACTATGATCTTCTTCAGAGACATCAACATCAACCAACTTCTTCTCCAACACACTTCGTCTGCTCAACAAGAAGGAATGAATAAAGCAGGCAACAAATAACCCACTTGAAGTTGCACAAACATAAACAAACTAATTTGCCTATGACAGGCATTCTTCTAACCAAATTTATCTAGCAACAAATAAACATTTCAAATGACATGTAAAGAAAACATTTACGTGCATAGATGTATCATGCAAGTGAAAGACTGAAAAAAATTGTTCATATGACCCATCAAAAAATTTGATTTAAAAAAAGAAAATACCTTTCTTTTCTCTCATGCAAATTCTTCATTTGCTCCTTGTAATGGTTCTCAATATACTGCTTTGCAACTTCAACTCTCTGCTTGGTAACATTGGATGGGCCATCATCATCAGAAACTAAATCCGATCCACTTTCATAAACGAATGAGTCCTTCTTCCTAGTTGAACCCCTCGATTTGTCACGTGGTTGAAGCTTCTGCAACCAACTCTTTGCTGAATCCATTATTTTTGGTTATTCCCCAACTTCTTGTTAGAACTCAAATGTTAAAAAAATTTGGCTTCCACAAAAATAAAGGAGCATCCAACTTTCCCTGATTCACTTGCATATGATCACATTAATTGTGACCAAACAACTAAATCAATCCTAAGATGCAATGCATCATCCAAATTTGCGAGATATCTATGCCAAAACCAAAAGAATAGAAACATTATTAGAAATCTCGACTTGCAATTCGATGTAGTGGAGGCATTAGCTAACAAAAGCAAATTTGCTTCTATAGTCAAATGCATATAAAATTCCTAACAATTTCCACATTCAATACAAATATGAAAAGATACTAGTTGCAACATTGTATCTAACAATTATGATTTGACAAGCATAAGGTCAAAATTCTAGAATTCAAGCATTCGAGCAACAAAATTACCGGCCTCCTTCCTCGACAATTCAGGGTGGCCGAGAGTTCTCAAGCCAGCCGTCAGCGGCACAAAACAAGTGAGATCTTGGGTATTTCTCAATTGAGAAATAAGATCCTCGAATTCCTCATTCAATTGAGAAATAAGATCCCCGAATTCCTCATTCAATTGAGAGCAACAAGTTCAAACTGATCAAATTTGGATCTCTAAGAATTACAAACAAGATGAACTAGAGGAGAACCTAACCTTTGTAGACATTGAAAAGGCAGAAAAGATATTGAAGAAATCAGAATTCGTTCTCCCGACTCCGTCGTTCCGTCTTGATTCTCTCTCTATCTGGTTCGAATGAACTTGGGCCTCTAGCAGCTCCACCAGCACCAAAATCCCAACCTCCTTCCTCGACCGCCCTTTAGACATTGAAATAAGAATTGGTTCTCCCGACCCCTTCGTTCCTTCTTGACTCTCTTTCTATTCGGTTCCAATGAACTTGGGCGTCCAGCAGCTCCACCAACACCGGAATCCCGACCTCCTTCCTCGAGCGCCACCGCCCTCGACTTGTAACACCCCCTTCCTACCCTGGAGATATTACCGCCAGTAAATCCCGATTAAGACTAAACCGAAGCTACCCAAGGCTTTAAACTGACTGAACAAACTAAAAACATTACAGCGGAATAAATATAATTAGTCTTATACGAACCTTAATTCAAACAGAATAAATAAATAGAACAACCTTCTATTTGAACAAAATCTTCATCAAGTCTTCCTTGAATTCTTAATTCTGAAATTCAGCTTCACTTTGAAGTAGTTCAACCATGATCTTTACTCAAGTATAGCCATAGGAAACCTTTCTTCAACTTCTGGAGCTTCAAACATCTGAATCCGCCTCTTGAATAAACTTCCAAGAAGAACATGACGTGTCGTAAACCAACGGTGGACACCAGCCAACCAAATAAAAGAAAAGAAGATGGACGGGTTAGTCTAATGAAAGACTAGCAAGCGGAGAAACTAACTTGGTTCTTATGGTTGTAACTAAACATATTGGCATCCAAAATCCGAATAGACTCGGATTATGATCCAATAGTTAGCAGTCTTATAGAGAATAAGAAGGAAACTTGCGTAATCAAGAGAGAGAACACCACCGCTTGTGGTTTCTTTTAAGAAGCATAAACAATTGTTGGGAACGCATATTAATCACATAACATTTTGAAAAGCCTCCATCGACTAACCAGATTGACTTAATCAACGTTTGATTAAGCATCATTCATATCCGGGAGCAAGAATGATTATCGAATAGACTAACCATTCGGGTACATTAATGTGCCCAACACACTTATCTATCATTACTCTCAATCTGTGCACTCGAACCATTTAATAGTTTTTTTGTAATTCGGCCAACAACTGAGATCAGAGGGCCTCTTTCATCCATGATCATTTACAACTGCTCGGCCAACAACCGAGATCAGAGGGCCTATTCCATCCATGATCCTTCAAATGTGCTCGACCAACAACCGAGATTCAATTGCACTTAGCTAGAGTGCACCATCGTTCTCCTTCAACGTGAAGCATGACATGAGTCATGACTCCAATATTGGGGTACGCTAGCAAGCTACGCCCCCCAATACAGATTTTGTTCTAAAGAGGTTATTGGAGACTCGGCTCCTACCCCTGGACTACCTATTTTTTTAACAATGTTTCAGCACAGGACCACTAAAGAGATGCCTTGGATTCTAAACTCCCATCTCTACCATCTTACTTCGCAACAATGTCTCAGCATGAGACAGCTAAACACACAAAGTCGCACAAACGGTCCTAAGTTCAGTTCTAGCGTAAAAACTGACATAACGACATGGTCATTATTTCTAACAAAATAACAACCTATCAAACTTTATTCAACACGCACATTATTTCCAACATGAACATCAAATGGAATTCAATTCCTCATTTAATAACCATAAAGCAAGAGAGATCCGTTCACTTGCCTTATAAGGCGTGCTCGAAGTCCCTACCAATTCCAACAGTAATCTTTATCATCCTTCTGACAAATATAACAAAAGGATTTCTTAGCAACGAGCTCACAGAAACACTTCTTAGTTGCATTCTCAACTCCTACAACTTCCTAATCGATAAACGATTTGATTTCCGAATATCGATATATATATATATATATATATATATATATATATATATATATATATAAATCCTTAGTTATCATGCTTCAAGGAGCCATTTTGGCGGAATTATAACTAATTATCCGCTTCTCTTTTGAAATAATTTTTTAAATAAAAATTGTTCCTTAGCAACAGTTCTTAAAGGTTACCAAATTTCAGATCAAACGGATTAACAATGGATCCTGAGTAATTATCCGAAATCCCTTACCTGCCAATCGGTATCCAAAACTTGTATTCGCTATAACTGAAGATCCGGACATCTGTTTCCCGAGCGGTTTGAACCTGTGGGACCGTATCAACGTCAAGATTATAAAAACCCTAAATTTAATTAGCAAAGCAGCACCGAAAGGCCCTTACGGTGGCTCTGCAACTAACCCGCTAATTAATTTCGATCGTATATACCTTCACTCGAGCCCATGGCTCGTTTGACTCGATCATGGCTCGATCCCCGAGCCCGAGGGTGGCTGGGCGTTGCCCGACAGCAGCTCCCATGGTGGTTGGTGGTCGGAGGAGCTAGCGATCGCCGGCGGCGACGTACGGCGAGGCGAAGAACATGACCGGCGGTGATAGATTCGAATCCTTCTTTGCTCCCGAATCCGACGTCGTCGTCCCGTCCCTCTTTTATAGCAGCAGCAGCGCCCAACAACATGGAGGAAGAAGAAGAAGAGGTGAGGTGGTGGTGGTGGGGGATGGAAGAAGGTGTGGCCGGCGGTGAAGAAGCTTTCTCCTGAGTGCGTCGTTCGTCCAAAAACTCTCTCGGTTCATTTCTTCGTTTGTTTTGAGCAAAAAGATAGACTTTGACCAAGTGGAAAAGATGTGCCGTCCCCAAACTCACTCCCTCTGGTTCCTTCTTAATTAAGGCAAGAAAGGCGGTTTACAAAACCAAACCCGTCTCGGAACGGGACTCGCGTTAAAGCGGTAAAATTATGTACCTCGGGTGGAAAAACTTACTAAACGGAAAATGTCCCGTAAATTATGTAGACCAATAAAATCAATTTTTCATGATTTTATCTTGCTATCCTCAATTTTTAAGGCTTCCGTTTCGTATTTTAAATCCCTTCCGATACATAATTAAAAAGACGGTTTATCCAATAAATATTCTTTTTCCATCGAAAAATCCTATAATTCACACCGATCCATAAAATCATTTCTTTGTGATTTTAGGATAACACCAACAATTTTCTAGGATTTAATCTCCAACAAAAATATTGGATTAAGCGTTAAAACAAACAAAAAGGTTAAAAGGATATCCGAGAAAAATTAAAAAATATCCTCAAAAACCGCAGTTATTACACGCCTCCTTAGCCGAAAATAACAAGCTAAGAACGAGTAATTTTTTGGGAGAGAGAGGGGGAGAGATAAGGTCACAAATCCTAGGAGAAATTAGGGACGAGGGAGACTGGCAGTCTGCAAGGGGAACTTCTAAAAACAACGTATTTATGGCGCTTTTGATATATAACGCTATCCGATTGTTTATTTTTATGGCACTTTAAAAAATGCTTTATTAAATATATTAATTCATTATTTTACTTTTTAAAAATTAATATTTTATAACATTTTATTTAAAAACGTCATCCGTATTTGATAATTTATGGCGCTTTTTATAAGCGTCATAATAATTCCGCCATATATATTAAATTTTGCACTAGTGTGTTAATGAAGTGTGTAAATTACTACGGGTCTTATAAAAGTTATGGTAATATTGATATACTAAATCAACTACTATATTTTTATTCTTATATTTACCATGCTTCGATTATACCCGTAGTAATTTTAATGATAAAAACACCATGAGTTTCAAAAGAACCGTGCTAATATTGCCAAACTAACTCAATTACTACAAAAGGGCATATACCCGTAGTATTTTTGTTCTTATGAAAGAACATGGGTATTGCATAAGCATAGTAAAAACAACCCTTAATTTACCATGGGTGTTGTAAGCGTGTACTATTATTGCCTAACTAACTCAAATAATACAAAAGAGCACGAAACCGTAGTAAAATGTGTGCTAAAAAAACCGTGGTAAAATGGTTGCTAAATTACCACGGTTCTCTAAGCACCGTACTATTATTGCCAAACTAACACAAATAATACAAAAGAGCACAGAACCGTAGTAAAATGTGTGCTAAATTACCACGGTTTTGTAATTAACCGTGGTAATTTAGTTGAAGTGTCAACTTACTACACCAAACACGGAACTGTGGTAAAAACAACCGTCCCAAAATCGCCTTTTTGTACTAGTGTGAAAGTGTGAATCGATCCTAAGTTGCAAGTATATAGTGCTTTCATATCATTTTTCATTTTACATTTTTGAAAATTGTTACAATGATGTTTAGATGGAAGATTTTTGATATGCACATAACATGCTCGATAAAAGTCCTAAGAGATGAGAGTTTGCTTCTGTGCTGAATTGGATTTTACGTGAACATATTATGCTGTTACGTGAACATATTATGTTGTTACGTGAACTTTATATATTTTTGTTTGAACCTTACATCGAAATGTGCATTCTTTTATTAAATTTGTGTACATTCACCCTGTATTCTAGGTCGTCCATCAAGTTCTATTGATTTGAGTGATGAAATGTCTTATGCTTGTAGTGTGGATAGTGTTGATGACATGATGATTTAGAAATACAAATTTAATTGGTTATCATTAAGTTCATGGTACATTATCTTGGTTATTTGTTTGTTGTCACCAGTAATAATCATGAGTTATAACTCCATTTTATTGCCTTTAGCATTGCTATTAAGTACGAAGATTAATTTTAAGCTTGTATTTATTTGCATATATGCAAGATTATTGGTGGTCATAGTAAAATTTGTCATGAGAGTGATCTATTGTGCTTGTGCAATCCTTGTAAATCTCTAGAATTTCAATGATATTGTACATGTTGGTTGTCCAACTACAATTAGTGTTGATACATTGCAAGTCACATGAAGATGGTGAAGCCTTGTTTTGAGGATGAGAGCTCTAAGTATGAGGAGTTTGAAAATTGGAGATGAAGATACATGTTAAGGTTGCAAACAATATCATCGTCCTTGATTGGAAAGCTCTTACGCAATTGAAGATGTGATGACCATAATTCAAGTCAAAGAGGGCATTTCAATTGAAATCCATGTGCTAATTTTTTTTCATACATGGTTGTCAAGTTGGAGTATGTTGATAAACTATAACATCAAGTATAAATCCTACACTCGAACTACTCAGTCACTTTAAGAGCCATATTCAGATCTTTGTGAATATCATCATCGACTTGGGCTATACCATCACACTCGATATGACACAATTGGAGACGTCTTTTCAACTCTCGAATTCTCGGAACTGATTTTACCTTTTTATCCATTTCAACGCTATAATGAACGATACATCTTCATTTGAGTTATCATTGAGTTTTTTTATAATTCATGTGTTTGATAAAAGGCACTTGTGCTTGTGGCCTCTTTTATTATGGTTAGTAGTTTAATTTGCATTTCATACTATATGTGAACACAAGTCTTAAATATTTGAATACAAAGGCTAAATATGTGAACCTACAACCACTATACATGAATATTCACAATTTTTGGTTCAATTTCATTTGTTTTCACCTTGCATGTATCAAGTTCTGTTACAGCCTTTGCTAGCATAGTTAACCAACAAAAATATAAATCATAATACCAAGCTTGTTATATTAATGTGCCTGAAATACAATAAAATAAGCATGAACATACATAATAAATATGTGAACGTGCACATAATAAACATGAACCTAACCAAACTGGGTGTCAAACTTCATATGTGAAATAGTTTTGTACCTTCTTACAAATATCATTCCAAGTCTTTCTATTTTTCTACTATCCCACCAACATAACTTCATCTCAGTTTGTTAGCTTAACATCAACCATCTAGATTCTATATCATCATAAATATCTAGTTATTTTCAAAATAATTGCTTTCTTCAATGTTTTCCATTCAAAATAGAAGTAGACCATTTGCATCCTCCAACTTTCTTTGGCTTTTTTTTTGGTTGAGTCGCAAGATCATTCAAAATTCCACCATCTTCTTCCAAACTTTGGTTGCTATTATCTCCAATATCTTCACCACCAACTAGTTCAACTGGATTGTAATTCTGGTCCTAACTATCATAATTTGATGACGCGCCACTTTTGCTTTCTATATTTATATTAAAAAAACAAGAAGATATAATATATTTGCTTGTTCAAACAATACAAACTTGTGGACAAAATACATAAACCTCTTAGTGTTATAAATGAACCTTTAAATAAAATACGTGAACACATATCTTTTCTATAGATTATATGAACCTTGTTGACATTTCAACATTCAAATTATGTTTATGAACATGTGAACAAAATAAATGAGCCTTTAAATGAAATATGTGAACATCTATAATAAATCACATTCAGACCAACAATACAAGTATTGAAAGTTTCGAAACAACTTAAATATCAGTTTGAATGTGTTAGAGAATAACACATTCTCTCTATATTTACAAACTGAATAAGATTTCAATAAGTTCAAACTTTCTATGTTCCTCTCAATTTGTATCATCACTACTCAGATCTCTACCACAAAACTCTAAAAATTCAGCACCCCCATATCTCCACTCCATTTTCTTTTAATTACTTTACTAATCATCACCTAAATATCAATTTAAGCACACAACCATGCACCCAAAATAAACTTTCTAGATTCCTCAGATCAATTTCTAGAATCAAAATCTGGTTTGTGTATGAACCCTAGAATCAAGAAATTCGAAAAAGAAAAGGTTTCTTACCTTGTTTGGAACCGGATTTAGACGATAATTGCTTGTAACCTATCATGGACATGATTTTGATCTTCAATTAAGTCTTTGAACGAAAGGGGAGATGGGAGAAATTGAGGGATTTCATTTGATTTTGGGAGAGAGCTGAGGAGCGTTCTATTTGGAGTTGGCTTGTGAAGATAGAAGGGTATTTTGAAAGCTTTTTAATGATGTTTACAAAAAAGCCATTAAAATTCATAAAAAAACAGCGTGTGTCCCTCTTTTTTCTTAGGGAAATTCCTTTTGGTACCCTTATACTTTTGACATTTCCTTTTGGTACCCAAAAAATAAAATTAATCCTTTTGGTACCCCTATGGTTTGTATAAAGTTCAAACCGTACCCATAATTGTTAAAAATGTTAACTTTTCTGTTAAATCTTACTTAAAAAAAATCTATTTCATCTTCTTCTCTCACGCGTCACAATCGAGATCTGAATCCTTCAAAATCGAGAAGATACGCCCGACGATTGCCGACGAAGGTGAGGTGTCGTCCCCTATCTCGAGACTCTCTACTCTGCCGCTCCGTTGCGTAGGAGAACGCGGTCGATGCGCTCCTCAACGTTTCAATCTCCTTCCGGTCCGGAATCCTCGACGCCCTCTCCCACGTCCTCCGCAACCACTCCTCCGCCGCCAACGTCGCAACTGTCCAGTCCTTGGCCAAGACGCTCTTCAGTCTTCTCGCCAACGAAAACCGCCGGAAGACTATCAGATCCAAGCGCAATATCCTCTAGAAGCCCTGTTTGGGATCGCGCTTTACCAGCCCAATCGGGTGAGCATCGTCGATTTGGGAGTCGTCCCCCGTTGTTCTCCTTGGTGGTTAAAGATAGCCGCGTCGGCTTGACGGAAAACACGACGGCGGGGATCATGCAAGTTGATCCGATGTGCTTGTGGATTTGTAGGGTGTGATTTAGTGGCGGAAGCGTTACAGGGATATTATGCTTGGGGATTTGATCGATACGGCGATGGGCTCCATTGGAATTCGCAGATGGTAAGTGATGCGATCTCTTTGTTGTTGAATCTGGTGATGTTCGGTGGGACGGGGTCAAAGAAGAGATCAGAGGAATTGTGAAGAAATTAGGGTTGGTCGTGCAATCTAATAGTATTCCATTAGAGTGCTGGTTTTGCAATGTAGTGGCCTGATTGGTCAAAGAAGAATCACAAATTTCAACGGAGAAGATGGTAAAATGGATTTTCTTTTATTTTTTAATAAAATTTAACGAAAAAGTTGACATTTTTAACAATTATGGGTACGGTTTGAACTTTATACAAATCATAGGGGTACCAAAAGGATTAATTTTATTTTTTGGGTACCAAAAGGAAATGTCAAAAATACAAGGGTACCAAAAGGAATTTCCCTTTTTCTTATTTCCCCACATTAATCTCAGCATTTCATTAATTCCATCTAACGACCCGTATTTATTTTCAGTTTTTAAGATAAGCCCCATATCGACTAGAATCAACCTCATACATTATAAAATAGAAACCATGTCTGTTGAAAAAATTGCGTCATGTGGCAATCCTTAAATAAAATAATATTACGTTCTTAATAATAAACATTATAATTACTTGATTATTCTTTCAATATATTCAATTTTTAATAATATAATAACTTGATCTACATGTTGATATTGTTTATGCATATTTTTCATTTTGTAACAAGATTTGAGATTCAAGTATATAAATTTTTTTATCTATATGGGGGTAATAAATTGATCTAATGTTTTTTATATTAAGGAAAATTTCGGTTGATACCCTCGAGTTTTTGGCATTTTCGAGTGGTGCCCTAAAAAAAAACTTATTCCGAGTGGTACCCCTGAACTATTACAAGAGTTCGGCTGGTGCCCTTACTTGTAAATTTTAATTAGTTTATAGCTAAATTAGAATGTTCTAATGAACAGAAAAATATTTTTGTATTTAATTTAAATTAAAACACAATTTTAATTTAATAAAAATGAAAATAAATCATATAAAAATATAAAAAAAAAATTTATATTATATATATATTTGTCTTGTGGATTTTATGTTGTATAATTCAAAATTTTTAAGTTAAAATAAAAAATATTATAATATTTATATTAAAATAAATATAAAGAAAGATTAACATTTTTCATGTAGATTTTATATAGCAATTTTGACAATTTTTTAAAATTGACAGAAATTAAAATTTTAATGTAACTCAAGAGTTAAGACTACCATAATGAAAGTTCTATTAGTTTTTGAAAAAAAATCAAATTTATTACATTAAAACCTACATGAAATTTTTTAATTATGTAATATATTTATTTTAATGTAAATATTGTAATATTTTTTTAAACTTAAAAATTTTAAATTATACAACATACACTCTACTTGGCAAATGTATATAAAATATTTTTAATTTACTAGTTTATATGATTTATTTTAATTGGTATTAAATGAAAAAATTTCTTTTAATTCAATTAAATACAAAAATATAATTTTTTTCATTAGAAAAAAAAACTAATTTAGGTATAAATCAATGAAAATTTACAAGTAGGGGCTCAAGTCGGACTTTTGAAAAATTTCAGGGCTACCGCTCAGAATAATTTTCTTTTAGGTAGCACTCGAAAAAGCTAAAAACTCGAGGGTACTAACCGAAATTTATCTTATATTAATTTTATTCATAATATTTTTTTTTATCTTTTAGCAAGAAGTATATAATTTTTTTTATCTATATGTTGATAAAATATGGGGTACAATCTTAAAGTATTTTTATAAATTACATAATTTTATTATGATATTACATATAAGTATTTTAAATTTTATATTAAAATCATAATATTATATAATCTTTAGTAAAATTATACTCACGCGATTCAACTAATTTTGCTAAATAAATCTTGTCGAATAGATCGTCGAATAGACTATGGGATCATTTAAATCTTTATATTCACTCTCTTTTTTTTTAAAACGATATTCAAATTTAAAAATTTCATCGTTGTCAATTGTTCTATAGAGAAAGGAAAATTTTGATTTTAAAAAGAATGAAACTTGTTAAAGGCACAAATTTTTAATTAGCCAGAATCTTGTTTCTTAAAAAAAAATAAGCCAGAATCTTTTTATTTTCCGTTTAGAAAACATATAAATGAATTTCTATATTAGTGAGAATCTTGTGTGAAGTTCCGGTTAATTTCCTTGCCTTAGGTAACCCGTGAAATATCTTCTCGTCCTTTTAAAAGTTTTTTTTTTAAAAAAAAGGAGAGTAAATTAATACTCCATTGAAGGCGGCATAAGATTTTATCAGGAGTTTGGCTTTCCAACTTGTCCTTGACGCTCTCCTCCACTTTTTTCGAGCCCCCAAAATCTCTATCTTCCTCATCTCCCAACGATTCTCTCCCAATTTGTTACCCCCCGAATCTCTCTCTTTCTCAGCGACTACCCCTCAAATAAATCCCATTTCTTTCTTCTTACTCCGTATTTATTTACTCTTCTCCTCTCTCTGTTTTTCCTTTTTTCGGGTTTCTTCGTCCATGCTGTGATTTCACAGTAACGACGATGGCAAACGATTCGTTACCGTCAACGCCTATCAAATACACTCGACACGAAACCCGCACTCACTTAACCACGCCTAACGGCTTTTCAAGAACCGTACGGATTTCCGTCACCGACGCCGACGCTACCGACTCCTCCAGCGACGAAGAATCCTCATCCTCCTCCTCCAAACGACGCCGTATCAAGCGCTTTATAAACACCGTCGCTTTGGAGCCCTGCGTACCCTCCGCCCCCACTCTCCCGGCGGCGGAGGCGCGTGCGCTTCCGAAGAGGAAGCGGAAGGCGGCGGCGGTGCCGGCGGCCGGCGGGAAGAAGTTCAGGGGCGTGAGGCAGAGGCCGTGGGGGAAATGGGCGGCCGAGATTCGAGACCCGCTCCGGCGCGTGAGGCTCTGGCTGGGCACCTACAACACCGCCGAGGAGGCCGCCATGGTGTACGACAACGCCGCCATCCAGCTGCGTGGCCCCAACGCCCTCACCAACTTCGCCAACCCCGCCCCTCCGCTGGCGGTGACCTGCTCCGTGTCTAACTCCGGCGACGACCAGCAGCCACTCTCCTCACCCACCTCCGTCCTCCAGTTCCGGTACTCCAACAACGACGAGGCCGAGTCCATCAGCCCGAGGTCCGAGCCCGACCCGGAGCCCGTAAAGGCGGAGAAAGATCCCGGCTTGGATTTCGATTTTGACACGCCCACCTCGCTTTTCCCCAATGAAATGTTCGCGTTCGATTCGACGGCGGCCTTTCCCACAGCCGAATTGTTCCCGGATTCGGATCTGTGCTTAGACCAACACCTGTTTATCGGAGATGATTTTTGTGATAATGATAAAGGAGGAATGCTTTTCTTCTCTTCAAGGGATGATTTCGAGATCGGACTATTGGACAGTTCTTGGCCTGGGGATATCGTTGAGTTATTCGGACTGTGAAACGCTGCGTTTTGCAAAATCGAGTAGTAGAGACTGAGACAGGTAGTACTCCGTATTATATATCTATTTTTGGTATTTCCCGTAATTTTATTTTCCAGAGTTTTGGTGTCAATTCATTTTGTAGGAACGAGTAGTATATTAGTAGTATAAGTATATATTGAGTGTTTTATTTTAATTTTTAAATTCGTTAATTACTTAGTTTGTAACGGCATAGCAATTACGAGTAATGGCATTATTATTATGATGATTCTATGTTTTTATTTTGAGTGAAAGATTATTGAAGTTGATCGATGTCACGTGATTCAATTCGAGTAGAAGATGTTGGAGAGCATTGAATCGTGTTTAGTTACGAAACCACAAGTATTTGACATATAGATCAAACTCGTCAACTTAAACTAATGTTTGATTTGGTGTGTGGGATCATTTAAGTATCACTGGAAGGGCTATAATAGCTAGTTAATGATGATTGCGACTCATTTGAAAATGACATGATGAGTGGTTTCCAATGTGAATGATCATTCCCTGTTACAAATTAAATCAAAAAAATTACTTATACCTGTTTGATTTATCTTTGCAAGTAAAAATGAAAATGGTGTAAATTATTTGATCGGAAAGTGAAAATGAAAAGAAAGGAGCTAGAGAAAAGGACAGTTAGGTAGCCACAAAGGCCCATATAGCTACGAAGACATTAAAAGATTGTTCCCTGGATGGAACTTCATGTGGTGGAGTTTCCATTCGTTTGGGATAAAAACTTCGTGTGGTTCAGTTTCCATTAGTTGGTGATAAAAATGGTACAAAGGGAATCTCGTGCTTTCAAGATAAAAAGGTACAAGAAGAAGAAACATTGTTTTTCCTTTCGGTTCGAACAAGCGAAAGCCACGTAGAGTGCGTCAAATCCGTATCCTTTTGATATAGACTCCGTATTTTTTGGGTCAAAGTATCTTCGATAAACAACTTGATAGATAAATGCTGGAAAATAGGTAATGTAAATGCATTTGATATGACTTACAAGGCTCACTTGACTATTTGCATAATGTCAAAAATCAAAATATTACTCCGTAGTTTTTTTTTTTTTTTTTACCATGAAAGACAAAACTGTTTAATCCCAAACGTGATAATACATTTATATTTGATTAATTACCTAATTTGTATGGTTTGTAACTTTGAATTGCTCAAATATTTTATAGTTAGAATTAGATTAGAAATATGAATGGATCATAGAAAGGCTCCAATTTAATTGACCTAAATTTAATAGTTAATTTTCAGGCCTGAAACTAGTTATGTAGACCTGGCTCGCTCTTTTTCAAAATTATAATATTTATTTTTACTATTATAATATATTTTATTATTAAAGAATATTAAATTAGATTTATATTAATGAATATTATTATCTAGTTATAGTTTTATTTTAATAATTATAAAACCGTTGATCATCTTAACTCGCTAAGTCGATCTATACATATATGAAATTGGTAATAATTTGATCCGATTAACCTATAAATTTTTACAATCCAAACACATAATCAACTGAATCTGAAATAACTGACCTTAAATCTATCCAAATTGACTCGATCAGCCAATTTACTTGTAAGTAATTTTTTTTTTTTTGATCGAATGCTTGTAAGTAATACTTAATGTGCCCTTTACAGTTATTAAATGCACCTAAAAGGTAATGGCTGCGGAGCATTCTAAAGAAAAGATTTCGATCTTGTCAGATTAGGGCGTGAAATTACAAATAATTAGACCAAGGGCACCGTGGGGAAAAATAGAAGAACTATAATGATTATGTTTGCGTAGATCAGTCCCCATGAATTGACACAAAATCACGATTGGAAGGTGAGTTCGATTGTTTTGGGACAGTTTAATCACCTGAGGCCCCCCTTGGGCCTTATATATAAATATAGAATAATAGAATAATTATCTTTTTTAAAATAGTAAATGTATTTTATAAGGAAAAAGTAGCATATAATTAGTTTGCTAAATCCCTCAATTAGTCATCTTGGAGCATTTTTTTTCAACAAATGAAATTATTTATTTCAAATACTGTACTATGATCAGATATATTCCACTTTAAAATAATTGGCAGATTAATTTTCAATTAAATTAAAAAATTATCCTATAAAATTATAATAAAATATAATCACACAAAATTATAACATGGAATAGGTATTTGAATAAATTTGTACAACAGGAGATTTAGACAGCATTTTATGAGTCAAATCCACACATTTGGGGATTGATTATTTCTACCCTTAGAAAACTTATTAGCATTAAATAGACCCATTAAAACTCAATCCGACTAAAATCACCTAAATTTTTTAGGCTAAAATCCGACTTAAAAATCAATAGAAATAGAAAGATTCGAATCCAATTGGATTGAAACCTAAATCCCGATTTGTTGAAACCAAATTGTAGAATGCGTCCAAGCGATTGTTAAATCTGAATCCAGATTTAGCGACCAGATGGTCACCAATTAGCGACCAAGTAGTTGCTAAAATCTGGGTTCAGATGTAGCAACCACTACTCAAGTCAAGGGAGTACGAATGGGGTCCAACATGGTTTGTAATTGAAGATGGTGTTTCAGCTGACAAAAGGGAAAAAAATCCGAATGGGGTCCAACAGAGTGGAAGATAGAGGATGGAGAAGAACTTCAAGACAAAGATGTACTTGAACAATGCCCTGGGATCTGAAAACTTATTTAAGGTGGTCAACTGCAAGACTGCTAAGTAAGCTTGGGATGCCATAGAACATATGCGTGTTGGAAGCCCAAATCTAAAAAAAAGTCACCATAAAGCTGCCAAGAAGAACTTCTTCAACTTTGAGATGAAGGAGAGTGAAACTATCACTTCTTACCAATCCATGTTTGAGATGTTGATAAATCAGATCAGTCATCTTGTAATTGGTGATGCTATCTTATAAGCGGGAAAAAAATTGTTGTGATTGATGGCCTTGGTCCAAAGTAAGTCGTTACCAAAGGACTTTTCAAAGAAAACTGTTTCACTAAGACAAGCACTCTTCATGAGATCTTTAGCAAACTCATTAACTATGAGCGTTATGACAACGCTACGAAAGTCGGATCCAGTAAAAATGAAGGAATTGCCTTATGGTGGAGAAGGCATTCAAAAATATCACTATTGGGAGTAATGAAGATGAAATCTAAAAGGACTCAGATATTTCCATCACCACCAACGCCATGAGATCTCTCTACAAAAGGGGCAAGAAACAAGGGATCCTAAAGTCTAGGAGAGATGAAACTACGAGAAAAGGGGTTTCAAGGAACTCACATGTTTCAAATATCAAGAAAAAGAGCACTATGAATAAAATTGTACCAAAGGTGATGACTCTGGGAATGAGAAGAAAAAGGTCAACATTACTGCGTGTGTGTCCTTGACTTTGATGAGGAACCAGAAAACTGGACAAATTCCAAGATACGTTCCATGACATTGAGGATTAACGAATCAGAACAAGAGGGTCCCGATCATTTTTTTGCAAATCTTGGTAGTGCTAATAAGTCTTATTTAATTGCTCTTGTTAAAGGACTTTTTGAAGGATCTAGACTCACAAGATGACTTAAATACTTTCGATGAAAAATGTTATAATCTTGAGAAAAAGCAATCCAAATCACCTCTAACTAGTATTGTTCCTTGTACCATTTGTGATGGTCTAAAAGGAGAAATAAAGTCTCATACTGAAACTAACAATGCTCTTAGGATAGAGATCTTTGATCTAGAATTGAAAAAGGAAGAACTAGAAAAGGAACTTGAGAAAAAGAAAAATATTGCTTGGTGTCCTATGATGTTTGGAATTGGGTATGTTAATGAAAAATTTGAATACCCCCTGATGACTTAACCCTAGAAGAAAAGATGGAAAGAAAAGCTAGGGAACTTAATCCATCAAAGATAAAGTTAGTCATCTAGAAGAACGGGTCAAAATTCCAGAAAGTGGTATTAATGAAAACCTGGAGTGGTACACTGGTAAAACTATCCATAAGATGTTTTTTGTCCAATCTCAGGGGAATCAGCCAAACGCTGCTTGTAAAGAGCGTGCGAACCGACCCGAGAAGGCTAAACAAGATCAGGCCGTCAAAACTTGATCCTCTCCATTGCATGATGAAGTGAGGGGGAACATCCACTAGATCCTTGATAGTGGGTTCTCTTGCCACATGACGAAAAATGAGAAAATTCTATCCTCACTTTAAAAAGAGGCCGGAGGAAGCATTTCCTTTGGCGACAAGGAACAAGGAGAAATCATAGGAATAGGCGGTATAGATATGAATAAACGAGTGAAAGTGAAAGATCTGAGCCTGCTCAAGAACTTTAGAGAAGAAAAATGGTAGGAATGAAAGGAAGAACAGAAGCTTGAAAAATATGGCACGTACTATGATGTTGGCAAGTAACTTGCCTCATTCCTTCTAGGTCGAGGCTATTTGTACTGCTTGCTCTCTTGGAACCATTCCTATTATGTGTGACAACACTAGTGCCATCATTTTTTCTAAAAACCATGTGCCTCATTCTTGGACCAGGGATATTGATATAAGACATCATTGCTTATGTAACAATGTTGAAACATGTTTCATTAATATGGATCATTGTAGGACTGAAAATCGAGTGATCGATATTTACATCAAGGCGTTGGATAGAAAGCCCTATGAGCACCTTTGATGTTACTAGGCATGATTTCCTTGGAATAAACAAGTCCCAGTCCTCTATTCCCTTAGTGCTTGGATAAAAAGGCACTACACCATTCCGTAGATTTAGCGACCATATTTTAGCGACCACAAAATATGGTCGCTAAGTAGCGACCATATGGACGCCAATGGTCGCTAATGTGGACGTCAAAACGGGAGAAAAAATAAAACCACATTAGCGACCACATGGTCGCTAAAAAGGGTGTCCACGCGGTCGCCAGGCCTATATAGTCGCAATAAGTGTGCGGGGAAATTTTCCGCCAACAATCAACGACCATGTGGTCGTTGAATGTAGAAACCACATGGTCTCTATATATGGAACCCATATCCGCGACCACATGGTCGCTAAACATAGAGACCATGTGGTCTCCACCACGCCAGCGACCACATGGTCGCAACATATAGCGACCATGTGGTCACTGACATGGATCAGATGTTTTGGCGGGCTACATCAATTTTGGCGGGTAATTTCCCACGCTTTTTGCGACCACTTGGTCGCTAAAAATAGTAGTTGGTAAAATTGCTGCCATTTCAGCATATATACCTAGGTTGTAAAAATTTCATTCTCATTCCGCTTCAACAAAACCTCATACATACATAGCTCTCTTCCAAAATATTCACAAAAGAAAGAAACAATCAATCACAACTCTGAATTGATTCTAGGAAGAAATTCCATCAATTTTTATCGACAACTTCACTAAAGGTATGTATTTAAAACTTATTCCTAATATTTCATACCTTCATTATATTGTTTTAGACAAATATTGTCGGTAGAAAGTTTTCATTTATATAATTATAAGAGATTGTGTTACAGAATTTAACCACATATAGCATATAGCAATTTGTTATGTTATATATATATGTGTGTTCTAATATACTGTATGTGGCGACCATATGGACGCTAATTAGCGACCATATGGTCGCAAAATATATAGTAGCGACCATAAGGTCGCTAATTAGCGTCCATATGGTCGCCACATTCAGGATAATATGCACTTGACTTAATTTAATTATACTCTTATATTGAAATACAGAAGAAAAAATGCGTGAGTGGATGTATGTGCGTAATATAGATGGTTTTTTGAACAACGAGTTTTTAGCTAGCGTAGAGCAATTTATCGAATTATGCAAATCTATGTCCTCCTATGACCATCCGAATTAAGGTGTCTGTGTCGGAGGTGCAAGAATAAGAAACTGAAATCTGTAGATGATGTGCTTTATCACCTTGTTAAGAAAGGTTTAGTTCCTAACTATTACCATTGGGTTTCGCACGGGGAGACAACTGAAATGTTCGCTGTATTGTTGTCCAAGTCTAGACAACATGAAGGTTGTAGCAGTACAGATCCAACACCACCAGTAAATGGTGGGAATGATAATCGAATGCAACAGATGGTATATGATGGTTTTAATGCCCGAAGTGATTACACTACTGAGGATCCCATGCAGAATGAGGATATAATGCGTGAGCAAGGGGAGCAATATTATAATGAAGCGCCCAATCCTGATGCACAATGTATGTACGACATGTTGACGGCCACAACTAGGCCTTTGTGGCTTGGATGTGATATGACTCAGTTGGAGGCTGCGACTGAGCTACTTAGCCTAAAGTCTAAGCTAAGGATGATGGAGCGCGGATATGACATGATCTCGGATTTTTGCGGACGCGTTTCTCAATCGGAGACGACATTACCAGTCACGTTTTACGACACGAAAAAATTGGTTGAGGGTCTCGGTCTTCCGTACGAGGCCATTGATTGTTGTCCAAACTCTTGCATGATATATTGGGGTGCAGATGCATAATACGCGACATGCATGATTTGTGACTATCCTAGATGGAAGCAAGGCAAGTCAAAGCTCGTTCCCTATTCTCGTATGTTTTACTTGCCAATAACTCCACGGTTGCAGAGGTTGTACACATGTGTGGTGACTGCTGAACACATAAGATGACATGCAGAGCACGTACAAGATGGGGTGATGAGACATCCATCAGATGCAGAGGCATGGAGACACTTCAATGTTGTGTGGTCAGATTTTACATCAGAAACACGAAATGTGAGACTAGACTTGTTCACGGACGATTTCAATCCGTTCGGGGAGTCCGGGCACCAGTACTGATGTTGGCCTGTGATTTTGACACCCTACAACCTTCTGTCGTCGATGTGTATGCAAGAAGAGGTTATGTTTCTGACAGTTATTTTACTTGGATCGAAGAGTCCGAAGCAAAAACTCGATGTCTACTTGCAGTCGTTGATAGCCGAGCTGAAGGATCAATGGCTTAATGGGGTGTACACATACGATTCTTGGAGGATGCAAAATTTTTTGTTGTATGCAGCTGTAATATGGACTATTAGTGACATCCCAGCATATTCGATGTTGTCAGGTATGTTGTTAATTTTACATATGTTAATGAATTTGAAACTATATATATAATAATCATGCATATATATGATTTGTGAAGTTTAATGTGTGATACAAAATATATGTTTGTGTAGGTTGGTGCACTTCTGGGAAATATGCGTGTCCTTATTGCATGGAGGACACCGATTCATTTTTCTAACACATGGACACAAAATGTGCTGGTTCGATTGTCCCAGGAGGTTTACAGAATATGATCATCGCTTCCGAAACAATAAGACTGATTTCAAGAAAGGTCGACGGGAGGATCGTGGTCCCCCGGTACTTCGTGACGGATACGAGATATTAGACCAGATAAACAATATGGGGTTGATGAAGATAACTGAAGTGGGAGCTGAGGAACACAATATCGTGGTCATTAGAGGTTCGGGTTGGAAGAAGAAAAGCATTTTCTGGGACCTACCTTACTAGCCTATTGTGTTGGTAAGACATAATTTAGATGTCATGCACATTGAAAAAAATTTCTTCGATAATGTTTTCTTCACCATTCTTGATGTTCCGGGGAAGTCGAAAGACAAGTGGTTGGCCAGAAAGGATATAAAGGAATTGTGCAAGCGTCCGGAGTTGGAAACAGATAAGGAGAACAATAGGTATCCAAAGGCTTGATATGCACTAGATCGTCATGAAAAACAAGTGCTTCTAGATTGGTTGAGATCCGTAAAATTCCTGGATGGCTACGTGTCCAACTTGAGCCGCTGTATTGACTTGCACAAGCTTAGACTCTTTCGGATGAAGAGCCATGATTGTCATGTGTTCATGAAAAGGTTGATGCTTGTTGCTTTTCGATCATTTCTTGATGACAAAGTCTGGGAGCCCACTTCTCAACTAAGTGCGTTCTTCAGGGACCTAACGTGTTATGAGTTGAAACCTGAGGTGGTTATGAAATTGCACAAGGAAATACCTATAATTTTGTGCAAGTTGGAGCGCATCTTTCCCCCTGCGTTATTTGATTCAATGGAGCACTAGCCTATTCATCTGCCACGGGAAGCTTCACTTTGTGGCCCTGTCAATTATAGATGGATGTATACAAAAGAAAGGTACGTACAGTTATATGCAGTTGTACGATTTTAGATTTATATAATTAACTTGTATAAGAAATAATGGTCTTCAATGTATATTGTAAGCTCCTAAAAAGGCTGAAGGCCTCAGTTGGCAACAAAGTGCACGTTGAGGGGTCAATTTGTAGTGCCTATCTTGTTAAGGAGACATCCACATTCTGATCGTCTTATTTTAGATCACATGTCGCGAGAAATCATATGGATATTGCCCGCAGCGTGAGTTGCACACTTCCATTTGGGCTTGATCCGGGCGATTTGTCTATTTTCACAACAACTGGTCGAACCTTGGGTAGCAGATCAACTGGTCGTGTCCTTACAGATGATGATTTCCATGTGATCCAAACTTACATACTCATGAACTACGTCGAAGTGGAACCCTATATTGAGTACGTTTCTATAATCTCAACTAATTAATATTATATATATGATTTGAATAAAGTAGGGGTTCAATATATAAGTACGTATTTCATTCAATTACTCTTTCGTAGGTACTATTTGACAAACTTCGTGCGGCCGTCAAATCCAACAATACTCGATGCTGAAGAGCAAAATATTTTGGAAAGACACTTTCGCCTCTGGTTCTACTCCCATGTAAGGATTTCCTAAATTAATTTCAGTTTAATTTCAAATTGTATATATGTTGATTCCCAAATTGTATATATTATATATGTGTTGATTTAAAATTGCAGGCTGACAGTCCAGCAATTACAGATCCTAACATTGCAAAACTTGCTCGCGGACCCTCTAAACAAGTGAGGACATGTCCTGGTTATTTTGTGAATGGTTACCGAATCCACACGCATCAACCAGGGCCACTGATAGTAGTGGAGTTTGTGTTCTAGGACAAAGCTTCGGCACGAACGAGGAGGAATTTTATGGTGTGCTAGAGGAAATCATTGAGTTGAATTACGTATCTCCAACAGTAAAGCGCCCTATTGTCTTTAATTGTTCGTGGTTTGACACTAGAAGTCGTGGAGGAACACTCATTCAACCTCACCTAAAGCTTGTCGATGTTCATCGACATAAAATGTTGAGAAAAAAAGATCGTTACATATTAGCACATCAAGCCACTCAAGTTTATTTCCTCGATTACCCAAAGATGAGGCGTGCAAATGCTGAATGGAGAGCGGTCTGTAAAGTGAAGTCACGTGTGTGGCCGATGAAGGTATGTGTGTAGACCCTCATGAGAGTGGTTCCAGGGGCGTTGCCATTGAAGAGGCATTTGGACATGATTCTTCCCTTCCACGAGTTATCAACGACACACAAGATAATTATCCACTTGGTCCGCTAAATGACCCAAACGGAGAGGATCATGTCATTGAGGAACAAGCATATACGTCTTGCGAAACTTTTGAGGGGGAGTTTGAGACTGAGACGGATACAAATGAGGAAGATATGTAATCAGAATACTATTATTGTATTTTCATTGAATTTTCTGCTAACATTATTATCATTTACTATTCCGATTTACTGTTTTCTATCACTATGCTCATAATACTATTAGATAATACTATTCGGATTCACTATTTCCTATTACTAGGCTGATAATACTATTAGGATAATACTATTCAGATTCACTATTTTCTATTACTATGCTGATAATACTATATGGATGACACTATTCAGATGCCAACATTATCATTTACTAGCTAGATTGACGACAAAAGGCATGCATGCACATCACAAGTCTTCCATCCTCATCTCCATTTCGACCTATAAAAGGAGACTTCATCTCCTTCCAACATACATTAATCATCCATCCTGCTCATCTCCAACTCCAAAACATCAAACCCTCACCTAAAGCTTCGATTCCATCTCCAATTCATCCGATCAATGGCTCATCAAAGAAGAGCGTGTTATAGGCGCACGATCGCTTTTGCTCCAGAATTCAGCGCGCATTTCAATTTTATTTAGGATTAGCGACCATATGGTCGCTAAAAAGAAATTTATGGCGCTAATTCTGAAATAATTGGTGGGAATTCTGAAATTCCGAGTCGCCAATGTGCTGGCATGGCCCACTTCCCCTTCATTCTCGCAAACTCCGCCTCCCTCCCGATCTCTCAAACTCCTCGCGAACTCCTCCTCATCCCGCCTCTCACGCCACCCCCCCCTCCGCCTCTCGCGCCGCTCCTCCTCCTCCGCCTCCGTCCTCCTCCTCTGCCTCGTGGAGCCGCTTCCCTCACACCATCGCCCGTCACGCCGCCTACGTCCCTTGCTGGGAAATTAGGAGCGGCGACCGCCTGATCCCTCGCAGCGCCCGCCGCCTTCATCCTTCGTCGCGACGCCCGCCTTTAGCTCGCTGCTAGCCCACCAGTAGCCTCGCCGCCTCCTTTTCCGGGTATTTATCGAAATTTGTTCCTCTTTCGGTTGATTGAGTATTTCCGTTGAATTTAGGGTTTGAGATTTGGATTGAATTTGTAGTTTATGATTAAATGAAATTTTAAATTTAGAGTTTAGGTTTTTTAGTGAATAAATAATTATATATTTTTGAATTCATAAAATATTGGACAAAGTTAGATGAATTTGGAAAGAATTTGATTGAATTTGGATAGAGTTTGAATGAATTTGATTGTTGTTGTTGAATAAATTGATTGTTGATTTGGTACAAATTAATTGAGAAATTGCCTAAATGTGGATTTGATTGTTGTTGCTGTTTCTGTTGTTGTTGCTGCTGCTGCTGTTGTTGTTGTTGCTGTTGCTGCTGTTGTTGTTGTTGTTGTTGTTGTTGTAGTTGTAGTTGTTGTTGTTGTTGTTGTTGTTGTTGTTGTATTTGGAGAAATTTGGAAAAAAGATTGAGAAATTTGAATTGAAGTGAAAGTTGTTTGTTGTTGTTGTTGAACAAAATATAATTGTTGTTTTTTATTTGGTTAATCTCGTTGTTGTTGTTTATGTTATTATTATTGTGATTGTTGTTTTTTAGTTGTTTTATTATAGCCGGATCACGTCGACATGCACGAGCTCCTCGTCAAGACGAGCCGAGCTCGTCCGAGATATCGAACGAGGAGAACTCGTTCATCCTAGTACAGAGGAGCCGAGCACCCAAACGGAGGAGTCCAGGGCCGCTACTCCCGCGTCCTCATCGGGATCGAGTCGAGGGCTCGATCCCAATCGCGTTTGGGATCTTTCCATTGTCGGCGGGTGGTATGTGCAAATCCTTTTTACCATATATTGTTTTAGATTCTTATGGTACCTTTAAATATGTTATAACATGTTTTTCTAAATTTTGCATCTTGCAGCCGTCGAGCATGGTGTCGCGGTGGTCGACACAGATCATACAAGGCCAACCCGACGATAAGGCATCAGAGTTCGACTTTGCCTCTGCCGCATTGAAGACTAGTTGGTTTGAGTCTTGGAAGGTAAATTATATTTAATTTGCATTTATTTTTACAAATTCCGTATTAATTAATTACTTTTTTAAAATTATTGTTTTTTGGATTTAATTAAACGCACTTCTGATGGGATCCCTCCCAGCCGAGAATGGACGTCGAGTCAGTCTGGTTGTTGTGGGAGAAGAGAGCCAAGAAGAGATACCACGACTTGATCGGGAAGCACCGTCGGGCCGTGACGAAGTCGAATTTCATCTAGTCCGCCACTTGGGAGAACTGGAAGACGACACATTGGTCCACGGAGGTGTTCAAAGCCAAGTGTGCGCGCCGGAAGCAAATCCGAAATGTCAATCCGGCGAACCACAATAGCGGTTCGAGGTCCCACCTCGACACCATGCGTCGAATGGTACGTATGTTATTTTAATTTGATTAAACTTAAATTAAGTTAATTATTCTTAATAGTTCGTAACACGCTTGATGAATTTCGTAGGAAGAACAACGGGGTCGCCACATTTCGCCTCTCGAGCTTCTCATCGAGACGCACACGCAGGGCATCGATCGACATTTTATAGATGAGCGGTCGGCCTTCATCGATAATTATTTTACATGTTATTTAATTTCGTATATTATTATTTTTATTTATATTGTGTACATATTTTGTTAGGCTTGGACCCAAGAGATCCTCTCCCAAAGGTCCTCGGAATCAGGCACCCTGCCATCCTGTCAAGACGAGTGTGATGCCTTTTTGATGGCCGCTGGGGGTGGACCCGGGAGGCGTCGTCTTCGGCCTTTGCAACGCCGCCTCCGAGTTTTACGGCGAGCGATTAACGGCGTCGGGTGGCAGAATTGACGCAGGAAAACATCGGGCTTAAGCAAACCGTGGAGGACCTACAGAGAAGGATGCGCGAGGTCGTGGCGTGGATGCACCCGATGCGAAGTGGAGGATTCGACCTGCAGGTCGGGGGGTCCTGCCAGATCGGTTTCGACGGGAATGACCAGGACGCGGACGGCTCTGGCGAAGCCGGCTAGATTAGTGTTTTTTTGTAAATAGTATTAAATATTGTAAATTACTTAAATTTATGTAAATTAATGAATTTATTTAAATTAAAGAATTTATTTAAATTATTTAAATTAATATAAATTATTTATATTAATTCGTAAATATTTTTTTAAAACAAATAAGTTGGCGACCAAGTGTTCTCTAATTGCAAAAATGATCGTGCACTCCTAGGCGCACGATCGTGCGCTTTGCTCTCAGATAAAGGCTATGCCGTGTGTTCTCTTTGTGCTTTTAGCGACCAGCTCGTCGCCCATTCGCGGCCGGTCGCCATTTTTTAGCCCCTATTAGCGACCAACTGGTCGCTAATAATGGCGACCACATGGTCGCTGTGGTCGCAAAATGGTCGCCACATTGTTGGCGACCATGGTCACTATTTGGAGACCATATGGTCGCTAAATGAAACGACCATATGGTCGCCATGGTCACTATATTTAGCGACCACATGGTCGCCAAGTTGTTAGTGACCACAATTAGCGACCACGATATGGTCGCTAAATGCATTTAGCGACCAGATTTTGCATTTAGCGACCAGAGATATGGTCGCTAAATTCACCTTTTTTGTAGTGAGGTAACATCTCTTAGGGAACAACGCATTTGTTACCATCTTTCTAATGGCTACTACTTATTGCTCTATGCTTTTGTCTTTTTATCTACATTAGAAGTTTTGAATTGTTGCATGTTCAAAAGTACTATGAACTAGAATGATCTTATCTAAAAGATTTTCTTTGTCCCAAAATAACTAGCATGATTTATCTTAACCCTTGTTACAAACCGAAATGATGTTTGGTTATAAGACCATCCCAAGCCTAGTCCAAATAAATGCTCCCAATGAACCCCTTTGTTTGTATCCCCTTAAGCTGGTAATAATTATCTGGATGTCAAAATTTTCTAAGCCTTCTTTTGTGCTTGGATATTTTTTTACAAATTTTTTCTTGCCCCTTTGCTATCCAAACTAACTTCTTATCCACTCATGGTAACGAGGAGGGGGAGGGGGCTCAAAGGGAACATGAATCCAAATTTTGATGGTTAGTGTATAAGAAAAAAGGTTGAAGAAGAAGTAGTGGGTGAAGAAGAAGCTCTCACAAAAAAGGTGTCTAAGTGGGTAAAAAAAAAAAAAAAGGAAATTCATCAAGTTACTTCTGCATTCTAGGAAGATCTATAAGCACACTTAGGAAAGGAGTTTGGCTTTCCCTTGGATATGAGTAATATCTCGATGATGAATTTCCAAGATGGGCCAAATGGAACTACGACAGAGAAGACTGCCAAGAAGGTTGACGATAATTCTTCTATTGACGGAAGTGTTTATGCCCAAATGTTACTTGAGCTTCAATATATTTTCTTCAAATGGATGTCATCAATGACCATCTACCTATGAGAGACCCACTCCGTGGCACTAAAGATCCCACCTCCTTCAAACTTTGAGTGGAACTCTTGTCGTTATCCTACTAGTCACCCCCTCTCAAAAATATTTTAAGAACTTTTGAATTTGGTTGTTTGATGTTTATTGTAGTTTCTTTCGATGAAGTTTCCCCATGAAACAATATGATGATGTGATAATTTTGTTTTTCATATGGATGTTTCTAGTTCAATTAAGCTTGGCGATTTCTCTGTGCTTTAATTGTTTGGTCTAACCATTTGATAATGCCAAAAGGGAGAAGTTAGGAAAAATGTAAAGATGTGTTCTATCCAAGGAAATACAACGAGTGAAATTTGTGATCAACGGGTGCTCCCTTGGATTCAATATCTTTTATATTACTTTGATAGTATCGTGCACTTGCGGTCCTATCAAGTTTTTGCCGTCGTTGTTGGGGAGCACAATTGACATTTATTGAGTATTAATTAGTGAGACTAGATCTTTTATTGCCTTTTTAAAAAAAACTCTAATCACTCTCTTGTTCTTGTTTTTCTTGTTTTTTTATCCTTGTTGCATGCCCATTAATCGAATTCTTAGGGAGTGATATACACAATTATATTGTGTATTTAGGAGGAGTTTTAGCATGAGTTTATGGTGTTTTTAGGTATTTTATATGCTATCTACAGCTAGGAAGAAGAAGACCCGAAGATGCATATTATTGGAGTTTTAGAGCTGGATTGAAGAGAAGACGGAGATTTGCGTTTTGCTGCTGGCGGCACCCGCCGCTAGACCGGGGGCACCCGCTGCCCCGGTCAACGCGGAGATCTTTTGAGCGACACGTGTTTTATTTTTATTGGCTCTTCTTATGTTAGCTTTAATCCGAGATATATGTATTTTTTGATAGACTTTTTAGACCTAGTTTGATATATTAGGTTTTAGAGAGTTGCATCTCTCATTCATACACTATTATCATATTTTCCATTCAGAGTTTTTAGTTTTTCATGGAGAACTAAGCTCTTTTGCTTAGTCAGACAGTTTGAAGCTTCGTTTTGACTTTCAGTTGTGAGATTTCTACTCTTTATCTATTGCATGGAATTATTTTTCTCTCTTGTTTGAATTGTTTATGTGATTGATTTCAGCAATTTCTAGGGTTGTTGTTATTAATTCTCAATTGCTAGATTTAGAGAAATTACTGGTTGAGTTTTCTATTTCATAGTAGCAAACTACATTGTACTAGTATCTGGTTGTGCTAGTCTATTGTAGAAGAGAGTTAAATTGCATTCTAGTATAAAAGCTGGTTGTTTTATGCTAGATTTGTATCCTGATTATATTCCTATTCTTCATGCTGCTTTTGAATTGAATCTTGATAGTTTCAGGATTATTCAATTAGTTAGGATTGATAGTATCTGGTTGTGCTATTAATTATCTTTGAAAAGGAATTGGAATTCCATATGCATGCGATATTGAGTGAATCTATGATCAACTTGTCATACGAATGTGGATCTCTGGTTGACTAAGTGTTTTCCCTAAATTGATAAAAATCCAAACTTTATTTGCTTTGCTAGTTTTTGCATGCTCAATAGTTAGTTTAATTCTAAAAAACCCTTTTACTTTAATTGACACAAAATTTACATAGAAAGATAAATCTCCTCCCTGTGGATTCGACCCTTACTTCCCTAAGACTACAGTCTTTAGGTTGTTAGGACTCTTTTGCATAGCCGTGATTTGCACGACCATTTCACCCCTATCAGGGAGCATCTTCAAGAAGGGATCCCCAAGATTGAAAAGACCTTTCGTGCAAGGAGGAAGCTATAAAGAAGCAAGGAACCCAAAAGAATTCTCACCCTTCTTCAACAATGGATGATGATGAAAGAACCGTTGAGGATTACATTTCACCAAACAACTATGGCATTCATTCGGGAATTTCAAGGCTAAATTTGGATGCAAACAATTTTGAGTTGAAACCGGCTCTTCTCATCATGGTGCAACAACATCAATTCTCGGAATTTCCAACCGATGATCCAAATATTCACCTCTCGGTATTCTTGGAGATTTGTAACACGGTGAAATAAAATGGAGTTGCCCAAGATGCCATCCGACTAAGATTTTTCCCTTTATCTCTAAGAGATCAAGCAAGGGCTTGGCTCTACACCATCTTGGAGAATTCAATCACAAATTGGGAGCAACTCTCCACCGCTTTCATGGTCGAGTACTTCCCACCAAGCAAGACCACTGCTCTAAAAAATGAGGTTACCTCTTTCCGCCAAAAGGAAGAGGAATATTTCTATGAAGCTTAGAAAAGATTTAAGGAGCTCTTGAGGAAGTGCCCACACCATGGCTTTGAGAAGTGGTTTCTAGTTCAAGGATTCTACAACGGGCTAACCCATTCATTAAAGATGGACATTGATAGTGTAGCGGGAGGAGCTCTCATGAGAAAAAGGATCCCCGAAGTGTGGGCATTGATTGAAGAAATGGCCATCAACCACCCAAAGTGATCCAATCCAAGGTTTGAGCCTAAGAAATCTCCCGGAAGGTATGACGTCGATACCTTTGATCTTTTAGCAACTAAATATGATGTGCTGTCATCTAAGTTAGATGCACTTAATAAGAAACTTGATGCTATGAATGTGCATGCTAATGTAAATAATATTGGTGTCAATAATCCTTGTGAAATTTGTGGTATGGTTGGTCACCTTGCTTTGAATTGTCAATATGTGAGTCCATCCTCTTCCTCACAAGAATCATCCATTGAGCATGTTGACTACCTCAACCAATCAATATCAAGACCTCAAAATGACCCATATTCCAATACCTATAATCCCAGTTGGAGAAACCATCCGAATTCTTATACCGAAACAACCAAAATTCCATTCCTCAACCCCCTCCAAGGCAACTTCCTGGTTTTAACCAATGTCCTTATCAAACTCCACCTCCTTAAAAATCCAATCTTGAACTCTTGATGGAAAACTTCATAACATCTGAAGAAAAACAAAATGATGAGTTTAGGAACCAATTTGGGCAACTAAAATCCAAGTTCGATGCTTTAACAACTCATAATAAGATATTAGAAACTCAAATTGCTCAACATGTTGCTAGCTCTTCTTCTAGGTCTCAAGGTCGACTTTTCGATCAACCTGAGCCTAACCTAAGAGATTGCAAGGCAATTAAGCTTAGGAGTGGAAATTTTTTGGAGGATCCTAAGAGAAAAAATGTAGTAGATGTTGAAAATCTATAAATGGAAGTTTCATTATAAGAAGAAAGTGACTAATAAGAGAAGAGAAAAGAATAAAAAAGTAATAAAGAGGAGGAAGGTGAGAAAGAACCTAAGTATGTGGCACCACAACCCTACAAACCACCTATCCCCTTTCTTCAAAGACTTCAAAAAGCTAGGTCAGACAAAAAAAATTGGGAAGTTTCTTAAAGTGTTGAAAAAGTTAAATATCAATATTCCCATCATTGACGGCCTTTCCCAAAAGCCTTCATATGCCAAATTTTTGAGAGAAATCTTATTTGGAAAAAGAAGGCTAGATGAATTTGAAATTTTGGCCTTAAATGAGGAGTGTAGTGCTATTCTTCAAAACAAGTTATATCCTAAGCTTAGGGGGCCCGGTCATTTCTCCATACCATGTTTGATTGGTAGTGCTAGTTTTGAAAATGCTTTATGTGATCTTGGTGCTAGTGTGAGTGTGATGCCTTTGTCTATTAATGATACGTTAGACATTGGTGAATTAAAACCCACCAACATGTCTTTATTTTTAGCGGATCAATCCATTCGGCATCCAAGGGTCATCCTAGAGGATGTTTTCATCAAGGTAGGCAATTTCTTTATCCCGGTTGATTTTGTTATTTATGGATGAAGATACCAAATTACCCATCATTCTTGGAAGGCCTTTTCTTGCTATGGCGGCCGCCATTATTGATGTGAAAAATGGAAAGCTTTACTTGAATCTTGGGGAAGAAAAGGTTGAGTTTAATTTGCTAAATGCTACTAGACATCCTTCTTTTGAGCAATCTTTGTGAAGAGTTGATCTTGTTCACAACCTAGAGAAGAAGGATTTTATGAACTGTTGCTTGTAAGATCCGCTTGAAAGATGCTTGGTGAGATCCGAAGAGCTTAATCATAAAGGTTTGAATGTAGCCTCAAGTGCTCAACACATTGAAGAAAACTTGAAGACTTCACCTCAATTGTCCAAAGTTGAGAAGCTTGAGTAAGGAACAAAAGTATGTATACTTTGAAGAGAAGGATGCACCCAAGGTGAAAATAAAACAACTTCCTTCCATTCTAAAAGAAATGATGAAGGGTCAAAGCGCACAGAAGAAAATAAATGATGACACCAAACATCAAACCATCCTTATATTCAAGAAAGGAGACCAAGTAATGCTTTTCCATCACCGTTCAAAAATGTTTCCAGGTAGCAAGCATACAAGGTGGTCTTGGCTATATATGGTGTATCATGTTTGCAATGGTGGGATGATTGAGTTATGGCACATGAACTCAAGAAAATTTGAAGTTCAAAAAATCCGACTCAAGTACTACATGGTTGGAGATCCGATCAACAAGGGAGTCACCTTCCCCCTTTTCAGTCTGACGACATGAATGAAGAAGGAAGGTCTAGCTAGACCTTAAATGGCGCTTCTTGGGAAGCAACCCAAGATCTAAGCAATGATTTGGTAATTTCACTCTCCCTTCACTTTAGTTTATCATTGAGGACAATGCATATTTTTAAGCTTGGTGGAGGGAGTGAAAATTACATTGAAATGCAATTTTTCTATGTTTTTAGTTTTAGTTGCATTGCATTTGCATTTAGTTAGTTTTGCATTAGCTTATGTTCATGACATTTTCATTGCATATAGTTTAGGCCTTTTGATGGATCACTTAAGTTATTTCATTTGAAATATTTTGGTTGTCAAAATTGCAAAAAATCATGAAGCAAAATTTAAAATCTTGAATATGTGTGACTAATTGAACTAGGGATGCCTGTGGTTATCTCTTGGATTTAGAAAAAAAATTAAATTCATGAATATGTGTGACTAATCGAACTAGGGATGCTTGTGGTTATCTCTAGGATTTGGAAAAAAATAATTATATTCATGACAAAAGCCATGAGTTTCTCTTTGGGCCTTAGAGCAACCCCAACAGGTTCTCCAAATATTTCTTCAAAATGGGGAAACAAAAGCTATTTTCTCTAAAAATATTTGCTCTAAGTCCAACAGCTTCTCTATTTTAGAGAATGCAGCATTTATTGTTGTATAATAATTTATTTATTTATTAATCAAGCCAATCAAAAATCATTTTTACACTCTCTCTCCATTATAGAGAATTGTCTCATTCCCTAAATTTAGGGAAGAGACTTAATATTTTTGCCTCCTTCCCCATTATAGAGAACAAGATGGGGAAATTGTTGGGCTAAAAACATGTCTTTGCTTCCCCAAAAATTCAATTTCCAAGAATTTGGGGAAGCTGTTGGGGTTGCTCTTAGGACTTGCACTTCATGAGTCCTCTCTCTTTTCATGTGTGATTTCTCCATTGAATGTTCATCTCTAGAATTTGCATTTATAGCTATTTTTTGAGACCACGTTTTATACTATTGTACATGCACAAAAATGATTGAGGCAACTTTCTTCGATAACCCATTTTAGCCATACCGACCTCTTACATTTAATCCCTTATGTTTATCCCCCCCCTTTAAGCCTATATTAGCTTATTCTTTTTAAGAAACACAAACCAATCCGAGCCTTAAATTATTAACCCTTTGTCATTTCGAAGAATTAAGAAAATTCTATATTGACTTGCTTGTGTGGTTAAAAGCTAAGCTTGGGGGAATTCAATGTAAATGATGGAAGTGTAAAGTGTTTGGTTGAAAAAAATGAGAAAAGGAAAAAGACCACTTCTCATATTACTTTGAAATTGAGTGCATGCATCAAAATGTTTGTACCTCAATAAAACAATGATCTGAAGTGTGAAAAAAAAGGAAAGGAAAAGAACAAGGAAGCAAGAAATGAAGAGAGGTTGTGATATATTTGTTGTCTTGTTAGTGATATGAAATTTCAAGGATTGGTTTAGCAAATATAGAATTCTTCCAATATTCTTTGGACTGACACCACAAGCCCAAATATAATCCCTACCCTTTCTCATTACCGTAACCCTGTTATAACCGAATAAAAGACCTCTTGATTTGTGTAATGTACATGATTTTTAGTGGTGGAGAATTAAGACATTGATGCAAGCTTATAGTAGATGACTTTCTTTGTATTGAAAATGAGTGAAACACATCCTTCAAACACATTAGAGTGAGTGGATCACATTTTTTCCTTTTGTGAGGTCCATGAATTTTTATGCTAGCCTAATCTCTTGAATGACCACTTGCTATCTCCTATGATTTCATTCATCACATATTTAATTGACATTACAAAATCATGTTTGTATTTCTTTTGCATGGAGACAACCTCTATATTTCGTTTGGAATATCAATCCTTGAATGAACATCCTTGGTTGAAGACAAGCAAGATCTAAGTTTGGGGGAGTTTAATAACATGTGTTTCTAACACCTTTTATTTGATTAACCCCCATTTTTGTGCATAAAACATACAATTGCATGATCATTTTAGCATCATTATTGTTGTTTGTTCGAATATTTTCTCTTGTTTGCTTTTGGTTTTGTAGGTGCAAGAATTTGGATTCTTCTAGGATCAAATGGGCTAAAATGGACTTCAATTCAAACAAATAAGAACTCAAGCGATTCAACTTGAAGATTTAATGGAGAAGAATGAGTTACACAAGCCATAAAAGCTAAGGAAGCACTCATATCCAATAAAAAATGTCAAGATGTCTTCATAGGACATTGCATGAGGTGCTCATGCTACTCAGCATGCCCATGCCAAGAACCAAATGCCCAATTTCTACATGTTGTTTTCGGCATGGCATACTCGTGCCAAACGACATGGGCATGCAGCTTTCAGCAAATCTCCTAATGGAAGAAAGAAAGAAAGGGAGAAGAGGAGATAGAAAATCTCCCCCTAAGGCCGACGGAATTGCCTTTGGGCCAAATAACCAAATAAGATAGAATATTTCATTATGACGAATTAATTAATTACCAATTTTTAAGAAGATAAAATCTTACCGTAATAAAAACCGTATTTAAAAAAAATAGAAAAATAAATAAAAATATCTTTCTTATAAAAAATAACTTAAACAGATAATTATTAATATTTTATCCGCTCACACTTCCCAAGAAAATCTATGTATCTATAACTATATATTAAAGTTGTCCCTTTTCGAGCCACTAGAACGATTTTGGCCCCACCTCGAATTTAAGAAATTAATTTTATTTCTATTATTATAACTTCTTTCTATTAAATTCTTTTTTAACTATTTAAAGTTATCTATAACATCAAACAAATATCTATTCAATATAGTAATATCTTTTGAAAACTTCCTTGTACAAGTATTTAAAATTAAAG
This sequence comes from Fallopia convolvulus, assembly GCA_964016875.1. Classification (NCBI taxonomy): domain Eukaryota; kingdom Viridiplantae; phylum Streptophyta; class Magnoliopsida; order Caryophyllales; family Polygonaceae; genus Fallopia; species Fallopia convolvulus. The sequence continues at coordinate 12,261,222 of OZ024724.1, read as the reverse complement.
ATAAGATATTTCAAAATAAATATAAATCTTTTATCATAAATCTTTTGACGAATTTATTTATAGATATATAATGATTTTATTTTATAAAAAATTAATCATAAATATTTATAATGTTTAAAATTAATAAAAATAGATAATAAAATATTTAATAGATATATTAAAATATTTGATAATCACTAAATTTACGTACATGAAAAGTAATAAAATATGATGAATATAATATTTGTTAAAAAGTATACATTCTACGAGTAATAAATTACTTATATTAAAGTTTATATTATATTTTAATTTATTAATATCTTATTTATAATGTCTATAAAATATCGAATCATAGTCGTACATGATACGACGGGTAAAACTAGTATATATAAAAGACGCAAGGAATAAGGCCACCATATTGCGCCACCTAGGATTTTCCTACGTGTCGTTCCCACGTTAAGCCACCTATGATTTTGCCACATAGGATTTTTTATTTTGGGAATTTATAAATGTTGATATTATTTTAAGATAATATAGAAATAAGATAAATTAATGTAGGAATAAAGATGTTATATACTATATATTAGGAACTAGGATATACCTAAAATATTTTATCCAAAATTAAAATAAAGTATAGAACATTAGATATTATATATTAATATAGATATAATAATTTATTTTTCCAATTAAATTCTATCTATTTGTATGAAAACAAATTCGAATTTTATTTAAAATTAAAGAAAATTATTTTATCATTATCTTTTTATCTATTTATGTAAAATATTTATTTATGTGAAATAAAAATAAATAAAATTTAACTTTTATATCTATTTATGTGAAATAAAAAATTTAATTAAAAATAAAGAAAATTACTTTATCTTTATCTTTTCATCTATATATGTAACATGTTTATCTTAAATGAAAATTTGATAAAAAAATTAAAATTTTCAATATCTAGGTAATTACTTGCCCAAATTAAATTTTCATAAAACAATTACATTATATTTTCATTAATTTCCTTTTTGACTTATTCATGTAAATATAGAAGATTTTTTATCTTTAAAAAATTCAATTTTTACTCCTTTTTTTTTTATCTTTTTAACTTTTTATTTAAAATATTTTAAAAAATTGAATTTGATTAAAAAATTATAAGAATTTACATTATTTTTCTTTTTGTCTATTTTAAATTCAAAAAATTGAATTATTCTATTAAAATAATTTTATTCATATGTTTTCATAAATAAATTATCATTAAGCCATCAAAATCATATTGGGCTCACTTTAATGATTTTGGCTCCGTCTCACATTTTAACAATTGTAAATTTTTATGTAACTTTTTTCTAATATAAAAGTTATTTTTATTTTTTATAATAAATTAAAATCACATTCAATAAATAAATTAATAATTAAATTCATATGGTCGTACAGGGCACGACGGGTATAACTAATATCTACCTAAATTGTCTATAGACTATTTTATAACCAAACACGTTTCAAGGAACTTTGAAACGACCTCTGATATATATTTGTCAGTTGAGTTGAAGCATGTTAATAAAAAAAACCCTGGCCCTTTCTAAATACAGGTAGCGTTACTTAGAGCCATTCAAAAGTTCGAAGGGGCAAACATAAATCATAACAGTTTGCTATATATCTTTGGGAGATAAATAGCTAGAAAACGTTAGTTAGAGCCATTGAAAAGTCCGAACAAGAATATTGTTTGAAAACGACGCTGAATCTTCACAAGATTATGCAAGCCTAGCAAAAGGGAAGCAAAAGAGAGTGACAACACCCAACAAGCTAGTTAACGTATATCATAAAAAAAAATTCTCTTTTGAAAGGCGATAGTCATGTCCCTGTCACCTCCGGCGGGGGAGATACCGGCAACTGTTGATGTGATCAACGAAATTACGATGGATGAAAGGGGAAAGGACAGGCCCCCGGATGATCCACCGGACTCTAGAGGATCTTGGAAGGACGTGGTTGTTGTTGGGGGTGCGTTGCAACAAAAGACGTTGATTGATGAGAAGTTTTTAGAAGGGAAAATTCAGATTCAATTTCCAAATGGCGAGGATGGAGAACCCGCGATCTCCATTGATGATGAGGTAATGAATGCTCTCGCCTCGGTTTGGAAATGGTCCGTTGTGGTTAAACTTTTGGGCAACCCTATTTTCTTTTCAAATCATGGAGAAGAAGATAAGGGAGATGTGGCGTTCAAATGTGAGGTATCAAATTTTGGATCTTATGAATGGATGCTATCTTGTGCGCTTTAGCAGAGAGGAAGAATTTATGTCAGCCCTCACGGATGGACCATGGACAATTTTTGGAAGATGTTTGATAGTTCGGAGTTGGTCGCCGAGTTTCCGTACGACTGAGCCGATTAAGACAGCGCCAACTTGGATTAGGATATCCGATCTTCCGGTCACGTTATATGAGGAGAAAATTTTGTTGAAATTTGCGGCTGCCATCGGACGCCCGATCAAATTGGATCAGAAGACGATGTACACTAATCGAGGAAGGTTTGCTAGGATTTGCGTGGAGCTCGATCTTGAGAATCCTCTAAAAGGATCGATAATCATTAATGGGGATAGATTTTTAGTTGAGTACGAAGGTCTCCCGACTATTTGTTTCAATTGCGGGAGGTTTGGTCATGTTAAGGGGCATTGCCCTTTCCGATCGAGTAGTGAGAGACAGTCGACTTATCCAACTACTCAGATGGGGTCTAATAATGGTGAAAGCATGAAGTCTGTCAATCTAGGGAACGTATCAAATTCGTTGGTTTACCAAGATCAAGGGCAGGGTAAAGACGCTGGTGTTATCCCGGAGAAAGCTGGTTCGGCAAGTAGTTCGATCGCCGGCGACAAGAAAGGTTTCTATGGAGAATGGATGAAAGTTGAAAAAAGGAAAGTTGTGCCGAATGGAAAGCAACAGAATCCTCGTCCGAGTAATTCGAGTAAGGGAGTGGTGAAACAGGGAAAGTCGTATAATGAGAAGGGAAAGAATAAAATGGTGGAGGTAGAATCAGGCACCCCAATCCCGCAAATCAATCGATTTGGAGCACTCAGGATATTGGAAAAAGATAGTGATGACGTTATTTCTAAATCGGTGATGGAAAATGTGGCCCAGGTTCAAAAAGATTATGTTAAACCTGCTTCTGTGGAGATTAATGTAGGGACCACTCAAACCAATTTGGTTGAGAAAAATAATGGTATGAATGATGAAAAGGACTTGGGAAGGGATTGGGCCCAAGAGAGTTTTGATCAGGTTTTCAATAATGGTTTGTTCCAGCCCAAAACTTTAAATGGGAAGAGGCCTATCAAATTGGGCCGTAAGAAAGGGATTTTTACTCCGAAACCTAGTGATGGAGTTGAGATGGGTGGGTCGAAAGCTGGGCTAAGTAATATCCTTACGAAAAGGCCCAGGCGGGGTTCAGGAGATGTTGAAGTAATGAGGGTTTCACGTGATCCTGGCGCGCGTAATAAGTCTGAAGGCGTTCGTAATGAGACTGATAGTTCGCATGAGAACGATGGCATGGAGATCTTGCATGGTGTCGTGGAAAACATTAGTGCTCCGACTGTTCAACATTCTCAATCTCAACGAGTTGACCTGCAAAATGCAGATGCTACAATGGCGGAGAGCACTAATGCTTAAGGGCCAAACTGATTCCTTTGTTTGTCGTTTTATTCCCTCACCTTTGATTATGATGAATATCTTATTATGGAATTGTTTTGGTGCAGGAAAGCCAGGTTTTAGGAGAGCTATTCTGTATCTTTGTCGGAATAATAAAGTGGATATTTTGGCGCTTTTTGAGACAAGAGTGTCGGGGGATAGAGCCGATCATATTTGTAATAAGATGATAAAAAAGGATTTTTCTCACTTTGAGAGAGCTGAGGCTGTTGGTTATGCTGGAGGTGTGTGGATCTTTTGGAAAAATGAGAGAGTACAGCTCACTGTGATTGATAAAAATAAGAGTTTCATTCACACCAAGTATGTTGAGAATGGAGTCCCTATACATTTGTTTACTGTGTATGGTCCGCCTACGGATGGGCGTAGGAAAGAGTTTTGGAGTGATCTTGAGCGTGCAGTGAAGAACGTCAGTGGACCGGTGATAATTGGGGGTGACTTCAATTGTATTCTGTTTCACTCGGAGCGCGAAGGGGGTGCTGGTGGCCTACATGCGGATTCCCATGTGTTTAATAAATGGAAGAATGATCTTCGGCCCTAGATTTAATTGGAGTAGGCGGTTATCTCCGTCTTCGGTTGTGTCTAAGCGCTTGGATCGAGTTTTTACGAATGGGTCAGGGCGAAATCTTTGGCCTAATGCTGCTGTGAGACACTTACCTCGATTTTCTTCTGATCATAACCCGATGTTGTTGTCGTTGAGTCCTCCCATTAACCATAATAAGAGTAGAAGACCTTTTCGGTTTGAGGCAGCGTGGTTCTCGCATCCCGAGTTTGATGGGGAAGTGAAGAAGAGTTGGTGCCCAGATTTGGATGCGCCTAATGCGTTGACGTCTCTTAAGGAGTGTCTTCTGAGATGGAACAAAAGGACTTTTGGTAATATTCATATTAGGAAGAAGCGCCTTCTGGATAGACTCGAACGAGTTCAAACCGACCCAAATAGAATCAATTCTAGGAGGTTACAGGATTTAGAGGCTTGTATTCAAAGTGATTTGGAGAAGGTTCTCGAACAAGAGGAGATATTATGGATGCAAAAGTCGAGGGTCCAATGGTTACAACATGGAGACCGAAACACGTCGTTTTTCCACTCCTCTACCATTGTTCGTAGGAGACATAACAGGATCGATGGTTTGAAGAATATGGAAGGTACGTGGATTGACAACAGTATTGAGCTTGAGAATTTGGCTGTTGATTATTTCAGAAATTTGTACAGCCTGGAGACTGATTTGAGCTCTGCGTGTATTGATAATTTGAGTTGTGGGTTTCCTGTGATTTGCCCGAAGAATATGGAGAAGCTGACTCGGCCGGTTACGGGAGGTGAAATCTGGAATGCGTTCAAATGCATGGGCGCTTTTAAATCACCGGGCCTTGACGGTTTCCAACCGGTATTCTACCACAAGTGCTGGAGTACGGTGGGGGTTTCTGTGATTCAGTTCATTAGAGAGTTCTTTAGGCATTCTGTTTTGCCTGAAGGAATTAATGATACACTTATTGTGCTCATTCCTAAAGTTGATAAACCGGAGAGTTTAAGTCAGTTTAGGCCTATTAGCCTTTGCAATGTCTTGTTCAAGGCTATAACAAAATTTTTGGCTAATCGGCTTCAACCGGTTCTGAATACGATCATTGGGCCTACACAAGGGAGCTTCATTCCGGGCCGTATGATCACGGATAATATTGTCATTGCTCAAGAGGTTATCCATTCGATGAGAAGGAAGAGAGGTCGTAATGGATGGATGATCCTCAAGCTTGACTTAGAAAAGGCGTACGACAGAGTGCGATGGGATTTTATTGAGGCCACGTTAATGAATGCTGATTTCCCGAGCCAATGGATTAGGTGGGTGATGGCGTGTGTGTCAACTACTAGAATGCTGCTGTTATGGAATGGTGAGGTCACGAGACAATTCAATACTTCTCGGGGGGTGCGTCAAGGTGACCCGATATCTCCTTACTTGTTTCTGCTTTGCATTGAACGATTGAGCCATATTATTAATGTTGTTGTGGGGGACGGGGATTGGAAACCGATTAAGCTTACGAGAGCGGGCCCAATGCTTTCGCACTTGTTCTTTGCCGATGACATTTTGCTTTTTGCAGAAGCTTCGGTTGACCAAATTCATGTCATTAAACAATGCCTAAATGTCTTTTGTGAGGCGTCGGGGCAAAGGGTTAGTGCTCCTAAGTCTAAGATTTTCAATTCCAAAAATGTGTCCCGGGGAGTGAGGAGAAGACTTAAAGAGGAAAGTGGATTTATGGTTACAGATGATTTGGGGAATTATCCTGGTATGCCCATGTTACATAAACAGGTGAATAAGGATACGTTCTCGCATTTGGTTGATAAGTTTAATGCTAGACTTTCAGGGTGGAAATCGAAATCGCTGAGCTTTGCAGGCCGTGTGACTTTGGTTAATTCGGTATTGAACTCGCTGCCGGTATACACTATGTCGTCGGCCTTGCTTCCGGTTGGTATGTGCAATAAGATTGACCAGATTAATCGTGCTTTTGTTTGGGGAAACAGTAACAAACGAAAACGCATACATAAAGTCGCCTGGGAGGAGATTACCAAGCCAAGGAATAATGGTGGGCTGGGGGTGAAGTCTATGCGTGATATGAATGTCGCGCTGGTCGGAAAACTCGGATGGCGTTTCATTATGGATGAGACTAGCCTTTGGACATCGGTTCTTAAGAAGAAGTATGTGGATTGTGCATTGGGCAATTCCCACGCTTGCTCTCATGTTTGGAACGGAATAAGGTTTGGCCTGGCTGAGGTGGTGAGTAAAGGTGTGAAGTGGTTGCTAAGGAATGGGCGAACAATCAGATTTTGGTTGGATTCTTGGGCTACTGAAGCGCCCCTTATTCAGAGTGTTGTTGGAGTGGTCGACGACAGGTTCATTCAAGCGAGGGTCCGTGATTTTTGGATTGAAGGAACTGGTTGGAATTGGGCTGTGTTGGCGCACAATCTTCCGGTTGCGGTGATGATGAGCTTGGCCTCCATTGCTGTTCTTCCGAATGATGCTGACGAGGAGGACTCGATCTGCTGGAAGTTTTCTGCCGATGGGAACTACTCTACTAAATCTGGATACAATCTGTTGCAGGGTCACTTGACGAGGACTGATGTGGATATGTTGGTTTATCGCTGTATTTGGAGTTTGAAAGTGCCAGAAAGGGTTCGTTATTTTGCCTGGACAGTCTGCAGGGGCGGAATTTTGTCAAATTCAGAGAGAAGACGTCGTCATTTGACAACTGTGGCTGAATGCACAGTCTGCCAAGATCACCGAGAGGAGTCCTATATCCATCTATTTAGGGATTGTTCCCATGTTATTAATATTTGGCAGAACGTAAATGTTACTGATTTCATTCCCTTGTTTTTTCAGATGACATTTGCGGAATGGTTCAGATGCTGCATCTTGTGGAATGGCAAAATTAATGACATGGAATTGAGTGCTCTATTTGCTATCTCGCTTTGGTGGATATGGAGGTGGCGAAATGCGAAGGTTTTCAACGAAGAAGTTAAAGTGATCGACAAGACGGCTTTTGTTACGGGAATGACTAAAGAATTTGCAGAAGCTACAGGTCAGTTTAAGTTAAATTCTAGTTTGAGTATGAAGTATGTGCAGGGGGTTGCTTGGATCTCTCCGGAAGATGGGTGAATCAAAATCAACACGGATGGATCGGTGAAGGATGGCGGTGCTGCAGGTGCTGGCGGTATTATTAGAGATGACCGTGGAAGATGGATAAAGGGCTTCGTCCATAATCTTGGAAGCTGCTCGGTCCCGTTGGCAGAATTGTGGGGCGTCCTGAATGGTCTTAAGATGGCTTGAGAATGCGGTTTCCGTCGTGTTATTCTTGAATCAGACTCTCAGCTTGTTATTAGTCTTATTGAGTCGAGGGTGAAGAATACCCACCCTCTTTATAGCCTGGTCATGCAGTGCCAAGGCTTTATTAGTAGGGATTGGATTATCCAATTCCGTCATGTTTACCGCGAGGCCAATTCGGCAGCGGATTATTTAGCGTCTTTATCGTTTTCATTTCCCTTAGGACTTCATGTATTGTGTGTCCCGCCTGAGGGGATTAAATTATTGCTCTTTGATGATGTTAGGGGTCGGGCTATCCCCCGTTTGCTGACTACTTAGCCCATTTTTCAATATTAATAAAATGCCTCCTTGAGAGGCCGGAGAGCACCGACTCTCCTTGTACCAAAAAAAAAAGCTAGTTAACGTATATACGTAGATCGAAGAAGCCAAACCATAAAATTAATGTTATACCCCTTCTCATTGGGATTTTATTTACATGCATAACATTTTGCTATATATCCCCTGTAGGAGATAGATATATAGAAAGTGGAGGGGCAATTTTGTAATTAAGTTTTATGTGGGGGTGATGAAAAGAAAGTTGAGGAAATTAACAAACAAAAGTACGTACTCCGCCGTAGTAGTATTATTAATTAGAGGAAATTATATTTCACCACCCTTTATTTTACACTTATTGCAAATAATCACTGTTTATATTTTATTTTACATTTAACCACCCCTTATTTGTAATTATGTGCATTTAACCACCCATTTTAATGAAAAACGTCATTATTCCATTAAGTAAAGTAAATTACGTTTTTTTTTCTTGTTAAATTTTATTTATAATAAATAAATAAAGAAAAAAATCATAATTGACACTGTTCAAGTTCCAATACGCCGATTTTTGCAACCCTGGCCTAATTTCCTCCATAATAATAATTTCTTCACTCCATCCAATGGCGAAGAAGAACCACAACTTTGCCGATGCAAAGACCGTGGGTTTTGGATCTGATTTTGATGACTTTGAGCGTCCCTTGGAGTCGATCGTGTCTAAGCTGATGCACAACGACTCAAGATTCAAAATGTTGAGATGTAGGCCGAAACCCAATGATAATAATATTTTAAGCTCAATTTATTCCTAAATTCTTGTATATTGTAAATAAAATTAAAAAGAAGGGCAAAAACGTACTTTAGTTTACTTAACGAAGAAAATAACGTTTTTCATCAAAATAGGTAGTTAAATACACATATTTACAAATAAGGGGTGGTTAATTGTAAGTAAAAATATAAAAGATGATTAATTTACAATAAATATAAAATAAAGGGTGGTTAAATATAATTTTTCTATTAATTGTTATGCTGGTGTATATGGTGCGTCAGTGTGTGGTTAAAATTTGCTCTCTTCATCACTCCCTAAATAAAAAAGTGTTGAAAAGGACACTTGAATATATGGGGAGAACAGAAATTGCAGATGAGAAGATGATATTATATATTTTGTGGGTGAAGAAAAGAGTTCAAAGCAGAACAAAATAAGTGATCTGCATATTTTTTTTTTTTTTTTTGATAAGGTAAGAATTCGGATACCAAACAGACTTGGTAAACCGAGAGGCCGTTAGAAAACGGCAGCCGATAACGGCTAAGAAAATCAAAGCAAGCAGGAAAAGCTAAAAGAAGTTCAAATCACAGAAGATAAGAGCTAAGAAGAGTTTGAGATCGGGGTGAGTAAAGCACTACAAGAAAGCGCCGCAGGCAACATGTCGACCCCTCTTGGGCGTGCGAAATGGACATCTGACGTTCCCTCCACCGAGATGAAGGATCTTCAGAAGCTTCAGAGCACCAAGCGACCTGGCTTAACACAACTCGGTCCAATGTCAAACTTAGCTCTAACTCCTCGGAAAAGTACATAAATAAGCGTCGAACTATCCTGCAAGATTAGAAGTCGAACTTGCATCGCAAGTAAAATGTGAAAGTTTTACTTGCAACACTAGTAGACATAAGAAAAAACATCAATGCCTTGCCTAGCAAGGACTTAAGTTGTTTTTAATATTTTTTTTCCTATTACAAAGCTTGGAAGCCACTTATGCTTGCAAGCCACGCTTTTCTTCTTCGTTTTTTCTTGATTTTCTTTTTTCTTTTTCTTTTTTTCCATAAATTTTGCAGACCTTGAAAGCAATACAGTACAATAAAATTTGCGGACTTTGAAAACAGTACAACTCCAACACCGTGAGTTCGTCGGAGCCCCGTTCAAAATTGGATCCTCCATCTACGATCTGATGTGGATCGAGTCAGCGCACCACAAAAGAGGGGTTGGACTGCTAAGCAGTGGAGCAAGATGGACGATATCCAAAAACTCGGATCTAGCTCAGAGCTTCGACGGGCCAAGTGGCCAACACCGAAGCCTAAACCATAGACAAGGTGTCATCCCAACCGATCCGAGAGCAGATCTAAGTAAAGGGATTGAATACAGATATGATTTCTCGAGAACACCCAAGCACAGATCTATCTTACTAAAACATGAAAAAGGATGATCGAGATTAACCATATCCAAATAGAGGGTTATAGAAATTAGGATTTCTCCCAAGGTGGTCGGAGTTTCTCTCTAGGTGGGTGATATGAGCATCTCGCTCGATCAAAAATGATAATATGCCTTTCTCAACCGGGAGGAGATCGATGGCTTTCTCAACCAAATGTTTGTGGCTTTCTCAGCCTATTTAAATTTGGGTACTAACCAGATTGACTCAAGACAAAGAAAGAGATTTTGTGTTTTAGGGTTGATGTTCATTGTTGAACGGTTCATACGGGACTATATGTGGCTTTTGGTTTTTGAAACTGCTAGCAATAGGCATTTTTATAAGTGATCTGCATATATACAACAACCATGCATGCACCATGTGGTTTTTTATTTTTGTATGGGTTAGAACTTATTAGAATTCGATTTAAATAATTTTTAATTCGATTTGTCACTCGTCTAATCACGGCTCACTGAAATTCTCACGGGATTAATGGATTACTGTAGTTTGTACCATCTTGATTCTTGAGTACGTAGTAATGATAGTACACGTACGTGGTGTCTACATTCTGCTGACATTACTGTTAAATAGGTACGTGTACTTAATCGGATAGTCATATACTGTATATGACAATTGTTATAAGCTCTAGTTAAGATTAAACAATATCATAACTATAACTTAAAGCGCAGGTTAAAAAAATTATTAGACGACATATGTCACTTTTAGATTGGTTAACACCATATTTTTCTTAAAAAAATCTTTTATTTTTATATATGATAAATTCTTATCTATGTTTTTATCATAACTATAACTATTAGTCCATAAAAACTCTGCCTTTAATTTGTCTTCAATGCACTAATTAAGAACTCCTCCTCATCCGCTCCGTCTTCATTCTCTTGACCTAGAAACCTGCAAAACAATGGACACAGGGGGCGGTGACCCCATAATCCACCTCCGATACCTAAGTCAGAAAAGCAATTGTCGATTTGAGCGGCGAGTTACAACAAGAGAGCAGTGAGTCCCCAAGCAGTCGAGCTAAGCGAATATTAGTCTGCCTAGGGTTTCTGAATATGCCGATGTGCACATGTGTTCAATAGCCTGAGCCAGAGGCGGATGCATATGGGGACCAGTGGGTGCTATAGCCCCCACTGGATTTTAAAAAAAAATAAAAATAAAAAATATAAAATATTATTAGTGTAAAAAGTGTGTAAATATTACCCTAGTATTACACATATAAGTGATTGAACATGTATTATATATATAATATAATTAAACGGTCCCATCTTTCAACTAGTAAACATTTTTTTTATAAAAAAAAAGTCTTATATAAAAAAAATTAATTTTTATACAGAAAAATACAAAATTTTCCGTATAAAAATTTTTATATATAGAAAAATACAATTTTTTTTTCTATAACCAGAAATTTAGCCCCCACTGGGGTAAATTTCTGGCTACGCCCCTGGCCTGAGCGAGTATCAGTCTATCAATCAATATGCAACATGTGGCTCTCCCTACGTACACGGCGAAGACGTGTATTTATAATGGAAGAGGGAGAGGTAGGGGGGAAAAAAATTATATCTATAAGGCCGAATATATTATAGGACTGGCCAACTGCCTTAAAACCCAAGCAAGGAATATTCCACCCTTTCTCCAACTTTAATTCTATCTTTAATGAAAGATAAAATTTTCCATTAAGTTGTTTAACCGCCATATTTAATATAATAAGAAAATAAATAAAACTAATAATAAATGCATAATATTTAAGAAAATACCTTTATGGTGATAACGAAAATAATAATATGGTAGCTATTTTTTACTTGCTCACAATAACCTAAAGCGGAGGTTAAAAAAATTATTAAACGACACATGTCACTTTTAGATTGGTTCACACTACATTTTTCTTAAAAAAATAATCTTTTATTTTTGGATATGATAAATTCTTATCCATGTTTTTAAAATATATGATAGAAAATCTCATTACTAAACAATCTTTTATTTTTGGATATGATGAATAGGAAGATCATTCGGATATTTTTTGTATGTTATTATACAAATTCTAAAATATTTACATGATTATTTTTTTCGAATAATATATATATTTGAAAATATTTTACTTAAGAAAAACTCGTACAAGGTACGGGAATAATTTGTATGTAATTCAGCAATTTTCAAAGCATGATTAAATTAATTGGAAGTCTTCTAGCTAAAAACACCCAAAGCTAAGACAGTATAATCAGTGTGTTTACGTCTTTTTGAGACCGAATTTATTTCCCTTTTCAATGACCGTTTTAGATTGATGGATGGATTGGCGACTTGGTGGGTGAAATATGCATTACGGAGTACTTTGGAATATTTTCCCATCAGACTTGAAAACAAGAATTCCTGTCCCACCACCACCTCGAATACCAATCATTAATTTTAAACCATACGAATTCTCTCTTTTTCATTTCTTATCTTACAAGAGTCAAACAATGCCCCATTTTTTTCTTAATTTTTATATACTCAACCTATGATCATCCTATGAAGATCTCACAAGAAATTTTGTGTCTAAAATGTACTGAAATTTCTTCATTTTTATTACAAGATCTCACTTTTTTTTTTACTAGCAATAAAGTCGCGCGTTGCGCGACGATTATAAGACGGAGACTTCATTTTAACAGTCACTAAGAAGTGTAGAGATATGAAAATGGTATTTACGTAAATTTATTTAAAGGGGCATGTTTTTTTGGAAAAGGAATATGAAAATGACATTTCCGTAAATTTATTTAAAGGGGCATAGTTTTTTTGGAAAAGGAATATGGAAATGTCATTTTCGTAAATTTATTTAACGGGGCATGTTTTTTTTTGGGATTAATTTACCTGACTTCACGCCATCAAATGTTTAAAACCTTGTTTTATTACCTATACGAGCTTTCTTCACAACTAAGAAACAAACTTATCCGAGCTTGCTTACAAGCGAAGTAACATGGACACGTTTTTCAAGACATTTAAAAATTACCCATTTACATCCAAATATCACTTACGTCGATCACGCTTTTCAAAGAAAATATATCCTTTTACGGTCTCACCGAAATTACTTAAGAGCTAAGCAATACCGAATTTCGAGTAACATTAAAATATCAAAATTATTCTTGAGAAATAATGAATTAATAACAACCGCACGATAGTAAATCAAGCGACTAAAAAAACGGATTATTAAACCCACACGACATTAAATTTATTTAAAGGGACATGGTTTTTCTGGAACTAAGAAGTGTACTGTTCCTGGAAGAGTGTTTGTTTGCATATGATGGAACGGGATATGGAAATGGTATTTTCATAAATTTATTTAAAGGGGCATGTTTTTTGGAAAAAGAATATGGAAATGGCATTTACGTAAATTTATTTAAAGGGCATAGTTTTTTTTTGGATTTACACTGGAAAGGAATATGAAAATGGAATTTACGTAAATTTACTTAACGAAACATGTCCCTTGAAGAGTACTTGTTTGCATATGATGAAAAGGGATATGAAAATGGTATTTTCGTAAAATTATTTAAAGGGGCATGTTTTTTGGAAAAGGAATGAAAATGAAATTTACGTAAATTTATTTAAAGGGGCATTTTTTTTTGGATTTACACTGGAAAGGAATATGAAAATGGCATTTACGTAAATTTATTTAATGGAGCATATAAAAGGATATGAAAATAGCATTTCTGTAAATTTTTAAAAGAGGCATGTTATTTTTGGAATTACACTAAATGGCATTTCCGTAATTTTTTAAAAAGGACATGTTATTTTTGGAATTACACTTAATGGCATTTTTGTAAATTTTTTAGGGGGCTATGGTTTTTTTGGATGTACACTATTCTTTATAAAAAAAGTGTCTCTCTTTTATGATAGTAGTGAAGTAGTGATATACTTTGTCTGCTAAAAAATACATGTTATTTTAAGATTTATCTCAAAAACTAAACAGATATATAATTTATTTTAAATATTTATAATCTTGTGAAGCTTTTTCCTCTTCTATTAAATATTTATGTAATTTTTCTAATCAATGCAAGTTTTTAACAGAAAAAATATGATAAAATATGTTAAATGACAAATATCATTGAACAAAAAATCAAGCTAAAACGATAAGTATTTCGAACAGAAAAAATATTTTTTTTTCTTGTTTATTGGTTTCCTCGATGTGGGGATGTCACTATCTCCAATGAAATACTCTTAGGCTTGGAAAATAAAGTTGTCATCTAAAATCAAAATCTTCATTTAAAAAGTATCCATTAACTCTCTACTAACAATTGAAAAGTAAAATAGGCACTATAGTTATATACTATTATATACTATTGACACGGGAGGAGAGACTCTTCTCAAATCACGCAACTCTTAGCTAAGTCGAACCCTTTTCGAGTAGCTAAGTCAAGCCTTAAGACCCGAATGCTCTAGCTTAGAAAGCTAAGAGAAAAGGACTAGTTAGAATGTCGGAAAAGAGGACTTTGTATTCCTTAGAATGTTTTACAAGACTTTAGTTATGAGAGTTCCTGGATAGTTTGCAAATGAGGGAGTGGTTGTGTGTATTCATATGACAATTGACTCCCTTTACACGGCTAAGGAGGATTCTATAGAAGTTCTTGCTAGAGAAACTCTAGATCATTCCTTCCTAATCTCTCCCTAAGGCTCCATAATTCTCTAGACCCTTCTATACACAAGTGTGCAATAGTCTAAACAAGGCTATAAGCTTCTATACAATGTACGTTAGAGAGCTCGACACAACTCTAGAAAGTCTCATTAAGTTTTAGGATGTCTTAAACCACCGTGAAATATTACGAAAGCCCCCTAAATACCTTGTGTTATAATACTAACCATTTCTATTTTCACTATAACTAGATTGAGATTGCTTTTACTAATATATTCTTTGATCTCAAACAATTCGACATTGTCACGTCTTCCACGTTTTAAAATTTTTCACTGTAACAAACTACATTACCATTCCTTAATTACTAAGAAAACCTCTAAAAGGCTCAGTGTGTGTCAATATGGAGTGATTCCTTATCGAATACGAAGGACTACCTACTATCTGCTTCGGGTGTTGTCGTTTTGGGCACACGAAGGTTGGTTGTCCTTTTCGTACGCCGGATAGTAAAGCTAAGGATCCGGAGAACGCTCAAGAGGGTGCTAATTCCCCCTTGGTAAATAATGACCCGGGTAAGGGGAAGATGATGGTCTCGACGTATCAGAATGGAGAGGTTGTTATGTCTTCGGAGCTTGCCGACGGTTCTTCACAGCGGAATGTTCTCCTCACGAGAAGTGCGGCCATACCGGCGACGATGGTCATGGTGCCTATGGCCCTTGGATGAAAGTGGAAAGAAAGAGGAACGTACCCAAGAATATCGGAGCAAATCAAAAGTATCTTCCAAATAAGAAGGGGAATGGCAATCATGAAAAAATTAGAGGGAAACTTGCCTCAAATTCTAACGATAATGGCGCGGGTCAGAATCAATTTCAAGCTTTGTCTGAAGATACGGGTATGAATATGGAAACTAGTGCTAATAATGATCATGAAGATAAGACTAAAGTTTCTGTGATTCAAAAAAATTGATTTGTAAGTCAAACAAGGATAATTCTCCTATGCAACATGGGGAGAGAGGGAAAGGCAGTTATGCAAAGGTTGATGTGCAAAATCTCAATGGTCCCCACGTGAGTCCGCTTATGCACAAATCTGTGGGTACGTCTTCTGATGTGGGATGTAGTAGTAATGAGAATGGAGATTTTAATGGATTGGGTTTCCAAACTGTGTACAATAATGGGCTTTTCAATGAGAAACAGAAGAATGTGAAAAGGCTCATTAGAGCGGGTAGAAGGATAGGAATTTTCTCCGGTAGAAATAACAATAGTGAAGGGCCCATGTCAAGAAATCTTACTAGTGAGGAAGGACGACCCAAGCGCCCAAGGGCCCATCTTGAGGCTACTGATGTCGTTCTTGTTCAAAAACTTGATGCGATTTCTGTGACGGCTCCTAATAATGAATCATCGGCAACTTGCAACGAGGGACGTCCCCCAGATACGAAGGAAATTGATGGTGTTGGGACTCAACCGAATGCTCATGCTGTTGCTACACAACACTTCGCGGATCAAAGCGAAAGCGATGCCAATATGGCAGACTCGAATCTTGGCCAATGAGCCGATTGTTTCCTTTCCGTTTCCCCCTTCCTTACTTATTTTTATGATGATGATAAATATCTTATTTTGGAACTGTTTTGGTGCAGGAAAATCGAGTTTTCGCAGAGCAATTAGATACATGTGCAAGACTCACAAGATTGATGTTTTGGCGATTTTTGAGCCCAGAATTTCGGGAGATGCTGCAGAGGTTGTTTGTGATAGACTCAACAGAGCAGGGTTCACTTGCAACGAGCGTGTGGAAGCTAGTGGTATGGCGGGAGGAGTTTGGTTATTCTGGAATGCTAACATGGTTGATATGAGAATTGGAGGGAAATCTAATCATTTTATTCATGCCTCCTTCAAAGATCAAGGTGTTCGTTCCCATCTTTTTGCTGCTTACGGTCCTCCTTCGGTTTCTAGGAGAGAGGTTTTTTGGAAGGAACTTGAAAGAAAGATCAATAGAGTCTCGGGAGAGACTATTGTGGGTGGAGATTTCAATTGTATCTTATACAATCATGAAAGGAGTGGGGGAACTGGTGGTTTGCACGCAGACTCCTCAACTTTCAGCAAGTGGCAGAGTAAGTTAAGCTTGGTGGATATGGAGTTTGTGGGTCCCAAATTCACTTGGAGCCGTCGACTCTCCCCTTCGATGGTGGTGCATAAAAGACTGGATAGGGTTTTCTTGAATGTCGAAGGTCGTACCCGGTGGCCAGAAGCTCGTGTCAGACACCTCCCAAAGCTGTCTTCTGATCATTGCCCTCTTTTGATGAATTTCTGTCCGAATTTGGAGTTAAACAAGAAAAGAAGACCCTTCTGTTGCGAGGCAGCCTGGTTCTCTCACCCTGGTTTCGAAAGTAAGGTCAATTATAGCTGGAATAAGGATACTGCTACCCCTGGAGCGCTGGCTATGTTGAAGACGGATCTTTTGGTTTGGAACAAGAAAGTGTTTGGCAGCATAAATCATAGGAAGCAGCAACTTTTTGAGTGTTTAGAAAAGATCCAGTACAGTATTTCTAGAGGTGCAACAAATGCTTTACTGGAGGAGGAGATGAGAATTCAAAGGGATATTGAGATTGTGCTTGAACAGGAAGAAATTTTATGGTTCCAAAAATCTCGTGAGCAATGGCTTGGATACGGAGATCGTAATACTTCGTTCTTTCATGCTTCTACTGTATAAGACAGAAACACAATAGAATCGAAGGGCTGCGTGATGATTCTGGCCGATGGATTGAGCATAAGGCTGATTTGGAGAGATTAGTTGTCGACTTCTATCGTAGCTTGTACACTGCTGAACCTTCAGATATCTCTGTTTTCCCGAATATTCAGGTGGCCTCTCCCTTTATTGATTTGGAGCGTCTCCAAGTTTTGGCTAGACCGGTGACGACTGATGAAATCTGGTGTGCCATCAAAAGTATGGGGTCCTTCAAATCGCCAGGGTTGGACGGGTTTCAGCCGGGATTTTTCCAAAATTTTTGGCATATTGTAGGGGTCTCAGTTGTTGATTTTGTTAAGGCCTTCTTCCAGTCAGCCTGCTTGCCCGAGGGAGTCAACGATACATTAATTGTGTTGTTGGCTAAGATCTCGAAACCCGATCGCATTAGTCATTTCCGGCCCATTAGCCTTTGTAACGTGATTTACAAAACTGTTACGAAAGTTCTCGCCAACAGAATTCAACCTCTTATGTCGGATATTATTGGCCCGGAACAAGGGAGTTTCATTCCGGGACGGTTAATTACAGATAATATTGTGATTGCCCAGGAAGTTGTGCACTCTATGAGGAAAAAGACGGGAGCTAAAGGTTGGATGATTCTTAAACTTGATTTGGAGAAGGCCTATGATAGGCTTAGTTGGGAGTTTATAGAGGATACACTTCACAAGGCGGGTTTTCCCAATGAGTGGGTTGTTTGGGTCATGGCGTGTGTAAAGTCTCCGAGAATGCAAATCCTTTGGAACGGTGAGGTTTCGTCTCAATTTACGGCTTCAAGAGGTATAAGACAGGGAGATTCGATTTCCCCTTATCTTTTCTTGCTTTGTATTGAGCGACTTGGACATTTGATTTCTGAAGCTGTTGATCGTGGGAATTAGAAGCCCATCAAGTTGACCCGAAGCGGCCCTTGTCTTTCTCACATGTTTTTCGCAGACGACATCATGCTTTTTTCGGAGTCTTCAATTGAGCAGTTCTTGGTGATTAAAGAGTGTCTGGAGTTTTTGTACAACTTCCGGAAAAAAGATAGCACTAAGAAGTCCATGATCTTTGTCTCTAAGAATGTGGATCGAAGTATTTGTAGACGTCTCAAACGAACAAGTGGTTTTGAGGTGACTTCTGACTTCGGAAATTATCTTGGGATGCCGGTGTTGCACAAACCAGTGAACAAGAATACTTTCTCCCCCATCTCATTGATAAATTTAACTCCAAATTGGCGGGTTGGAAATCGAAAATGTTGAGTTTTGCTGGGCGTGTTACACTTGTGAAGTCGGTTATGACCTCTATTCTGGTTTATACTATGTCCTCTGCTTTGTTACCGGCTAGTAATTGTAAGGAGATTGACAAGATTACTAGGAATTTTATTTGGGGGAGTACAAGAGAACGAAGACGTCTGCACAAAGTGGCGTGGGAAGAAATTGTTAAACCGAAAAGTCACGGAGGTCTTGGAATTAAGTCGATGCATGATCTCAATCTTGCTCTTGTTGGCAAATTAGCTTGGCGCTTCATTACTAACGATGAGGATCTTTGGGCTACTGTCCTAAAAAATAAATATGTCGACAAGGCGTTGGGCAAGTCGACTGCTTGTTCTCATGTATGGAAGTGTATCAAGATAGGAACCTCGGAAGTTATCATTAAAGGGACTCGTTGGCTAGTTAGGAATGGGAATTCGATCAGTTTTTGGGCGGATGTCTGGCTGTTGGATGTTCCTTTGGTTAACGTTGCTCCTGCTGATATTTCGACTGAGATGGAGGCACTTCTAGTGTGCCATTACTGGAATGGATTGGGCTGGGATTGGGCGGTGCTATCGCAGCTGCTGCCTTCATCTACTCTCCTCCAACTCGCTGTTGTTGCCGTTGTTGATGGCGAAGATGGGCTTGAAGACGAGATCAGTTGGCGTTTCACGGCTGATGGAGCCTATTCGGTCGCTTCAGGATAGGATCTGATCCGAAATAATTTTTCACGAATGGATCCTGATGGTTTGTTTTTTCGCAGGCTTTGGAAAACGCATGTCCTTGAGCGTATAAGGTGCTTTGGATGGCTAGCAAGCAAAGAGGGCGTACTTTCAAACTATGAGCGCCGACGCCGGCACTTATCGGACAACGCTGACTGCGTTTTTGGTTGTGGGGCAGAAGAAACATATGAACACATCTTTAGGGACTGCCCTCAGGTTAGTTGTATTTGGAAAAAGTTTAAGGTTACTAATTTCTATTCTTGTTTCTTCCAGGATAGTTTTGCTTACTGGATTAGAAGAAATATGTTAGAAGAAACCAATTTTGGTGATTTGAACTGGAACGCGGTGTTTGCAACTACGCTTTGGTGGGTTTGGAAATGGAGGAACATGAAAGCTTTTGATGATGCTACGGTGGCCATCGACAAAGTTTTCTTCATCAAGGATCGATTTGGCGAATCTACTAGAGCAGAAGTGATGTGAACCCCGTTGGGAGATTCACGAGAGGATCGATCTTTGGACTCGTAAATGGTCTTCTCTTGCGTTTTGGATAGGTTTTGAGTCGATGACGACTAGACTTTGATGAGAAGAGAATTGAAAGGATGAGAAGGTGCTGTTTTTTGAGGGAGAACTGAGGAATATGGGATGAGAAGAGAATTTGGGTGACGCCTTAGAGAAATCATTCTGGAGCAATCTCGACAGAGTAACGGTATTATTCAATCAAGCGTAAGCAAAACAATGAGAGGAGGCTCCTATTTATAGAGGAGCTCCTAGAAAACCCTAAGGAGGCGTGGGGGCTAACTAGGGTTACACATGCAAGTAGCCCAATGTTAGGCCCAAGCCATAAATCAAAACAATAATAGAAATGACATAAATAGAAAGGTTCGGAAAGGAAATAATACTAAATATGGTAAAAACGGATAGTGGTCACGGTGGCCTAGTCGCGAGTATCGCGACAAGGTCGTGACATGGGCTGGCGCGACGCGACAAGGGCGTCGGCGCGCCAAGACGATGCAAGAACCTCAAGTCGCGACGCCGGGTTGGCCCGGCGCGGACATGGCCGTCGGTACCGAGATGTGGGACGCGGTACCGAGGATGGCTGGCACGATACCGACCAGTGTTGGCTCGGTACCGAGGGCTGGTGCGTCGGTACGTGAGGCGCGACACAAGAACTTCATGTGCCGACGCCGGGTTGGCCCGGTGCTGGAACGACTCAAGCGTTCGGGGCCGTGGAGCCGATGGTGAGGCTGACCACGAGTCTTGGCACGAGTTCTACAGAGACGCGGATTAGCCCAAGGGGGTCGCCACGGTCTCGGGACCCTAGGGCTAGGGCAGGTACACATCATCCTCCCCCACTTAGATTCGACGCGTCCTCGCGTCGAGCGTCGCAGTGGAAGGCACTTGACATCCGTAGAAACCTGCAAAAACAACAAAATAGAATCAAAAAGAGAGGGTCCTTTAAAAAGAGGAAGCGTTAAGAATGGACAAAAGGAAAAACAAGAAAAACTCCCTAGAAGTGGTTGAGTCGGGGACAAAACAAGTTGAGGTGGCTCGTCATCGTCCGAAATCTAAAAAGTTCCTGGGTCCCAACTCTTGAGGCTCGTAGCTCCCTGCATTTGGAGCCAATTCGCACTAGGAACGCCAAAAAAATGTGGGTGGATCGAGCCAAGGTACGAAGTCCCCGAAACTGCGACGGCATCGGGCGCCGAGGGGCTGTCCATCGGCGTGCGTCCGTGTTTCACCATTGTCCCTAGGTTGTCTTCATGGAGTGCATATGTAGGGGACATTTCGGATCCATTTGAATCAGAAACGCAGCTGAAAATGGTGCCATGGCCAGAAACGCCCTTAGCGTCTTGTGCCGGCGCTAGCGGTGCCGTGCCGGTCTCCCTAGGATTGGTATGTTGCCTTTCGGCGTCATCCTGTACACGTCCACTAAAACACACAAGGGGAAACAAGTTAGTATGAAAATCAATGGACAAAGGTGGAGGCACTAACCTGTCAACCACGGAGTCGGTGTGTGCCAAAACGGCCTCGGGAGGAGGAAGGGAGGGCGCGTCCTTTTTGCTAACCTCGAGAAGGAGCACTTGTGCCTCGGCCATGGGAGGAGCAAGGGGGGCGGCTGGCTCGGAAGCCATTGTAACATGCTTAGCAGTTGCGCTAATGGCCTCGACCATGGGTAAGGGTGGCGCAACCGGCACGCCAGTGGACGCGGTAGGAATGGGCTTTCGCGGCGTCACTACATGAAATGGTGTCAATGTCATACGGCCCTTGGTGAGATCTACGATATGCTTGGAGAATGATTGTTCGTCGACATTAGGGGCAAAATGTCGAGTTATATGGACCATAAGATGGGCCCATGTTTCAATTGGGCGTCGCTTCCTTGACCACCGGTCATCTTCCAAACGATCAAACCAATTCCGAGCGTAGCTAGTGAAGCAACTAATGGCGATGTCGAATCGCTCAAATTTGTTGTAGTCTCGTTGGTTGAAGTACTTGGCCATGTGCTTTGCCCATGCCAAAAACGCTCCGGGGTCGTCAGACCCGACAAAGCGTCGCCGGTGAATGCCTGGCATAATAGAGGACAGAGAAGAGTAACAAGTCCAACAATCAACAAAGCAAAAAGAAACATCGAGACTTTGTAAGACTCACCACGCAAGTACTCTTAGTTTGCACGAAAAGTACTCGAAGGGTATGCGAGGCTAGGATCTCGACGTCGCACAATTATGGAATAAAGAGAGTAAGAATAAGCAAGCACAAACAAGCAAGCAAGAAGAAGAGATGATGTGGCGTCGGCTTGATGGAAGCCTTGGCACGAGAGAGATGAAAGAAGAAAGAAGATCTCGGTCTTATGGAAGGAGGCGAGATTGTGTCAATCAAACAATATCAATCAAGTAAGATTTTCCAAACAAGAAAGATATGCAAGATATTATAAGATAAATGAAAAGATATGGAAAGATATGGAGACAAGGGGGGCCGAATGATATCTTTTCAAATATGGGAACACTTGCCTTATTTTGGCTTGTGTGTCCCCACAAAATCTTTTTTTTTAATTAAATAGGATAAGGTTGCCTTATTTTGGCTTTACTTATCCAATTTTTTTTTTTATTTTTTCGGCAACTAAAAGATATGGGATAGTATTTCCCAAGATACTTGCAACAAATAGAAGATTTGAGATAAGGCCAAATCGGACCAAATCTCGCACCAATGAACCAATTCACACGACACACACAATCAAATCAATTCGAACAAAGCAAGTAAGATGCAAGCAAAATTCGAAAACTCGATGCAATGAACCAAAGCAATGTGCAAGTCGGCGGTTTTGGCAATTTTTTGTGATTTTTCTGATTTTTTTTTTCGAATCAAATGACAATGGAAACTAGATGAACGATGGTAGAGATGGCGGAAGCTAATGACAATGGTGGTAAAAAATTTTCGTGCAAACAACGAGTAAAAGCGAGAGAAAGACTTACGCAATCCGAGGCTCTGATGCCAGTTGATGTGAACCCCGTTGGGAGATTCACGAGAGGATCGATCTTTGGACTCGTAAATGGTCTTCTCTTGCGTTTTGGATAGGTTTTGAGTCGATGACGACTAGACTTTGATGAGAAGAGAATTGAAAGGATGAGAAGGTGCTCTCTTTTGAGGGAGAACTGAGGAATATGGGATGAGAAGAGAATTTGGGTGACGCCTTAGAGAAATCGTTCTGGAGCAATCTCGACAGAGTAACGGTATTATTCAATCAAGCGTAAGCAAAACAATGAGAGGAGGCTCCTATTTATAGAGGAGCTCCTAGAAAACCCTAAGGAGGCGTGGGGGCTAACTAGGGTTACACATGCAAGTGGCCCTACGTTAGGCCCAAGCCCATAAATCAAAACAATAATAGAAATGACATAAATAGAAAGGTTCGGAAAGGAAATAATACTAAATATGGTAAAAACGGATAGTGGTCACGGTGGCCTAGTCGCGAGTATCGCGACAAGGTCGTGACAAGGGCTGGCGCGACGCGACAAGGGCGTCGGCGCGCCAGGACGAGGCAAGAACCTCAAGTCGCGACGCCGGGTTGGCCCGGCGCGGACATGGCCGTCGGTACCGAGATGTGGGACTCGGTACCGAGGATGGCTGGCACGATACCGACCAGTGTTGGCTCGGTACCGAGGGCTGGTGCGTCGGTACGTGAGGCGCAACACAAGAACTTCATGTGCCGACACCGGGTTGGCCCGGCGCTGGCACGACTCGAGCGTTCGGGGCCGTGGTGTCGATGGTGAGGCTGACCACGGGTCTTGGCACGAGTCCTACAGAGACGCGGATTAGCCCAAGGGGGTCGCCACGGTCTCGGGACCCTATGATAGCTCGCATATAGGAGTAGTTTAGATGCATGTTTTATATTTGTTTTGGTTAGGTTTTGGTTAGTTTTTAGGTAGTTTTTAGGTTTTTGTGTTGTCAGGTATTATGCGCTGGTTTCCTCGGTTTTACAGGTTTTTAGGTTCAGGAGCAACAGCGGGGCGAGTGCAGATGGAACATGGTGGTGATGGACGAGATGGACGAGGCTAAGGAAGCTAGGATGCATTAGGATGAAGAGCCAAGGCAAGGAAGACCGAGCTAAGAAGAAGAGCAATTGCGCTGGATCGAAGCCGCGTAGCTCGCCGCGCAATGCCATCTGAGAAGCAATTGCGCGGGGTGTGGATTGCGCGGCCGCGCAATGTGGTGCCAAGCCGCGCAATCTGGAGCTTTCAGCGGACGCGTATTTTGGGCCGAGTCTTGGTTTTGGGCTTTGATATTTTGACTTTTGGGCTTGTATTTTGGCCGAGATGTGTGTTTGATATATCTTATGAGGGTTATTTTTAGAGACATATAAATACTTTATGTTAGTTTATTTTTAGAAGAACTTTTGATCAACTTTGGAGGCTAGGGTTTTTCTCTTAAGGAAGACTTTGAAACCTTTGTAAGTTTGATTTCAATTTCAATTATGCATTGCTAATTTTCTTTTGTGTTTGACTAATTAGTGAAGTCATGATTTGTGTATGATTGTGAGGTTTAATTGATTCTTAACGAACTTGAGTAGAAATTATTCCCTGTGCTTAATTGAATCTAAATTAGGGTTTTATTAGATTGATCACCTAATAGAATTTCTAGTTAAAACTGAATCTGATTAATTATCGGTTGGAGTTAATCTGATCAAGAGTAGACTTTAATTAATTTAGTACCGGTTGGACAAGTTGATTAAAGTAGGGAATAAATTCACAAATCACTTAGATGTCTGGTTGCTCTAGGTGTTTGTTTCTATTGATAACTTGAATCTTCATGTTGTTATTTAATTGAATCTAGAAGGTCTTCTAGGTTATTAGATAATTAGGGTTGTTAGAACTGGTTGGTCTATCAACTAAATCTGAAGTTTGGATTTTAGTCCTTAGTAGGATCATTATCCACAATAGATTATTCAAGTGAGGAGAGAACCAAGAGAATCGATGATCAATAAAGCAATATCATGATGGATCTAATTAGTTGAACACGCTTGTCTCTTAATTGATTAAAACCATCTTTTGCATTCTTAGTTAGTTTCTATTTTGCATAGTAGTTTAGAATTTACAATCAAAAACCCCCATATTAGTTACTTGGCACTTAAGTAATAACATTCATACACGAGTCTCTGTGGGATCGACCCTTGCTTACCATTCTACTCAGATTGGTCAAGTTAGGATTCTTTGATAGGTAAACGACTGAAAAATACCTCATCAAATTTGGCGCCGTTGCCGGGGACTCGTCGCTATTTGTGTTTATTACTTTTTGCTATTTTGGGTGTGAACCTGTTATATGGTTCATACCCATGCTACTAACTCATCTCCTCTGTTATTTGATCCAGATATTGACAGGACACTCTTCAAGCTAAGGAAGGAAATCCGGAATCACTTTCAGGCCTTACCGTTCTTTCTTGAAGAATCTGACTCTGACTCTGAATCTGCTGAATCTGCTGAGATGGGTGACCAAACTCTGAGACAGTTGACCGCACCAAATCTGACACAACAGCCATTGGCGGTGCAATTCCCTGCTCTCGGTGAGGGAGTCAAGTTTGAGCTGAAATCCGGGTTGATCCACCTTTTGCCTTCATTCCATGGGCATAGTGGTCAAGACCCCAACAAACATCTTTCTGAATTTCATGCTGTGTGCTCAAGCATGAAGCCTGCTGATGTAACTCATGACCAGATCGCGCTGAGAGCTTTTCCTTTTTCTCTCAAGGATCAGGCTAAAGACTGGTTTTACTACTTAGCTCCCGGAAGTATTGATACATGGGCTAAGATGAAGGAAGCTTTTCTGGAGAAGTACTTCCCTGCTACAAGACTCAACGATCTGAAAAAGCGAATCAGTAACATCGAACAAGAAGTTAATGAGTCCTTGTACGAATACTATGAGAGATTCAAGAGGTTGGTAGCCAGCTGTCCCTTCCATGGCTACACTGATCAAGACCTGATTCTATATCTTTTCAATGGCCTCTTGGATGATGAGAGAAGGATGGTCAATGCAGCTTGCCAAGGTCATATTCTCAACAAAACTCCTGCTGCTGCGTTTGACCTGTTTACACAACTGTCTGAGGGCACAAGACAGTTCAGAAAAGAGACTAGCTCGAGAGCTGCAAATTCAGTGATGGCTAATACAAGAATTCAAGATGAAGTCACTGAATTGAAAATGATGATGAAGCAATTGTTGTAGCAAGGTGGTCGACAACAGGTGAAATCTTGTGAAATCTGCTTTGATAACATGCATCCTTCTGACGCTTGTCCTACACTTCAAGATCAAAACGCTGAGGTGAATGCAGTGGAAGGATATGGACCACCTAGGTCGAGGTATGATCCCTTCTCCAACACCTATAATCCAGGCTGGAGGGATCATCCTAATCTGAGGTACGGAAATTCAAACAATCAGTAATTCAATCAGCAGGGTGGCCAAGCTCCATATAAGCCACCTTTTCAACCCCGTCCTCAGGGGGGCAATCAGAATGCTATGTCTACTGAAGATATGATTCGGACTCTTGCATAAACTGTGACTACAATGCAAGGTTCAATGAGCCAATTTCAACAGGAGACCAAGTCTAGCATCCACAATCTAGAGACTCAAGTTAGTCAAATAGCCAATGATGTAGGCAAACTGGAAGCTAGAGATTCAAGTAAGTTGCCATCTCAGACTGAGCTCAATCCGAAACAGAATGTCAATGCTATTACTCTGAGGAGTGGACGAGAACTTCAAGTAGAGCCCAGGGACGGGCACACACCAATCAGAAGGGGTGTAACAGAAGAAGAAATCGAGTTGACAGATGAGATTCCAAGTAACTCGTTCGAGGATGAATTGCTCGGCCATGATGCTGAAAGCGCAGCCACGCATTTGACACCCCGCGCAATTGATTCCCAGTTGGAATTGCGCGGGGACAAGGAGGCTGAAAGCGCGGCCGCGCAATTGCCAAGCCGCGCAATTCAGTCTCAGTCGAGATTGCGCGGCTTGGCTGCTGAAAGCGCGGCCGCGCAATCGGAGGCAATCCCGAGCAATTTGGACGTCAATGTTGATTCGTCTGAAACCCCTCTGAAGTCTTATACACCAGTTACGCCCTTTCCAGAGGCACTAAAAGAGACCCGAAAGCTGGAGAACGACAAGGAATTGTTCGAGACGTTCAGCAAGTGTGAGGTAAACATTCCTTTACTTAAACTAATTAAAAGCATTCCTAGATATGCTAATTTTTTGAAAGAATTGTGCACCATAAAAAGAACTCAAAATCTAAAAGGGAAACAGAAAATCTCTGTAAGTGAACATGTGTCTGCTGTGTTTCAAAGGCGTATGCCTCAGAAATACGGTGACCCTGGCATGTTCACTATTCCCTGCATTATTGGTGAGACAAAAATTGATAAAGCCATGCTAGATCTAGGTGCTTCAATTAATGTTCTACCTTACTCTGTGTACAAAATGCTTGATATGGGTCCTCTACAAGAAACTGGTGTTGTGATACAGTTAGCTGATAGGTCTAATGCTTATCCTAAAGGAATAGTTGAAGATGTGCTTGTAATGGTTGATAATCTGATATTTCCTACTGATTTCTATGTTTTAGATATGGACCATGATAAGCATGTTGCACCTATTTTGTTAGGTAGACCTTTTCTGAAAACAGCTAAAACTAAGATTGATGTCTGTAGTGGTTCCCTTACTATGGAATTTGATGGGGAAAGGGTAGAATATAATATTTGTGATGCAATGAAATACCCTCCTGAAGATTCCTCACTATGTTTAGTTGATGTAGTAGAGCCACTTGCTCAAGAATTCTTCAATATACATGAATCAGAAGCTTTAAAATCCACCTTTGAAAATGCTATTATGAATGAAACTTCGGATCTGGATTTAAAGACTGACCTGCAGGAAGTGGTGGCAGAGTTGAATGCTCACTTTGAGCGTCCGCTTATGCCACCGGGCTCAAAGCCCATACCACTAACCTCGCCAAGCGAGAAGCTTTTGCCATCTATTGTGCAGGCACCAGTGGTAGAATTGAAGCAACTTCCAGATCATCTCAAGTATGCTTTCTTAGGTGAAGGGGACACTTTTCCAGTAATTATATCCAACAAGCTTAGTAATGATCAAGAAGGAAGATTAGTGGCAGTTCTGAGGGAGCACAAGACGGCCATAGGATGGACCATTGCAAACATTAAAGGGATTAGTCCCTCAACATGTATGCATCGGATTTTATTAGAAGATGAAGCTACACCGTCTAGACAGCCCCAAAGGAGACTGAATCACCCGATGATGGAGGTGGTGAAGAAGGAGGTGCTGAAGCTCCTTCAGGCAGGTATGATCTTTCCTATTTCTGATAGCAAATGTGTCAGCCCAACTCAAGTTGTCCCTAAAAAGGATGGTATTACAGTGGTTGAGAATCACAAGGGTGATCTCATTCCCACCAGAGTCCAGACCGGGTGGCGGGTGTGTATTGATTATCGCAAGCTGAATGCGGTAACCCGAAAGGACCATTTCCCATTACCTTTTATTGACCAGATGCTAGAACGACTTGCTGGTCGTTCATTCTATTGTTTCTTGGATGGATATTTTGGATATTTTCAGGTAGCCATAGCACCAGAGGATCAGGAAAAGACAACATTCACTTGTCCTTTTGGCACCTTTGCATACCGAAGGATGCCTTTTGGACTGTGCAATGCCCCAGCTACATTCCAACGGTGTATGGTTAGTATCTTTTCTGAGTACATAGAAAAATTTATTGAGGTATTTATGGATGATTTTACAGTCCATGGGGATGATTTTGATTCATGCTTAACTCATTTGACACTAGTGCTTAAAAGATGTGAAGATACTAATCTTGTTCTCAACTCTGAAAGATGTCATTTTATGGTAGAACAGGGTATAGTATTAGGCCATGTAGTGTCTTCTAGGGGAATTGAGGTCGATAAAAATCTTGTTCTCAATCTTTGCCTTATCCTACTAATGTGCGTGAAGTTCGTTCTTTTTTAGGCCATGCAGGATTTTACCGCAGGTTTATCAGGGACTTCTCAAAAATTGTCTCACCCTTATGTGAGTTGTTGAAGAAGGAAGCAGAATTTGAGTTTGGTGATGCATGTAAGACAGCATTTGATGAGCTAAAACTCCGCCTCACTACAGCTCCCATTATTCAAGCCCCGGATTGGTCTCTCCCTTTTGAGATCATGTGTGATGCCAGTGATTATGCAGTGGGGGCTGTTTTGGGACAAAAGAAGGGCAGGGCGTCTCATATGATTCACTACGCCTCTATGACACTAAATGAGGCTCAGAGGAACTACTACACCACAGAAAAGGAGCTCCTAGCAGTTGTGTTTGCATTGGAGAAATTTCGCTCTTACTTGCTGGGAACAAGAGTGGTTGTTTATACAGATCATGCAGCGCTCCGCTATTTGTTAACAAAAAAAGAGGCCAAGCCAAGGTTAATCAGGTGGATCTTATTGCTGAGTGAGTTCAACATTGAGATAAAAGACAAAAGGGGGGCTGAGAATGTGGTTGTTGATCGTTTGATTCGTCTGGTGATGGAAGAACAGAAGAGGCCAACGAGTTCACCCATTCAGGAGGAATTTCCAAACGATACTTTGTTTGCTATTAAGGTTGTAAAACCTTGGTATGCACACTTGGTTAATTTTCTGGTTACAGGTGAATTCCCACCAACTTTTACAAAAGCTCAGAAGGATAAGTTAAGAAGTGAAGCAAGATACTACATCTGGGATGATCCATATTTGTGGAAACACTGCGCTGATTAGGTAATCCGACGATGTATCCCGGATAATGAGGTAACTTCTATCTTAACTTTCTGTCATAATTATGCATGTGGGGGCCACTTTAGTTCTAACAAAACTGCTAGGAAGGTATTGGATGCAGGATTTTACTGGCCAAGCATTTTTAGGGATGCTCATGGTTTTTGTAAATCCTGTGACCGATGTCAAAGGGTTGGGAATATGTCCCAAAAGAATGAGATGCCTCAAACTCCTATTATTTTCTGTGAAATTTTTGATGTATGGGGCATTGACTTTATGGGTCCATTTCCCAACTCTTTCGGGAATTACTATATTTTGCTTGCGGTGGACTACGTTTCCAAGTGGGTGGAAGCGAAGGTCACCAGGACTGACGATTCTAAAGTGGTGACAGATTTCTTGAAGACCAATATTTTTACTAGATTTGGTGTTCCTAAAGCTTTAGTTAGTGACAAGGGATCCCACTTCTGTAATAGGATGGTGAGTGCATTATTGAAAAAATATCATGTCACACACAGAGTCTCTACAGCATACCACCCTCAGACAAATGGCCAGGCGGAGGTGTCTAACAGAGAAATCAAGTCCATTTTGGAAAAGACAGTTGCACCAAATAGGAAAGACTGGAGTGCTTGGTTGGATGATGCACTATGGGCGTACAGGACCGCTTTCAAAACACCAATTGGGATGTCACCATTCAGGTTGGTGTTTGGGAAAGCTTGTCATCTACTAGTGGAAGTTCAACATAAAGCATACTGGGCAGTCAAGAAGTGGAACATGCAAGAAAATGAGGTGGGAGAATTCAGGAAACTTCAACTCCAAGAGTTAGAAGAAATCAGGCTCGAGTCTTATGATAATGCAGTGATATACAAAGAAAAGACAAAAGCCTTGCATGACAAGCATATTTGGAGGAAGAATTTCAAGGTAGGGGACAAAGTACTCTTGTTCCAATCTCGCCTCAGATTATTTCCTGGAAAATTGAGCTCAAGATGGAGAGGTCCTTTTGTGGTGGCACGTGTGTATCCGCATGGCGCAGTTGATATTTATGATGGAGTTTCTCAGACCGTCTTCAAGGTGAATGGTCAGCGACTGAAGCCATATTATGAAGGATTCAATGGTGCGACGTTGGAAGAGACGGCTCTAAAAGAGCCGGAACAAGAGCCTTGATATCCTTTTTACGTCAAGCTAATGACGTTAAACAAGCGCTTCTTGGGAGGCAACCCATGTTTTAGGATAGTTTTGCTTTGATTTTTGCTTTCTGTTTTACAAATTTTGTTTTTATTAGTTAGTGTAGGTAGAAATAATCCTCAAATTTTATATAAACTCGGGCTAGCCATGAAGTACAGAAATACTCGAAAAAGGGACAAAAATTGCGTGGCCAAGCAATCTGTAACCAAGCCGAGCAATGCCAACTCAGTTGGGATTGCGCGCCTTGGCTTGCTAAATGCGCGGCCGCGCAATCCGTAGCCCCAAAGCCGCGCAATCCCAACTGGGAGGCAATTGCGCGGCTTCGCAATTGCGCGGCCGCGCAATTCTGTGTCAAGCCGCGCAATTTCCAATTTTTCGGGAGGCCTTTTATCAAAACCCGAGTTCATTCCTTCTTTCCTTCTTAAGTCTGCTGCCTCCCCTTCTTCAACCTCTCCCTCCTCCATTGAAGCTCAAGCTTTCAAGCTCCTCTCAAGCTCTCAAGTCGGGATTTCAACCACAAATCGAGCCAACAACATCAAATTCAACAAGGATTCAAGTAAGTGTCTCAAATCTCCATTCAATTTCGGTTTTTACATAGTTAAATCTAGATCTAGGTTTCACTAGAAAAAACCCGAATTTGACCCCTTTAGGCTCGGATTTAGGCTTAAGTTTTTCACAAAAGTTTGTTTATTGCATGATTCTAGCATAGATTCGTGTTTTATTTAAGCTTTTTGCATGAATCCGAAATCTACCCATAAATTGATTAAAATTTGATTAAATTTTGATTAAATTGTTCTAGGTAGTGGGGGAAGTGAGTGATTGAGCGATTATTTGTGAAATATTGTTGTGGTTGTCCTTGCCGGGACAACAAGAATTGTGTTTGCTTGGTTCGTTTGTGGTGCTGTGCAGGTTTCTGTAAAATTTTTGGTATCCATGGCTCCTAAACGAAGTAGGAGAGATACTGCATCATCATCCCGAGCAGCTTATGCTCCCCCTGCTGTGGTGGCAGAAAGGACTCAAGAAAGTTTTGGGATCAGTTTGGCAAAGAACAATCATGTGATCAAATTTGAGCTTCTGAAGGATAGGAAATGGGCAGCAATCAGGTTTATTGATTGGACTCTGATGAATGAGCTTGGGATTGCTCATCTGTTGAATGAGATAGCAACGCATTTACGCATGGGCGAGTTTTTACAACTGTGTGAACCAACTTACAAGGGGTTAACACTAGAGTTTCTAAGTAGCTTGTCCATCGATTTCAGAAAAGAAGGGGAAATTAAGTTTTGGCTCGGAGGTGTGAGGAGGAAGATGACCTTGAAAGAGGTCAATGAGGCGTTTGGATTCCTGCATATATATGACAATGATGTCGTGCTTACTGAGACTGAAGCTACATGGGCTGATAAACATTTCTGGAGAGCCATAACAGGGAGAAGAACTTATAACCCGACCCAAGAAAAGGCTTCTCCCATCACTCATCCCGCCATCAAGGTTTTTCAACGGTTTATTTCTGGTAGCATGAATGGACGGGATGAAGGTGGAAACAATTGCCCGAAGAAAGATGTGGCTGTTTTGGCTGCTTTGCTGAAAAGAAAAAGAATGCAAATGGGTGCTATGTTAATGAATCATATGTACCATGTTTCAAACAAGGGTGGAGGAGCTATCTGTATTGGTGGGATTGTGACCCATCTGGCAAAGCACTTTGGCGTTGATCTGAGCAGGTTACAAGTTGATATCCCACCGGTGGCAATCAACTTCACTATGCTGAAGAAGATGGGAGTCCTATATTTCTACAGGAACTCCTACTATTGGGTGCTTGGAGATTCTGGGCGAGCAATGAAACCTCCTGATGGGAGCCGAGTCAAGATTGGAAACAGCCCAGCTAACTGGTACATTGAACCCCAGGATGACGATTTGGATGTGATTACTGTTAGGGGTCCAGTTAGGGGTAAAAATAAGGCCCCAATTATTGTTGAGGAGTCCGAAGAAGAGGAAATGGACGAGGATTTTACTATGGCTGAGGAGGAAGAAGAAGAAGACGAGGAAGAGGAAGAGTCCGATGAGGCTGAAGACACAGAGGAGGAGGAGGAGTCTGAGGAGGAGACCCAGTAGCAACACTTTGACCCATCTATACCAGCTGGAGGTGATACACATTACAGCCAGATGATGGAGATTGACGAGCACTTTTACGTCGCTATAAAAGCACTGTCAAAGAAAATTCCTAACTTCCTAACCTATGTATAGTGGAAGCAAGGGTCGAACCCACAAGGACTCAGATTATTCGTATTTATATAATATTACTAAGTAGAAAGAGGGGTTTTTGTGATTATAAACTAAGAACTAAGAAATTAAACTAATTAAAGCTAAGCAAGTAAAATAAGTTGAGATTCAAATATGGAGAAAAGCGTCCAACTAGTTTTGTATCCATTGCATACATGCGTTTTGATCATCGATTTTCCTTATTTCAATTTCACTTGACTAATCTATTGTGAATTTATGAATTCAAGCTTATTGTGGTTGTTAATATACACCGTCTTTAACAACCTTTTAATCAATTAACCTAGAAAACCTTCTATGTCAAGTTGATCATGCAATTAAGTTCAAAGCATTCAATAGAAACAATATTCATGAATTCCACCGTCTATTCACGAAATCTTGTGATTAAATTCCCCGCCTTTGATTAACCTTAATATACACCGTCTTTAAGTTTAATCAAAGGATTCATCCATGAATAATCAAATTTCACCGTCTATTTAATTATTCTAGTTGTAATTCAACCTAGAAGTAGAATAGGTGGCCAATCTATTATAATCCTAAGTGAATTTAATCAATTAAGCATGGAGAGATTCAATCTAGTCAAGGCAAATAGAAATAATTCAAATCTCACAAAATAGTCATGCATACAACTTCAACTTACTAGTTGGACATGAGAGATTTAGCTAGAAATCGACATTAAAGAGAAATCAAACTTACAAAAGTCAAATTGATCTTCAATTGCAAAAACTAGGGTTTGTCTCCCACAAATCTCCAAATTGCGTAAAACTCTAAAAGATAGCATAATCCTCATAATAAATCTAAAGAAAGTATTTATATCAAGCTAAAAAAATCTAAAAGATCCGAAAATATCCAAATAAACACTTATAAAGTCAGCCCATTAGGTCTCGCGGAAGCCCAAATTAGCGTCGCACAAACGCCGCTGAGCGCGGTTTGGCACCTTCCCAGAGCGCGGTCGCGCTCCCTTTGTAACTGCCCGCGCCGACGCCGCAATAACTTCTTCCTCTCGGCGCGGTCTTGACTTGTGCTCCGCGGTTTAGTCCCTTCATCTCTTTTCTTGTAGTTCTTGCCTCGGGTCTTCACTTCCAATGCTCCTTACACGTCCCGAGATCCGTCTTAAACTTTCCATCTACCGTCTCCCACCATCCGACCTGCAATTACGCACAAATACGCGTAGATTCCGAACTAAACGAAAATAAAACCTA
Source organism: Fallopia convolvulus (assembly GCA_964016875.1). Taxonomy (NCBI): domain Eukaryota; kingdom Viridiplantae; phylum Streptophyta; class Magnoliopsida; order Caryophyllales; family Polygonaceae; genus Fallopia; species Fallopia convolvulus. Next base: position 12,227,063 of record OZ024724.1, on the reverse strand, counting down.
ATCTAAACTTAGAATGAAATCCTAGCTAAAAATGCATAAAACGAGAATAAAAACATGCTCTAACAACTACATCTATATGCTCTATCAAATTCCCCCATGCTTGAACCTTGCTTGTCCTCAAGCAAGACATAGAAATCAATCACACCACAAACAAGCAAGTCATGACTTAATTCATTTTCAAGAAGCACAAACTTAACCATGAAATCTTTGCATACATATATCAAAAGTTTCAAACCAAGCTATTAATCCATTCCAACCCTCACCAAGGTAATTGTGTTTGCACTCAACACTCAAGTGTTTAAAGGTATGTGTTTTCGCTCAAAAATCATCTTTGAATGCCAACTACCATATGCTTGCTTCAGTGCACTAAATCTCCACCACGGATGTTCAAATGCACAACATAAATCATGAGGTCTTTTTCAAGGTTGTAATGGGGCCAAGGTATAGACAAGTAGGAAGGGATAATTATATGGCCATGTGGTGCTAAATCCGGGAACTAGAATCAACTAATACCCAAATTACATCAATCACTCACTCTCAATAACTTCCCAACTTGTATTCCCTTTCTTCCATTACTTACTTTTAAGCACTCCTTTCTTTTGCTCAACTTTTGCTTCTTTTTTTTCTTTCCACAAACCCATTTGAGATTTGTTCTTTCTTTTTCTTTTCATTCTTCTCTCACAAGAATACTTTGCAATTTTACACATACAACTCATCTCAATCAACCTTTCAAACCAGCTTTACTTAGAGATTTTTCACTAAACATTCCCAACATCCTTAACTTTCCAACACTTTTCATTTTGGACATTCCCTTCTATTACACCTTTTCATTTTGCCTCACAAACCCCAAAATATATCAATTAACCCACAAAATTCCCCTAGTCAAATCCTAATTCTCGGATGAGGGTCAAGCTTATTCGGCTAGGATTAATTTTTGTGGAGCTAATAAACAAGGCCAAGGCTCAAAACAAAAGGGGCTACAAAAACAAAGGTATAATGTAGGGTGGATAAGGATATAAATGAGCTAACGAAAATTTGCCTCAATCACTTTTATATCATGCATTCAAAACATATAATGTGGTCTCGAAAAAGATTCTAAACGCAAGTTCTAGAGTTAAGACAATCAAAGTGATACACTCAAGAATATCATGCAAAATTTGGCATGTAAAGGCTCAAAAGAAATCTCACAAGGCAAATTTTTGGTTAGAACTTCATAACTAGCTCAAGTTTTCACTTTCATGCATACTGTTTCATAATTAAGCAATTCTTATTTAGAACTTTTATCATAAACTTAACAAGTTATGGGATATGAAATCATGCTCACTCTTCAAACAATTGGTTCCAAGGGGAAAAATGAATCCTAAATGCAAACAAAACACACATTTTTTTTCTTCAAATTTTCAGAAATTTTCAAATTTTTTAGTGGATTTTTTTTTTCAAACTTTCAACCAATGCATACAAATAAGAATAAACATGCACATGCAACTATATGATCTAACTAGACCAAGTTCTCATGACAAAATAAATAATCCCCTTCCTCCATGCTTAAACATTACTTTGTCCCCAAAGTAATAAAAACATAAGAGTAAAAGAAAAACTAACCTCATCACAAGAACTTGTCAAACTCGGGAATCTACTCTGATGGTGGTGGTGGGTACCCCGGGTATGGCCATTCAGGAGCTGGATATCCAGGATACGGCTGATAAGCATACGGCTGATAGCCCTGCTCAGGTGTGTAGCTGTCCATCCTCTGATGCAAGGACCGGGTCTGCTCATCAACATAATCAAAACGGCTCGTAGCATAACCCCGGAAATGGTTGAAATCAGCCACCATGTCGTCCATACGAGTGTGCAAGCCACTCACTTGTGTAGACAATCCACCCATCAATTCCACCAAATGATTATATTGAGTGGTAGACATGTTACCACCTAAACCTTGTTGCTCAAACTCATGAACGGGTGGCACGTCAATGTGCTCATCATCATTTTCATCATTCTCCCTATCATCATCTTCAGCGGCAATATCCTCAGGAGCCGCTACAAACTCCTCATCTTCATCCTCCTCATCGACATCCATAGAAGCGCTTGCTTCCTCATCATGACCCCTTGCCTTCTTCCTTCTTTTAATTCCTCCAGTCACTTCCGAAACCGGTACATCACCATCTTGTGGGTGAATGAGCCATGTGTGAGCATTATCCAAACCAATCTCAATCTTCACCCTCTCTGGATTAGGCAACTTCATAGTGAAGGAGCTATTGCCTAGCACCCAATAGTACCGATTGTTCTTCACATACAACACCTTCATCTTGTTGTAGAAATGCAAGTTCATCGGAAGAGGATCAATCCTACCCACACACTGCTCCAAATCAATTCCAAAGTGTTGGGCGAACTTGGTGATGATACCACCTACAACAATTCGACCGGTATTTCTCTTAATCATGAGCTCTATGTTGTGCATCATAGCGGCACCAAAGTCTACATTTTTCCCTTCCAGAATACCTCGAAGGAGAAAGATATCCTTCCTAGGGCAATTGTTCTCACCCTCTCCTCTGCCTGTTATAGAGTGAGCAAAGAACCTCTGAAGAATTCGGATTATTGGATGAGAAATCCCAGACACCTTGGTTCTAGAAGGCAAGTAGTCATCAGTCCCAGAAAGGAGAGCCCACTGTTCATCATCCATAAAAGTAGCGCGGTTTTCCCATCTATCAACATTCATCTCGTATTGGGTAAATCTGAATAGCTTGTTGATATCATTGAGAGTCATGCTCCTCATCACCCCACCTAGCTGAAAATTGCACCGCCCTTCATTAACAAATCTCCCCTCTAAGATATGAGCCTCCAAGGTGCTCAAGAACTCCAACACGAGGCTTTTGTACACTGGCAATCTCATGCTCAACACAGTCAAATTGTAATTAAACTCTATCTCCCTCAATTCATTAGCCAAACCCAACTCCTCCAACAAATCCCAATCAATGTATCTCGGAGCTTGGATTTCACGCCCTTTCAATTGATCAAAACGGTCTAGATGCCTCATGTCCCGGAATTGAAGACCATAAGTTGCCAGTGTGATCACATTGCTTGAGGAAGAAGCTCTAGGTGTAGCTCGGTATCTAGAGGAAGAGGGTGCAACATTTTGAGCTGTAGTTGATGTTGCTCGGGTTGCTCTAGTTGCTCTTTGAGGACGACTAGGTCCCGATGAGGATGCATTGGCGTTTACCTTGGTACGACCCATGATATTACCTACACTACAATCAAAGACACCAAAAACAATCACAATTCGATTGCCCCGCCAAGAGCAATCCACCAAACAAGTAATAATAGACAATAATTGCTCTCAAAACACTCTCTTCCCCCACTAATCTAGATTAATTAGCATGAAAATTAATTAATTTCGAATTATGGATTTTTCAAGTTCTAAACATGAAACTAACTCATAAACATGCTAATATTGTTGAATCTAGACTTAAATTGAAGAAATTTGGCCTAAAAATCCCTAAAATTGAGGTTTTTATGCAAAACCTAACTTAGTAAATTTTTGGGTTGAGATCTTCAATTTGGGGATGAAATTTGAAGAGAAAAGTTAGAAATCTTACTTTTTTGATGAGTAGGAGTGCAAATCCGGGCTTGATTTGGAGGTTTGATCTTCAAAGGAGCTTGAATGAGGAGCTTCAATGGAGAGGCTTCAATGGGGGCTGCGTGAGGTTTAGGAGGAAGAAGAAGGATTGGGAAAAAATAGGAGGGTTTTCGGATATATTGCGCCGAACCCGGCCTCAGCGCGGTTTGGGGCATGTGAGAGCGCGGTCGCGCTCCCTTTGTAATTGCCCGCGCTGAGGCCGCAGTATGTTGACCCTTCGGGGCGCGGTGTCAGCGTGGGAGCGCGGGGGCGCCCAGGTCGGTTCAGCCCGCGTGGAGGCCGCAGTATGTTGGCCTCGATTTGCTCAATCCCGGGATCTGAATGTAAGGCCGTCTTGACCTCCTCGTACCGCGTGTCCCTGGTTTCCGACTTTACCTATAACTAAGAAAAACAAAAACAAACCGAAAACCACACAAAAACAAACCAAAAACACAACTAAATCTAGAAAAGAAAAAGCAAAAAATCAAAACAAAGCTTGGGTTGCCTCCCAAGAAGCGCTTGTTTAACGTCATTAGCTTAACGCATTACCGCTCATGTGTTTGGTTCGTTCAAAACCGTTTCTTCAAGAATAGCATTGCTAAATCCTTCAAAATACGGCTTCAAACGCTGACCATTCACCTTTTGTAGCGAATGAGTGGCTTCATCATAAATTTCCACCGCTCCATGAGGAAACGTCTGAGCTACTACGAACGGCCCCGTCCATCTCGACCTCAGCTTACCTGGAAAAAGTTTGAGTCTAGATTGATATAGCAAAACTTTATCACCTACCAGAAAACTTTTCCTCCATATTTTCTTGTCATGCAAGGCTTTGGTCTTCTCCTTGTATATGGCCGCGTTGTCATAAGCTTCTAACCGTAGTTTCTCAAGCTCTTGCAACTGAAGCTTCCTCAACTCACCGGCTTCATCCATCTGCAGACTACAGTTCTTCACAGCCCAATAAGCTCGGTGTTGGATCTCCACCGGAAGATGACAAGCTTTACCAAACACCAACCGAAAAGGCGACATTCCAATCGGTGTTTTGTAAGCTGTCCTATACGCCCATAAAGCATCATCTAAGCGAGTAATCCAATCCTTCCGGTTTGGCGACACTGTCTTCTCAAGAATGGCTTTGATCTCTCTGTTTGACACCTCATCTTGGCCATTCGTTTGTGGGTGGTGGGCCGTAGAAATCTTGTGTGTGACATGATATTTCTTCAAGAGCGCACTGACCGTTCGGTTACAAAAATGGGATCCCTTGTCACTAATTAAAGCTCTAGGAACCCCAAATCTGGAGAATATATATGCCTTCAAGAAATCTGCCACAACTCGGGAATCATCAGTCCTGGTGGCCTTCACTTCCACCCATTTGAAAACGTAGTCCACCGCTAATAAAATATAAATATTCCCGTAAGAGCTAGGAAAGGGGCCCATGAAATCTATACCCCAAACATCAAATACCTCACAAAAGATAATTGAAGTTTGAGGCATTTCATCCCTGCGGGATATATTTCCGACCCTTTGGCATCGGTCACAGGATTTGCAAAAAGCATACGCATCCCGAAAGATAGTAGGCCAAAAGAATCCTGCATCCAATACTTTCCTAGCGGTTTTCTTAGCACTAAAATGCCCCCCACAAGCATAAGAATGACAAAATGATAAAACTGAAGTTACCTCATTATCCAGAAGACAACGCCGGATTACCTGATCGGAACAATGTTTCCAAAGATATTGATCGTCCCACACATAATACCTTGCCTCACTCTTGAGTTTATCCCTTTGAGCTTTGCTAAAGCTGGGAGGAAATACACTCGAAACAAGAAAATTTACCAAATGAGCATACCAAGGTTGAAGTACACGTACCGAAAACAAGGTATCATCTGGAAATTCTTCTCTAATCGGTGTGATTTGAGCACCTCGTTCCCCCTCATGAACTAAGCGACTAAGATGATCCGCCACCACGTTTTCCGCCCCCTTTTTGTCTTTGATCTCAATGTTGAATTCACTCAACAATAAGATCCATCTTATCAACCTGGGCTTTGCCTCCTTCTTCGTCAACAAGTAACGAAGGGTTGCATGATCCGTGTAGACGATCACCTTTGTACCTAGCAAATAAGACCGAAACTTTTCCAAAGCAAACACCACCGCCAAGAGTTCCTTCTCGGTGGTGTAATAATTTTTCTGTGCTTCATTAAGAGTCATAGAAGCATAATGAATAACATGAGAAGCCTTACCAATCTTTTGGCCCAAAACTGCTCCTACCGCATAGTCGCTTGCATCACACATCAGCTCAAAAGGAAGGGACCAATCCGGGGGCTGAATTATTGGGGCAGTGGTGAGGCGAGCCTTCAACTCATCAAAAGCTTTTTGACAAGCTTCATTAAAGTCAAAGGTCACATCCTTCTTGAGTAGCTCACAAAGGGGTCAAGCGATCTTGGAGAAATCTTTAATGAACCTGCGGTAAAAACCTGCATGACCAAGAAAAGAACGTACTTCCCGAACATTAGTAGGATAAGGCAAGGATTGAATTACTTCAACCTTTGCCTTATCAACTTCAATCCCTTTAGATGACACTATATGACCTAACACTATGCCCTGTTCTACCATAAAATGGCATTTCTCAGAATTAAGACAAAGGTTAGTTTCTTCACAACGTTTTAGCACAAGTGTCAAATGAGTTAAACAAGAATCAAAATCATTTCCATGAACTGTGAAATCATCCATAAAGAATTCAATGAAGTTCTCTATGTATTCAGAGAATATAGTGACCATACACCTTTGGAAAGTGGCGGGTGCATTACATAGACCAAATGGCATTCTTCTGTAAGCGAATGTGCCAAATGGGCAAGTAAATGTTGTCTTCTCTTGATCCTCGGGTGCAATTGCTATCTGAAAATAACCTGAATACCCATCCAAGAAACAATAGAAGGAACGACCCGCAAGTCGCTCAAGCATTTGGTCAATAAAAGGTAAAGGAAAATGGTCTTTACGGGTTACCGTGTTGAGCTTTCTGTAATCGATGCATACACGCCACCCGGTTTGAATTCTTGTTGGAATTAGCTCACCATCTTGATTCTCCTTCACCGTGATTCCACCTTTCTTAGGAACGACTTGAGTAGGACTTACCCATTTGCTATCCGATATGGGAAAAATCATTCCTGCTTGAAGAAGTTTCAGGACCTCCTTCTTGACAACTTCCATCATAGGCGGGTTCAACCTCCTTTGTGGTTGTCTTGAGGGTTTTGCTTCATCCTCCAATAGGATTCTATGCATACAAGTAGAGGGGCTTATTCCTCTAATGTCGGCAATAGTCCATCCTATAGCGGATTTATGCTCCCTTAAAACATCCAGCAATAGGTATTCTTGATCTTGAGTCAACTTGTTTGAAATTATCACCGGTAGAGTATCTCCATCACCTAGAAAAGCGTACTTGAAGTGGTCCGGCAGTTGTTTGAGTTCTACCTGTGGGGCCTGCACAATAGAGGGAACAAGCTTCTCGCTTGGCACTGTTAGTGGAATGGGCTTTGAGCCCGGTAGCAAGAGTGGTCGCTCATAGTAAGCGTTCAAATCGGCTACAATTTCTTGCATATCATCATTAAGCATAAATTCCACTTCATCTTTATCAACCACAGAGTTTTCAAGTGTAGATTGCAATTCATCATGATCATTAATGTCAAAGAAATCTTGAACAAGAGTATCTAACACATCAATTGAACACAAAGAATGAACATCATAGGGGAATTTCATAGCATCATAGATATTGTATTCCACCTTTTCCCCATCAAACTCCATGGTTAATGAGCCACTACACACATCAATTTTAGTTTTGGCTGTTTTTAGGAATGGTCTACCTAAAAGGATTGGAGCAGCATGCTTGTCATGTTCCATTTCAAGTACGTAAAAATCAGCAGGGAAAATCAACTTATCAACCATAACAAGTACATCTTCTATTATCCCCTTTGGGTAAACGTTAGACCTATCAGCCAATTGAATAACTACGGTTGTTGCATGCAATGGACCTAGCTCAAGAGACTCATAAATTGAATAAGGCAAAACATTGATAGAAGCACCTAAGTCTAGCATGGCCTTTTCAAATTTTCTCTCAGCTATGATACAAGGGATAGTGAACATACCTGGGTCCTCGCATTTTTGTGGCAATCTTCTTTGGAAGACCGCTGAGATTTGCTCACTGACCTTGATCTTTTGCTTCCCTTTTTGCTTTTGATTCCGCTTGACCGTACATAACTCCTTCAAAAACTTAGCATAGCGGGGAACGCTCTTGATAAGCTTGAGTAGCGGAATATTCACCTCACATTTGCTAAATGTTTCGAAGATCTCTTTATCGTTCTCGATCTTACGGGTCTCCTTTAAGGCTTCGGGAAAAGGTGGGGGAGGTTTGAGAACCGACGTCGAAAGAATTGGAGGTTCTTCGGAAATCACCGTCGGCGCGGTTTGAGCCTCCGGGAGCGCGGTCGCGCTCAGCCCGGTACTGCCCGCGCTCAGGCCGCAGTATGTTGATCCCTCGGGGCGCGGTGTCAAGCTTGGGGGCGTGGTTTGGCACCCCTGGCTGGGTTGGCCGCGCTCTGGTTGAACTTCCAAGTCCGAGGTTTTGCTCCCCTCGGTTTCTTCATCAGGCGATGTTTGTGGCGTTCCGGCTTTGTTTTCCAACACTTTACCACTACGGAGAGAGATTGCATTCACATTCTGTTTAGGATTGAGTTCCGTCTGAGAGGGTAACCTGTTGGAATCTTTAGCTTCAAATTTATTCATTGCCTGTGCAAGTTGGCTCACTTGATTTTCCAAGTTGGTGATGCTTGACTTGGTATCCTGCTGAATTTGGCCCATAGTTTGCTGCATCATGGCCATATTCTGGGTAAGAGCACGGATCATATCATCTGTGGATGAGGAAGGGCCTTGATTCGGTGCTTGATTCTGAGATTGATGTTCAAAAGGAGGTCTAAAACCTGGCGGCCCGTTTTGAGGTGCATGTTGTTGATTCTGATTTCCGTACCTCAAATTGTGATGATCCTTCCAACCTGGATTATATGAGTTTGAATAAGGATCATATGCTGGTCTTCTTGGCCCATAGCCTCCGAGTGCATTAATTTCCTCCTCTTGAACATGAAGAGTAGGACAAGCATCCGTCTTATGAGTAACATCAGAGCAGAAACCGCAAGGCTTGACTTGTTGTGATCCCTTCAGCATGAATTGCCTGAACATTGACTTCAACTCATTCACATCTTCATGTAAAGCTGTAACATCAACAGAATTGGCTGCCTTCATTGAAGCTCTTTTGCTGAATTGACGAGAGCCTTCAGAAAGTTCATGAAATAGTTCAAAAGCTTGTTCAGGAGTCTTGTTCAGGATGTTCCCTCCACAGGCAGCATTAACATGCCGGCGTTCTTCATCCAGTAAGCCTTCATGAAGGTACATAACAAGATCCATCTTAGAGTAGCCATGATAAGGGCAGCTTGAGATTAACTTCTTGAACCTCTCATAATACTCATAAAGCGATTCATTCGGGAGCTTTCAATATTGCTAATGCTCTTTTTCATACTCGAGAGTTTTGTGGCTGGGAAATATTTCTCAAGGGGGGCCTTTTTCATCTCCTCCCAAGTCTCGATACTGCCAGGAGCCAAATAGTAAAGCCAATCATTCGCTGCATCCTTTAAAGAGAACGCAAAAGCTCTCAACTTGATTTGGTCATCAGTGATTCCATTTGGTTTCATGCTAGTGCAGACAACATGAAAAACCGATAAATGCTTGTTGGGATCTTCACCCGCTTTCCCATAAAATTGAGGAAGGAGGTGAATCAATCCTGATTTCAAATCAAATTGGACACCGTCAGGGAGTGCAAGTATCTTCACCGCCAATGGTTGTTGTGCCAAATCTGGTGCAGTTAACTGTCTCAGTGTCTGATCCATCTCTGGTATTTCAGGAACGCTATCAGAATCAGAATCAGAAGAAGAAGAGGAAGATGCCATATTGAACGGTAGTTCTCGAGAATTCGCACGAGCTTGCCTGCGCAACCTAGAGATTGTCCTTTCGATTTCTGAATCAAATGCAACAAGAGATGGATTAGTAGCACGGGTATGAACCATACAAGTGGTTCACACCCAAAAAGAAATAAAAAGTAACACTAGATAAATACCAATAAATAGCCGAGTCCCCGGCAACGGTGCCAAATTTGACGAGCACTTTTACGTCGCTATAAAAGCACTGTCAAAGAAAATTCCTAACTTCCTAACCTAAGTATAGTGGAAGCAAGGGTCGAACCCACAAGGACTCAGATTATTCGTATTTATATAATATTACTAAGTAGAAAGAGGGGTTTTTGTGATTATAAACTAAGAACTAAGAAATTAAACTAATTAAAGCTAAGCAAGTAAAATAAGTTGAGATTCAAATATGGAGAAAAGCGTCCAACTAGTTTTGTATCCATTGCATACATGCGTTTTGATCATCGATTTTCCTTATTTCAATTTCACTTGACTAATCTATTGTGAATTTATGAATTCAAGCTTATTGTGGCTGTTAATATACACCGTCTTTAACAATCTTTTAATCAATTAACCTAGAAAACCTTCTATGTCAAGTTGATCATGCAATTAAGTTCAAAGCATTCAATAGAAACAATATTCATGAATTCCACCGTCTATTCACGAAATCTTGTGATTAAATTCCCCGCCTTTGATTAACTTTAATATACACCGTCTTTAAGTTTAATCAAAGGATTCATCCATGAATAATCAAATTTCACCGTCTATTTAATTATTCTAGTTGTAATTCAACCTAGAAGTAGAATAGGTGGCCAATCTATTATAATCCTAAGTGAATTTAATCAATTAAGCATGGGGAGATTCAATCTACTCAAGGCAAATAGAAATAATTCAAATCTCACAAAATAGTCATGCATACAACTTCAACTAACTAGTTGGACATGAGAGATTTAGCTAGAAATCGACATTAAAGAGAAATCAAACTTACAAAAGTCAAATTGATCTTCAATTGCAAAAACTAGGGTTTGTCTCCCACAAATCTCCAAATTGCATAAAACTCTAAGAGATAGCATAATCCTCATAATAAATCTAAAGAAAGTATTTATATCAAGCTAAAAATATCTAAAAGATTCGAAAATATCCAAATAAACACTTATAAAGTCAGCCCATTAGGTCTCGCGGAAGCCCAAATTAGCGTCGCACAAACGCCGCTGAGCGCGGTTTGGCACCTTCCCAGAGCGCGGTCGCGCTCCCTTTGTAACTGCCCGCGTCGACGCCGTAGTAACTTCTTCCTCTCGGCGCGGTCTTGACTTGTGCTCCGCGGTTTAGTCCCTTCATCTCTTTTCTTGTAGTTCTTGCCTCGGGTCTTCACTTCCAATGCTCCTTACACGTCCCGAGATCCGTCTTAAACTTTCCATCTACCGTCTCCCACCATCCGACCTACAATTACGCACAAAGACGCGTAGATTCCGAACTAAACGAAAATAAAACCTAATCTAAACTTAGAATGAAATCCTAGCTAAAAATGCATAAAACGAGAATAAAAACATGCTCTAACAACTACATCTATATGCTCTATCGGAGATGATGTGACAGATGCAGTTGGAGAACACGCAGCGCTACAACAGTATGACATCTCACATCGATCAGGGTTTCCAGGACATGCGTGGTTATGTGGATCAGAGGTTCACATCTTATCAAACTCATCAGGATCAGCAGATTGCTGCATTTCAGGCCCGCCAGGATGAGCAGTTCAGACTGCTCAACACTAGATTGGATGGCTGGAGTTCAGCGGGCTATCCTCCTCATCAGTCTTATCCGCAGTACGCTTTTCCAGATCCACTGTATCCTCAGTTCCCACCATATCAGCCACCACCAGCTCAGCAGATTCCACCATACTATCCACCGCAGCCAGAGGTTCATCCGGAGTATCAGCCCCCACCACCACAGGATTTTCCGCCTTATTACCCGAACAACTAGGTTTTGTGAGTATTTCTCTTCTCTTTACTTTTTATTATACTTTGGGGACAAAGTATGTTTTAAGCATGGGGGAAAGGAATTACTTTTGCATTGCATATAGTTGCATTAGATTAGGTCATATTTAAATTTTTGCATGCATTGATTAAAATTCTGAAAAATGAAAAAAAAAATAGAAAAATTTGAAACAAAATACAAAAATATTGCATTTAGGTTCTTATTTCCCCATTGTTTGATTCCTCTTGTGCTTCTAAGTTAAGTATAAGTTCTAACCCATGATTTGCATGATTTACTGAAGTTGATATGATATAAGCATGATCATTGATTAAATGACTTGATTATAGGATGGAGCATGTATTTAGCTTGAGTTTTAGATTCATTCTGAAGTTCTAGACAAAACAATTAGCCTTGTGAGATTTGATTTTTGGCCTTTTATGATATTATTGCTTTCTACATTCTTGAGTGTATCACCATGATTATCTAGCTCTAGAACTTGCGTTAATACTCTATTTTGAGGCTGCTTTATATGATTGAATGCATGACATTAAAGTGATTGAGGCAATGTTTCTTATTAGCCTATTATTTCCCTTCCTACCCTACAAGATCCATGTTTTTGACACCCCACTTATTTGAGCCTTAAGCCTATTTTTATTTGCTCCACAAAATGATCCATAGCCGAATAAGCTTGACCCATAATCCGGATTTAGGACTTTAGGTTTTGGTTGTATTGTGTGAGTTGTGTATAAGTATGGGGGAATTGGATGAAAAAGGTAGAAAAAGAGGAAATAAACTCTTGTGTTCAAAGTTGAAAAAAAAATTGAAGATGAAGTTTGTTGCAAAATAAGCAAAAGCAAAAGTGCTTAAATGTTATTAGTCTTCATTAGCAAAGCAAGAAAGAGTTGAAAAGAGGCAAAAGAAAAGAAAAAAAAGAAGCAAAGTGTTTGAATGTAATTGTAATGAAGTTGGTAGAAAGAAGTTGGGAGAAGTAAGAAGTAAAGTGTTGAATTGGGTATAGGATCAGTTCTTTATCCCGGATTTAGCACCACAGGCCAAATATTACCCCTTCCAAATTTCTCTTTACCTTGGCCCCATTACAAGCCGGAAAAAGACCTCATGATTTTTGTTATGTATTTGATCCCCAGCGGTGGAGATTTAGAACTCTGATGCAAGCATATGGTAGTCTAGTTTTCATTGGTTGATTTTGAGTAAAAGACATACCCTTTATACACTTGAGTGTTGAGTGCAAAACACAATTTCCTTGGTGAGGTCTAGAATGAATGAATGGTCTTTACTTTTTGCTAGTCATAATGCATGCTGAGAAGTCTTGGTTGAGTTTTTAATTACATGAGAAATGTTTGTTTGACTTGAGATGGGTGTAAGATTGCATTTCTATGGTGTGATTGGATTTATGTCTTGCTTGAGGACAAGCAAGGGTTAAGCATGGGGGAATTTGATAGCTCGCATATAGGAGTAGTTTAGATGCATGTTTTATATATGTTTTGGTTAGGTTTTGGTTAGTTTTTAGGTAGTTTTTAGGTTTTTGTGTTGTCAGGTATTATGCGCTGGTTTGCTCGGTTTTACAGGTTTTTAGGTTCAGGAGCAACAGCGGGGCGAGTGCAGATGGAACATGGTGGTGATGGACGAGATGGACGAGGCTAAGGAAGCTAGGATGCATTAGGATGAAGAGCCAAGGCAAGGAAGACCGAGCTAAGAAGAAGAGCAATTGCGCTGGATCGAAGCCGCGTAGCTCGCCGCGCAATGCCATCTGAGAAGCAATTGCGCGGGGTGTGGATTGCGCGGCCGCGCAATGTGGTGCCAAGCCGCGCAATCTGGAGCTTTCAGCGGACGCGTATTTTGGGCCGAGTCTTGGTTTTGGGCTTTGATATTTTGACTTTTGGGCTTATATTTTGGCCGAGATGTGTGTTTGATATATCTTATGAGGGTTATTTAGAGACATATAAATACTTTATGTTAGTTTATTTTTAGAAGAACTTTTGATCAACTTTGGAGGCTAGGGTTTTTCTCTCAAGGAAGACTTTGAAACCTTTGTAGGTTTGATTTCAATTTCAATTATGCATTGCTAATTTTCCTTTGTGTTTGACTAATTAGTGAAGTCATGATTTGTGTATGATTGTGAGGTTTAATTGATTCTTAACGAACTTGAGTAGAAATTATTCCCTGTGCTTAATTGAATCTAAATTAGGGTTTTATTAGATTGATCACCTAATAGAATTTCTAGTTAAAACTGAATCTGATTAATTACCGGTTGGAGTTAATCTGATCAAGAGTAGACTTTAATTAATTTAGTACCGGTTGGACAAGTTGATTAAAGTAGGGAATAAATTCACAACTCACTTGGATGTCTGGTTGCTCTAGGTGTTTGTTTCTATTGATAACTTGAATTTTCATGTTGTTATTTAATTGAATCTAGAAGGTCTTCTAGGTTATTAGATAATTAGGGTTGTTAGAACTGGTTGGTCTATCAATTAAATCTGAAGTTTGGGTTTTAGTCCTTAGTAGGATCATTATCCACAATAGATTATTCAAGTGAGGAGAGAATCAAGAGAATTGATGATCAATAAAGCAATATCATGATGGATCTAATTAGTTGAACACGCTTGTCTCTTAATTGATTAAAACCATCTTTTGCATTCTTAGTTAGTTTCTATTTTGCATAGTAGTTTAGAATTTACAATCAAAAACCCCCATATTAGTTACTTGGCACTTAAGTAATAACATTCATACGCGAGTCTCTGTGGGATCGACCCTTGCTTACCATTCTACTCAGATTGGTCAAGTTAGGATTCTTTGATAGGTAAACGACTGAAAAATACCTCATCACCCTAGGGCTAGGGCAGGTACACATCAGGAAGGTAAGTTGCTGGTTGCTAGTGGTTCAATCAATAAAAGAGTGCAGGACATTGCTTGGAAAAAACCGGATGAAGGCTGGACGAAGATCAACACGGATGGTGCTGTGAAGGACGGATTGGCGGCGGCCGGTGGAGTGCTCAAGGACTGCAATGGTAGATGGTTAGGTGGTTTTAGTCATAACATAGGGTCCTGCACGGTCCCTATGGCAGAGCTCTGGGGGGTGTACAATGGGTTGAAATTGGCTTGGGACTGTGGGTACCGTCAGCTCATTCTCGAGTCCGATTCTCATCTTGTTATACATCTCTTGAGCTCTAGGGTTAAGAGGAGTCATCCTCTTAACAGTCTGGTATCGAGATGCCAAGACTTCCTTAGTAGAGACTGGACTATCTAGTTTCGACATGTTTACAGGGAAGCAAACGCGGTCGCTGACCAACTTGCTTCCCTGGCTTTACAGTTTCCTTTAGGAATGCATGTATTGAGTGCCCCGCCGGAGGGGATTTTTTTATTGCTCTTTGATGATGTTAGGGGTCGGGCTATCTCCCGTTTGCTGACTACTTAGCCCTTTTTTCTATTAATAAAATGCCCCCTTGAGGGGCCGGAGAGTACTGCCTCTCCTTCAACTAAAAAAAATTACTAAGAAAAATATTAAATATTCTAGCAAAAAAAAAGAAAAATATTAAATAACACTCTCACAGTCTCACCCCATCATTCTCATTTTCTTGTGATTTCACGTGTACGTACTGACAAGAGGCTCTCGGTGTTGGCAGACATCAAATGCTGGGCTCAAAACTAAAACCTTCTATGTGGGCCGAGTGGCATTTTCCGTGGGTCTTTTCGTCTCAAAAACTGTGTACATTAATTTAAGGAAAATTTTGAGTGATACCCCTCAGTTTTGTACTTTTTCAAGTGGTGTTCAGAAAAAAAAGTTATTCTACATGGTACCCCGAATTTTAATAATAGTCCGCTCCGTACCCTTTTATACATTTTCCTTCCAATTTTTTAAAAGTTCCGTTAGATTTTTTAAAAATAATTAATTAAAAAACTATTAATCTAAGTCTAATAGGTTAGGGGGTTTTGGGTTTGTTAAAACTTCTACTTGAGGAATTTAGGGAAAAAAATAAAAGAGGAGAAATTTCCTAAGTACTGAAACCAAGCTTTGCTCAATATTTATCCCTTCTAAATCTTTGAAATTCAATAATGCAGAACAAGAAGAAAAGCTAGAATATTGGGCCTTCTGTTGCAAATTTGCAATTAAAGAAAAATGTATACTTAACTGGGGGTGTAATTTTTGGTGTAAAATTTAAAAACAAAAATATCATTAAGTACTATAAATCGTTCTGTTAATTTTTTTTACTTTGAATATTAACCTATTAGAGACTTAGATTAATATTTTTTTTGAATTCATTTTTTAAAAAGGAATCTGACAAAACTTGTAAAAAAATTGGAAGGAAAATGTATAAAAGGGTACGGGGCGAACTATTATTAAAACTCGAGGGTACCACGCGGAATAACGTTTTTTTTTTCTGGACACCACTCGAAAAAATACAAAACTTAGGGGTGCCACTCGAAATCTCCCTTAGTTTAATTTAGAATAAATAATATGTTGTATGTGACACAAAATGAAAAAAAAAAACTTGTCTTCACAAGAATACGAATATAGTTCCAGTTAAGTTGACAAAAAATTTCTATCAGTAAAATTTAAATAATTTTAATTGTTAAATAAAAAAATTCAATAACCGGTATTATATTTTTTTCTTTTTATATGAATTTTTTTTATTTGTAAAAATTATGTTATCTAGATTTTAGATTTTTAATATAAATTTTAGAAATTCATAACTCAATAACGATAAAAACACAAGAATCCATGGTGCAATGGACCTACTTACGGAGTATTAACTTAGATTGATTTATTTTTGTTATTTTTTCAGAGAACATGTTGATTTAATGATTTGTCAAAATTTCTTACAGAGTAGTAATTAGTTATTTGACCAAATTGTAACACCTATCTATATACTATTACTAAATTCGAATCCCTCTATCATACGTGTCGTCGTCTTAACTATGCCACATGGACATTTTAATTTTTTCAATTACCTCTTTACCCTTCGTTCTTTTTAGTATTTATAATTCTTTAATATATCTAAATATATAAATTTTAGAAATACTCTAATCTTATAATTGTACACAATATATGTTAAAATTTGGCAAGTGTATCCATAAGAATATATAATAATTGTACACAATGTAAATATGTACATTATCTTTGATATCTTAAAATAATATCTACTATTTTTTATGGCCATATATTTTTCAAAGCATATACTTTAAAATATATAATAACTTTATATAATGTATTAGTACGTGATCTTTGATATTTTAAAATAAAATTTACTATTTCATCTTTATGGCCATATATTTTATTATCATATAACTTTTAATCTTTTTTCAATATTATTAGTACGTGATGTTTGATAATGTATATATTCAAGCCATATATTTTAATATCATATAGTATTTTAAGTTTTTTAATATTATTAGTAAGTGAGATAATGTGTCATAAATTTTGCAATGCATATCCTTAAATATATATAATATATATATAAACAGCGTATGTAATCTTTGATATTTTAAAATAATATTTATTATTTCATATTTATGAACATATATTTTAATAACATATAAACTTTTTTTAATATTATTAATACATGATCTTTGACTATTTATTTTAAATTTTGTCAAATATATTTTTACAAATATATAATAGTTCTACACAATGTATTACTTTGTGATCTTTGATGTTTTAGAATAATATATACTATTTTATCTTTACGACCATATATGTTATTAACATATAATTTATTTTAAAAATCAATATTATCGGTACATGATCTTTGATATTTATTTTAAATTATTAATTGATATCGATAAATAATAATATTTACAAAAAAGTAATGCCATTATCATCATTTTAATATAACTAAAGTCGAATCCCCCTATCTTATATGTCGTCGTCTTAACTATGCCGCATAGGTATTTTAATTTTTACATTTATCTCCTTACCCTTCATTTATTTAATTATTTACAATCTTTATATTACAATAATATTATTTATATTGCTAATATATAATTATATTTAGAGATCTTAAGTTTTGGCAAGTTGTGTTTGGAGTGTAATTCATTATGGAATATTTGTTAATTATATTAATGTTACTACTATTACTAATATAATAATAATACAATTATATTTAGATATCATAATATTTGGCAAGAAACATCCTCTTATTATGAAATAATTTTTTAATATAATAATATTACTAATATACAATTATTTTTAGAGATCATAAAATTTGGCAATTGATGAACATAATATTGATTATAAAATATTTTTTAAAATTTAATAATATTACTAATATAATTATATTTAGAGATTTTAAAATTAGGCAAGTGATAGAAACATAATCTTCATTATAATCTTTTGAATATTTAGAACATAATATTACTATTTTCTAAAATATTGGGAACATAATTATTACATTTAAATTTTTTTAAAATAATTTTTAATATTCAGTTTATAATATTAAATCATATATAAATCTATATGTATTTAAAATATATTATACTATTATAGACCCGTGTAAGACACGGGTACATCAACTAGTTATTATTGTTATATCGAAATATTTTATAAGAAGAATATTTTACTATAAATATTTCAATTAAATAGAGGCATCTGACCGAATAATACATCAAAACCCAGCCCATAACGACATATTTTAACCATTTGAAACTGGGCCTCAAATTTTCATATTCCAATTTGCGTTCAGATAGAAAGGACCCACTTAACATCAAAACCACCCCACGCTCTCTTCCGAGTCCTTCCATTTATTAGGAAATCGTGAACAACTTTGGTCGCTTGACTCACTCGGTACCAAAAGAGAAGTTGAGGATCTACAACTCTTACCAATTAAGTACACAAATGTCGTAGAATCATATTTAACTTTTGTTTCATTGAGCCTAAACTGTTTCAGCATGGGCACGTATAACAAGAATGCCGCTAGACATGATCGAGCTTGGTTGGGATTCAAGACTATCACCGCTAGCCAAGCTCCATAGTTGTTGATCGTCACCACCATGGTTGTTGATTCCGGCTCCATTGACATTCTGCTTCTTGTATACATGGGAAAGATGGGCCAAGTTTTGGGAGCTCATCTAGGAAGAATCAGACGGTGGGGTGACAGAGTGCAAATATTATAGAGTTATGATTAACATGATAAAAGGTTATAATAAATGGATGGTAAAATATCAAATTTGAATCGAGAAATGCACAATATCAATTTTGAATAAGAACTACAATTCCTTTAAATGGATTGTATTGTGTTTGTTTTGTGTGTTTGAAAGCTTTAGTTTTCTTTGTGTTGAGATCATCTAGACCAAACACATGAACATCGATGCAATATAAGGAAGTCATCATGATAGGATGTTTGTTTCAGTATGACATGACGTATAATGTAGCATGTCTCGACATCTTCCATTAACATAACGGGATGCACATTGTCCCAACATGCACACTATGAGTTTCCTAAATAAACACCTTCCAATTTAGAAAACAAACAATCGATTCTGGGTCAATTTCAATTCCGATAACAAGATGTCCAATACTTAACTCCTTCAATTCGATTTCATGCATTTCATGAGGTTTATCATAAATAACCAATATTACGCAACACACCTTGTTTGTTACCGCCCAATCGTTGGAGGTAAAGGTACCTCGCGTCAGTTGCCAGATCACTCGCTCGGAGAAGGAACATACATCGATCGGAAATTACTTTGCAATCGGAGAAGGAATAAATATTGGTCGGAACCGATCCAGTGATGGATGTGTGAACGTGAATGTGAACCGATCGGGTTGGAAATTCCTTTGCAATTTACCAAATTTTAAATCCGGTAAAAAAGTAAAAAGTATAAAATCCTTAACAATGTTCCCACTTTTACAATGAAAAAATTCCCACCCGCCCTCACCCATCTCCCTCAGCTTCCCTTTTCCTTTATTTTCATTTTTCTAAAATCGATGTAGATACCAAGTTGATTGCTCCACGTGTCACCATCGGATGAATTATTCCCCTTTGTGTAAGATATTCTTCTTACTCTAGGTGTAAGCCTACATGTTTCCACAGATGATGTGTTTGAGCACACTTCAACAACTGGAAGTTCAGTGTTAGATGGATACAATGTATATTTTGCTTATGGGTAAACTGGGACTGGAAAGACGTTTACAATGGAAGATACAAAAGGAAGCTTGTGGAGTCAACTAATTGAAGGTACAAAGAAATATTGTGTGACAATTTTGGAGATCCCGATATTCTTCTCCGATAATTTTCTATAAGCACCATTGATACTCTTAGAGGCCAGAAGAACAATTCAGTTTTAGCTTTTCTTTTAAACAAATAGTGTAAACAACGATAACGATATTTCATGATTACATATTCTTTTTATTTGTTTATCATCATTTCTTATTAGTAAATAAGTTATTAAATTCGCCCGAGTCTGTGTCGAGTTGGATTTGAGAAAACCACTGCAAGGCACCATTCTGGTGACAATACTGGTTGATTATGAGGGGCTAAGCGCGATTTGTATCATGTGTGGGAGATACAGACATTTAGTCGCAATTGCCCCCTGCACATCAAAAACCAGGAAAAGCCGTCAGTAGTGGATCACAAAAGGAATTTCACCAGCAGGGGAAGGAGCAAATAGGAGGTGAGCAAGATGGGAATTCAGCCCCGGACGCTCAGATTACCACAAGAGGAAGTGGAGGGAGACAGGATGCAGCGCCGGTGACTTCTTCGACGGAGAGGGAAACCCTAGGCCCATGGATGATAGTTTCCCGCAACCCGAGGAAATCAAAGGGCAAAAAGGTGGAAAATCCGGAAGCACGGAGATCGGAAGCAGGCGTCAGTTCCATCAACAGATTTTCAGCGTTGACTCTGTCAGCGTCAGAGAGGAATAAAGATAAAGACAAAAGCATGAAAGAACCAGAAGACAAAAACCTAGCAAGTATTAATGTTGAAAACGGGCGGGAGGCCACAAACACCTGCCCCTAAATTGCTTCTTCAGGCTTCCAAATGAAAACCACCTTCCAGGTGGGGTCTACATCGAACAGTAACAGAGGCGGAACGAAGGGACAGGCTCTCATGGAGAAGAAAGAGCACCGCTCGATAAAAGGGGTGTATGCAAATAGGGTTTTCTCAAATGGGCCACGATTGAACAAATTGGGCCTCTCTAATGGGCTAGTTAAAAGACAAAGGCCCGCCGAGGAAAACCCTAGGGATCTAAATGTTATGGCAATTGGGCCAGGACAGATGCAAGTGGAAAAAAATTTGGAGGGTGTTTCTTCGGGCCCAATAGACGAGCAATACCCTCCCCAAGCCAAGATACATGATGAATCAATGTCTGGAGAACCGCCAGATCAGAGAACTATACAGGGGAGGCCGGTGGTGACGCTCTCTAAAGACGGGGAAGAGATGGAAAGTCAAAATCGAGAGATGGTGACCTCCCAAAAGGAGGAAATGTTTATGGAAGAGGAGGGCGACACCCCAGAAAGCAGGGTTCAGCAAAGCTGAAACCCATGCTTCGCCCCCTTCTTGTACCGACGTTTGTCATGAAAGCCATCATATGGAATGTATAAGGAGTTGGGAGTAAAGGCTTTAAAAGAGCCACCAAGTACTTGCTAAAACACAATAGGGCTGAGATGTTTGTGATTATGGAACCGAAAGTATCGGGTAGCAGAACACAAGAGGTATGTGATAAATTGCCTTTCCCAAAGTGTGTACGTTCGGAGGCAGTGGATTTCAAGGGTGGTGTGTGGATACTCTGGGATAATAAAGAGGTGGATGTTAATATCCAGTCCATGGATTTGCATCACACACACGCCCGGGTTACCACCAAGACGGGCGATTTTCACCTAATCGTAGTTTATGCTCCACCTAACACGCAAGACAGAAAGAATTTTTGGCCAAAGCTACAGAGAATTGTAAGAGGAGCTCGGGGACCGTGTATCGTTGGAGGGGACTTTAACTGCATTTTAAGCAGGGAAGAGAGACAAGGAGGCACGGGAGGGCTCTCGAAAGATTCTGACACTTTCAATGACTGGGTGGAGAATCTTGGCTTGATAGATATGGGTTATGTGGGCTCGCGCTTCACTTGGAGAAGAGGTAACTCGGCGAGCACAAGAGTAGAAAAGCGCCTAGATGGGATCTTTACTAATCAGGAAGGCAAATTTCCTCGGAGGTGAAGCATCTCCCTGCGATTTCCTCGGAGCACAACCCCATGCTATAATCCTTCTCAAAACAAGCAACATGGGATAAGAGCAGACGTCCCTTTAGATTTGAGGCAATGTGGGCCCTTCATCCGGACTTTTAGAACTTTGTGCAGATGAATTGGAGATCGGAGGCAGAGCATTGTGAAGCACTGAGGGTACTCAAGGAGAGACTGATCAAGTGGAACAGGGAGATATTTGGGAACATACATCTCCGAAAACAAAAGTTGTTGAATCAGATCTCCTACGTACAAAAGAGACTAGAGAATGCGGTGAATGCAGAGCTCATCAAAAGAGAAGCCGAGCTGAAAATGGAACTCGCTAGAACTCTCGATGAGAAAGAGACACTCTGGTTTCAAAAGTTGAGAGAGGACTGGCTCATTTAGGGAGATCGAAACACGACCTTCTTCCACATGAGCACCATCATTAGAAGAA
Source organism: Fallopia convolvulus (assembly GCA_964016875.1). NCBI lineage: Eukaryota > Viridiplantae > Streptophyta > Magnoliopsida > Caryophyllales > Polygonaceae > Fallopia > Fallopia convolvulus. Next base: position 12,204,859 of record OZ024724.1, on the reverse strand, counting down.
GTCGCAACCGGATCAACGCTCTCAAAGATGATACAGGGAGTTGGATACACGACCCTACATCCCTTGAAACACATGCTATTTCTCACTTCGCTTCCCTTTATTCTTCGCAGGATGTCAATTTGGGGGAGACCGCTTTACCAAAAGAGGGCTTTCCAATATTGAATCAATTGGAATAAGCCAGCCTCAATTGTATGGTCAGTGAGGGCAAGATCTTTCAGGCTTTGAAGCAGATGAAATCTTATAAAGCACCGGGCTTGGACGGCTTCTAACCGGGTTTCTACAAGACTTGTTGGAAAGTTGTTGGGAGCTCGATGATCACTTTTGTTAAAAAGTTCTTCAGCTCAGGAAAACTCCCTGATGGTGTCAATGAAACTCTCATATCGCTTATTAGCAAAGTAAACAACCCGGAAGTGATTGGTCAATTCCGTCCGATTAGCCTATGCAACGTAAGTCTCAAGGTCATAACGAAGTTGCTAGCTAACAGACTTCAACCAATTATGTCCAAGCTAGTGGGACCAACGCAGAATATTTTCATACCGGGTCGTTCAATCACGAACAACGTCCATTCTATGCAAACTAAAAGAAATGGGAAGAAGTGGATGTGGCTGCCCCCAACCTGGGTAGAGTGGATCCGGGAGTGTGTTACGACAGTTTCAATGAGATTATTGTGGAATGGTGAAGTGACGAGGAGTTTCACCCCCGAGAGAGGCATAAGGCAAGGGGATCCCCTATCCCCGTATCTCTTCGTTTTATGCCTGGAAAGATTGAGTCATCTTATACACCAAGAGGTGGAGACAGGAAGATGGCGTCCGATTTACATATGTAGAGGTGCCCCAGCCCTCTCTCACTTATTCTTCGTCGATGATATCATTATTATGGCGGAGGCATCAGGACAACAGGCAAGAGTTGTGAGAGAATGCTTGAGCAAGTTCTGTGTGGCGTCAGGACAAAAGATTAGTAGAGCAAAATCAAAGGTGTTCGTATCGGCCAATGTCTCACGTGATTTGGCTCATGAGATAGAGGAAATTGGGGGGAATTAAGGTGACACGAGACCTTGGAAATTATTTGGGGATGTCGGTGCTGCACAAACCAGTCACAACTGAAACTTTTGAAGGGGTGCTACAGAAAGCCCGAGCCAAGCTCACGGGATGGAAGAACCGCATGCTCAGCTTCGCAGGAAGAGTCACCCTAACCCGCTTTGTGTTGACCACTCTTCCCTATTATTCGATGAACTCGATCAGAATTCCCAAGAGCACCTGCAATGAGCATGACAAGCTGGCAATATCGTTTATCTGGGGTGAAAGTGATGGGAAGCGAAAGATACATTTAATTAATTGGGAGGAGGTGTGCCAATCGAAGAAGGAAGGCTGACCTGGGATACGCGAGGCAAACCATATGAACAAGGTTGTGCTTGGCAAGCTAGGTTGGCGGTTGCTAAATGGCCAGGCGGGTCTATGGGGCGAAATGATGAAAGAAAAGTATGGCCTCATCATCAGAGTAGACAAGGTTACTAGGATGGCAAAAAGAAAACTGTCCTCAACCTGGAGAAGTATTGAAGACAGTTTGCTGGAGGTAGTGTGTAAAGGAATCAAATGGAATATAGGAGATGGGAGAAGTGTGCTTTTTTGGACTGATACGTGGCTGGCAAACAACCCCCTTTTGGAGTATGCTAATGCTGATATTGCAGATGAAATGAGAAGTATGACAGTCAAGGATTTTTGGACGCCAACAAGAGGGTGGAATTGGAGCCGTTTTCATGACCTCCTTCCCAGCATCTGGCTCCTTAAATTGGCCGCGGTGGCAATTACAAAACAGCCTGATCAGAGAGACACCATCAGCTGGAAAATGTCCCCAACGGGAGAGTACACACTCTCGTCGGCCTACAAAGTATCCAAAGGAGAATTAAGCCCGGGGAACAACTCTAGGGACACTTGTAAAATCATATGGCAAGTTCGAGCCCCGGAGAGAATAAAATACTTCCTCTGATTGTTGAGCAAAGGGTGAATCCTCACCAATGGGGAAAGGAAACGCCGACACCTAACGAGAGATGCGACGTGTACTACCAGCGAGCAGGGAGAAGAAACAATTATTCAAGTCCTTAGAGATTGCCCTAAGGCAATGGAAGTGTGGAGGACTGGTGAACCAAACCGACCTCGAAGAATTTGTGGAAATGGAACCAGAAATTTGGGCCGAACAAAATCTATGAGGAGAGGGGGGCCTAAAAGCTGTTGAGCACCCAAACACCCTTTTCTCGGTTGGACTCTGGTGGATATGGAGATGGAGGAATCATCGGATCTTTGGAGGAAATGATATCCCGAGGGATAGACCAGGTTTCCTAGTAGAGAAAGTGAGGGAGATCACAAGGGCCTGGGAGAGGAATCAAATTGCTATTGGCCAAGCAGAGAAGGAAGATATAATGATAAGTTGGCGTAAACCGCGTGAAGGTTGGTGTAAAATTGACACAAATGGCTCGGTTTTACAAAGCACCGGATCAGCGGTGGCCGGAGGGGTTATCAGGAATGAGGACGGAGCTTGGATGGTTGGCTTTACTCAGAATATTGGCATATGTTCAGTTCCTGCGGCGGAATTATGGGGAGCCATTCTAGGACTTCAATTGGCTTAGGAAAGAGGCTACCAACGTGTTATTTTGGAGTTAGACTCGCAACTCGTAGTGAACTGGTTAGTTACTGGAGTCCAACAATCACACCCTTATGCCAACCTGGTCAAGAGATGCCATGGCTTCCTAAGCAGGGATTGGCTCGTCCAAACCCGACATACTATGTGTGAGGCTAATAGATTAGCGGATGGCTTAGCCTCCAAGGGCCACTATCTACCTTTGGGGCTGCACATCCACGAAGAACCCCCTAAGTATGTAACTGAGATTATTAGGACGTCTGGGGAGTGGCTTTCTCTCGAAGATGCGTTGTAAACTCCCAATTGTTTAATAATATATGAAGGTTATGCCTCTGTTCTGACCTAAAAAAAGATATTACAACGTTTTATCTGAAAGATTTCATTCAATGGCTACACCTAGCCCATTCACATTTTCTAGCGATCAAAATCATTTGCACAACAGAACGAAATCAACAGAATGCACATTATTGCTAATCTTCATACACCACATTGACATAAAACTTAAAAAAGACTTCAAGTTGCCACACAGAATTCATAATTCCTTCCTCTCATTATTTCACCTTTCTTACACAATTCATCTCACAAAACCCTCATGAAACTTTAGTCTCAAGACCACAAAAATGCTCCCATTGCAAACTTTCTCTTCTCCTTCAAACTCCCGAACACCGGTAGCCCATACTCGGCCAACAGAAGATCCACCTTCCACTCCGGCATGCCCACGTAATCAACCCTCGTGTAACGAGGGTAATGCAATGGCATCCTGAAGTAGCTCGGTTTCTTCACCGGGCCCCACTCCATGACTCTTGCCTTTTCCCCTTTGCTCAAAATTATTCCTCCCATCTCAAATCTCAGTGAAATCATCTGTGTACCAAAAATGAGGTATCTCAAGATGGAAAACAAAAAAACCCATCGGGGAAGTGACCTATATCTATAAGAGAAAGTTGGTAATTTTGAGGACTCTAGTGATATGTGCGTTACAAATGTGTTTCTGTTTCTTCTCACCCTAAAAGACTACTCTTTCACAAGGCATCCGTAACTGCATATGAATGATAAAAGTAGCTTTTTCTTCAAGAGATTCTTCTCTATGGGCTCTGTTTTGATAGCCTGTAATTGAGTCAAACTGGGGGCGAGGTGTATTTAAACTTGGACCTTCTTTGTTTAGTATATTTACCATTACAGGCCAGTGAGTTAAAGATTATGATGATCAAAGGTGGAAAAAAAAAACGGAAGACAAGATTTCCATCACGTTTCAAACAAGAAAAGCACAAAGGGGTATTACTCATGAAAAGGAATATGCTAAGAACTCAGATGAATTAAGAATCTTAAATCAATATCATTAAGCTCTCTTCCAAGCAGAAACAAATCAAAGAAAATGGTTTACGCAACAGGCAGATACAAAAAGACTATCAAATGGATCTTTTTTTCTGGAAAGACGGCCAACCGAGTCACTCCTTCTGGAATCAAGCAACAGATCAATATCACATAAGATCCTCTCAAAATAACAGATCAACTGAAAAACAAGTCACAATTGCTCAGCAAAAGGTTCAACCAGGCACGCAAACAAGAACTGCTAAGTCACATTAGGTAGGCCTCACTATCTATTGATGAAGTTCAGCCAGGTCTCGTCTGAGAATAATGAAATCCTTATTCCTTAAAAGGTATTGCAATGTAAAAGGAATCAGTAGGAGGGGTGGCAGAGTGCAAATATTATAAAGTTATGATTAACATGATAAAAAAGGTTCACATAAATGGATGGTAAAATAGAAAAAACGCACAGCTTTAAAATACATATCCATATCCATACTACTATAAGAGTTTGGATATGAAAATACTATCTGACCGTTGATAAATAAAACCCCAATATAGATCTTATCTAACCGTTCAACTTACATTTATGCTAACCGTTCAATTTAGTAACATCTGACCGTCCATCCAATTAATTAAAAATGTGTGTTGCACTATCGTGTAGGTGTAATAATCCGATCTGTTATTATAATGTTCCTCGAAATTCGTGTCGTTCTTGCTTAGCTCTTAAGTAATCTCGGGGAGACCGAAAAAAAAATTCTTGGAAAAGCATGCCCGACTTAAGTGGTATTCGGATGTAACCGGATAATTTTGACATGTCTCGAAAAACGTGTCCAAGTTACTTCACTTGTAAGCGAGCTCGTAAAAAATAAATTTTCTTGGAAAAGCGTGCCCGACTTAAGTGGCATTCGGATGTAACCGGGTAATTTTGACATGTCTCGAAAAACGTGTCCAAGTTACTTCGCTTGTAAGTGAGCTCGTAGAAAATAAATTTTCTTGGAAAAGCGTGCCCGACTTAAGTGATATTCGGATGTAACCGGGTAATTTTGACATGTCTCGAAAAACGTGTTCAAGTTACTTCGCTTGTAAGCGAGCTCGTAGAAAATAAATTTTCTTGGAAAAGCGTGCCCGACTTAAGTGATATTCAGATTTAAATGGGTAATTTTGACATGTCTTGAAAAACGTGTCCAAATTACTTCGCTTGTAAGCGAGCTCGTAAAAAAATTCTTGGAAAAGCGTGCCCGACATAGGTGATATTTGGATGTGAACGAGTAATTTAGACATGCTTAGAAAAACGTGTCCAAGTTACTTCGCTCGTAAGCAAGCTCGGATAAGTTTGTTTCTTAGTTGTGAAGAAAGCTCGTATACGTAATAAAACAAGTTTTAAGACATTGGATGGCGTGAAGTCAAGTAAATTAATACCAAAAAAACCATGCCCCTTTAAATAAACTTACGAAATGTCATTTCCATATTCTTTTTTCAAAAAACTCATGCCCCTTTAAATAAATTTACGAAAATGTCAGTTCCATATCTCTACACTAATGAAGTCTCCGTCTTATAATCGTCGCGCAACGCGCGGCCTAATTGCTAGTAAATAAAAATAACAGATGAAAACAATAAATATACTGTTTTTTTGTTTTGGTAGAATAAATATACTGTTTTTTAAAAAGCAGTTTGTACTACTTGGGATAACGTATTGCTAAATTAATAAGACTACAACAATTTTTCGACCAAAAAAAAATAAGACTACAACAATTTAAATTCCTTCAATATAAATAGCCATGCTCCCTGAATCCCCTCCTAACCAGAAAATTCAATTTCCACATATATTTCTGAGCACAGATATTTTTCTATTGTAAAATCAAGTTAGACAAAAGAAAGAAGATCAAGGAGGAAGAAATTGAACCTAAACTTGGTTTCTTCCTCCAGATTATTGGTAATCAGACTTCTTATTCTTGTCATTTTACAATTACAAATTAACTGCACAATAATTGAAAGGCCCTTGATTGTGCCAATACCTCGACCTTTTGTTTTTTTTGTTTTTTTTCAGGTTCTCTGGGTTCAACATTTTTGTGGATTTAGATGTAGTTTCTTTGTATTAAGGGGTAAAAATTACAGCATTCTTTAAGATAAGATTCTAAACAGTACCTGTGTTTGTGGCAGGAAACCAGGGTTTTGAATGGAGCAGTTTTGCCAGATGGGCGAAGTCCTGGGGGGCATGCAGGCTCAGATCATGTTGAGAGACGAAAACCAGATCAACACAAGGCAATGCACGTTGTTGTTCGACCTTTACAGCCAAGCGTTCCACACGATAGCCGAAGACATAAAGCACTACCTGAGGGTAGAGGAGAAGGCCACCAAATGGAAGCCTCTAGAACAGCCTCTTAGGGACCTCGTCCGAGTTTTCAAGGAAGGAGATTCTTACATCAAGAGCTGCTCTGAGGGGAAGAAGTCGTGGTGGGTACGAGCCGTTTGCCTTCATAACAGCAGGGTAAGCGTCGAGTACCACGTCCATAATCTGATGCTCTATTTCCCCATGGCCATTGAGGCAATAGAGACGGTTGGGGAGATCTCGGGCCTGGATGTTGAGGAGATGGACAAGAAGAGGATGATGTTGGCCAGCAAGTATCAGAAAGTGTGGAACGATCCGAAGCTCTTTCAATGGAAGTATGGGAAGGAGTATCTTTTAGACGATGACATCGTGGTGAAGCACTGCAATGCGTTGATGGAAGACAAATGGCTGCTTGCAGAGGTCATCAGGAGGAAGAAAAATGGTGATCTTTCGTCGACCTTGACCAAATACGAGCAACATATCGGGGACCTCCTGATTAAAAGACTCGAAGACCCGGGTTCTCTTTGTTCAAGCTCTATTTTCACAGCAGGAAAGGATTACCAGGTTAAAAGGAGGATAGAAAAGGGAGGCCAGTACAAGGAGATCCAGTGGCTAGGAGAGGGCTTTGTCCTTAGACGGTTCTTCGTAATGGATCAGGAGTTGGATTCAGAAATACGCCAGGCGCTTTCCCTCTCCCACCCGAGTGTAGTCAGATATTTGTGTGGATTTCATGATGAAGAAAAGAACGAGTATTTCCTCGTAGTGGAGCAAATGAGCAAGGATCTCAATACCTATATAAAAGAGCAGTGTGGTCCGAAGAGAAGAGTGCCACTCCCTCTCACGGTGGCCGTTGATATCATGCTGCAAGTTGCAAGGGGTATGGAGTACTTGCATTCACAGAAGATTTATCATGGAAGTTTGAACCCTTCAAATGTTCTCATAAAAGCAAGGAATTCGTCGTCTGAAGGCTATGTCTATGCAAAGATAACCGGGTTTGATCTGAAATCTGTAGGAAGTGGACCGTGTGTAGGGACCTCCTCTGTCAGCCAAGATGAGACACTTGCTTTTATCTGGAATGCACCAGAGGTGATGAATGAACAGGAAAAGCCAGAAAACGGTGGTGATGAGTTCAAGGATACAGAGAAGGCTGATGTTTACAGTTTTGCAATGCTGAGCTTCCAGGTTTTGACGGGAAAAGTTCCCTTTGAGGATTCGCATCTTAAGGGAGAAAAAATGAGCCGGAATATTAGAGCGGGCGAGAGGCCTCTCTTCCCTTTTCCTCTACCAAAACATCTTGCAACATTGATAAAGAGGTGTTGGCAGGCTGACCCAACACAACGCCCAAGTTTCTCCTCAATTTGCAGGATTTTAAGGTATATGAAACGGGTCATGGTGATGAATCCTCAATTTTCTTACCCACTAGTGTCAATGCCACAAATAGATGTCTGTGACATAGATGCTCGGTTCCTGAAGACGTTTCCACACCAAGATGATGACATAGCTCCTGTTACCCATATCCCATTTGAGCTGTTTTCATATAGACTTGTGGAGATGGACAAGCAGAGTGCAACTGACAAGAAGCAAGATTGGGAGTCAGCAAGTGAAGGAACAATAGCAAGAGGTCCAGAGGAGAAAAACATCATAGCAGATGCAGATTTTTTCGCATCGCCTGATACAAGATCAACACGCTCAGATAGAGATGATAGAAAAGAGCCATCACAGATCAAATCTAGTACCACAACAGATGACTCAGTTGTGGCATCTTGCCGCGATAGGATGCTACAAAAAGCCAAGTCCATGTGTTTCACAGAGTTGGACTATGGTCATGAGCTGAGCTCCCAGTGTCAAGAAGTTCCAAGGAACAAACCAAAACGTCTGCAGAAGACGACTTCTAGTATTGAACACTTTAGCAGATGCGACGCGAGCTTGTTGAGCTCAGAGAAGAAGGATTTGTCCTTGCGAAAAAGCAAAAGTTACAGGACTATTAAAGACTCGGGTTAGTATGTCTATGCAGAAAGAACCAAATATTCATAGATAGTAAAAACAGTGCTTATTATGTTCACAAACCAAACTAAGAATTTCTGCAGGAATATCCAGAGTAGCAGCTAGGCTATCACTGCACAAGTCACCAGGAATGCCTGATGGAATCAGTGAACAAGGGCGTAGCAAAGCATCTGTAAGAAGGGTGTCTTCATTCTTCCGTAAACCAGCTAGGAATTTAACAGACTCCAATTTAAGGTAAGCATTAGACAAGCACAAACAAGGAGCCAAACATCAGCAAACACACAAAACAGTACATGCAAGTCCAGTTTCAGGGAAGCTGTATGAAAAGGATTGTTTTGCCAAACATCAACAAACAACCAAAATGTACATGGATTACTAAAATTTAATCTTAATTTAATGTTTAACAACTAGGTGCACTAGTGGTAGAGAAGAAAGAGGATAGCCTTTTTGGCAGGTTTCGCTTAGATCTCTTAATGCAATTGGCAGGGCAACAACTGGTTTTCTCAGACTTGAGTTCAATATTCACCTGCCAAATTGCTTCCTTTTGCAATAGAACATAAGTATATTTTAGTTAGAAATCTAATCTTGCTTTTCAAGCTTCATACAACCGTAAATAGTTGTTTCTGAAGCTCATACCTCTGATATATGAGAATCACTCTCCACAACTTTGTGTTTGATTTCTGGATTCACTATTTCAAAGTTGTAAACTTGGTGGAGGATGAGATTGTTTGTGTTAATAATAACAGAACATTTCTCTTTTATTTAAAAAGAAGATGATATGCTAGCATTTATAAGTTCAAGAAAGAAAACTACATTGTGATAGCATTCTGGTCCTGTGTCATTTATGCCATTATATGACCAATGAGATCACAAGAAATAAAAGCAGGTGCAGATCCAGTTCTTTATATATTTCCAAGAGACCATCCGATTATGAGTATCATGACATGAAAAAGAGTTCAACCCACGTGCATCCGACGCACATTTACAAAGTAGAATTACCCCAGGAAACTACTACTATTAGAAACATATTTCCAGGTCAATCTTCAAGCTCTGAAGACAATGTTGGACTAAATTATTACACAGCCATGAATTATTGCATTCTCCAGTTAAGACACAAATTAACAATGCAACTTTAATGGAGCCTTACATATGTTGTCACAGTTTTTCAAGCTGCCTTGCTTTTCCGTAATGTAAAATCCCATGCCACTATCTGCACAGCAGTCTCATGATATTGCATTCAATCAATCAATCCTCAGTCATAAGTATACGTATCATATCCAAAGATCATATCCATGGTTGAACATTGCACGGGTCAACATGATAGTAATTCGATCAGAGATCTGAACAAGCTCATTTTGATTAGGTAATATATCTACCCGAGTTTTACTAGCTACATACCATATACATTGAATACTGTAGGACAGCTTCAAAATAAAGGAAGACGGGTGTGTAGGTGCTACACTTGGTTTCATATGTCCCCTTTGATACAGCCGAGAGAGAGAATGATATTGAGAGTATAGGCATTCACTAAATGGGTATCCCTAAACCCAGATTTACTGTCTATAATAGAAACTGGAATGCAGCTTAATTTAAAGGCATAAAGCTTCCAAGTTTATCGAGAAAAACACGCATCATTTGGGGCCAAAAAAAGGATCCTCTTGCCTCTGGTAGATCTCGAACAATTGCCTTGAGTGTGAAATTGCTATCCTTTTGCAATCATCAAGACCTTTGGGATCATGGAGCTGCAGCTCCTCGAGAGACTTTTGTATGCCACCTTGTGGATCCCCATTCAGCAAGAACTCAGCCAGGGTTGTACCCCTGATACAAATGTAAGCCAAAAGTGTCAATGATGAGGGTTGTTTTATATAATAGCCACATTGCAAAGTCTTATTATAGCTCTTTGCCTGAAATATGGAGAAAAAAAATATCAAACTATGTTCTGTTAACTAAAAACTGAAAACCAACCCCTGATTGCAAATAGAATAGCAGATATTCATCAAATACATGAAAGCTCCATAGCAAAACTCAAATAAACCAAACAGCAAAAAAAAAAAAAAATTATTCTTCATCTTAAAAACTGGTCCATAAAGGAAGAATTGAACATACAAAAATGTAATTGTGCTTTTGAAAAACCCTACAAATATCCATACCAAATAACAACTGTATTGATCTATATGCCAAACGATAAGCAACAAATAGTTGTCTTCAAGAATATTGTATACCTGAAAACATGAAAGCCGTCAAATCCTCTGTTTTTCAAAAATGCCGAGCCAGAACTCAGATTACCATGGGATTTCTGTTGTCTGTATAGGGCGCACACTGCCTCCAAGGTAAGAACAGGGGCCTTGTCAATAGCACTTAACATGTCTGCTTCAAATTGCCATGATTCATCAGCTTCTAGCTTCTCATCACAGCATTTTTCAACTGTGATAGATCTAGAGACACTTTGGTCATACCAAGAGGCCACTCCTAAGACGGAACGGTTAGCATGTTTCAAAGACACAGAAGACAAATCCCCGGGGGGCTCTGACTCGCTTTTAATGGTTATGTTCCCATCATTGTTTTTACCCACTACTCCCACACTTGATCTTCCAGATGAATCTCGTTTCCGTTTCAGTCCATTTGGTGGATGTAACCCTTCATCATCACTGTCACTGTAATTGATGTCGGTTATTGTGGTATCGGTGGGTTTACCACTAACCAGCGTAGATGGATTAGAATTTTGTCCAGACAGATTAAGGGGACTGCTTGAATTGTGTCCATTAGGCTCTTCTTTTATATTAGTATCCAATCTGTTCTCCACATCTGCATCAACTGTCCAAAGAATTCGAGTCAACTGTAAGAGTTTCCAGGCCAGAAAAGGGTGTCTCATTAAAATGTATGACATCTACTGTTTGGTTGTTGCATGCAAGATATAGCACGATTAACACAAGCTGTTTAAAGTTAGCACTTAGAAGTGCCGTACATATGCAAAAGCACAAATGCAGTTGATTATTGCTAAAGGTGCCTTAGTCATCTATATTGAGAAGGGAAAAAAGGTCATTTGCCAATCAAAGTAAGGAATATTTTCAATTAGGAAAAAAAAATTACTTCTAAAATCTAAAACTAGGGAAAGCCAGTATCAATCTTGATCTACAATGACATTGATAAGCATTCTAAACCTTTTTCCTTGAATCTAAAACTTAATAGCATTTCCATTCGGAGGCAGCTTATGATCAGTTAGGCCATTACAAATTCCAGGAAAATCTTATATCAATACTCCCCACCCTCAACTTAGCATTCTATTTCCAAATATTTACATTTCCTGAACTCACAAGAATACATAATATCCCGAACATGTCAAAGAGGTACTCTGCATTCTCGACGAGGAGAAGATTGTCCCATTCCCAAATACAATAGAATAAATAACATTAACTAATCATATATAAGATCAAACGGAAAACTAGCAACAGTACTACTTAAAAAATAAACTAGATGCATCTTGATCTGATAAAACAATTCCATAATTTCTATTAAGTGCTTTGGAGCCATAAACCAACAAAACTCACATTTCAACTAAATAATGATCCTAATAAACATATTCATAATAAATATTATGGAGCAAACACATTGAAAAGTTGGATTTCCATAATCTAGGGGGAAATTACAACCTTAAGCAACAAGATTAAAAACATGACATATAAAAAAGTTACTGCTTACTAATACATATTTAGTATCTATATTCTTCCTATATGTGAGATACATTGGACATTTGACATGTATTCTTAGCATTTTGATAGGAATGAAATGGTTATCGGTGTTGAATGGATAACAAAACATAAAACATGGACAAGGTAGCTAGCTACTTTTTCGTTCATAAGGGTGGTTTTGTGCAAAATGACCAAATTTAGGGGTAGGTTTGTGTAATATATCTTAATGTGGGACCAACTAAGATTTAACCCTGAAACTCCTCGTCCTGCTAACTTTATGAAAGTCCATTGATCATTTCACATTCTAATACATACAAGCAAATCAATAACATTCATAGCCTAATAATAGCGTGGCATTAATCAAGGATCAACCTCAAGCACATTCAACAACAAAATAAAACAATAAGAAGTTCACATTCAACAGCAAGATAAAACAATTGGATGTCCAAATCTCTTTTTGATCATTTGAAAGATTAACTTAAATGTACCTTCATCATATGCACAGGTTAATCTAGCCAGACCAGTACTACTCAGATCCAGACCCGAATCCTCCATTAAAGCAACAACCCGTTCCTTGAATCTCGTAAAAATGTTGTTCAAATTCTCAGCTTCAGCGAGCGCCATTTCTTTCTCCTTCTCCAAGCACCCAATCTTCTCGAAAAGCTTCTCAATTTCTTCTGTCACCTCTCTCTTTCCCCTCTCTGCTTCCGCCTTCTCCTTTTCCATAACCTTAACCTTCTCCCGAAGCCGAGCGCTTTGCTCCCTCGCATCTTTCTCTCTTCTCTCCGCCGTCTCCACTCTTCCGCGAAAAGTTGCGTCCTTCTCCAAAAACCTAATCTTCCCTAATGCCTGATGAAATTTCTTGTTCAAGTCGCGCCTCCGGCGCACCTCCGCCTCGATATCACTCCTCAGCTTGTCGCGCTCCTTCTTCAGAGCGTCATTCTCCTTGCGGATGACTTTGTACTTGTCCTCCAGTTTAACCCTCTTGATCTTCAGCCGTTGCTCCCTCTCGATCAGGACAAGCTCGGCGTCTTTGACACTTATCCCTTGGAAGCCAGATTTTAGGTTCCACATAATGTCAGAAATCGGAAGACGGTCCATTGCAACTGTGCAAGACTTGCAATGGTGGAAACTGGAAAGAAACGACCTGAGATTCTGATGTGAGCTGTCTTTATGATGGAAATGGGGAAAATCATGTGTATGTAGCCGTAGCCCGTAGGTGTGAAAATTAGGCAGAAATCAAGAGACACTCTAACTTGTAATTTTTTTTCAACCAGTCACACGTACTATAAAAGTTTCAAATAAACACTTTAACTTGACTAAATTTATTCAATTAAACACTTCATGATGACGTGGTGTTACGCGTGAACATCAATCGACATTTTAGCGAGTCTATTGTTTTCACTTCGCTGACATGGATTTTTTTTTTTAAATTTCCCTTTTTCTTGTTTAATTTTTAATAATTTAAGTATATAAATTTTTTTATTGCCTTCTTCCAAATTTGTCCCTTTATTTTTTTGGGTCTTTTTTTCTATGTTCTAGTTCTGGATCTGTATTACAGATCTGGACGGAACGACGACTAGGAGAAAGAACCAGAGATCATCAGGACGGAACGACAGATTCGTAAAGACGGGGTGAAGAATTCGTTCGTTCTTGAAGGCTAGATCTGAGGACGGGGTGAAGAATTCGTTCATTCTCCAAGCGATTCTCAGCCAGCGCAAGCGGCAAAAAAACAAGTGAAAATTTGTATCTTTCTCAATTGAGAAATAAAAAGCACGGTTGACATTGAGACATTAGGAAACAAAATTCAATTGAGAATGGCATGTCCGTCATTCCGTCCTAAGAGTTTGTCGTTCCTTTTACCCTTTTGGATCTGGTTCCCTTTACTGGCGGTGAAGATTCGAACTCTTTCTTCGTTCCGTCTTGAACTCTTTCTTCCTCTGTTGATTTGAGGACTCTCGTCGTCGCCGCCGTCGTAGTTGCTTCGACGAGCCGACAAAGACGGTTTTCTGGATGTAGTAGAATTTGTGCTTCGCCTCGCCGGAGGATCGAAGATTTGGCTCTTTCGCCGCGGCGGTGTCGCTATGGGAGGTGGAGGAGGTGTTTGTGGGGGAGCGGAGGAGACAGGGTGGATCTTCTCGTTCTTGCTGGTTTTATTGAAGAAATTGAAGGTGGAAGGTGGAGGCTTGTTAACGCCATTGAAGACCCAAATTTGCTGGTTTTTTGTATAAATATCTATATATTATTGGGATTTTTTTTGTTGGTGTGAGTTATTTTGGAGTATTTAAATTCAACCATGAGGTACATTCTTACGTGGCAAAATACTAATTCAAGTTTTGGCTTAGGTGGCTTAAAAAATATACATATGAGCGCGCGTGATATTCACTTAGAGCTTTAGTGTTTATAAGTGTAAAAATAGTCGAGTTTAGGTGTTTCGTTGAAATTTTTATAGTATGGGGGCTGGTTGAAAAAAAATTACAAGTTCGAGTGTCTGTTGATGTATTCTGCCGTGAAAATTAGAGTTAGATGCCCTAATAATTTACATAATTGCATATAAGTATCTTAATCTTGAGATAATACGGAGTATCTTCTATGCATGACTTTTAAAATTTGAATCGTTTTAAGTGAAAGAAAAGATGTTTAACACATATCTTTCATGAAGTAACTTTAATTTTTGTGTTTGATTCATACAATAAAAATATACATTTAATTATGAAAATTTTGTACTTTCTCAAAATTACAAAAATTGCATTTATCATGGTATTGGAAATAAGATCAATTTCCTCTGATATTAAATAGTAATTTTTTTTTATTTTTTCACTTATATAAAAATAACTAATTTTTAAACTAAATGTAATTTTCTATTTTCTATAAATTTCAATTTCTAAAAAATTAATTTAAAAAAAGTAAATTACACAAAACCACCCTTAAATTATGCCACTTTTCAAAAACCACCGATAAAAAAAGCTAATTTTCGCAAAACCACCCATAAACTAGAAAAGGCTTTCAATTAACCACCCCTAAAAAGCTAATTTTCACAAAATCACCCATAAACAAAAAAATCCTTTCAATTAATCACCCAAATCCTAACTTTTTAACCACCCCTAAAAAGCTAATTATCATCATTCTTTTTTTTTTCTTCTAATTATCATTTTATAATTGATAAAAGGAGAAGAATAATAGCTCGTTAACCTCTTTTATGTATTGTTCAAGCTTAAATTTATCAATAATGACAATGTGTCGAGATTGAAGTAGGCGACTTGAAACTTCCAAAACCCACGTTTATGCAAGTTCTCTTCTTTTCGCATTACTTTTATATAAAAAATCTGTAATAAATGAGTAAACATAAGGATATAAAGGTATTTTCTTTACAAAAATAGGATTGGGTCATTGGTTGGTTATTTGAAAGTTTTTTATTTTTATGGGTGGTTTTATGAAAAATTAGTTTTTTAGGGGTGGTTAATTGAAAGCTTTTTGTATTTATGGGTGGTTTTGTGAAAATTAGTTTTTTATGAGTGGTTTTTTGAAAAATAGCATAATTTTAAGGGTAGTTTTGTGTAATTTACTCTAAAAAAATTAAGTTCATATGATTTGAATTCTCACGTTAAATGAAACAAGGTGATATTCACCTTTCACTACTAGTCATTAATGGAGTTTTATTTAACCAAAAAAAAATTAATGGAGTTTTATGAAGTTAATTATGAGGTACGAATATGACTTATAAATGTAAAAGGACTTGAGTCATTCAACTTACACACATTAAAATAACAAAAACGCCTAATATATTTCTGTGGAATGTTAAAATATTCAACATCTTGCCGAAAAACCGGTAAAAAGAATAAATTTCTTCACAAAATGAATAGAATTTTGTGGCAAAAAGGGGCCGTATAACTTTTTCTGTGAAAAGTTCTATTTTTTCAAACACCATTCCAAAGTTAGTAAGAAGAATAACATGTAGTTTTAATTGTTACGCTCGTGATTTTTGTATGTCAAATTATCTTTAATTTCGTTGTTGTATATTACTTTGATATTTAAACTAGCTAGATACTTTATCTGGGGTAAATTGTTTTGCAGCTATGTTTGTCCAAAGTTCCCTTGTTAATCCTAGATCCGCCATTTTTTGTAATCTTTAAACCCAAGAAGAAGAGGCAAATGCTTCTTTCTCCGTATAGATTCCATTAACAAAATAAATTTATAATTACTAAAAAATTAGTTGTGATATCTTATTTCGTACTCCCTCTATTTCGCAATGTAAGTCATCTTTAGCTCCAAAAGACGTTATTAATGTAAGTCAGCTTTTCAATTATTTAAAGCTAAACATTCTAAAATAGTCCATTATTTAATTTACTTCACATTCCAATGTTCATTAAATTAACATTAATAAAAAATGGATTATTAGTGGTATTGGAATTATAAAACTTAATTATAGAGTACATTATAGAGTTTATTACATGTGATAAAAACAAACATTAAATTAACATCTATTCTATTAACTCAAACATGTACTAAAACCTGTGCAAATTGAGAAAATGACTTACATTACGAAATTGAGGTAGTAGCAATCAATTTGTTAGCTCCCTCCAGAACCGATTAATGGACAATTTACTATATATAAAAGCAATAAGTTTTGGAGCCACCACATTGCGCCACCTCGGCCATCGACCTCGTCGAATCGTCCATCTTTCTAGTATTCAACAGTAGCGCAGACCACCCGACCATCATGACATCATGTTCTTCTCCTTCTTCGGTTCTATTTTGACATATTGTAGTTGAAGTGTTGATTCGTTTCCATACATAAAGGATTAGCCATTACTCTTTAGGATGCTATCATTGGCTTGTTTAGAAGTTTTTTTACTTAAAAAATATTCTTTAATTTTTGGTGACATGTGATTTAGGTCGTTTTTTTCTATTGTGTTCTTCTACTACGTTGATTAGTTTTTTTCTCTGTTACCGCTTGTTGGGTTTCCTTTACTTACCGTTTTTGTTTTTGTTTTTGTTTTTTTGCCCTTGTTTGCGTCTTCCTTAACGTTTCAGTCTGTTTTTAGCCTGGTGTTTTCTTTTGTTTTGGGCCTGCCTTAAATACCCTCCCGACTTCCACTCGTGGCAAGGGTCTGTTTTTAGCCTGGTGTTTTCTTTTGTTTTGGTGTTTTCTTTACTACGTTGATTGGTTTTTTAGCCTCCTTTCAGTCTGTTTTTAGCCTGGTGTTTTCTTTTTATGCTTGGATCTCACTCAACACAACACGCAATTACAAATAGAAACACAATCTTCTAAGGATAAAAAATAATATATACCCATATTTTTATCATAAGGGATATTACCGTCAGTGGTCCCAAATTAATCCACCTAATGCTTTAAAGTACATAATTAAACATAATTAAGTACAATGAACTAAAAGCAAAATTTTATTCATTAAAAGGAACAATAGTTCACTATATTAGTATTTGTTTTACATAAGATGTACTAGTGGAAATTAAATCCATATTATAAATCAGTTATTCAAAAAGACTTGTTGAAAATATATGATACTTTAAGGATAATTCAAATGTTGATGAATACGCGACCAATTTCCAATCAAGATACGGAGTTTGAGATCAAAAAAAGAACCTTTGCGATATGTAAATATATGATGGTGGACCGAATATGCGGGTTAATAGATTGAACGATCCAACTGACCTACATCGAATTGACACTCCACCAGTCTTCAATATCAGGATCTGAATCATTGGGCTTGACAATTGTGCCATTGAGAAATCCAAGCTTCCGTTTATCCCGAAAAGCAGTGCGTAGACAGATTTTCTGTTTTGAAAAATTTTCACCTTTAAGAACTACCAGAAAAATGTTGAGACTCGGATGATCAAGGTGTAGATAAAAAGATGTATGATCAACTCTTTTCTTAGAAGATGAAGCAAAAGGATTGATGATGGTAGCATCATCGTCAATTGTGGGTATGGCCAAAGAAAGAAAATGGCGGAAACTAAGGAGATAAAAAAAACTTAGTTTTGTGTATTGGTGCTCTAAGGGCATCTCCAACATTTTCTCTATAATTTTCTCCAAAATGAAGAGTCAAAAGCCATATTATCCAAATAAAATTTACTTTAACTCCAACGGTTTCTTCATTTTAGAGAATATTACATTTATTAGTTCTATTTATATACGGAGTATAGCTTTTTTTATAAAATTTCATACGGTCAATCACAAGTTTTCATATATACACTTTTAATTAATGCATTCCAAATAAATTTGGAAAATTATCTCAATATAGGGAAAACAATTCAATCTTTTGGAGAACGAGATAGAGAATCTATTAGATCATAAAATCTCTAAAACTATAAATACCAATGTATACGGGGAATCTCTTGAAGATGCTCTAATACTATGAACAATTAGAAAATTGTGGAAAGTTATTCACTTTCTATTGAGAAATAGAAGGACTTATATACAAAGGGATATAGTTTAATAAACTAGGGCAAGAACTAAGGAAAGATAAGACACATAAGATAAATAAATGTACATAGTATCATAATATATAGAATATCTTCTATAATCAGTTATAATCAAATTTTAAAATTTTAACCTATGAAATTTGGCATATATTAGAGTGCTTATTTTTTTTTATGGTAGACCAAATGACATCTAGAAAAGAATATGCCCTTTTTAATTTGCTAAAAAAAATAGCCTTTAGCTCTTAACATGGAGATACTTTAAAATCTAAAATTGGTGTCAAAGTTCTAACTGGTACAAAGTTGAAAAAGGAGCATGGCTACTAGTAGACTTGTCAATCGGGTCGGGCGGATTCGGGTTAAATCGGGTTCGGTTTCGTTATGGGTCACCGGTCAATCGGGTCGGCTTATAATGGGTTTTCGGTCAGGTCGGGTTGACCAGCGAGTCTAAAATATCTTTTTTTTTATGATTATTAACCTTAATATTTAAATAAATAATAATATTTATTTATAATATATTATTTTCATTTATTTTAATAATAAATACATTATAATTTTAAAAATAAATTTTAAAAATTCTATAAATATACTAAATCGGTCAACCCAACGGGTTTCGGGTTTCAACCCAACAAGTTTCGGGTTCTATCGGGTTCGGTTGATTTCGGGTTTCGAGTTCAAATTTTCGGGTCTTGACCCTAAAATTATCAGACGGTTCGGGTTGGGAAGGTGGGTTCGGTCAGCTTTTGACAGTTCTAGCTACTAGGGATGGAAAAATTGAAAATGCCCATTGTTGAAGCCCGGAATAAACCGCGCTATAAACGAGATTATAATAAATACTAATTCTCGGGATTCCGTACAACCAAACAGTTTTCATACGTATATTATTCCTCCTTCCCGCCCTTCAGTTGATTGTTTTGTAATCCTCGTTGCAGTTAAGCCATTTGGACTTTATACCGTAAATAGCGTGATCTCACTCGGAGATCAAGCACATCGAATCTAAGTACAGGAAAAGATTCCTAATTCGGAGATGTTTTTCATCCTTAAAATTATATCATAACCTTGCTATATATATAAGTGAGACATACCTGGTTGTGTGCAAATGCTCGATGTAGGATGCCTAATTGGAAATTGCACTTGGGCTTTGAATTGTTGACTTTTCCACAAGCCTGTTGAATGGCTTTGAATTGTACGCTACGCACCGTCACTTAATGCGCAAAGTTGGATTCTCATCAATGGCCAAGCCCATTAATTCGTACGACTAAAGTGTTTACGCTGCTTGTTTGCTATGATAGCCACGTCCCATTTATGTACGTGCAATTTTGCATTTCGACGCATGTGTGTAAAGCCACATTTTATCTCTTAATTATTTAGTGGTTATTTTACGCACCATCACAATCCATTGGCCCGGTGTCCTCGTTCAACGAGAACAATGTTACGACCCGGAGGTCTGGAGACGATGAAGAAAGAATTAAGGAAGGAAAGATAGAATTTTAGAGGAGAAGAAGAGAATCACAGAGGAGAAGAGAAGAGACAGAGGAAGAAGAAGACAGGAAAGATTCATATTCATTCATTCGATGCCTGCAACCGAGTAATGCCTTGCCTTTTAAAGGCTTTGACTTATTTACAAATTTAGCCCATATTCTCTTCTAATTACACTTTTCTACCCAAATATCCTATACATGACATTACTCCCCTCTTTAAAGAACTTTGTCCTCAAAGTTGATGACAACATGTACAAATTCCCCATGTGTAACTTTAGAAGATTGCCTAACAAAACTTGTGCCCAAATTCAAACTTGTGTAACTTGGACTTCAACGAACCACATGAAAAACAAGTTCCAACTTGTTGCACTAATCTCTCTCCTAAGTCCACCATCAAGGCTATGTTACAGTTGTTACCTATGTAGCACACTGAGCAACATCTTCTCAATATTCACCCACTTTTTAATCTCTTGGGATAAAACCAGCAAACCCACCAAAATAGCTAGAATGATAGCTAGTATTTATAGAATGCAGAACTCCATGATGACTTGGAATTTGGAATTGGATCCAAAGTTGCAACATAGATTTAAAAATCTCAAACTTTCTCCTAGCAAAAGGAATAATATCAGATGATGTGTTGCAAGTCCACTGAGTTTTGAGAGATACTAGCAATTCCCATAAAACAAAATTTGAGCCTACTTATTAAATTGAGCCTACTTGATCACGTGACATCCATCAAAGAGGAGAACTTCTTACTAGATTATGTGAATGAACAACCCTTTTCTGAAATGAATCTGCACCTGCACAAAATTGAGCAAATCCAGTAGCACTTTCAAGCCGTCATTAATCGCTTGTCAGGTACTTCCTCCAAGATAACAACTGAATTTCTACCTCAAAATAGAGCTATAGCCAACTCAGCTCAACAAAGTGAAATAGTTCCAAAGCTTTACCAAAAAAAAATGGTAAACAATCTTGGCAATAAAAAGCATCTCTTTCTTGTAATATAACACCCGCTTGTAGAAATTCAGCAAACTTCTAGTGCAGCAACTCAGCTTGTAAAAATTCAGCAAACTTATCATGAGAACCCTTTAGCTGAGTTAGAAATTGGTGTAGAAGAAGTTGCTTCAAAAATGACAGCAACTTCAATCTTTCCTCTGTCATATGGCATGATAAGTGGGCCTTGCATTTCCCAGCTGAAATCTTTGCATAATGAACAACTATACAAGGTATGTGATTTCCCTCTATCAAAAGGCAATGACATTGCAAAGTACCCCACAACGAACACCATTGTTTCCGGCTCGAAAGAAGAGCTAACAATTTCCTCACCCCTCCACTTGGGCTTCACAACATAAGTAACAAAAACCGAGCCAGCAAACACATCAGAAACTCGAGCAAAAAAATCAGATTGAGTGGCTTTCTTCAAGTTCTTAGTACCACCCGGGTCAAAAACCTGATTTCCTAACCCCATTTGTGCAAATTCCAACTGAGTAAAAGAATCTAGACCATTGAACTTGCAATCTTCATTGAATTCTGACAGCAAATCTTTCTCCATCTCCTTGAAGGGATCCACTGTCGAGCTTCTTTCACTGACATCATGATCGAAGTTGTTGCCCAACTGTAAATTGATTCCCATTTTGCTAACGTCATTCACCCCTTTGTTTGAATTTCCCAAATCATACGCCTCAATCTCTCTAAGATTCACATAAGCCTCAATTCTTCTAGTTGACATTTCATCGAACAAGTTGTATGCATCAAAAGCTGAATTCTTACTCACCGGATTAACCATGCTTGGAACAATTTCAGGGCGTACGATCTCGATTTCGTCATCCTTCTCAAGCGGTGTAAAATCTTTATCAACCTCAAAATTGAGTTCATCACCAGACTTCTTGCTAGAAGTGGATCACGGATCTTGTGATTGATTTTTAAGCAAATCTTTCTCAAGAATCAACTCCAACTCGCAACATCCGTCGTATACATTTCTCCCGTTCAGAGAATCTAGAGTTGCAAGGGCTGACTCCTTTTTCCCAAAACGAACTTTTGAATGAAACTTATCATCAAGACCTAATATCTCAATGCTCTCTAGAATCCCAAACCTGGAAAACACCAATTCTAATTCAACGCAAAAAATTAGGTATTTCAACAAATGAATTTTGACGAGCAAAGTACGGTCTTCCACTTGATTGCGACCGCTCACATCTTCAATCGGAACTTCGATCTCAGTCATTTTGTCTCTGGTTGGATCCTCAAGCAATAACTCCAATCGACAACAACCGTCGTAGATACATCTTTCGTTAAAACGATTGAATGCCTTCACCGCCGATTCGTGATTTTTAAAACTGATTCTCCACTGAAAGTGACCATACTGGTCGATCTTCTCTATGCTTTCTAAATTTCCAACATTAGAGAACACCTTACCCAAGACTTCACAAGAAATCAAGTACTCTTCAAGGTGAATCTTGGCCCAGAGAGTTCGATCATCTTCACTAACTCTTTGGTAGCATGTATGAACAACTAGTTGTGAGGCATCTTCCCGTCCAAACTTTTTGGAAGGAAGGAAGGCTTCTTTAGCTCTTCCGGTTGAAGGCGCACAGAATTCTACCGGCGATAATCCCATTGAAGCCCTCAAAACATTCATTTTCTCATCGCCGCTTAATTGATTCCATAGTTCATCAGAATCAACGATTTCTTGAGCCTTCGCATGTTCCATGGTTGATTCTTCAAGCGGTGACGAATTCAGTGATTTAGGTCGAAATTTGGGCAAAGTGAAATTGAAAAACTTGAGCGCAAGATCGCTCGCTCTGATACCAATTGTTACGACCCGGAGGTCTGGAGACGAGAAAGAAAGAATTAAGGAAGGAAAGATAGAATTTGGGAGGAGAAGAAGAGAATCACAGAGGAGAAGAGAAGAGACAGAGGAAGAAGAAGACAGGAAAGATTCATATTCATTCATTCGATGCCTGCAACTGAGTAATGCCTTGCCTTTTAAAGGCTTTAGCTTATTTACAAATTTAGCCTATATTCTCTTCTAATTACACTTTTCTATCCAAATATCCTATACATGATAGACAACGAGACAATAAATAGGTGTGCATGTTTTATCGATTTGCAACTTGTGCAACACGATCTAAACTCGAGATTAGGTGGAGTTCGCGCACTTTTCAAGAGTTGGGACCTCGTCAATTTAGATAGTTACCAGACCTCGTCCTTTAAAGGGTTAGGACCTCGTCCTTTTAGATTGTCAGGACCTCGTCCTTTGGATTGTCAGGACCTCGTCCTTTTAGATTGTCAGGACTTCGTCCTTTGGATTGTCAGGACCTCGTCCTTTTAGATTGTCAGGACCTCGTCCTTTATATTGTCAGGACCTTGTCCTTTAGATTATCAGGACTTCGTTCTTCCTTAAGAGAGTCGTCGCCAGCCCCGCGCATGCCAAGGGCGAACCCCGTGGCGTCGCACAAAGACTGCGGCTAAGCCCGCGCACGCCAGGGCAAACCCCGTGGCGCCGCACAGAGACTGTGGCTAACTAAAGAGGGAAGAGGACTCACTTACTTGATTATTGCCCGAGAGTAGGTCAGATAGGGAGAGCACTTTCCGCAGACGGCGCCAGTGTTGAAACCTGAAATAAACCGCGATATAAACGGGATTATAATAAATACAAACTCTCGGGATTCCGTACAACCAAATAATTTTCGTACGTAGATTATTCCTCCTTCCCGCCCTTCCTTCAGTTGATTGTTTTGTATTTCTCGTTACAATAAAAGCCATTTGGACTTTATGCCCTTCCTTCAGTTGATTGTTTTGTTTATACCGTAAATAGTGCGATCTCACTCGGAGATCAAGCACATCCAGATATAGGAAAAGATTCCTAACTCGAAAAAGTTTTTCGATCATTAAAAATATATCATAGCTTTGCTATATATATATATATATATATTAGTGAGACCTATTTGGTTGTGTGCAAATACTCGATGTGGGATGCCTAATTGGAAATTGCACTTTGGCTTTGAATTGTTGACTTTTCCACAAGCCTGTTGAATGGCTTTGAATTGTACGCACCATCATTTAATGGGCAAAGTTGGATTCTCGTTAATGGTCAAGCCCATTACTTCGTACAATAATTGTTTACGCTGCTTGTTTGCTATGATACCCATGTCCAATTTATGTATGTGCAATTTTGCATTTCGACGCGAGTGTGTAATGCGATATTCTATCCCTTAATTATTTAGCGGTTATTTCGCGCACCACCACCCATTATTGAAAAAAAAAATGCTCTAAATATTCCAACCTTTTATGCAGTTAAATCTTTTACTCCAACCTTTTCGAATTTCAGTAAATATCATATAATTTAGGGACCTGATAACTTGCATATAAGTGTAGTTTAGATACATGTTTTATGTTGGTTTTGCATAAGTTTTAGTTAGTTTTAGTTGGTTTTAGTTTAGTTTCTAGGATCTTGTGTTTTCGGGTAGTTGCGCTTGTTTTGCTCGGTTTTGCAGATCTTTAGGTAAATAAGCATGGACGGGATGGATCTTAGATGATTGTGGTAGAGTTTGATGAAGCTTATAGTGATAAAAGTGAAGATTAGAAGAGCTAAGACCCAAGAGTTTGTGGGAAAAGAACGCTTAAACCCAGGCTATGCATTAGAGGTCTTGTTTTGATACCTCTATCTTGCAATGCTTAGTTTGGGAGTTGTAGTGGTCTGATGAAGCTGAATTTGGTATCACTTGAAAGCTAACTCAAAGAGCTACAATTAATATTTTTATTCCAATTCCAAATTCTAACTCTAAAGGGGTCAAAATAGCCTCTGAAGTGTAACTTGAATGCTGAATCGAAGAGTGTTGCGGGCTAGGGTGACAATGTGCGCGACCGCGCCATCTGCTTTCGAACGAAGAGAGTTGGGCCGTGTGTTTGGGCTTTGATATGGGCTTAAGATAGATCTTGACCGACTTGTTTATTGTATTTCGTGTTTATTTATCTTTGGATATATTAAGGGTATTTAAACATTGTTTTTTAGTTTCTCTTTCAAAAAACTTGGAACATAATTTTGGAGGCCAGGGTTTTCTCTCTTTCAAGGAGCAAACTTTAAACCTTTGTAAGTTTTTCTTAATTTTAATTATGAATTGCTAAAATCCTTTGTGCTTGGCTAGTTATTGAAGTCTTGATTTGCATATTGTTGTGAGCTTTGATTGATTCTCAACAAACTTGAATAGAGTTTATTCCTTGTGCTTAATTGAATCTAAACTAGGATTTTATTAGATTAGCTACCTAATTGAATTTCTAGTTATAACTGAATCTTATTAATTACCGGTCGGAGTTAATTTGATCAAGAGTATACTTTAATCAATTTAGTACCGGTTAGACTAGTTTGTTAAAGAAGGGAATAAATTCCAAGTCACTTAGATGTCTGTTTGCTCTAAGTGCTTGTTTCTATTGATAACTTGAATCGTTATGTTGTTGTCTAATTGAATTTAGAAGGTCTTCAATATTGTTAGATGATTAGGGTTGTTAGACTGGTAGTTCTATCAACTAAATCTAATGTTCGCGTCATAATCCTTAGTAGGGTCATAATCCACAATAGATTATTCAAGTGAGAGGAGAATCAAGATAATCAATGATCAACAAAGCAATGTCATGATGGATTTAACTAGTTGAACACATTTGTCTCTTATATATTACAATCAACTTTTGCATTCATATTTACTTTTAATTTGCATAGTAGTTTAGAATATTCATTCATAAAACCCACATATTTCTATTATTTGGCACGCAAGTAAAAACACTTATACACGAGTCTATGTGGGATCGACCCTTACCTACCATTCTACTCAATTTGGTTAAGTTAGGTTATTTGATAAGTAAACGACTGAAAAATACCTCATCATGACCGTTGCACCTCTATCCTTAAAATGTCCATATTTTTGAAAAAAAATTATAGATTGACCCTATACCTTTTTATTTTATGAAAAATGCCCAATACGTGTAAAAATAAATTTTTAAAAATTATTAATCTTGTCATTAAAGGATTAAAATATTAAAAATAACCCTTTTAGATCTTGTTTGGTTTTAAAATGACTATTTTTGATTGATTTATTACATTAAGAACAAGATTTATAATTTTCAAAAAATTGTTTGTACATGAATTGAACATTTTTATTACAAAATAAAAAGTTGAGGGATCAATTCAAAATATTACCAACAATTCCCTAAAATATAAAATATTTATAAAATTTGAAACTAACATGAATTTTTTGCTTCGTCTAAGTTTTGATCTAATATAAAAATTCATTTGGCTGTTTTTTTTTTATAAGGTAAGAATTCGGAATACCAAACAAGCTTGATAATCCGAGAGGTCGTAATAAAACGGCAACCGAGAACGGCTAAAAGAGTCAAAGACAAGCAGGAATAGCTATGAAAGGTACAAAACTCCGAAAAACGAACTAAGACGAGCTTGGAATCGGGGTGAGTAAAGCACTATAAAAATAGCGTCTCAGGCAACAGGTCGACCCCTCCTGGGCGTGTCAAACGGACTACTGACGTTCTCTCCACCGAGATGAAGGATCTTCAGAAGCCTCAAAGCACCAAGCAACCTGACCTAATACAACTCGGTCCAATGTCAAACTCAGCTCTAACTCCTTCGAAGAATAGTACATTAAATAAGCTTCGAGCTAACCTGCAAGAAAAAAAGTCGAACTTGCTTCACAAGTAAAAGAAAACGTTTTACTTTCAATGCAAGTAGACACAAAAACTTGCTCCGCAAGTAAAAAGCTTACCTTGCAAGTAAGAGAAAAAACTTGCCACAAAAGAAAAAAGCATTAGGCTTTTTTTAATTACTTAATCAGCTAATTTAAATTCATTTATTTTTTTAACAGAAAAAAAAGCTTTTGGAAGCTTGCGAGTTGCGTTTCACTTGATCTATAGAATCCCAAATCTTATTTCTTTTTCTTCTTTTTTTTTCCCTCAAAATTAGGAAGTTGTTTCCTTTTTTCTTTTTTTCTTATTCTTTTTCCTTTTTTTTTTTAATTTATTCAAGCTTTGGAAGCCTTAACACGTGCAACCCAAGCATACATTTCCTTTTATTTTTTTTAATTTTTTTCTGTACGTGCTGCCCAAGCAGTACATTTGTTTTTTTTTCTTTTTTCTTGTTTTCATTTCCATTTTTCCTTAAAAGAACCAGCCAACAGGTTACCCCGATGGCGGAGGTCCGAACGAACACGCCGGCAAAGTCAACGGAGGAGGTCGGGCCAATCGAGCGACCGGAGAATCGGACACTTTGTGGGAAGGTCTTAGAAAAATCCAACGCGTCCGCCACTGCATAATAAAATCGATCGGAGTCGAACCATAGGTCAGGAAGACAAATTCCGCAACAACGATAAGAGTCGAAACCAGAGGGGTAAAAGGCAAAGAGTGCCTTCTCGGCGATGCCGTCATGGCGGGTGCCTTCTCGACAAGGGGCCTTCTCGGCCATTTTTCTAAAGAGAAAGGGATCGAGAGTTCACATTACACCAATTACAGTAATCTTTACAACATATAAAGTTCTCCCTCTTATATCAATAAATGCTTAACATTTAGTTTTGCCTATTTGTATATATTTTTTGGGTTTAGTTAAATATTATTTAACAAATTCTAGCAATATGTAAGAGAAATATATAATTCTTAGCTTAATACTATTGTTTAACCAATTTTAACAATATTAAAGAGAAATATATAATTTTTACTATCTTATGTTCATAACAAACCTATGTATGATTATTTCAACAACTTAATAATATTTGAGCAATATTAATTTATATTTTTCATAGAAAGTTAATAAACTACAAATTTGAATCATAAAGAGATTTCAATCTTATCAGCCACACAGTTAAAATTTCATGTGGTCTTTGCTAGCTTAAATATGCTTATATTTCAAATAATAAAATACAAACAAAACTTTAAATTATCAAGATATACAAAAATATGTATTTATTTTAAGTACATATATGCAGAATAAAACCTAAAAAAATATCAATAAACATCATTGTTGTAACAGACTATTCCATCAAAGAAATAAACAAAAAAACACAAGAATACTACTATTGATGACCATACTTCATTAAGCCTCAATATGGTTTTATTTATTAGTATATATATTAGGAGTTTATAACTTTCATTCTAATAATTGGTGGTACATAATTGTAGACTCTTCAAATGTTGTAACGAGTGGAAGCTTTGATATAACTTGACTTAATATACGTTGAATTTAATCAGTCATATAACAGTTATTTATTCTATTGAAAATGTGCTAGCTATTTTAAGTATTCACATTAAAAATAATAATTTTAATTTGTAACCAATGACAATTAATTTTGAGTAGATAAAAATATACCAATTATGCAAATCACATCAGAATTTAGATTTTATTTTATATACATTCTCAAATTAGTATTATATTGATCCCCCCAACGGACAGGGTCAACCCTCTGGTAGTCTTGATTATTGTCCCTCATAATCATAGTTGGTTTTAATTGATGTTTGAGTGAGGAGGAAGCAAAGAAAGAGGCGGAAGGTGCTTCCATGACACAAGTGTCATGACACAATGAATATAATAATAGAGAAAATTGCACTAAACCACCCGTTAAATAGGCGAATTTACACTTAACCACCCGTTATACGCGAATTTGTTTTAAACCACCCAAAACTTCGATTCCGTTAACAAATAGCCACCCATGGCGTTATTCCGTCAAAAATATCGTTAAATCGTGTACAATTACTACTTTGCCCTCAACTGTTCCAAACATTTTCTCAAGTAAAGTGCTCTGTATAATTTATGCAAACTGACCAAATTAAAATTGTGCAGCTTGCCGATAATTAATCCGATTGTCTATAATAACAACCTGAATTGTTCACTCATTCAACCTTTCCCCATTCGAGCAGCAAACCACCCCATTTAATGGAACTGGTTCAGCTAACGCTTTTGTTTGTGCACTTAAATCAACAACTGTAGTATTCAGATCTTTTGCCTGATTTTGGGATTTATTGAGTTGTTGCTGCAGCTTTTCAATATTTGTATTAGTATGCTGCTGAGACTGATTTTGTTGGTGCAAACCACCTACAGCAAGAACCCCATCTTCAATTGTTGACATTTGTTTCTCGTCTGTACCAGCAGCTGGATACTTAAAATTGGATACTTATATAATAAACTTTCATACATTAAAGTCACATGCTAAGATATTTAGAGTCGCATAATAAGATCAAGTGATCAATTAAGGGTTATGGTTTATAATGGTATAACTAGGATCAACTAGGATCAATTAGTATGATAGCATAAAAAAATATCCTAATGATCTTCGTATCTATCATATCCAAAAATAAAAGATTTTTAATAATGGGATTTTCTATCCTATATTATAAAAACGTGGATAAGAATTTATCATGTTATTCATATACATTTTTTTCATCATCTTATGTGTATAATAATTGATTTGTTAATAAGTTGGATCTTATATGGAAAAAATGTCAAAAAGGGCACTCCTTGCCTTTAACCTAAATAACGAGATTTCTTTAGATTTTGAAAAAAAAAATGGACATTGTTTTGCCTTATATAACAAATCAACATGGATCCTTGTATTCTGCTTTTTTAAATTTAAAATAGTGCAATCATTGCCTCATTAAATGAATGCCCAATTATAATTAATTAGTATTGAAATTTGATTTAAATTTCCAAAATCCGAGTAATCCCAATTGCCAACTAACGCTCTTTGGATTTGGTCGAGCTAATTTCTTCTCATTGTATAAAATAAGGCTTCGAGAGAGGAAAAAAAACGGGTGGCTTTTGCACGCCCCGTTTCGAACCCTAGACCTCACTAACATATGCGCGTACCTGGACCAATTGTGTCGCATTGGCAATCGATTATTATAGGAACCATTGTTGTTTTATATTGAAGTTGAACCCTTGGATTTAATTGAAGGCATATATCAAGATTAATTTTTATGTTCTATACAATTCATTATAATAACAATCGATGAATTAGGGGGGCATTCTATGATCTTATGTGAAATCGTTACACTCTAGAATCGATCATTCTTATATGAAATCGCACTATGTTCCTTTTGATTTGATCATTCTAATAAGAAATCGTGTGACATTCATTTAGAGTCGTTCATTTTTATAAGAAAGCGACATAATCATTTAGAATCGATCATTCTTATAAGAAAGCCCAAATATTCATTTAAGAATCTATCATTCTATAAGAAAGCATTGTATTCATTTCAATTCGATCATTTCATAAGAAAGTGTTATATTCCTTTCGATTCGATCATTCTTATAACAAAGTGTTACATTCATTAAGAATCGATCATTCTTATAAGAAAGCGCTATATTCCTATAAGAATTGATCACTCCTATAAGAAAGCGTTGTATTCATTTCGAATCAATCGTTACACTCTAGAATCGATCATTCTTATATGAAATCGCACTATGTTCCTTTCGATTCGATCATTCTAATAAGAAATCGCGTGACATTCATTTAGAGTCGTTCATTCTTATAAGAAAGCGATATATTCATTTAGAATCGATCATTCTTATAAGAAAGTGATACATTTCTTTCGATTCGATCATTCTTATAAGAAAGCCTAGTTATTAATTTAAGAGTCCATCTTATGGTTGATTATATAATGAACTTTCATACAGTAAAGTCACATGCTAAGATATTTAGAGTCGCATAATAAGATTAAGTGATTAATTAGGGTTTAGGGTTTAAAGTTCAGAATAACTAGGATCAATTAGTGTTACATTCATTTAGAGTCGTTCATTCTTATAAGAAAGCGATATATTCCTTTAGAATCAGTCATTCTCATAATCAATCGATATATTCCTTTAGAAGCGATCATTCTATAAGAAATCGTTATATTCCTTTCGATTCGATCATTCTCATAAGAAAGTGCTACTTTCATTTAGAAGCGGTGATTCGATCATTCCTTTCTATTCGATCATTCTTATATGAAATCGCGATATATCGTTGAAACGATACGATCAAGTTTATAATATATAATCTTTCAGTAATATTACTTTTATATCATACTAGTATTCATCATTTGAAAGATATTGCACGAATACATATATTTGCATTATTATGAACTCGAATAAAATAATATTTTTTTTATCATAGTATTCTATTTACCTAATTAATGATGAATGATATATATCTCTAAAGTTTACATTCACTCGCTCAAAAATTGATTAAAGTTAGTAGTAGTGAACTAGTGTTACAATTTGTTTACTATAAGATTGATTAAAGTTTTGCCTTACTCGCTAAAAAAACGTTTTGTCTTACCAATATAAACATCATCAACCTCAACTGTGCATTAAAACAGTGCAATAATTGACTCGTTAATTGAATGCCCAATTGTAATTAATTACTATTTAAATTTGATTTAAATTTCCTAGATCCGTGTAGTCACAATTGCAATTAACACTCTTTGGATTTGGTCGATCTCATTGCTGATTGAAAAATACACCGTATAAGGTCTCAAGAGAGGGAAAAACGGGTGGCTTTCACTCGCCCCGTTTCGAACCCTTGACCCCACTAGCATATGCGTGTACCTGGACCAATTGTGCCACATTGGCAATCGATTATTATAGGAACAATTATTGTTTTATATTGAAGTCGAAGCGTTTGATTTAATTTAATAAATATATCAATATTAATTTAAATGTTCCATACAATTCATTATAATAACAATTGATGAATTAGGGGGCATTATATGATCTTATGTGAAATCCTTACACTCTACAATCGATCATTCTTATATGAAATCACACTATGTTCCTTTCAATTCGATCATTCTAATAAGAAATCGCGTGACATTCATTTAGAATCTGTCATTCTCATAATAAAGCGCTACATTCTTATAAGAAAACGATACATTCCTCTCAATTCGATCATTCTTATAAGAAAGCCCAATTATTCCTTTAAGAATCTATCATTCTATAAGAAAGCGTTAAATTCATTTCAATTTGATCATTCCATAAGAAAGTGTTATATTCCTTTCGATTTGATCATTCTTATAACAAAGTGTCACATTCATTTAGAATCGATCATTCTTATAACAAAGTGTCACATTCATTTAGAATCAATCATTCTTATAAGAAAGCGCTATATTCCTTTAAGAATCGATAATTCCTATAAGAAAACGTTAGATTCAATTAGTATCGA
Organism: Fallopia convolvulus; assembly: GCA_964016875.1. Lineage (NCBI taxonomy): Eukaryota > Viridiplantae > Streptophyta > Magnoliopsida > Caryophyllales > Polygonaceae > Fallopia > Fallopia convolvulus. The sequence continues at coordinate 12,172,785 of OZ024724.1, read as the reverse complement.
TCATTCCATACGAAAGTGATTTATTCCTTTCGATTCGATCATTCTTATAACAAAGTGTTGCATTCATTTAGAATCGATCATTCTTATAAGAAAGCTCTATATTCCGTTAAGAATCGATCATTCTTATAAGAAAGTGCTATATTCCTTTAAGAATCGATCATTCCTATAAGAAAGCGTTGTATTCTTTTCGAATCGATCATTCCTATAAGAAAGCGTTATATTACTTTCGATTCGATCATTGTTATATTTATCGATTCTAAACCCTAAACCCTAAACCCCAAACCCCAAACCCTAAACCCTAAACCCTAAACCTCCTATTTTAAGTATCTTATACTCCTATTTTTTTTGAAATACATACATGTTTTTTTATATACTTACTAGTAGTGTTACATTATTTTGAATGCATATATTTTACTTATTTGAATGTTCCCTAGAAGGCCATAATCGGCCTTCAATAATAATTTTTATATCATTTAATCGAAAAAACAAATAATTGTTTACAATTTACTCCAAAAAAAAGACTTTATATAAATCATAAAGTCTTCTATGACGAAAATATAACTATATGTAAATTTGAACGATACATAGGGTTTAGGCTTTGGAATGTTACATATATATCCCCTTGATAACATATCTTGATTTCGAATTGATAAAATCCCGATTAGATTTTTGCCTTATAAACCAAATCGTCAAAAACCTTTTGAATCCACCTTTGTAGCATGCTTTTTTTAAAATTAAATATCCTGTTTTTTTTTCTTAAAACGGTGCAATCAATGCCTCGGAACCACAAGATTTAGTATTTTCGATTTAAATTTCCCACAAAACCCTAAACCTATTTGTTCATTAAAACATTCATTTTTTATTAATGTCGAGCTACTTAACTCTCTATTATAAATACACCTCATTTAGAATCTCTGGTCATCCCATATTCCTCCACTATCACTTGTCTTCAACCCTCAACTACCACAAAACGAAAATGGCGGAAAAGAGCCCAAGAACCCCACTTGCCACCACCCATGCTCTTGAAGAAGTGCCTGCCACTCCAATATTTGAAACTGGCCTCTTGTCCATGTTCGAGAAGGCGCAATCAACAACCAACAACCTGACAATCCAAACCAGGATGTACTATGTTCGACTTCTACGCAAGGGGCTTGGGGCCAGAGACGAGGAAGGTCCTAGCGGAGGATCCACCTTTGGTGGATCTCCTGATGCTCTTCGAACAAGAGCATCAAGTCTGGACCGGACCCGGAGGCCAGGTGACTTCAAAACGACTAATGCCACTAGATGCCTCTACACCTACGAGCGGGTCCAAAGCGGCTCGTAGGTCCGCAAGGAAGAAAAGCATCCTAGTTGATGACAATGGAATACCGAATATCGATCTCGATTAGGATTCTAGGCTAGGGGAAACATGCACTTCTATGTTGTCTTGTTGTTGTTGTTTTTTTTCATTCCCTAAATACACTCCTCGAGTGCATATTGTTGTCTTTTCTTTTTATCGATTGTTGTCTTTCTTTTTTTTAATGAATTTAAAGTTTCCCCTTAAATCCTATCTTTTTATTTGGTACAATACTCGTATATTTACTTTGGTTCCTTTGTTTTAAATTAGAGATATGGTATAGGATGATAGTGAGAACTTCCTTAAAGTGTTTAAAATCACCCTAAAATTGCATAAATTAACATATTTGGAATACTAAACCAAGGTTTGTTATTGGTAGATAGATCCTCAATAGTCATGCAAAAATCATAAAGTACTTTCTACCATAAAAAATCATAATGGCCAGTACCAAGTTTCAAATACTTAACTAATAAAGATTAGGGTTTATATATATTTTTAACCAAGGTGGTTGGTAAAATAAGTATTTAATTAAACAAGGCTTTACTTAGCATTGACAAAAAGTCAATAGTTTCTTTCCACCAAAAAAATCAATAGGTTCTATATGTGAAATAATAAATTAATATTATTTATTAAAATTAAGTTACCCAAAGATTTTGTTACCATAACAACATATTAATTTGCTCTATTATGGAAACCCTAATTCGAACTCGATTTCTCAAACCCGCCCGCATAATTGGGCTTTAGTATATACGGGGGCCCAACCCAATATTGTGCATAAGTGTAATGATAATTTGAATCACCAGATATTAAATAATTTAGTAAATGAGGAAACTTAACCGCGTTAATAAAGAGGGAGTACTTGTCTGAGACATGTCACTTCAACTTCTTCAACTTCATCCGCTTCTTCCTTTGTTGTGTGCTTGAAGTGGAGACGATACAAGGAGCAACTCTCTTCCCTGTTTGATTTACAGAAATTAAGGTACTCTCTTCAACCCTTCTTGGCATGCTCTTCCGCTTCTTCCTCTTCCCTGTTGTGTGAATCGATTGTGTATTTTTACATGAATGAATTGGGTTAGGGTTTATGGTCTTTGTATAATCTTGGCATGTTCATGTGTTGCATGTGATTTTGTTTTAGATCTAGTCTAAAATCGTTGTCCTTTGAGGCTGTTGGATGTTGATTTTGTTTATTGAGTGTGTTTATGGTTTGGGTCTTTGCAGTCGATTGAGTTCGAAAGGGTTCTCATCTTTGTCGATTGAGACTGTTTTTCCTTTGCATTAGGCTTTTGGATGTGGAATTCTTCAATTCTTGATTTTGTTTACTGTTACATCCGCTATTTTTGTACTCGATTGAGTTCGATTAGGTTGAAATCTAGGATTTTTGAGAATGTCCTTCCTTTGCATGTTGTTTCAGCTCCGATCTATGGCTATACTATTTGTCGTTAATGGTTTGTGGATGTGGATATGGTTTCTTGATTTTGTTTAGGTTGGTTACATCCTCTATGTTTGTTGTCTAAATCTGAAATCAATTGAACCATGGGCGGTTATAATCAGTTCTAAATTCAAATGTGGAAAACATGGGTCAATTGTCATCTAAATAAGGAAAGTATGGTTCCCTTGTTGCTATAAATTCATAGAAATGTGTTTTTTTTGGTAAATAAGGAAAATATAGGTCAATTGTTTCTATAAATTCTTAGAAAGGTGTTTTTTTCTAAATAAGGAAAATTTGGGTCAATTGTTGATATATTGGGTAAATAATCAAAATATTGGTCAATTCATGAAAATATGGGTCAAATGTCACTCTTTTTTTCATTACTAATTTGTAAAAAAGACTAATTCTGTTCATGTAGCACACCTTTCATTTGTTATAGTACCTGCTTTACTAATTTGATATACAAAAATATTTAGATGTCGAAGACACAGGCAAATCTGGCCCAACACAGGCGGAGCTGGCCCAAACACAAGAGGAGATGTCCCATGTAGATGAGGAGATGTCCAAGGCAAGCGAGGACCTCGCCGACATTCAATCTGAATCAACTAACATAGATGAATCAGAGATTGATGATTACGTTGACAAGCCCGACGACCCTTACGACAGTCTTGTTCAAGGAAAGGATAAATTGTGGAGGAAAGATGGCTCCCTCCAATGTCTCTACTGTCTAGGTAGGAAGAAGCAATCTTACAACGTCCGAGAGCTCCTCCAACAAGCTTCTCAAATCTTCAAGAGCACGGGAAGGAAGATAACAGAGAAAAGGAAGGCTATGCACCGTGCAGTGGAGAAGTATTTGAGAGCCTACATGAGGGATGAGGTGATGGAGCTTGAGGATGCCATAATGAAGAAGAAGATGTCGAAGAATAAATGGTAAGGTTTTGGGTCTGTCGGTTTTAAGGTTTTTTTGTTAATATGTTTGAAGTTTGATTTTAAGACTTTGATGGTGGTTTGGATGGATGGAAGACTTTTTTTTTTTTGCAGAGAGGAAGTTTGTGATGAAACAATGGTTGTTGGGAGGAAGACATGTGGATGTTTTTATACATTACTATATGGGCAGTAACAACCTTTTTATTGCTATATTCTAGTTTGTTTTGGGCTTAAAACATATACAGCCCCCTGTACTTGTGCGAATTTGTCACTTAGACACCTCACCTTTGGTTTGGACCTATTGAGCACTTAAACTTAACAATTTGGACCTATTAGACACCTGGTCACTGACAATCTCGTTGAGTGTAACACACTCGCGCTGACATGTCCAATTTTTTGTCCAAATGTGTTCCACATAAGCCTATTTTTTGTCCACATATGTGCCACATAAGCGTATTTGGTATTTTGCCACAAAGGCATAATTTATGCCACATAACAATTTGGACCTCCGTCAACAGCTGGTTCACTCCCGCCGTTCTCTTCGTCGTCCTCAACCTCGTAATCGGCACCATTGTACTTCGCCACATCAGCGAAGAGGTGTTTAATAGGTCCAAATTGTTAAGTTTAAGTGTTCAATAGGTCCAAACCAAAGGTGAGGTGTCTAAGTGACAAATTCGCACAAGTACAGGGGGCTGTATATGTTTTAAGCCTTTGTTTTGCCTATGGATTTTGCTTTTGATTATAATTTGCTATGTTGTGTTGCATTTTCTTTTGATTTCATGTGTTTGAAAAACACAAATAACACGTTATGATCCTTTACTTGATTTGGCAGTGACAACCTAAAATTGTGGGGTTTGAGGTGATTCAAATTGAATTATTTGAGATGATTCCCTAGCAAAGAAAGAATAAAAAGGAAATTAGTTCTGTTGAACATTATATATGGCAGAATACATAAACGACCCCCTGTACTTGGGCCAATTGGTCACTTGGCCCCTGTACTTTAGCCCAAACCGTTTGGCCCCCTATAGTTGCACATTGCGACCTATTGAACACCTGTTCGTCGAGACTTTTTTTACGTGTATTGTACGCACACTGATGTGTGCAGTTTTTTTGCCACAATGATGCCACGTAAATGCCATGTCATTTATTTTAATTAAAGCAAAAAAGAAAAAAAGATTAAAACAAAAAATAAAGAAAAATAAATAAACTTGAGCTCATCTTCCTCATCAAGCTTTTGCATAGTTACATGAAATTTTTTTAGACTTGAATAAAAGGTTTGCCTCATGTCATTGCTTAGATCTAGCATTATGGTAGATTTATTTTTTTGAAGCAATTTTCGGATTCAAATTTTAGGGTTCATGAACCCATAATTTTCAGATCCGAAATTCATACTTTTATGGCCTTGAATCTTGACATTGCTTGAAGATATGAGTAGATCTGAGTTAACTTTATGTTTGCCTCATAATTTGATTGCAAATGGCTTAAATTTTCATGCTTAATTGAAAACTTTATGTAAGCTTCCATTGAAAAAGGCATGGGAGGAGGTGAAAGAAATTTGTGAAGAAGAACATGAAAGAAGGTCCCAAAATCTTATCTCTATTTTTACATATCCTTTGTTTCATCAAAAACCAAAATCCAGCCACATAAAATTCCAAGCCCAACTCCTAATTAAAACTCACTTCAAAAAATGAATTTGGGTGTTCTTTAAACACTCATCCATGGAAATTAAGTCAAGAGAAATAAAAGAAGAAAAGGGAAAAGAAAAGAGAAAGACAAGAGAATAGGGAAAAGAAAAGAGGAAAGAAAATGGGAAAAAAGAAGAAAAAGATGTCATATCAGCTTCCTCACTTGCCCAAAGAAGAGTCCAATTTCGTTTAAATTGCACGCGCCTTGCCACATCAGCGAGAAGATGTTTAATAGGTCGCAATGTGCAACTATAGGAGGCCAAACGGTTAGGGCTAAAGTACAGGGGGGCAAGTGACCAATTGGCCCAAGTACATGGGGCCGTTTATGTATTCTGCCCATTATATATGTGTTAGTGTCAAACCTTTTTTTTTTGCCAATGGTTAACATATACATACCAATGCCATAACACTAATACCATTTCATGAGCTCTACGCCTAGAAGAAGGGTCATATGGGAATGCTTTAACAAATGAATCTACCCAAATTCCCCAGCCTTAAGAATGAATCATGATTCATCATTTGAGCCTCATCCATCTGATTTTCTCTCTCGTTTTCTTTCTTTTGTATTTTATCTTGTATAAGTACCAGAAAAACCAAAAAATTAGGGGGACTATTAGCCCCAAACACAGTCAATCCAGAAAAAACGATTTGGCAATTATAAATTCAAAATCGCGTTCATATGCTAGCACACATCATCAAATTGAATTCAAATACCAATACTGTTCAATTCACAACAATCACTACCAAATTTATCACATGAGAATGAAGGGGATGATACCGAGATTTCACCAATTACATATACACCAGATTTGCGTCCTTTCTCCCGGCACCTCTTCCCCCATATCTCCACAACAGAGTGAGCGAAGAGATCGAAGATGACGACGAACTTGAGGATAAGATAATGAATCGACCCCTCGTCCATCGTAGCCGGCGACGACAAGAACTAACCCGAGTGCTCCACCATTTCTCAAATCTGGATGTTCTTCATCATCGAGATTCTTATTTGATATACTGTACTCTAGATCTTAATATTTGATTTAATGTTATATTAGGTTAATGAAAATGGACCATATAATATTTCTGATAGTAAAATATAAGCCCATATACTATTATTGATTAGGGCCATTTTTTATTCATAATGTGAGCCCTTTTGATTTTACATAAGCCCATACAAAATAGTCCATCTGTGATACAAACCTAAATCCGACCCTATAGGTTTGGTGTACCCTTAGATAAAATAAAACAAAAACGAAATTCCTACCTACTTTTTTTTACTTTTTCTATTCTCTCTTCTTTTATTATTATTATATTTATTATGTCATGCAAACAATTTCTGAAAAGGGCCTATTAAGTCAAGGATTTTATTGTTGGGGTTCTGATTTGGGGTTAAATTTTTTGTGTTTGGGTACTGTTCAAGGTTTGGGGGAGGGGGAGGGGGAGCAAGGGGGAAGGGACTTTTATCTCTGTCCAACCATTGGCCAATTCGTTAGGCTGTTTGTTAGGCAATGTAAATGTTGTGGTCGACTACTAACATGAATTTTTTGCTTCGTCTAAGTTTTGATCTTTTCTTCGTACCAAAAAAGAAGATAATCTCCTCTAAAAATAATTATATATAAAAAGTAGTATAATTTTTTATATCACTAGATTGGATTGATCGGTGTAATCCAATTTATTTGGTTTATACATTTTGTGAGCTAGTTAAAAGAAAAATTATATTTAAGAACTCACAATATATAAGAGCTAAGAAAATTTAACCTGATCCAACTTATGATTCTGATTTCCACCCCCAAAGTCATTGGAAGTTGGAAGCCATTAATAATTTCTACAATCTTTGCGTTATTCTCTCTTTGTCTCTGATTCTTCGCTTCCCTCTCTTTGACGATTTTCGGCTCAAAATTTTCGGAATCTGGTTTCCTCCTCGTCTTTCTAGGCTTCAGATTTTTTGCAAGTGTTTGTCAGAGGAGATTCAACGTCGACAGGTGAATTTCGATTCTGTAAGCTACCTACGATCTCTCAATTTCTTCCTTCTCTCTGGTTTCATTTTCTGTTTGGATCATGCGGAAATTCAAAAAGCGTGTGTTCGATTGTAACCGCTTGCATTGAATGCGTTCCAGTTAATTTTGATGTGCTGTTGGAGTTTCTTTAATTTTTCTGTTTTGCCACTGATTTTTTATGAGTAAAAGCGAATGTCGTGTGCTTCAAATGCAATATTACATCAGAAGCAAAACGGTAGAAATCAAAGGAGTTGATGAACATCATGCAAAATTGACATTGTTAGATTAGAGATGGAACTCTTCAGATTGTGCTTATTAGCTTTTACAAAACCAATTTACCTGAAAGTTAAATCTAGGCATCAGATTATAATTGCTGGAATGATATGAGTAAAAATCGAGGCCTTAATGGAGATTTTAGGCATCATGCTTTGCAACAGTATAGAGTAGATGAAGCCTGAAAATGATTATGCAGTTGTAGGGTAAATAAATGTTGAACAATTTGAGATATTGATTGATGCTTATAATGTGTGAAGCTCCCCGAAGTAGGATGTCAAAGCACCGCTGGAGGGAGGCCCTGCATTGCTTGTGTGAGAGTCATATTGATCCGGAGAAAGACGAGCAGCTGAAGCAGTCTAAAATAGGTGAATTATTCATTTCCCCAAAAGAATATCATCAATTCATGGCCAGTAGTAGCCTTCTTCTACTACTCTGATCTATCCCGTGGCTTCGAGAAACCTTTTTAGGTGTGCTTACTTCGGGGCTGTTAACTTTGTTCTCTTTTTCAATAGCATACATAAACAATGGCCGTTTCCACTCTTTTTAGTAATAGAGCAAAATTTGGGGTGTTTGGTAGACTAGTGGTGGTAGTGGTAGTCTAGCGTTAATAGCGCTAATTTCTTGAAGCTAATCTCAGAAGCATCTTCATATACCCTCTCGATTTTATATTGGGGCAAGGGTGTGTACATCATGGCCCCTAGATCCCGCCTGAGGCAGATTAACACTGTTTTACGTTGATAATATCCATAGACACACTAAAGATGCCCTTAATTGATAATATCCATAGACATGCATTAGGTTCTGAACATCATGTGACATTTGCAATTTAACACATACTGCATTATGATGGGAGGTTGAGCTTAAAAACACAAGGCTGTAAAAAGTAATTTCAGTTTGGTACTTGGGATTGATTTGATAAGCATATTTGGATCTGAAATTGGGATTGAGCAATCTTGAATGCTGAAGTTGTTAATGCTCATTTGCACTAGTCATTGTAGTGTCAACAAAGTTTTCTACACTTGAACTAACAAAGAATTGTTCCTCTTGGTTTTAGAAATTCAGAACAAAGTGACCAAGGCTCTAAAGCTTGTACAAGATCGACGCGGCGGCCATAACAGAAAAAACAGGAATGGAGAAGGGAATTCCAAACGAGAATCCGAATTGTCTCAGCTAATCGAGGATTTCAGCAGGCAATACCAATTCATCTATGATCTTTATGCTGATCTAAGAACCGAATTGTCACAGACGTACAATGACATCACAGAAGACGGTTTCTATACTGCCAGCTCAGACTCAGCATCAGAAACAGGCGAAGATCACTACCATCCTAATGGTAGTAGCATCACACTCGAATCCCGGAACCAAGAATTCGAGGACCTAATGGAGAAAGTCACAATTTTATCTCAAGAGAATGAATCTTTGAAGTTAGACCACATGGAGTCCCTGAGAAAAGCAGAAGAACTTGAGAAGATTGTACGTCAACTCGAGGACGAATCCAAGCAACTGAAGGATAACCTGGGTGACAAGGAAGGCAAGCTTTCAGAACTTGCCGGGGCCCACGAGGCTAGGAACAAGGAAGCTTTGGTCTTAATCAGGGATTTAGAGGCGAAAGTCGAGACCTTAAACCATGAGAAAGGACGGTTGAAAGAGCAGGCCGAGCATGGATCAAAGGCCATTAAGAAGATGAAAATTAAAGAATCTGATCTTGTTTCGAGTTTCAAAAAGTCAATGCAGGAGAAAGAGGATGAACTCTCAAATATACACCCGAGAGTCAAGGGGCTGGAATCCGAGTTGAATGTTCTAGAAGATAAACTGAGAGAGTTGGAAGAACAACTTTTAAACAAAGATGAGGAGAACAGTCACTTAAAGGATGAAGTGGATAGCCTCCTAGGAAAGGTAAAAGAATTCGAAAAAGGAGCAGACAACGATAAATCTGCTCAAATGGAGATCAGCCGATTGAATTCAGATAAGGAGGTTCTCCAAGGGAGAACATTGGAGCTAGAGAAGCAAATTGGAGAAAGAGGAGATCGAACGTCTAACATGACAACCCAAATGGAAGTCTTGACGCGAGAGGTAAATATGTTACAGCAAGAATTGGACGTCGAACGCAACGATGAGATCAAGAAGTTACATGAGGAGAAGGAAGCTTTGGAAGGGAAGCTTCTAGAACTCGAAATCACGCTAAGCCATAGAGAGGAGGAGGCTGCCAAACTCAACAGAAAGCTCCTCTTAGCAGAGAACGAAGCGTCCACTAGGATAGGCCTCTTAAACACCGAAATTAATTCTATACAGCAACATATGAGCTCTGAAAGAGAAAAGTCTTTGGAAAAAGTGTCTCTTTTGGAGAAGCAAAATAACGAGCTCACGAGCAAGGTCTCGGATCATCAAATGATACTGAAACAGCAAGAAGAAACTATCAATAGTCTTAGAGGAGACTTTAAACTGGGTAAAAGCAAACTTTTGCAGGCTGCTGATAGAAAGATAGAAGAGATGGCTGTGGAATTCAGGAAGACCTTTGAAGCTAATATAATGATTCTTAGGCGGAGGATCCGAGTGGCTGAACAAGTCCAAGCCGAAAGCAAAGAGAGTTTGAAGTGTATAAAAGAGCGGTATGAGCAAGAACACGTTGAATTGGAGGAAAAGGTGAATGAATACTCCGAAATGATTGCAAAAAGCAAAGGAGAGATTTCAAAGTTCTTTGAAACAATTAACCTGATGTTGGACGGATTGCAATCGTTGTTCGACAGGTTTGAGGACAAGGAAGGGGAACTCTTGAGCAGAATCTCAAGGGTATTGGATGAGATTACTGTTATGAAGAATTGGGTTAAGGTCACGGCTAACGAAATGAATCCGGCCAAGGATGAATGCGGAATTAGTTTGGGTGTTGATGATAAGGTGAGGCTCATTAGAGGAATGTATGAGCTTCAAAAGAAGGTTGCGGAGAAGGAAGAAGAAGTGATGAAGATTGGTGAAGAGAAGAAAGAGGCAATAAGACAATTGTGTATTTCTGTAGAGTATCACCATAACCGCTGTGATCAGCTGGTTAAGGTGCTCAGCAAAAGCAGGGGAAGATGTTAGTGTAGCTTGTTATTTTAGTTTTCTCTGTTGTTGCTCGCATTAAAAGCAAGTTTTTATTTTTGTTTATAATTTCAGTCAATTCCTTCATTTTTTCTTTTGTTTTATGACTTTGCCAGTAGATGTTATAGCTGTAAATCATGTAATATGAGAAATCAAACGCATTATTTCATGTCATAAAATTGTTTCATTTGCCTTTCATTTACATTTGAGATATTACATTTGGTGATGGATGCATGTAAAGATTATAGACCTTCAGACGAAAGTTTATGAACTTTTAACTTTTGAGGTTGTAAATAAACTTACAAACGAAACAGTCGTGAAGGTTCAATGTAACGATGTCCACGTAATTTAAATCTATAATCCACTTTAGCTGGCATGGCAGCTGAAAACAGAGCAGATAAGACCGGGCTTAATCAATCAATAATAGCCATTTTCCATGCCTACCTGTTCATCTTAACAACAGGCAGGGTTCAGATGATTTATCCGATTAGTATATAATTTAAATTTATTAAGATTGGGTGTATAATTTGTCCTATCGCAACACACTGTGTATAATGTATCCTACATTTATAATATGATTATTATTTTCTAATAGTAAATTCGTCCATCAGATTAAGAACTAAGTATGTCATATTGGCCATAAAAAAAGCTATGACATATTGGCACCTAACAAAAACAATTGCATAAAAAAGTCATGCTATAAGATTTTGCAATAATAATGATAATAGCATACTCACATCTAACTATACAATATATACATTATCAATGAGTTATCAAATGTATAAATGCGGAAAATATCACGTTGTATAGTGATCAATTTCACGCAGATTATTCTAAGTTTTGACTGGATCATAAACGATACAAAATGAGACAACAATTCGAATCACGTCAAGTCAACCAACTACCATATTAGTGCTCATCACAATTGTCTACACTAGTTTACAAAAAATATTAGCTTGAAATCTTCAGAAACAAAATATTATATTTCAATCAAATCACACAATTAAAATACCAAATATTCTAGCATGATCATTATTCGCTGTGCACCAGCCTTATATATCAGAACCAAACCCAAAACAACTCCGAAATAATAAAGTAAGGAATTGGAGAGATCGAAAGAAAGAAAGAATGAAGAAAGAAGGCGAAAGAGAAGGTCTGACAATGTGGGATTGCGGGAGCCCGCTATACGATTCGTTCGAGCTGGCATCGGTGGCCCACCTCATCGAACGCCACACAATGCTCTTACCCTCCACGACGTCGTTTCAGGACTCCTCCTCCTCGTCGGATTCTTGGCGGAGCCGGCCCAGCGTTTCGACGACGTCAAAGAGCGACAGCGGTTCTTCATCCAACCGCTGGTGGGGGGTGAGTACGAAGAAGAGACCCAGAGTTGAAGAATGGGAGGACGTGGCGCCCAACGCTAAGAAGCCTAAAACCGCCAGCTGTTTTTGCTTTGCTTTCTTTAAGTGATCATAAACGGTGTCGTTTCTAGTTTCTTGAATTGTGGTAGGAGATTGAGAGTCATTTAGACATTAGGTTACGTTAGTCGTTAGGTGTATAGTGTACATTTTTTTTTTAATTAGGTAAGGATTAGGATTGTTCGTCCTAATATATTGGTGGCCCTAGGCAAAAAATAATGAAGACCCCTTTCTTATATATTATAATATTAAAAAATTAGAAAATATAATAAAAGCGTGTAAATTATCTTAATTTTTGTATATTATTTAAAATGAAAGAAAAATATTTTTTGAAAGCTTTATACTAAAATTACTTTTAAATTCTACTAAAAATCAATAAATGACGGACCCATATTATTGGTTGACAAATAGATTAATAATAAAAATAAAAAAGATATGAATTTTTTTTGGTGGCGAAGGAAGGCTAGTGCCTTGTTTTATTCATAACTAGTGCCATTCCCGTACCTTGTATGGGTTTAATATAAAAATTATTTTAAAAAAATGTTTTCGACTTGTTCTTAAAAAAAATTTCCTGAATTTTTTTTTCACGACTGAATCACACTTTTTTAATGTTATTCATGTATATTGTACGAATTTAATATAAAAGTCATTTATAAATTATTATCGACGCTTCTTAAAAAAATTACAAACACATTTTCACAAATCAAAATTCTTTTAATAAAGAATTACAAAATATTAGGATTTATTTAAAAACAATTTTTATTAGATCAATTTTAAAAAACGATTTGTCTTAGTCTCTTAGATGATTAATTAAAACATTAAGATATTTTAATTAAGTTTTCATTATGAAAAGAAATTATATATCATTCAAATTAACTATTTATCTAAAAATTTTAGAATAGTCTTCAAAAAATAATTTGTAATTGTTTCATAGAAAGTGGGGGAGTGGGTAGGTTTTTTTGCCAAATTTTTTTGATGAAGTGGGGAAGTAGTTTTAGAATTTTTAGTTTTAAAATTATAAATTTTAATTGTGTATGTTAGATTAAGCCACGTGGCTAAATTTTTTTTCTATGGAAATGGGTTCTCCTTTACATTTGTACTATATAGATAATAGAAATAAGAATACATAATAGTAGCTTGAACATCAGAGTTACAAATTTGCTTAAGATCATTAGGCGGTTCATTGAAGAGGGTGAAGCTTCCCATCATCTTCTTGTTCTTCTTAGCAAGCCAGTCGGCTACCTTATTAGCATCCCAATTGATGATTATAATCTCCACATTCTAGTCTTGTTCAGTGATCAACTATCTGCATCTTGCTATCATTGCATAAGAGTCATTTCTTGGGCCTGCATTTGGGTTAAGCAGTTAACAACATCTTCAACATCGACCTCCACCTGCAACTTCCCAATTTTCAATTCTCTGGCAATAGTTAATCCCTACAGAACACCAAGGAGCTCGGCTCTAAATGCGGAGCTGCCAACACCAATAGCAGTGAATGCACGAAGGAACTTACCCTCATGGTTCCTGAGCACGCCACCAGCTCCAATCTTGCTCTCACCAGGAGTGTAAGTGCCGTCTGAATTCAAATTGATCTAGCCCACTGGAGGTTTCTTCAGGCCAACCTTCTTCCTCCCTATATTAGTAGTGATGCCATCCTTCATTTCCTCCACATCTTTTGCTTTTTGATACTTCATAGCTCTTGCTCTAATGAGTTCCTCTTTTGCAGTGGGGATAAGATTCACATCCTTGAAAATCCTGGTGTTTCTCCACCTCCACAATTACCAGACACCAGTTGAAAAAATCGTTGGCCAATCCCCATGTTGCTACAAGTTCCAATTGATCCAATTTTGGATGTCATTCTAATAGAAAATGGCAACAACATGTGCAGGGACCAAGTTATCCCACACTTCTTTAGCTTTTTGATAATCACGAATAATATGGATAGTATTTTCAGTTATTGCACCACAAGCATGACACAAAGGATTGTTGGTGAGTCTTTTTTTCATGCGTTGTTCATTAGAAAGAATGCACTCATGACATAGCATCCAGAGAAAAAGGCGAACACATTCCGGCGCATCAACCTTTAACACATTTTTCTACTAGGCAAACACATATTTGTATGCATATTTCACTCTTTTAGTTATATTGAACACTAAGAATTTTGGGCCCCCATAAAGCATGGCCCTAGGCCTGCGCCCATCCTGCCCTTGCCTTTGGGTCGGGCCTAATTAGGATGTTACAAATTAAGCTTGGATTATAATTAAAGTTCATTTTTGTTACTTGTAGACATTCAGAATTAGTTGTTGTCAAAGTTTAGTTATTTTCGTATGTATAAAGTTATGTAAAGTCAAAACCAACTATCAAGTAACTAACATCGTTAGGTAGTTAGAAAACTATCACTTAAGGTGTTTATGGGTCGGTGGCATATGTATGTAAGAAACAGAATATCAGCAATGATTGATTTCAATACAAAAGTCACCTGTATAGAAAAAACCTCTTTTGTGTGGAATTCAATCCTTTGATTTGTGTTTATTTAATTTGTAAAAGAGAAACATTCTTCTTCAATTGGTATCAGAGCATAATAGAAGAGAATGTCGACAAGGAGTAACACAAACAATGTAACACGAATAACACAAACAACACCACAAATACTGGAATTATGAATGATGGTGTAAGGATTCATGGAGAGAAGATTATGTCATTCCAGTACCCCATGCTTTTAAAGTGTAACTACGTCGTGTGGGCCATAAAAATGGAAGTCTTTCTCACTGCACAAGGAATATGGGAGGCGGTGGAAGAAAACACAAGTAGACACAAAAAAGGATAAAATGGCATTGGCGACTATCTACCAAGCAATAGGAGAAGATTTGCTCTTACAACTTGGTGCAAATAATTCTACCAAGGAGGCATAAGATGTTATCAAGACTATGAAGGAAGGGGCTAAAAGAATTAAAGAGGTAAGGATCCATACGCTCTTAAGAGAATATGAAAGTCTCACAATGAAGGAAAATGAATATGTGGATGAATTTACTAACTGAATGTAAATGTGAGTAAATTGAGGAGTTTTGGTCACATAATGGATGAAGAAACTATGGTAAAGAAGTTACTAAGATCCACATCTTTTAAGTTTATCCAAATCACCACAACCATAGAAGAATTCTATAATCTTAAATCTAAGAGTATTGGTGAAATAGTTGGATCTTGAAAAGCCCATTAAGAAAGATTGCAAGAATTTGGTGAGAAGAATTTGGAATATGCACTCTCTACATGGGTTGAATAGAAATCAAAATAAAAGAAGAATTCGAAGGAGAAGTCCTTCAAGAATAAAAAAGAATCAGAACAGAGGAAAGGGAAAATCTCAAAGTGATGAAGGTGAAAAGAAACCTAAGAAGCGTTTTGACAAAAGCAAGATTAAGTGTTTCTCATGTGGAAACATGGAGCACTTCATGTCAGAATGTGATGCCAAGGACAAAGAAGAGAAGGTGAATCTCACAATGAAAGGAGATGATGAAGAGCCCACTCTGTTGATGATCAAGCAAGATGATTTTCATCAAAAATTTTTGTTGGCGTAAGAAATAATGCAAGGAGAAGATACTCAAGACTACACCAAATGGTACTTAAATTCTGGCATAAGTTGCCTCATGACGAGGGACCAAAATCTGTTTGCAACAGTCAACATAATTTTAGGAGGCAAGATAAAATTTGGAGACTCATTATTTGTGGATATACTTGGCAAAGGTACTATACTTTTCTCTAGTACAAAAGGTGAACATGTTCCACTAACATATGTATACTATATTCCAAAGCTTAGAGAAAATATCATCAGTATTGGTAAACTAGATATGAATGGAAATAATTCTGTTATAAAAGATAGAGAAATGTGCATATACTCTAGAGAAGGCGGGCTGATTGCTAACGTTAGGAGGTAATCGAATAAGGAATACATTCTCCACTTGAAGGTAGTTAAATAGAAGTGCCTATTGTCACATTTAAATGAAACAAATTGGCTCTGGCATGTGAGGTATGGGCATCTCAACTTCAATACACTAAGAAAGATGGCTAAGAAGGGTATGGCGATTAGACTACCAAGCATTGAGCAAGTAAATAAACTCTATGACAGATATCTTGTGGGAAAATTGCACACAAGTTCTTTTCCTCACTCGTCCTCTTATAGAGAAAGCAAGCCATTGGAACTCATTCATGTCGACTTCTGTGGCCCGATTTCTCCACCGACCATTGGAGGTAATAGATACTTCCTTCTCTAAGTGGATGATTTCTTTATATTCATGTGGATAAAACTCTTAAAAAGTAAAGATGAAGCATTGTCATATTTTTAGAAATTTAAGACAAGTGTAGAAGTTGAAAAGGAGATGAAAATAAAGGCGCCCAGGACAGATCGTGAAGGGGAGTTTACATCACACAAATTTAAGGAATTTTGTGAAATTGAGGGGATCAAAATACATCTTACTACACCATACTCACCACAACAAAATGGGGTAGTAGAAAGAAAGAATCAAACCATCATTAAAACTATGAGGAGTATGATGAAAAGCAAAGAGGTTCCTTCAGTATTTTGGGGAGAAGCTGTGCATACAGCCGTGTATGTGTTAAACAGATCTTCAATACTAGAAGCTTAGTTGATGTTACACCATATGAAGTGTGGAATGGAAGAAAAGCCAGTTGTGAAGCACCTGAGTTTTTGGATGCGCTGAATATGCCAAGAATGTCACTCCAAATCTCTCAAAGTTAGAAGACAGAAGCACTAAAATGTTTCTGATTGGTTATGAGGAAGTGTCTATGGCGTAAAAGCTATTTGATCCAAAGAAAAGAAAAGTTGTTCAATGCTAGAATGAGAGCAAAGGAAGAACAAGAAAGCTAGAGAATTCAGCGAGTATGAATCTCTTTGAACAAAAAAGCTAAGCAAATATTAGCCTGTTTAATGCTAGAATGGGTGTTTTCAATATGCTTTCAGTATGTTCTCTCTACACAGCGAAGAGGTGTATTTATAATGGAAGAAAGAGAGTTATGGGGGCCAAAAATTCTATCCCAAGGGCCATTGCCAAATGCCTTAAAGCCTACGCAAGCGATATCTTGCTCTCTACTCTAAGTAAAATTCTATCTTTTTGCTTAAGATAAAATCTTTCATTATATCGCATAACTACTGTATTAAATTTGATAAGAAAATGCTAAAAGATAATAAATACTTAATAAATAAAAATATCTTTGATAGGAAAATAATTATAACAGTTATTTTTACTCGCTCACACCTTCTTTGAATACAGATTTTAATAATTATTGTTCCTCATCTTCAATGGAAGCAATTTCGAGCTTGAACCATTGTTCTCTCTTGAGATCTTCGAAGTGAATTCGATTGGCTTCAAATTGGGAGAGAAGTTGTGAGTTTGGGGAGGAGACACTTCTTTGTGTCTCGACTTTAAAAGCCACTTTTGTAATTTATTTTCTATTAATCATAATTTTGCCACCTCAAAATTTTGTTTCACCAACACATTTTTTTTTTCATTATTCTCCTTTTAATTCAAACCTTACATTAATTTCATCCAACGACCTATATTAATTTTCAATTTTCATTTTAACATACAATTTCACCATAGTCTTGTAAAATCTATTCTACATAATAATAAAATTTTCTAATGTGTGTCTATGGACACACAATAAGAATTCTAATTTTGGTAAATCTGAATATTATTTGTTAATTTTGATTTTTTAAAAGGGTTTATTAATTCTAATTTAGAGAATAATTTTAAAATAATTTTCAAAACTAATATTGTTATTGTATGCCCATGGGCACACATTAGCCTAATTCATCATAAAAATATAGAAATAAAATTTTCTGTTTCCTTTCTCTCTCTCGAACTTTCTTCTCCTAGCTTCTGCCATGACGATTTCAAATTTATGCTTCCTCGATCTTACAATACCTTCCTCCAACTATGTTTTTTTTTTGAGAAGAACCTTCCTCCAAGTCTTCAACTAAAACACGAAAATTCCTAATTTCAGTATTATTTTCATCGGAACGACGTCGCTTTCACCTACATCCTGGTCAATCTCCAGCGTTTTTATATAAACAGGTCCCACCCACCTCAGTCTGACCAATTCATTTCTCCTTCCCTCCAAATTCCGCGCTTCCCCGTCGACTTTTCGCCTTCTCTCGCCCTCTCCCTCCGCTCCTCCTTCCTCTTTCTCCATCCAGAAAGTGTAATTATCTGTTTCTTGAGAGTTGAGTAACAGAAAATTCATCGAAAATTCGATTAATAATTTTCGAAATTTGTGTTAATTGTTGCTTAGACCATGTCAATGCTCTGAGTCATACAGAAATTCTCTTTCAAAAGAGCTACCGAGGTTTTCCTTATCTCCGTTGTTTGATTACACCGATCCATCTCCGATTGCGTTACAGTGAAATCCTCTCACAGAAGTATTATCAAACTTGCTACGTCGTGCGTGCTGGTGTTTTTTCATTGATGTTTTCCCTGATTTTTTCCGGAGAAAATGCCGGAAAATACGCCCAGAGTTCCGGTGGTTCGTTGCCCTAAGTGCGCTCATCTGTTGCCTGAGCTTCCTCGCTATTCTGTCTACCGCTGTGGCGGCTGTGGCGGTCTTCTTCGAGGTACCACAATTGAACTATATCTCTCACGCAATCGTTTGCCATTTTTCGTATTTTATTTCTAGATTACGTTTAGTCTTATGGTATATAGCTTTGCATTTGTTGTGGTTTGAGTTATGCAGCCGATAAAGAATCATCTGTGACTGATAATCGATCAGAGAATTCTTGGGAGACTAGGTCTGGTGGTGAGGGAGTTGACCTAGGTAGAAAGTCCCCGATGAGATCCAGGTATCCGGATGCAACTAGAAAATCTCCTATGAGGGAGAGGAATTTAGGTGATTTTGATGGTGGATTTGACCCGAGTAGAGGTAATGGGCGAAGGACACCAGTTAGAAGGGCCAGCAAGTCTCCTGTGAGATCCAGATATGTGGATGCAAGTAGAAAATCTCCAATGAGGGAGAGGAACTTGGGGGCTTTAGATGGTCATAGGAAGACGCCGCTACGGGGAAGAATGTCAGGTGATTTTGATGCTCAGAGTAAATCCTCTGGGAGATCTACTGATGCTGATGCTAGGAAGTCTCCGTTGAGAAGGTCTGCTGTGAGAGAGGATGTCTTGGCTAACCCTGAGGAAATCCAAGCAAGAGATAAGGTTGGTGCATGGGTTGAACATGTGAAGGAGGAAGTTGGGTATGTCAATAAGTTAATCACTCCAACTGAGTCTTTCAGTGGATGGCTTCCTGGTGAGGAGACAGTAGATAAGAATCAGATTGAGCTTAATAGGCACAGTGCCTCACCAAGAAAGCAGAGGGTGTGGCGCACAGAATATCCCAAACAAAGGCCAGAACTGATTAGTGAAATTGATGAAGAGCATGGCAATATATATGATAGGAGGCATGTTCATGTGTCATGTGATGATTGGGTTGAGGAAGATGATTATTTAAGGGCAAGGGGGAATACAGACTTGAGATATCAAGATAGATATGTTGAAGTGTTTGAGAGACCAAGGGGAAGAAGGGAACACTGGGAAGCTGAGAGAACCGGGCTTCAGGGTGTTCGTGGAAATGGTATACCACCTGGTGTGCACCATAGAGTTCCAGTTGATTCTCATGATTCACCATCTAATTACCATCCTGGTTCTAATTATAGTTATGATGAGCTAAGAGGTTCTCGTTCTCATTATAATGCACCTGTAAATCTCCAGAATGTAGCAATCAAACAAGAAGAGATTCTTCGCAAGTATAATGAATTGGGGGAATACATTGAAAGAATAGGTGATCTAACATACCACCAGGGTGGACGAGGTGATTTTGATGGTGAAGCTGATGATTATGTACATGATGAGTTTTTAAGGGTCAGAAGAGGCACTGTGCAGTCGAGTGGTCATCATGAAAGTCCTAGGATGAGGAACGGCTATATCACTGGTCGTCCTGTTCATAATGATTCACGTTACTATCACCAGGAATTCGCTCCAAGACGGTCTATGGACCCCACTTATGATCCTAGAATTGAAAATCTTCACCACCCAACTTATAATTTGCAAGACGCTAAGCATTCTCCTGCTTCTGTTTATGACTATAAGACACAACCAAATAGGCAGACTCATGGAAAGCGTCCTCAGGATTCTAAATTTCGTAATCCTACTCCTAATAACCTATCATCTAACTCAAGAACCTCAGTTGACAGTAAATCAGACGAAAGCTCTATAGCTTATGACCGTGCCAAGAAGGTACTTGTCAGCCAGAATCAGCAGCTTTGCCAGCCCATCGCTGGTGGTGCACCATTTATAATATGCTCTAAATGCTCTCAATTGCTGAGACTCCCTGGGAAACTCAGAGCTATGACGAAAAATCAATGTAGACTGCAATGTGGATCCTGTCATACCATAACGTCAATTAATTTTGATAAGAAGAGGTCTCATTCCTCATTCCAGACTAAATTCAAATCCAATGCTACTGATGAGTTGGTGAGTAGATCTGATGATAAAAACCCTACTCATAACTCTGTTGCTGGTAATAGAAGCCGCGAGTCATTTGATTTTAAAAACACTGGCTATACTTTCCCAGGCTCTGACTCTGAACCCAGTACAGAGTTAGAAGATCGAAGGCTGAATTCAAGCGAGGGTAAAATGAGGCCTGGCCTTTCTCCTTCATCTTCTAATGCTTCTAAAGATGACAAATTTTTAGAGGCAGTTGGTCAAACGGATGCTTCTTCCAGCAAAGAAGAGAAGCCCTTGACAAAGCTTCTGCTTCTTCGTCCACCTCCTGGTTCACCACTGCGGTATCATATGGATTATAGTGACATACATGCTGCAAACGAATCTGTGGGAAAAGAAACAGATGCTTCAGGTCAAGATGCAGCTGTCCCAAATAAGTTAAACTTAAATTCTGACGAAATTCCTAAAACTGTTGCATCTCAAGGCTCAACAGATGTGTCTATCAGAAATGATCAAGGCTTTCAATTTCATGAGCCGTCTCTTCCCATCTTAAATGGTTCACATGCAGAAGCTGATGTATTTGTCAATGGACAGCCAATTACTCGTGATGCTGTAAGAAGTGCTGATAAGTTGGCAGGAACAATTTCACCAGGATCATATTGGTAAGTAGCTTTCACCTGCAACATCCTTTTGGCTCTTAACATATGAAACACCCAAGATTAGTTAGTGCACAGATTAAAAATGCTTGGGACTTTATTGTTATCAACGTTGATTTTCTCATGATACTTTTCCTGGCATCTCCATGCATGCAATGTGGGAGCTCACTGCAGAAGTGTATTTTTTAGATTGAGCTCATCATTCATATATGTTCTTTTCTCAGAAATGATGCATAAATCAGGAAGATGGTGTTAACTGCTAAAAATATGTTTTGAGCCATCTTATCTTTATGTAACTTGTGATAATTATGGATGTTTGGATCTCATCTTGACCAGGTATGATAAGAGGGCTGGATTTTGGGGTCTCATGGGAAGTCATTGCCTTGGAATAATAGTAGTAAGTTAAACTGTTCCTTGTAGTATATTTTCCATCAACCCTTCTCCGCAAAATAAAAAAGAGGGAAAAAATGAAATAAAATGAAGTACTGTCTTGCTACCTTTGAAACTTGCTGATGAGATGTTGGTGATATATGCAGCCATTTATTGAAGAATTCAAAGCTCCAATGCCAGAAAATTGCTCTGGTGGAGACACTTGCATCTATGTGAATGGGAGAGAGCTTCACAAAAATGATCTTGACCTGCTTTCGACTCGTGGACTCCCTCGTACTAGGTACAAGTACTATATTGTTGATATATCTGGAAAGGTTGAAGATGAAGACACCGGTCGTTTTGTGGTTAACCTCGGAAAGCTTGCCCCGAAGTAAGTGAACTGATGAATCTCATATATCTCTTTGTACACACAAGTAAATTTCATGTGTCGGTAACTGCGATTGCTCTATTGCTTTGCTAAGAAATGCTTTGTGATCCTACTAGATTTTTTTTGGGTCTTTCGGGTGCACCACCCGACATGTCAGATTGTCAGGATACGGGTGCCCCCATCTTGAGCCCCAGATTCCGCTAGAGAGGAACTCTACTGGGTCAATGTTGTTGTTGTTGTTGCATATACATGAAGATTGTCACTGACTTTTTTGATAATATTCTCTGGTTTCATAAAATAAATTTCTAACGGAAATTTTCTTCATCTTAACAGTGTGGAGAGGACAGGGCGTGGATTTGGAATGCAGCCCCCGGAAATTCTCAATGCTTGAAGAACAGCAATTCCTGTAATTACTTCCATTTTTACCGATTTTGTATTTCTGAATATAATGTTGCCTCTGAATTGTTCATTTATTTGCTTGATTTTACATCTCCTAACCATAATTCATGAATCAGGCTGGAGTATACCAAGCCTTGTACCATTTGATGGCTAGTTAGGTTATATGCTATATACATGTAATGATATATTTTTGCAAGTGAATGTGTGTGCTTATTGTTATATTAACACGAAAACAGATTTTCTAGTCATTCCCATTCCTTATGGTTTTTTGTTTTCATATGTTTCTTTAATTGTTGTTTTCTTTTGTATTGCACTGTAAATTGCATTTCTCTCGTTCACATTTATACATATGGCCCCTTCCATTGTACTACAAGGGTTTGTTTTTATTTATTTGGAAACTTGGCCATGCTTGCCATCAGCTATTTATTCTTCCATTGCTTTGTTCACAATCACATTAAACTTTAGGTTTATCTTTGATAATTGATAGAATGAACGCAGCTTAGGTCATGTTTGGGATGTTATTTCATTGGATCAGTTGGATTAACATCAGCAGCTTGGTTAGGTCAAGTTGAAGTCCTGTTAAGTTAGTTGTTTGAGTTTCTAATCATTTCGGGTCCCAAGTCGATTAGATAGGGTTATAAATTATCATCTAAAGTTATGAAAATGCATATGCATAATGTAGAATACATTTGAGACAAAAGAAGAAATTATGCAAAGAAACTCACCTAGTTTCAAACTATAAAATGCTAGAGCAACAAGCTGTTATTTGTTGATGGTAAGTTGGACTCGAAGATGTAGTACCCTGTCGATGAAATAATCGCTATCGTCTCTCATGAAGTCGGTCCATGGAATTCCAAAAAGGTCCACAACTCCCCTTCCCACGTTCGTCAAAGTACGGTTTTTGTCTTTGACCCTTCTTAGAAATTCCTTCGAAGATTTCTTCATTACTGAAAACTCAATATCTATCATGCAAGTTTCTGAAGCTTTCATCATTTGCACATAGAGACCAAAGTGGTGCAACGAGTTTGGCTTTTCCTGGGTGCATTCTGCCTAGAGGTTAAGCAAATGCCCACCTAGATTGAATGGCTGAGAATAGAGTCGGCGTTTTGATGAGAATAGATCTTCACACTCTTCTTTCTTTAGGTTAAAGTAGACAACACAGCGAGGTTGAGCACATTCAAATGGCACCACCTTAATAAGAAGATAATTATAGACACGTCTTGGAACATCATCGTCTTTGGTGGTGGGTAGGACTTCATCCTTGGAGAAGAAGGCATTGAGGACGAGCTTCGACACTTGTTCATAGTCAATGTCAGGGCAATCTACAACTTCAACTTTGAGCATCTCATGTTTGAGAAACATATGAAACGTGCCAAGCGATTGATGAGGATTTCTCGGCGCTCCCCAAGTTTGGGATAATGCACTACAAAAAAAACTGCAAATTACCGAGGACTATTTACCGAGACCATTAAGTCCTCGCTAATTACTGAGAACTTACCGAGGAAAATTAAGCACTAGTCGGTAAATATATGAGTTTCTCATATTTACCGAGAACATTCTATGTTCAAGGTACTTTATGGCGGGCAATCTTGGCGCGTAAACTTTGGCGACGATTTACCGAGGGCAATGGTCTTCGGTAAATTAGCGAGAACAAAAGTCCTCGGTGAATTTCGAGATTACCGAGGACTATGGTTCTCGGTAAATTAGCGAGAACCGTTGTCCTCGGTAAATCGGTTTTATCTGAAATTTACCGAGGACATGGGTTCTCCCTAAATTCACCGAGAACCCGTATCTTCGGTAAATCGGTTTTATCTGAAATTTACCGAGGACCATGGTTCTCGCTAATTTATCGAGAACCCATGTCTTCGGTAAATTGGTTTTATCCAAAATTTACCGAGGACATGGTTCTCGGTACAATTGGCGGGAATTTTCCCGCCTAATTGTTTGTTTCCGAGGACTCATGTTCTCGGTAAATTAAAGTTAGTAAAAGTCCACAAAATTTTCTTTCGGGGCTTCTGTATTTTCACATTCTCAACCCTAAAGCTCTATTTCCGCCGAGGTCATTGTTTGTAAGGTGAGTTTTCTGTCTAAAACATGTAATTTTGTTTTCTCACAATATTTTAAATTTTCAATTAAATAGAAATGTTAACTTAAGATTGGTAGATTGTAATTTTGTTTGCTTATAATGTAACACCCCTAAATTATCTCGGAAATGTCACACGCCAGTGACCTCGTATTTTAACGTCCGAAGCCACCCAAGGCTTTGCATCAGTTTTAAATTTTTGTAAAGATGTCTATGAAATCATATAAATGAACAATAGCGGAAGACTTTTGAAAGTAAACTCAATTTATATTCAAACATTCTTTCACCAATAAAACTTTCATGAACAATACGAAAAATTCAGCGGAAGATTAACCAAAACTATTCCGTATAAAAATCAACTTTCCTTAATGAAATGAAACAAAACTATAGATAAAACCTTATTGTATAGTATCATGGGCTCCATTCATCATCACCTTGAGTTCTCTTGTAATGACTCTAGTTGCTTGCTAATACCTGGTACCACAAGTGGTCAGCCCTCAACGGGGTCAGCTAGGTCGACTCCAATATTATATAGATCAAAGTATTTAATTAAATCACAACTATTATTATAGTGAATGTACATTTTAAAAATATCTAATGTACTTTACCTTACGTCGAATCTTTCCTAGCAAACATCATACACTTTCAATGAATTTCTAAACTAAGAATAAAATAAACATAACAACAAGCACAGAGATTTAATCGAAGATATTAATAACGGTAGTCAACACTAGGCTAAGTTCTTTATGGTGCTTACTCGCACTTATCTTTTAATGATCACACATATACACATAGGGTTGCGATTTTTAAACCATCGAGGCTCTTACGTCCTGATGAGTGGGCTCATACTTCCCAAAAGATCGATTCCGGAATTTCAAAGAGCACTAGCTAGGTGCTACACCCCTCATATTCGGATGAGACGGGCAGGGTCATGACCAGCATTAGGGTTTAGGACCATCCTAATGCGAATGTTATAAAGAGGCGTCCAGAGCAACTATGGCTCACTCCCTTGGGTATTAAGCTAATCCAAAACAAGTCTCAATCGAGACGATAAACACACAAATTCACAGTCATCAAGACCTAAACAAAACTAGTGTTGCCTAGTAAATTCTAGTACACTACAACCTAACTAAGGTCGTCAATTTCACTACGTCAAGCACCTAGATTATGTTTTCAGTTATTGATTTCGGTCTTGACTTACTGTATCATACTCAAAGCTCCAGGAAAGGGGAGGATAGTCACACAATGGACAACACCAAGCCCTCCTTGCCATTTTTACATTCGCATTTGACAAGCTCGAGTACGAATACAGATGAAAGCAAGACTTACTTAATCGTAGTTCAACTAATAACACCATCCTAACTATTATTATCAATATTATTCTTAATTTTATTCTTATTAAATAATATAAATAAATGCTTATGCAAGTTCATCAATGATTATATTTCTAACGTACTGAATATAATTATGCATGAATTATGTTACACATAATCACACCAATCAAGGAAACACACATGGTTATTAGACTTTTCACACAAATCAAACAAGAGACATAGCCGAGAAAGTATGAGAACTTGCCTTAGTTTTGAATACGACATTCAAGATTCGGAAATTTACTTATGGACTTCATCATCTCGAAGATTTGATATCGCCTTTAATGCCGAAAGACGATGCACTAGAAAATGTGGAAAAGTTTAATTAATTGACAAATTAATTAAACGGATCGATAATAATTAAAATTATAAACTTCAATAAATATAATCCTTATATTTATTAAATAATTTTAATAATTAATTTATTGACTTGATTGAGTCGAAAAAAAATATACCGAACGGGACGGAATGAAACGGAGGAGTCGTCTTCAACCTTGTGCATGTTACTGTTCACGGCTAATCATACACCACCTCAGTATTCTGCTCGCTGAGGATGGTACAGATGACGAAATGGAGCGGGGGCCGGAGGCGTTGGAACCGTGACTTCGAGAGCTTTCTAACGATATAAAGTGGGAAATTTTTCGTTGTGTATGGAGAGAGAACAACCCCAATTAACGAGGCAGTTCGAACAGAACGATGTGTGCAGTTCAGCGAGATTCAAGTGGCTCGTTCTCCCTCGTCATGAATCGGTTTGAGGCGTATAAAGTATGGTTGGAACCGTCTCGAAGTCTAGAATATGATGGTTTAAACGGCTCATAAAAAGGTGGAGAAACAAGGAACATATTACCGAAATACTGAGACGTGTCGTTCTCCGTTTTTCACTGGACAGATCCGACGTTTTCAACCGGGTTTTTGGAGGCTTGGTGAGGGCGGCTCCGGCGACGGATCGGGACGGGACCGGCAAAATTTGGAAGGCTGCAACCTCCTCTCTCTACTGTTGGCAGTGGCGGAGGCGTAGGTGGTCCGACGACGGCGAAAGTAGGCGGACACCAGCGCCTCACGAGCAACGTTGTGCTCTGTTTTTCTGGGCAGATCCGGGACTTTCAATCGGGGTTTTGGAAGGCTTAGGTCATGAGAAAATTAATGGGTGTATAGTGTTTTCGAAGGGTTTTTCATGAGGATTCCGAATATGGCTTCAATTTTAGGATTGGATTCACGAATTGAGAGAATTTCGAGTTTGAACGAGGGAGGCGACATTCTGGGGTTTCAGTCTAAGATGTGAGAATTTCGAGCAAATGGGGCATCGATTTATAGGGATTTTAATTCGTGGAGGTTAAAGAAATTGATATCTTCACTTTCCTAGTTGGATAGACTCGCAATCGTAGCCCAAAATCTTTGATTTTCGGATTTGAATCTATAAGAAAACAACCAAGGAAGGAGGAAAGTAAAAGTAGTTTCAAAATAATAATTTTTTTTTATAAATCACCCATATCTTTAAAGAATAAATTTCTAAGGTAATTATTCCTCATAAGAAAATAAAATCTTAAAGATATAAGATCTTAAAGATATAAGACCTTTATAATTTCCAAAATGAATTTATTCATAAGATAAACTATCTTTTTAATTTAATTATTTTAAAGTATGGAAACTTATAAAAATATTAATTTATTCTAGAAGAATACTTTTTAATTCCAATATCATATTATAACGAAAATAAATTGATCATCCATTTTGTTTTATAAGACCTATAAACTATAACTATGACCATTGGGATAAGATCCACTTATCCAAATAACATATATAAGTTATTTGCTAATAAAATAATGCAGTTATATTTTTTTTCTCATAAAGTCACATATATTTATTTTAAAACAAAATATAATCAAGAGAAATTACATAAATACCCTTATAGAAAAGTAGGGTTATTACATATAATTTATATAATAGTGTGTGGAGTTTGGTTCTTCCTAATTGATTTTTATCAAATTTTAAGATTGTGTTTATAAGATAGTGAAATTAAGATATGTGTTTTAATGTGTTGTTTATAATTTCATCAATTTTAGTGTGAAATGTAGATATGAGTTAACTGCTAGCCATATATTAGATCTATTTAAGATGAGTATTGTAGTTTGAAAAGTATTGGTCATTGTTTTTTATTTAATAAATTAATATTGTTCTTGTTTTGATTACTTGTTTGTCGTTTGTGTAACTTATTGGATTATTGGTACTAAAATATTTTATGCATGGTAATGCAGGTTGGAAAAATGGATCCTTCAGATAGGTCATGGATGTATGAAAGACGTAATAGAAAAGGAGAATACAATCATGCATTTTATGTTGGTGTAGAAAGATTCCTTAATTTTGCTAAACGTCAGCTTGCGTTCTTGGATGGATTGAATATTAGATGCCCTTGTAAAACATGTAAGAATCTTGCATTTATGCCAGAGGAGGAGGTGAGGGTGCACCTTGTTAGTAAATGATTTATACCTGATTACTACGTGTGGAGGTTTCATGGAGAATCATCATCTTCATCTAGTTCATCTTCGAGTGAACCACTGCAATTTGATCCCATAAATCCATACCGCTAGATGGTGTTCGATGCAGCTGGTAGAGGATTTTCTCTTGAAGAAAATTCATTTCAAACTCAAAATCTTGAACAAATGTATGAGTTTGCTAATGATATGGATGCTCATATGGAGGAACCTCCGAATGCTAAAGCACAAGAATTCTTCAATATGTTGGAGGCAGTTGAGATTGAGTTGTGGCCTGGTTGTAAGAACCACTCTCAAATGTCAGTGGTTGCTCGTTTATTGAATATCAAGTCAGAGCATCATATGTCAGAGAGATGTTATGATGCCATATGTCAACTAGTGAAGGAGGTTTTGCCGGAAGGAAATAGAATGGTTGACAGCTTTTATGAAACTAAGAAATTGGTAAGAGCTTTGGGATTGCCGCTGGTGAAGATA
This sequence comes from Fallopia convolvulus, assembly GCA_964016875.1. Classification (NCBI taxonomy): domain Eukaryota; kingdom Viridiplantae; phylum Streptophyta; class Magnoliopsida; order Caryophyllales; family Polygonaceae; genus Fallopia; species Fallopia convolvulus. The sequence continues at coordinate 12,143,919 of OZ024724.1, read as the reverse complement.
GATTGTTGCTTGCAAGGGTGCATGATCTATTGGGGAGGTGACAAGAACTTGAGTTGTTGCAAAGTTTGTGGGAGTGAAAGATACAAAAGACTTGGAGGGGCACGTAGGCCTAAGAGAGTTGCACACAAGCAGATGTATTATTTTCCTCTTACCCCCATATTGCAATGCTTGTATGCATCTACAGCAACTGCTGAATTCATGAGATGGCACAGTGAACATGAGACAAAATATGGAGAGATGTGTCATCCGTCTGACTCAGAAGCATGGAAGACATTCAGCGAAGCACACCCACTTTTTGCTTCTTAATCCAGAAATGTCAGGTTAGGATTGTCCACAGATGGCTTTCAGCCATTCAGTCAGTCAGGACAACAATATTCCTCATGGCTTGTAATTTTAACTCCATATAATTTGCCACCATGGATGTGTATGAAGGAGCCTTATATGTTCTTGACAATCATTGTGCCTGGCCCTCGCAATCCGAAATAGAATATTGATGTGTACCTACAACCATTGATTGATGAACTAAAGGATTTATGGGAGGTAGGGGTTGAGACATACGATGTGTCAAAAAAGCAAAACTTTCAGCTTCGAGCATCACTAATGTGGACAATTGGCTGGAAGAATGCTTGTGTTTTATATGCCTGTTCTATGAACATTGGTTGTACTTGTTTGTTTTGAGAGATTGATACCTTGTCTATTTTACGTTTGTTGTAAGTATTTATAGTTGTGTTTACTGAATGTCTTCCAACTTAGTTGTGTTTGCTAATGTGGTTAAAACTAAGAAATTTGAGATCATGAAATGATGTTGTCATGAAATGAGGCTACGAGATGAGCGGAGTCCAAACGAGGATGATAATATTGATTTTCATGAGAATGAAACTCTTGATTCTGAGCAAGATCACGAAGAAGAGGACAACAGTGTTCCTCAACCACAAGAGCAACAACAAGAAGAACCCGATTCAATGGGTAGGATGCGAATTACCGTGGTGTCTAACTCGAAGTAAGGAATGAGTCATAAATTGTGTTTTTGTTTGTCTATATATTTTTTATCTACGATATTTTATTTAATGATGTAATTCATGTGAAGGCTTCACCCATCCGAGCCGTGCTCTCGGAGGATATGCAAGATTTTTAAGCTCAAGTTGGACAAGCAGGGTGCATCATATCAATTAGTATCTGAAGATACTAAGAAGTTCTATTTTGAAGAATTTAAGGTAATCAAGCATATAAATTTATCGATTACATATCATTGTATTTCATAGAGTTTCTTAGTTAATTAATATTGTTTATCTCAATTTTTGGAAACACTTTGTTTGGGATGCTGCAATAAATACTTAAGTGGAAAACGCATTTGGTTTCAAGGCCAAAAAACGCTACAACGACTTCATTAACCAACATAAGAAAAAAAAAGAGAAGCCTCCTTTTTTCCCACAAGCTACTTGGGATGAATGGACTAGGCTGTGGAATAGCCCTGAGTTTCTCGCAGTTTTCGAAAGGAATTCGAAGAATCGTAGATGTGGGAAGGAGAATGAACCAGCACCGTCCACACATGTTTGTGGTTCAGTTACACATGCCACCACAGAAAAGAGGCTGGTAAATCTGAAATTATGAATTTGATTTTAACATTATTAGCTACCTCTTATTAAATGCAAAATTAACATTTACCTCCAAATTTTGTACTTTTTCAGTTTCTGCATAGCTAAAATTGCAATTTCAGATTCCATGTTCTTTGATTGAATTTCAATTACTTCTGGATGTGTTTGGTGACAAACTCAGCTTCCATTTGGTATTCTATGCATCTCCTTCTCAAGTGTAAATTAAATTAAGTTTCATATCCAATATGTATCTTAACATCTGCTCTTTATACCATTTCGCTTTGGTTTGTGTTAAGGGGTACTGGTGCTTGAACTTGTCTAGGCACAAAGATAGGATTTTACATTAATCTAAATGTGATATTGATTCCCTTTCTTTTCTTAATGTTTTTATGATTTCTTTGTATCCATAGAACTGATAACTTATCTTTTAGGCTTGTAGTTTATGTTCTGGCTTTTAAAATTGTTGTCTGCTAAACTGTTTTAGATTACCTATAATTTTTTTTTTCTGCTGTCTGCTGCCTGCTATCTTCTGCCTGCTGAATTGCTGAAATGTGCCTTCCATCTCTCTGTTGACCGCCTTCCATCTCTCTTTCTATCATTAATTTGTTGTTGTTTGTTTCGGTTGGTTTAAATTTAGGAGGAGCAAACACAGAAACAACTGACAACCTATAAGTTGTTTCTCCATACTCACACATTGGGCCATGATGGACAAACTTTTATTACAGATAAATCAAAAAATGTGAATGTAAGTGTGCAAAATTTCATGCCTAATATAAAGGTGATATAATATATTCTTAAAGATTTTGTTAAATTTCCAAGATAGAATGTTGGCTTTGATGGAAGAGAGAAGAGCAGCAGGAGCAACTGACGTTGATGATGATCAACTATTTTTCAAAGTTGTTGGTGGGTCGAAGAGGAGGAGAATTTATGGAATGGGACAAGCGGATTTCATACATTATCCAAACGCTTCTTCATCGTCCTTTGTAAACCAGGTGGATATTGAAGACCGAGTAACACAAAAGGTCAGTGAACTCTGCCTTACACTTGAGAGTGAGATTCGTGAGAATGTCACTGTTGAGATCCGTGCGAATGTCCGCACTGAGATCCATGCGAGTGTCACTGCTAAGATCCGTGAGAATTTCGCCGCTAAGATCCGTGAGAATGTCGCCGCTGAGATCCGTGAGAATGTCCGTGCTGAGATCCGTGCCGAAATGCAAGCGGAGATTAGACTAGCATTAGGCCAACAGAAGGACAAATGAGATTGGACTTCATTAGCTAGCATTTTCTTAAGGGTCATTAGACTAGCATTACTTCTACTTTTGAACAATTTTTCTTTTGATGTGTTGAACATCTGTTGTCCATATGGGATTCAAACAATGAAAATGTTTTTATTATTGAATTCTATGTTATTTATTTTGTTATTTCTTTCCAATTCTAGACTAGTATAATTAATTAATTTAAATATAAATAATATATAAAACAATCAATAAATAGGCAGGTCAAATTACCGAGGACCCGGGTCCTCGGTAATTTTGCTTGTAAGCCTATTGTCGAGAACATGGGTTCACAGTAATTACCGAGAACCCGTGTCCCTCGCTAATTTGGCTTGTACGCTAATTAGCGAGAACCTGGGTTCTCCCTAATTAGCGAGAGCAGAGGTTCTCGCTAAATTCTGTCGCTATTGTTCTCGTGCAAGGAATACGGTGACGAGGAAATTCCTACGACAATACCGAGGACATTAGGTTCTCGGTAAATACCGAAGACAATGTCCTCGGTAAATGTAGCTACAATCGAATTACCGAGAACACTCATGTTCTCAGGAAGTCCTCGGTAAACCTCCATTAGCGAGGAAATTATCAGTTTTACCGAGGACTTTTGTCCTCGGTAAATTCCAGTTTTTTTGTAGTGATGTAAACGCGCCCACTTCAAGATAAAGTCAAAAACAATGTCTTCTGAATCCACTCGGAGACCATCACTCCCGAGAACAACCTCTATTGCATGTAGAGGCAAGGCCATCAACTCTTCTTGGGTCCTACAACATATATAAACAAATTCACATAACTCAGATGAATAGAACAAAAAGTAATCTTGTGATGCAATGAAAGTGTATAAAGTCAATCCAACTAGAACAAATGGTCAGACATGTAGAAGACAAACTACTTACTCTATGAAATCCCTAAAATAGGTAGAGAGATACACCTTTGCTTTAACAATTAGAGGTTAACACTACTTGACCCTCCAAAACACTTGAAGGAAGTTGAAGATACAAATTAAAAGTGCAGTTTCTGTTGAGATGGGCAGCTTGTAATCGATCTATCAACCCTAAAGCTAGAATCAACAGATCCGTTTGATCTCGAATCCACAAACGCAAACAGAAAGAACAAACACGAGCAAGAACACGGAGAATTGGTGACCCAGTTTGAGCACGAAGACCCTACATCCGGGGGATCTCAGAGGAGGAGACCCGGCTCGAATATGCACTAAGGTCAAAGCCCATGGAGTTCAAGTACAAGCGAATACACAAGTAGGCAAAGCAAAAGACCAGAACAAGAGAACAAGAAGATCGGAGAACAATAAGCAAGAACAGAAGGAAGGGGATGAGAAACGAAAGGGATTCGGCCCCCTTTCACGGCTGCGAAGCTTGAACTCGACTTGTCAACGCTTCAAGGACCACCGGAGATGAGTTGTCGCCGGTAAGCTCTTCTTCTTCTTCTTCCTCTCTTTCTTCTTCTTTCTCTCTTCTCTCTCTTTTCTGGATCTAGGGTTTGCGCCACGGAGAATTGAGCTTCTCGCAAGTGAAGCTCGCCTTTTATAAGCTCGAACAAGGCTCAAACGACGCATTTCATTTTAGGAGACTTTCGAGCTCCGGATTTCAGATTTGGGCTTAGCAAGCTAGACAGGCCCATTTGCACACATCGGATAACGCCCAAATCTTCCAGGTTAAACCAGCTCGATCTACCTCCAACCGGTTTACCCGGGGTGGATTGACTCGACCGGTTCGCCTAGAAAACATGGTCCAATGTCCATCGTGAACCCGGTTCCCAATTCCTAATCACTTACTCTACCAATACATTGTGTTTCCTACTTAGTACATTGAACAAGCAATCATATGAGGATTATTACATTATAACACAGCTTAAGCAACAGCTGAATACAATAACTCATACACGTAGTAACCTCAAACTTGTCTGCAGCCGTCAACACATCCAACGAATCAGGGGCCGAAGTTGCGCTCAGATTATTATGGTAGATAAAGTTTAGCAGGTCATAAAAGCTGGTTCCTCTGTTAAAATAACGAAGATAAGAACTAGTTAAACTTGGATAACTATTTGTTTAACGAGATTAATTAACTAAGGATGGTGCATACCAAATGCATTGATTCTTAAGGTCACATCATTCCTCTGTTGTGATTCTCTCATGCCATTTTTAAATAACTGCATTACAAAGTAAAGGTAGCCTTTGTTAATGTAGAGATCAAAGACACAAACATATATAACTTACAAAAAGGAAATTACGTACAAGAAAAGAAGTTGAATTACCTTGTAGAAAAATGGACTTTTTGCAGCGAGCAGGAGAGAGCATACGTGTAAAGTTTTGAGTTTGAAATCAGTACCACATTCTGAATCATTTGCATCAATTGAGGAGAACCAGCTGACTTGAATAAGAATTCATGTTGGAAGATAGAGTTGGTATGACCTCAAGACGGAGAACCCGATCCGAGAAATCCATGTCGTTGAACCCAAACCCGAAATTTACCTCATTTGCACTCGAATCTCCCATGTTCAATCTCTGTTGCATTACTGTCCACATACAACTATGTACCAATATATTATATATCGGTGGGTACAAAAGAGAAAGGTTTGGGAATCGGGGAGAATATAGTCTAGGGTATATTTTTCTTACAAAAAAAAGTCTAGGGTTTATTTGAGGAGAATTTATAATCAAAATTTCAATTTCCAAGCACCAAAATACTTCCCCACTCGACGACAGTAGCCTCCTTTTTTGTACGTGTAGCCCTAAGTTCGGGATTCGTAGTTTGGCAATTGAAAGGGCAATTGAATGATACAAGAGATAACACGGCTTAAAAAAAAAAAGATAACAGCTTTATTGCCTTTGTACTCATGCACGAGTATACGTGTGATGTGTTAAGTCGTATAGCTATAAAATCTAAGAGTTAATATATATAGAAATCCCAAAAACATGTGTTATATTGTATCACAACAATACTCATCCACTTTAGAAGTGTAGGCGTAAATGTACGTTATAGCTATTAAACGGTTACAACAATATATGAATGAACATATATTAGATATCGATATCGATATCCACTATGGGTATATGATTTGATATTGTTGTTTGGTAGGTAAATATCAATCATTTGGTATAGATGTTAAGTCTTAACTTTCTATACTAAAAATATTTATTTTGTTTTAACTAGATCGAGAAACTATAAAGCCTTTAAAGAAAATGGTAAACTCAATAAAAAATAATCTTAGATGATAAAATTTAATAAGTAATTTTCACTTTAAGGCTATGCATTTGACATAAGTTAGAAAAATCGATATCACGAGTGGTCGAGAGGGAAATTAAGAATAGTACGTGGTGTGAGTAAAAATAAGGTTAGTGAGAGCATCATTGTAGTGGTTGACCGTATCCTTCTTCCAGGTCTGGTTCAATGATCAACAAGGTGTGACATGGGATCGAAATGTGAAAGCTGAGGAGAAAGATATCACCCATATAACTCGAATTTTTAGTATATGATAACTTGAAAAAAATATCTACTTATCTTAATTCACCAAACATCAAGAATATTGGTCATATACTCATATTCAAATTTATATCTAATATCAATATCCCCGAACTTAATTGAGAATGTTTTTAAGTTATATTTTTTTTATTAGGTAAGAATTAGGAGGCACTCCCTACGGAGGGCGTCCTAGAGTATTCTTTCGGATGAAAACTAAAAGTTCTGGGTGAGTCTTAATAAAATCAATAGGGAGACTATGACCCAATTTAGCAACTTTATCGGCCACAACGTTACACTCCCTAGTAATATGGTTAATAGAAATATCCTGGGCTCCATAAATAGAGACAAGGATGTCGGAGATTATAATCTCAACCTCCCACGGGCACTTAGACGATCCTTTAATCGCCTGAATGACTTGTAGGTTATCGCCTTCAATTTCAACCTTTTCTAGGTTCCTATTCTTTATTTCTCGAATTGCCTCTCGAAATGCCAGAGCTTCTGCTTTAATCGTCGAGATTTTACCAAAGCTATACTTCTTTATATCAATTACCCGACCATGGTGATTCCTGATTATTAATCCACCCGTTGCTTGACTATTTGTTAACTTAGATGCATCAACATTGATTTTTACATATCCCTCTGCCGGTCTCTTCCATCTCTTAGTGGTTATATGTCGTTTGTTCGTTCTTCTTGTTTTGGCCTATTTTATATTTTCCTCATCTTCCAACCATGATCTAGCCTTTTCCGAATTGGTAATTTGGGTTCGGATATACCTAGCTAAGTCCGGAATATCCTCACATTGATTTTGTTGAAATGTTAGCTTGTTTCGTTGGTGCCATATACACCACCATATGACTACAAGTTCTGTAAACTCTTTTCTCCCTAAAGTTTGTCTAATCTCATTGATGAGGATTCTAGGTGTTTTATTATATACATCGATCCCACTAATTACCTGTGCAATGTTAGGGTTAAATTTATTTGCGATGTATATCATATAAGGACACTGAGTAAGTATATGAGTAGTATCTTCTCTTGTACAATCACATAATATACATCCTCCGGGGACAACTACATTCTTTTTGCGTAATCTCTCCTTAGTGGGAAGACCATTATTGTCAATTTTCCATAAGAAGTTCTTGACTTTTGGGTAGATGTCCATTTTCCATATCCAATTGTTCAGGCTTGGAATTTGATCACCACTATTAGTTATTAGTTCAATAGCCGAGGCCGTCGAGAACCACCCATTTTTACTTGGTGCCCAGTAGAGCCGATCTTGTATATAGTTATCCGAGATCGGGGTTGCTAGAATCTGTTCGACAATCTCTTCTGGTAGGACATGTTTTAGTTCTTCTTCCTTCCATCTCTTATCGTTTGATATCCAATCTGCAACTTTTGATGTTTCAGTCATCGTAGGTGAATTTTTTGCATGGGTATATAATGGGCCCTTGCTCGTCCAATTATCAAACCAGAAGTTCACCGTTTTTCCATCCCCTATTTGCCATATTAGACCTTTACAAAAGTCGTTCCTAAGTTGTATGAGTTTTTTCCATTGCCATGAGGTGTTTTGCTTTGGCTTATATGTAAAAAGGTCGTAATCCTTGAGGTATTTTTCCCTAACAACTTTTAACCCAAATGTTAGTCGGTTCTGCTAAAATTTTCCATAATAACTTCATTTGCAACGCCTTGTTCATGTGTTCCGTCTTTCTTATTCCGAGACCACCTTTATCCTTTGGCTTACATATTTTGTCCCACCCTATCAATGGTTTATGTTGTCTATCTTTATTTCAGAAGAAACCACGATTAATCCTATCCATTTCATTATGAATGGAAGTAGGGAGCATGAAGCTTTGCATTATGTAGTTTGGTTTTGCCGCTAGGTTGGCTCGGATTAAGGTGTTCTTCCTTCTTGGGACAATGAGTTGGCTTTCCATTTTGTAAGTTGTTGTTGTGCTTTGCAAACAGATTCTTTAAACGTATCTTTAAACTTTTCCACAAATTATGGGGCATTCAAGATATTTTTTAATATTAGTCATTGTTGGAATTCCTAAAGTTTGGTGAACTATGCTTTTTTGTTGAGCAGTCATATTCTTGGATGTTTGGAAAGCAGATTTGGAATAATTAACTTTTTGACCAGAGATTTTACAATAGTCATCTATTATTTTCTTAACCGTGGTGCACGATCCTTGTGTTGCTTTAGCAAAGATTATGATTTCGTCTGCAAATGCAAGAAAGGGAATCCTAGTACCTCCTCTAGTAATAGGAAAACCCAACGACTTCTTATCCATTTCAATTGTTAACTGTAATTTTCTTGCCAGACTTTCAGCCGCCAGCACGAATAAGAATGGTGATAGGGGATCGCCTTGTCTAAGGCCTCTTTCCGGTGTAAATGGGTCCGTAGGCCCATTGTTCACGAGCACATAAAGAGAGACCGTACTTATGCATTCTTTGATCCATCCCACAAATTTTCTATCAAAACCAAACTTATTAAGGACCTCTAGAAGGTAGTCCCAGTCCACTTTTTCATATGCTTTTTCCATGTCAAGTTTAATTGCAACCCACCCTTCTTTAGCTTTCGTATTTCTGAAGGAGTGGAGTATTTTATGAGCTATAAGGACATTATCTTGGATAGCCCTGTTTGTAACAAATGCTCCTTGGAGTGGATGAGTAATTTTGCCCACTACTTTCTTTAGACGTTCCGTTATGATCTTAGATATAATTTTGTAAATAGTAGAGCAAAGGCTAATTGGCCGATAGTGATTCATTGACTCTGGATTTTCAATTTTCGGTATGAGGGTTATAAATGTATGATTTATTTGTTTTAGCATTTTGCCTGAGTGGAAGAAACTTTTCACTGCTTTAATAACTAAAGGTCCAACAATATCCCAATACCTTTTATAAAACTCTGCCGTGATCCCATCTGGTCCAGGAGATTTGTCCGACCCCAGGCTCATTACCGCGCTCTTGATTTCTTCATTTGTAACCGTTTTTATTAGCATCATGTTATCTTCCTCCGTTATTTCGGTGGTGATTAAGTTCATAAATTCCCTTGCATTCCTCAAACTAGTCGGTTCTTTCATGTATCGTCTCTTGAAATCTTGCTGAATTTCATTCTGAATATTCTCAATCCCAACAATCTGAGTACCACCCATAGTTTTAATTTGTTTCAATATCTTTCGATTTCGTCTCCCACTTGCAACCTTATGAAAATAACCTGAGTTCGCATCGCCCAACTTGATGTGTTTTGTCTTAGCCCTTTGCTTCCAATATGTTTTATGGTAATTCAGAATACACTCCTTTTTTTTTCAGTAGCCTGGATTGTTTCTGAATCATATTTGGTTGTGGTGAATTTAAGATATTTTGATGGATTTCAAGTAGTTGTTCCTCAAGCTCTTTCAGTTGTTCAAAAATGTTCCCTAGTGTATGTTTATTCCATTTTTTCGCATGTAACTTAAACAGTTGTGCTTTCTTAACTAATTGGAACATATTAGATCCCTGGAATTGGACACGCCAAGCTTGTTTTACCACATTTCGGAAATCTTTCCTATACATCCACATCGTTTCTAGCTTGAAAGGTTGTGCTTTCACCATTTCCTCATTACATAGTTCTACAGTTAATTTGCAGTGATTCGAGCTAGTAAAAGCATGGTTCGTTGTGCTTATATTTGGAAACCATTGAATGACGTTGTTACTAACTAGTACTCTGTCGAGTTTTTCATAAATATTATCAATCTCTGTTCTATTCTTTCTCCAAGTATAAATATTCCCGAGGGATGGGATGCCTTCCAATAAGCAATCGTTTTTAAAATTTATTAGTCGTTCGAATCGATGAGGTTCCAAGTTAGCTCCTCCTCTTTTTTCACTACTATTCTCAATTTCATTTAGGTCTCCTATTACTATAGTTGGAAGATTTATGTTGTTTATATCTACCCTTAGTTCATTCCAAAAAGCTTCTTTATCTCCGGCATTAGGAGGGGCATAGACAAAGCATAAAATAAGTATATTTTTTGTAAGAACATGCAAGTATTTTAGAATGATGTACCTCGGTTTATGGGCGATCACCGAGATTTCTTCATTAACTAATTGATGTGCTTTCCAGAACATGCCTAAACCACCGGCCCGACCCGAAGCAGGGGACCATAGGACATTATCGAATCCAGCTCTGCGCCAAACCTGATCACTAGGCATGATTTCCGTTTTCGTTTCCCCAATTGCCATAATTTGTATTTTCTGAATTTTACAAAAAGAATCAAGTTCGGGCCAAAAGAATTTTCTCCCAATACCTCTATAATTCCAAAATCCTATGACACCTTATTTTATATTCCCCCTTTCCTTTAACCTCCTTTGTTCCCTTTTTCATGTGATCATGATTTTTCTCATACCTGATCATTTGCAACAACCATATATAATATAATGGCCTATACGAGACAATACTCACTATCATGTTGAAACCCTTGTACACATAATTTGTTTGACATCTAAAGTGGTCATGTGGCCCAAGATCAATTAAGTAGAGGCCACCAAACCACCGTTCAGCCTGTTCAATTTTATATTTACAAATGTATTCACGCACACTACTTGCAAATAGCTTATACAAACAACTCCTCCATTCTTTACTCAATTTTCCTGCAGATTTGACAAATTCTATATAGCTATTGATAATATACACTTTAAAAGTAATCTTAATACACCATTTCAATTCATAAGATCGAGCTAGCTTAATAAAATTATTAGGATCAGTAGCCTTTTTTTGTACAAACTTCCCCACTATTTAAGCATATAATGTAGTTATGTTTTCTGGAGCTTTCACTCAACCTTGTTGTTCTGTCAGTTTTACCTGCTTCCCCATCTTGGTTCCATATCTTGGCTTGTACAATTATATCCTTTGCTTTAGATTGGTTTCTAACCTTCCATGGCTTCTCCCATATTTGGCAAACTAGAAATATTCTGGGTGCATCAGTGCTGCAGTCATACCAAAACCCTGCACATTCAAAAGCTTCGGTTTCACTAGTGTCTAAAATGATAGATATATTCCAAATTCTAAGTGTGTATTTAGTTATACTCCACCTTCTAATCTTCCTACTTAACACATTCTTAAAGTCAATCATATTTAAAGAAAGATGTAATTCTCTAACTGAAAGAAATATTTTCAGGTTTTTAAAATAAAATTTGTTCCCATGTTCTTTGACAGGATCCTCGACATTACAATCCAACAAGGGAAGTTGCTGAAATATAACCTGGAAGTTGCTAAGAGGCAGAGAAAGTTGGTCAAGGAAAGCACTCATGTCAATTTTTTCTTTATTCTTCTTTCTTTTAGTTTTCTTATGTCCCAAAAGACCAGCCTCAAAAGGCATAGAGTTTTGCCACCCTTAACGGTCTCAAGGACCATGGTAGGCAGGGAGTGATCAGGGTCTTTAGTAAGGTTCTCAAAGTTCTATTCTTTAGAGAAATCAGGATCAGAGCAAAATGCCTCTTTGAGAGACTTGTTCTTTCCCCTTTCTTTTATGTTGCTTTTCTCCATTAAGCTATCCAACCAACCCGGTTTCCAAATAGACTCAAACCAGTACACACACAGAGAGAAGAGAATAATAGAGGAGAAGGAGGAGAGAGCAGAGCCAGAGAGAGTGGTATAGTAGCAAATAGCAAGCCACAAGGAGTATATATAGCCAGATAAGCGATTCAGAAATTTCTCATAATCAAAGAAATATAGAGAGGAGAAGTACAACCTGGCTATGATAGGAATTAACAGTTCTTCACATCGATTCTTCCAATGAGAGGAAGGATCTCTCTTCATGCTAGCTTCGACATGACCCACCCGAAGAACCCGCACCAGGAATAAACCCCCAGAAGAGGCAGTTAGGCGCCCCGAAGAATGACCTTCACTGAATTCTCGTCGTCGCTCGCCTACTTGCCCAATCGTTTGCAGACCAACCTTGTGTATTCCTCTTCTTTTAATATCTTATCTAGAGATATCATCGGCGTATCTCGGCAGATCTAACCAAGCGACCTTAATGTCGTCGATTATCCGAGAAGCGGCCAACAACGCTGTTAGGTAAGCCACAATAGCGGGTTGAATGACAACGATCCACCATGGAATCTTCCAAATCCCATTCAGTAGAGAACTGTGGGGCGACATGGGGGAGTCGGGGAGAGAGGTCCCATTCAGTAGAGAACTGTGGGGCGACATGGGGGAGTCGGGGAGAGAGGTTTCAAGGGGGTCATTTCAATTAATGTATAACTAGTATAATTCCCGTGCCTTGCACGGGGTTAGCTTAAAATTTTACTTTAAGTATTTTTATATTTTTAAAACGTTTATAATAATCAAATTTAATTTAATATTAAACTGTGACAACACGAAGAAAAAAAAAACTATGATGATCAACATGTTTTTTTTATAGCCGGCAAATATCAAATGTAGCAAAATATATTTTTGTACTTTTTTGTAAACTATTTGTTATTTTAAAGATCCTGTCTTATACATTTAACTTTGATTTACTCCATTTAATTTAACTATTTTTAAATATATATTTGCGAAAAGCTAATTAAATCGTATCTAATATTACTTTAAAAAAATTATTCAATAATTTCTCATATAAGAAATTATAAAATATATTGTAGTTAATGTTAGATAAAAAGCAAATATGCATTAATAAAATACGTCATATTATTATTTTGGTTGCCAAAATATTTCTAATTAAAATTGTAAGAAAATTAGTTAAATCTTATCTGATGTTATTGTTAAAAATCACAACAAATAATTCCATATAAAAAGTATGCAAAATTACAACAAATATGTATTGGAACGATATTGTTGAATATTTGAATTTTTTTTCAATTGGGAAAATTAAATTCAAGATAAATTAATACTCCATATATAAGTGCGTGAGTTTTTAATTTGGAAATAGGATAGTAGTTTGATATAGTAAAATAAATTGTCAAAAATAAATAAAAGATTCCAAAATTAAAAATTTAAGATTTGGTAATAAAAATTTGGCTTGATTTATATGTAAATTATGAAGAAAAAAAACATAATGAGAAATTATAAGCGAAAGATCATAATTGAAAATTATAATATTAAATTGGTTTTATTTGCATGCAAAATTGTCAAAAAATCATAAATGATAATTTCAAGATAAAGCTTAATAATAATTGGAAATTAAAGATATGCTAACAAAAATGGATTCAATCATATTATTTCTCTAAATATGGAGTATCATAGCGGAAATTAGGACATGGATTAATTATACGTAAAATTTAGCTCAAGGTTTAACAGTAATAAAATATGAGTCTTTTGTCGGAAATCACCCGTAAGATAGGCCATATTTCACTTAACCACCCGAATTATATATATTTACTGAAAACCATCCATATACAACTTTTCGTTACCCTAATACCACCCAAGACCATTTTTCCGTCCTCTCCCCCGTTAATTTTCGAAAAGACCAATTTACCCTTATATTTTTAATATATTTTAATCCATATTAGGCTTTTTTTTTATTTTGGGTTAATTTCTTATAATTTTCTTTTTTTTTCTTATTTCCTCTTTCTATTAATACATAAAAAAAGCCCAATTATTTTCCCCCAATCCATCAATTTGCCCCGTACATAAAAACTCAACACTCAATTTTTTGCCCCAAATTCATCAATTTTTCTCAATACATAAAAAATCTCACTCAATCCTCTTCGTTTTCTCCCGAATTCATCAACATCGTGACTCGCCGCCACCACCACCGTACTCGTCGCCTCCATTCACGATAATCGACCCGCCCCAGTCATCGCCGGAAGCCATCGCGACTCCCGAATTCATCAATTTGTTTAACGGATATGCTCAAATTAGATAGAATTGGGTTTTCATTTATTTTTAAAAAAAATATATTAATTATATTGTTTGAAAGATCTGACTTTATTAAGAGTGATCTAAGGCGATAAATTAGGAATGTTAACAATTTTCAAGATTTGATTTGATTGTAAATCAAATCTTAGAAATAAGGAAATTTCAAATTTTCTAGTTTGATGCAAATCACGTAATAAAATCAATCAATTATATTTTCCTAATATATTTTACTTATTGTTTCAATGTTGATTTTGTTAAATAAATTAATATATATATATAACAATAAAAGCCTTATCTATGAACTGATTTTATATTTTATTAATAATTAAATTTATTTTGCTAATTAATAACTTAATTATCCATAAAATTGTTTATGCTTTTAGGAGTAGCGGTTAAATTAATTTCAGAAAACCCTAAAAGTATGTGACTTATATCATCAAAATGCAAAAACAACCATACTTGTAAATGGAGTATTCGTTTGCCTCCTTGGCTTAAACACCACCAAGCATGGGGCTCCTCCTTGGAGAGAACGAAGAAGGCGCAGTTGACATATCGGAGCGTGCACGGGTTGTCCCAGATGATGATTTTCTTCTGGTTGAATATGACACCATATTTGGTGGTGGGCGTGTGAGGTTAGTACCATACCAGGATAGTGATTAAGAAGATGAGGGTTTTGAGAATCATTGTTGGATTCTTTGGCAAATCGAGGATGTCGGCGAAGGAGCCAAGCACGTTGCCGAAGAGGATGTGGAGGACTTGGCGTTTGGAGATGACGCTGATGAAGATGAAAATATGAAGTATGAATAGTGAATTGAATCTTACGGGTTGGCTTAATAATGATAACTACAATAAATTTAAATTTGATATATTTAGATGATTTATTGATATATATGATGTGTAAATGACATGGCAATAAATAATATGACGTGTTAAAAATTATATGACATGTAAAATAGGTTGAGATAGAAAATTTTGACATGTGCCAAAATCCTACATGGCGTAATGAGGGCATGCCAAGTGGAAAAATCCGACGTGGCGCAATAAGGAGGCTCAAATCCTTAGTGGTTTTAATTATATATATAGATTTGATAATTTAAAGGTATTTGTATTTGAATACATAAGTACGTAAATATTTGAATTTTTATTAAATAATTTCTGAAATCTTTGTAGAAGTTTCTCAAAATAAATATATATATATATTAGCTAAAAATGATATGTTTGTTTAGTTTTGGTTACA
This sequence comes from Fallopia convolvulus, assembly GCA_964016875.1. Classification (NCBI taxonomy): domain Eukaryota; kingdom Viridiplantae; phylum Streptophyta; class Magnoliopsida; order Caryophyllales; family Polygonaceae; genus Fallopia; species Fallopia convolvulus. Next base: position 12,128,509 of record OZ024724.1, on the reverse strand, counting down.
ATGAAAATATGTTTGTTAATTTAGAGAAATTTATGCCAAATATTTTAAAAATTAAATTCAAAGTGGTTAAGATTATCTTGTTAGGGATAGAAAACCTTTTTAAAAAATCAATCAATAGTATCTAGAATTATCTTTAAGGTTTATAAAACCTTTTTTTAATTAATTTATTTAAGGTTACAAAACCTAAACTTAATCTCAACTAATTTTTATTAAAGTTAAAAAATCATAAAAAAAATTGTTTGTTGAGGTTAGAGTTATTGAGTTGAGTTGATGTTAAGGTTAAATTTTTTTTAACAAATTATTATTGATCAATAATGTAGTATTATTGGAAAAGAGTGATCATAGAAGATAAATTACAAATGCTAACAATTTTCAAGATTTGATTTGATTGTAAATCAAATCTTAAAAATAAGTAAATAATATCTTATTATTCGGTTTGTTACAAAATATTTACATAAATAAATAAGATTTTATATATAAATGGAAGATTTGATTTGAGATTTGTTTGACATGTGGTAAAAGATGATGTGTAATATGATGTGATATAAATTACATGACATGTAAAATAATTGGAGTAAGAAAATTTCGACATGTGTTAAAATTCTACTTGACCTAATTTGAAATCGCCATGTGGCAAAAATGACGTGGAATAATACGGTGTCTCGAATCCTTACTGATTTTTATTATATATATAGATTACATAGGCTAGCAAAAACACTAAATTATAAAGTATTTAAAAAATAGAAATCAAAGAATACACATTAAAAATTCATTTTTGAAAAATCAAAGGATTGGATATTTGCTCCAAAAAAAAGACTAATCAAATTTTGCATTGTATATGATTCGTTCATATGGAAAGAAAGATCTTTGTATTCGAAAATCACATACTAATTAAAAATGAAATATTTCTTAAAAACAATTGTATTTTTTGTCAACAATATGTATATAAAAAACAGATTATAATCGGTAATATGAGATGAATGTCCAGTTTACACATAGTTGGATGAGAGCCTAGCAACTAACTGAACTCCGACACATATATAATCTAAATTAAAAAACATATCTTAACGAATAGTTTGTACATTCTTGAGTAGTAAATCTTGAGCAAATTAAGAATATATATGAAAAGATTATAATCTAAATTAATTTGCTCAAGAATCTTTAAATGATCGGAAGTTATGATATGGTAAATAAAAGATTGTGCCTCAAAAAAGGAAGATCCTTATTATATAAAAAGATAATATCTTTAAATACATTGTAAAAACCTAGAACATATATAATACTGTATAAATAAATTTTTTGAAACTGATTTTTGAGATATTAAAAAATGAGATTTTATTTGAGATATTAACAAATTAGAATATAGTATTTATGTAATTAGCTACCATATATATTAACGAATATATAAATCATGAAAAAAATTCAATTTGTACAAATAATGAAAAAATTTCGACTCTTGAATAAATAAATTCTACGTAATTGCAAAATTGGAAAATATATAGATGTATATCACTTGTGAGGATTTGTATGTAAAAGTGCCAAAAAAAATCGTAGTTAGTTTTATTTTTATCCAAATCCAAATCCAATTCAAGTAATACATAAATAGTACTTACAAGATTTAGCGCAAGAAAATCGTAGATATCAAAAGTTAAATTATTTGGTAAAATAATTAAATGGTACTATAATAATGGATTGAATCAAAATTTTCATCTTCGAAGAAGCATGGTTCTAGAGTTTAAGGTTCCATAATAAGATCTATGGATGAATTATCATATTCCTATCCTTCGTTCCTCACCAAAATCCGTTGTCCTTCGTCTTCTTGAATCCACTCAGTCTATCGCTCCAATTTTCTCAAAACCAACCACAAAATCTTGTTTTTATGCAGATCTTTGAGAAATAGCGAGAAATTGAATGAAGAACCAAAACGGTTGAAGATGAGCAAAATTAGTCTTCTTTGAGTTTTTCATGATCCACTTTTTACTCTTTTAATATATTTAAATTTTTGTTGTCGATTGGATTGAAGAAACATAAATAAAATGATTTGTAAATTATTAAATGACGTGTAAATTGATGAGTGGTAAATGATGATATGTAATATGACATGTTAAAAATTAGATGACGTTTAAAATAAATGGATGAAGGAAAAATTGACATGTGTCAAAATCCTATGTGGCGCAATATGGAGGCTCGAATCCTTAACAGTTTTAATTATATATATAGATTGAGGAAATATCGGGAACGTGCTGGGTTGAGCGCACACATGCGCGAACGGGCCTAGTATAAAAGTCTATGGTTGAAACCCAATAGGAGGAGTATAAAAGTCTATGCGCGAACGGGATCCTCTACTACCAATCCTGCTACAAATCCTACTACACAAATTAAACAATGCCATGTGTCCCTCTATTTTTTATTTTTAAAATTTAATTAAATTATGGAAAAAAAATAGATAATAAAATTATCATATTTCTCGCTCTTTTTTCTCTTTTTTCCAAATTCAGATGTCTCCTTTCTCTTTAAGCACCAACAGACGCGGCCGCCAGAGTCACCTTCGGCGGCCTCCCTCACCCTCTCTTCACGCCGCTCCCTGCCGCAACAATCGCCGCCTCCGTTTTATCCATCTTCGGTAGCCGTCCTCGCGGCCTACCGGAAGACGGAGACTTCATCTTCGGCCCCGAGAGGGGAGCGAACGGGTCACGTGGCTTGGGCAGGCACCCCCGGGGCCTCGGCGCCGACGCGGAGGATCCGGACTCTTGGCCTTCCTCTTCAATTTCCATTCAAAATCTGTTACAGCTTTTGACTGGGTAGAGATTGCAGCATGTTTGATTGAATTGATAATTTAATTATCTATTTTTTTATTTTCATAATTTGATTGGGTAGAGTTTTTGACTGAGCGCTTGGAAAAAAAGAGAAAGAAGAGAAATACGATAATTTAATTATCCACAATATATTTTCTTTGATTTCCATAATATAATTGAATTGTAAAAATGGTAATTAGAGAGACAAGTGGCCTTATTTGATTGGTGTAGCAGGATTTGTAGCATATTTAGTAGTAGAGGATCCAGACTGCTTAATTTTTGGGTCGATTAACGGCAATACGGCATGCACATTTATGTACCGAACCTCCTCTCAAGTACGTCTCAATTATTGTTGAGAATGATAAGTATCCCACGTCTAAAATGTCAGTCTGGATCCTCTACTACTAAATATGCTACAAATCCTGCTACACCAATCAAATAAGGCCGCCGAAGGTGACTCTGGCGGCCGCGCCTGTTGGTGCTTAAAGTGAAAGGAGACATCTGAATTTGGAAAAAAGAGAAAAAAGAGCGAGAAATATGATAATTTTATTATCTATTTTTTTCCATAATTTAATTAAATTTTAAAAATAAAAAATAGAGGGACACATGGCATTGTTTAATTTGTGTAGTAGGATTTGTAGCAGGATTGGTAGTAGAGGATCCCGTTCGAAAATTAAGATGGATACAACCGACCGCTCTCCTTATTGTAAAATATTGGTTGAAACTACTGACAATACTATATGGGCATCCCTTTATTTTAATATTATTGTGTGTTTTTTTACTCATCACCTAACATACTTTAGTAGGTGAGTTAATTATTTGAAGATATATAATTTAATACCTCACTTTTGATCATCTATGAACTATGGAAATTGTCACACTGAAGAAGAAGGGAAAGACCGATGGAAGAGAGAGCTAATAAGCCCAGCCGTTGGTCACTCCATGGAAAGACAGCTCTTGTAACTGCTGGCTTAAAGGGAATTGGGTAAGCTTTCCTATTTTCTTTGGGTCAAATAATCTAATAAAACGTACTCTTACACATAAGGTAACGATTTTAATTAATCAAATCGAACAGGAATGTTTATGGATAAATCTGAACTCTTTTTTCTCTAGGCATGCTATTGTGGAGGAACTTTCGGGGTTTGGTGCACATGTGCTGGTGTGCTCTTCTAACGAATCCGAGCTCAATGGATGCTGGAAGAATTGGGAAATGAAGGAGTTTAAGGTCACTGGTTATGTCTCACGACCAGCGCGAGAAGCTTATTGAGACAATCTCATCTGAATTCAATGGAAAGCTTGACATCCTTGTATGTTGTATTATACTATTCACCCATTTTCACTTTCAATTTCAACACTCTGGGATGATTGATCCAGTCTTTTTATGTTGTTGCCAGATTAACAGCTTTGCACTTTCAATCTATAAGCCAACGGTTGAGTAATCAGCTGAAGTGTTTTCAATCATAATGAGGGCCAACTTGGAATCAGCTTTCCATATGTGCCAACTCGCGCACCCTCTCCTGAAGATTTTAGGCTCGGGAGGAGCCATCGTCAATGTAACTTCTGCTGCCGGAGTTGTAGCATTTGCTGTTAGCTCGGTCTACGCAGCAAGCAAAGGTAAGATGTGTGTAATTGAGATCATTCAACCATATTGGACACGGACCCAGAAGTGGATCTTGCTCTGATATCATATTGAAGTTAGTGGGCCGTTAACATGAGGGGTGCACACCGTCCGTGTGCATATGCGTGTTGGGCACAACATACAAGTCCGCAGGGTTCCATCCTAAAACTAATTGGCAATAGGAGAAGTAGCCCATGCACTTGTATAGTGGTCTTGTTTAATCTTCACTTTTAGATGTGTGAATCCATATTCTCAACAGACTCTACTCATATCAACCTAAGCGCGTATATGAATTAATACTCAGGGGCTGTGAACCAACTTACTAAGAATCTGGCGTGCGAGTGGGCAAAGGACAACATCAGGGTGAACGCGGTTGCACCTAGCTATACAAGAACTCCAATTACTGAAAAGGTAATCTGGAAAGCGACGGAAGGGCTTGGTTTACTTACCATTATTCGTGACTTAAGGTCATGTTGTTAGGTATGATGTTTATTTTAACATGTTATGGTTTTGCAGCGGCTTCAGGATGAGAGCTTTTCTAAGGCCTTGGAGTGTCGGACTCCATTAGGCCGCATTGCGGAGCCAGAGGACGTGTCGTCGGTTGTGGCATTCCTTTGCTTGCCTGCTTCGTCTTATGTAACCGGGCAGGTTATATGCGTTGACGGAGGCTTGACTGCAAACGGATTCGGAACAACTCCTTAAATTAGTAATCTGTTCGATCATGTTATTTGATTCATCACTCTCTGAATTAAATGTGCAGTACTTATTTGGGACAAGAAATCTGTTGTATTTGTACTGCTATGAATGACTTGCGCTATTTTTACATGAGATATATAGTGCAGATTTACTCGTTGGCTCGTTGCAAGTGAAAATATGCGCTAGGCATTTGAGGAAAACAAGTACGGCAGATTAGTTATCTTGGATCGGAGACTGACAGTTGAGCAACCGGGTTTTCGGTTGAAGCTACCTTTGCTTATCACGTGCTTCACATGTATTTCATATTCTTGCGATTTAGGTGGTTGGGTAGTTGTCATTTCTGTTACATTTTTATTGACGAGGGCTGTTGTTAGAATCCTTTTTTCATATGAAAGTTGAGATTAAAAATGTCTACTATTTAAGTCCTTGAGTTACTCCTTCTATCATCAATTAGTTGTAGGATGGAACCACATTGACTTTATGCACTATACCTGTCGAGCATGTGCGCTGGGATAGTCTTTCCCTCCGTCCGTCTTGTGGCCCACCGGTCTTTGACATTGTATCAAAGCAGTTTGATCTTCGGTCCCTGGTTGTTTGGGTCGGGCCAGGATATTCCCACATGTGATATTGAACTAGCGATTTGGGCTAGGTGTCGGGCCAGGATATTCCCCACCCATGATATTGGGCTAGCGATTTGGGTTAGGTGTTTGTCAAGTGTCAACTGGACTAGGCCAATTATCACTTGAGGGCGTGTGTAAGGATAGTTATCCAACATTGGAAAATTGAGAATAGAATTGCCTAGCATATATAATGATACGGACCCGGTGTGGATTCGTATCGAGCCCTTGTCGGCCAAGGGATTGAGTTTAGCCCGAGGTGGACTCCAACTCTAAGAATGCAGTAAAAGAGAGAACAAGGGAAACTAGGGCAAATAAATTTCTTGATTGAATGACATGAAAAGATAGTAACAAGAGAGTATAAATACTAAGCCCTAACAGTTTAATAAAAGCGTCCCGGGAAAGAACCGTAAAGAAAACCCGAGAATAAGTTTATAATACTCTGTTTAAAAGAATTACATTAATTAAATATTAACCCCTAAAGCGCGCCGGAGGTCGACGCTCTTGAACGGGCCTCGTTACCGAGGCTGACGCCTTTAGTACCGATCCTTCCGATTCATTAAATGGCTTATCAATCTCTCCCCTGATGAGAATCGGCTTGTCTTCAAGCCGTAAATGATGAAAAGATTGCTGCCACTTGTCGACCGGTTCCTATGTTGATGACGCCGGTTCGCCGTCTTCCCACTCTACCAGCCACTCTAAACGCGGCAACCCATCAACTAGAACCTCAGGGGCGGTGGTGGCGCGCACTGGCCGAGAAATCGGTCTATCATATAAGAATTCAGCGGGTAGAGTACTCGGAGCAATCGAAGATCCATCGGTGACAAAGCGCTTGAGCAAGGAGACATGGAAGACATTATGGATACAAGTGGTGCGCGGAAATTCCAATCTATAGGCGACAGATCCAATATGCTCAATGATTTTGAGCGGCCCATAAAATAGATGTGCTAGCTTAGCGGACAAAGGCCTGGCCACTGAGTGTTGCCGATACGATTGAAGTTTCAAGAGAACAAAATCACCAACCTGAAACTCAACGTCGCTTCTATATATGTTTATTGGCCTGAGAGGTCATCCGCTGTTGCATTTTAAGCAAGTTAGCACAGATCAATTCAAGGACTTGCTCCCGATCTCGGATGGCTTCCATGGTAGGGGACGGCAGCCCCGTAGGGATGGTGGCCCGGGCAATAGGCGGGCGTCACGCCCATACAAAGCTCGAAAAGGCGACATGCCGAGCCCTTCTTGGAACATAGAGTTCAAGGCATGCTCGACCCATGGAAGAAAATCAAACCGACGACGAGGGCGGCCTTGTGTAAAAGCGCACAAATATTGTTCCAAACCCCTATTCTTGACCTCAGTTTGGCCGTCTGTATGAGGATGATAGGCGGTACTATGGCAAAGTTTAGTGCCGCTAAGGCGATCAATTCAGTGCAAAAAGCACTCCGAAAGATAGGATCACAATCAGACAATATGGAAGCCGGAATGCCGTGTAATTTCACCACAATTTTGACAAACACAACGACTACTTTTGGGGCATCAAATGAAGCTCCAAGGGCGCTGAAATGTGCATACTTGGAAAGCCTGTCAACCACCACTAAAATCGTAGTATGGTGATGCGATGGTGGCAACCCGATGATGAAATCCATGGACACTTCTTCCCAAACCTGCTGAGGGATGGGTAGTGGCTGAAGAAGACCCGCCGGCTAGTATTGTATTCGGTGGACTGACAGATCAGACAAGAATCAACACATCACTTCACATCAACGCGCATACCCTTCCAATAGAAAATATCAGCCACTCGACGAAAAGTCCGATCGACCCCAAGCTGACCTGCCGTAGGAGTGGAATGAGACTCTGTTAGAATTTCAGCCTTAGTCGAGGAAGCAGACCCCACGACTAGGCAATGCCCATAGTATAAAATCCCGTCGTGAACCCAAAATGGCAGAGCGAGTGTGCCCGCCGCCGCTGTTGTGTGCCACGCTTGCAAATCAGCGAGGGTGGAATTCTCACGGCGCAACTGATGGAGCAACTCCGACGGTGGCGCCGAGAAAGACATCAAATGCTGTAGTGTGGCCTCTTCATCTCTCATGCATCTCGAGAGTGCGTCGGCAACTCTATTGCTAGCCTCAGATTTATACTCAATGCGGAATTTGTAGCCCACAAGCTTCCGCATAAAAAACTGTTGATCAAGTGTGTGTATTACCTGCGTAAGGAGTTCTTTGAGGCTCTTCTGATTGCTGCGAATTAAGAATTCATGGCCCAGAATTATAGTCACCATTTCTGGACAACCAAAACAATGGCAAAAAGCTCTCGGTGATAAGCGGAAGAACCTCGTCGGCGAATGCCCAACTTCTTGATGAAAACGATAACGACTAATCATTTTGTAATAATACGAAACCCACGTCTTCATCTGAGGCGTTGGTCTCAATCACGAATTGCTTTGAAAAATCAGGCAGCTGTAAAATAGGAGGCTGCATCATGGCCTCTTTCAGACGAGTAAATGCCGAATCGACGGTTTCAGACCACACAAAATCTTCAAGCTCCACCAGGTTGTGAGAAATCCGAGTCTTTGGCCTTTACAGGTAACTAAAACCAATTTTTTAGCCAAAAATGGATTCTGGATAGCTGTGCAACAAATCATATGGCTGATGACAGTTCTCTATTTTCTTCATATCATCCTTTTACATACGAGAAACATCTCATTACAACCAATGGGGCATCAACACCTATCTTAGGAAGTGACACCATTATTGGCCCTTCTTCCTTCTTCCTGTCTGAGGTTCTATATATCCCTACTCTTTCATCTAATCTCATCTTAGTTAAAAAAATTGTTCATGACCTTATGTGTGTAGTTAAATTCTCTCGTTCTGGTTGTGTAATTCAAGAAGAGGACTCGAGGATGACAATTAGAGTTGGTAAAGAGAGCAGGGGCCTTTATCTCTTGGAAGAGACTCCTACAACTACCCACCTAAGTACCACCACCAAATCTTACCTTTTGGCTTCAACACCATCGCCTTGGCCATCCCTTTCTCTTATGAAGCATGTGTATCCAAACTTGTTTGTTGGTTTAAAATCAAAAATTCTTGTTTGTCCTACTTGTGAGAAGGCTAAACAAAGACGTGCTTCTCTCCTATTCGAATAAAAGATGTCTTATTCCGTTTGAATTAGTTCATTGTGACATTTGGGTCCTTCACCTATTAAAAATATCAGTGGGGATTCTTGGTTTCTCACTTTGATTGATGATTGCACTAGGGTGACCTGGTTATTCCTTCTCAAAAACAAATCAGAAGCTAGCACTATTATTCCAACCATTTATACCATGATTTTAAATCAGTTTGGTTGATCCATTCAACGAATTCGATCGAACAATGCCAAAGATTACTTCAATCACACCTGGTCATCCTTCTTCACCTCAAAAGGTATCATACATGAGTCTTCTTGTGTGTATACTCCACAACAAAATGGTCTTGTTGAGTGCAAAAATGGGCACATTCTTAATGTAACTAGAGCTGTCATGTTTCAATCTCATGTTCCAAAATTCTATTGGGGAGAAGCGGCTCTTACAATTGTCTTTTTGATCAATTGAACTCCTTCCCAAACCCTCCAATTCCAAAGTTGATAGAGCATATAGATATAGGTTTTAGAGAATGTTTTTATTCCCGTTTTATGCATGTTTAGCTAGAATTTTGCTTTAAGTTGTAGGTTAAGTTTTATTTCGGTTTAGTTCGGAATCTACGCGTTTGTATGCTATATTGCAGGTCGGATGGTAAAACAAGGTTGGTGTAAGGCTAAGGACCGGACATAGGGACGCATGGAGAGCATTGAAGAGAAGAACCGAAGGAAAAATCACAAGCCAAGGAGAAGTGCCAAACCGCGCCAGGAGGGATTTGCCAACGCCGAAGGGAACAAGCTTCTGCAGCCAAAGCGAGGGGAGATCCGACCATTCCACGACCGAGCTATGGGTGGCATTGACCGCGCTCCGGCGCATTTGTACAACACTGACTCGTCCCTCCGTGTTATCTTTTGGGCCGACTTTATTAGTATTTTTGGATGTTTTTAGCTATGATATAAATACTTTTCTTAGGGTTTCTTTGGAAGAATGCTATCGATTGTTTCTTCTTTTACGTTATTTTGAATTGGAGAATTTATGGGAGACTAAACCCTAGTTTGCAATTGACGAGAAATCAAACTCTTGTCAGTTTTATTCTTCTTTAATGTCTTATTCTAGCTAATTTTCCCATGTCCAACTATTTAGTTGAAGTTGTATGCATGATCGTTTGTGAGATTTGAATTATTTCTATTTGCCTTGACTAGATTGAATCTCTCCGTGCTTGATTGATTAAATTCACTTAGGATTATAATAGCTTGATCACCTATTGTATTTCTAGGTTGAATTACAACTAGAATAATTAAATAGATGGTGGAATTTGGTTATTCATGGATGAATCCTTTGATTAAACTTATAGACAGTGGAATAAGGTTAATCAAAGGAAGAGAATTTAATCACAAAACTTCATGAATAGACGGTGGGATTCATGAACTATGTTTCTATTGAATGCTTTGAACTTAATTGGATGATCTGTTTGACATAGAAAGTTTCTAAGTTAACTAGTTAAAAGGTTGTTAAAGACAGTGTATATTAATAACCACCTTAAGCTTGAATTTTATAAATTCACAATAGATTGGTCAAGGGAAATCGAAATAAGTATAATCAAGGATCAAAACTCATGTATGCAATGGATACGAAACTAGTTGGGCGATTTTCACTATATTTGAATCTTTAATTATTTTACTTTCTTTGCTTTATTTACTTAGATTTGTAGCTTGCAATCATAAAACCCCCCATTCACTTAGTAATATTATTTAAATACAAGTAATTTGAGTCCTTGTGGGTTCGACCCTTGCTTGCACTATACCTAGGTTCAGAAGTTAGGATATTTCTTTGATAGCGCTTTTAATACGACATAAAAGTGCTCGTCAAGTTTGGCGCCGTTGCCGGGGATCGAACCCGGGGTCACCCGCGTGACAGGCGAGAATACTTACCACTATACTACAACGACCATATTACAACCCTTCATCTCAATTGACTATGGATTAGAGCCTAGGATATTCGAGTGCACCGTGTATGTTCATATTCATACTCCATGTCGGGGTAAGCTAGATCCCGAGGCCAAAAAATGCATCTTTGTCGGGTACTATCACACCCAAAAGGGTTACAAATGTTATTTTCCTCTCTCCAAACAAACCTATGTTTCTACGGATAAAACCGCCCTTTCACTTAGTAATATTATTTATATACAAGTAATCTGAGTCCCTATGGGTTTGACCCTTGCTTGCACTAGACCTAGGTTCAGAAGTTAGGATATTTCTTTGATAGCGCTTTTATTGTGACATAAAATGCTCGTCAAGTTTGGCGTTGTTGCCGGGGATCGAACCCGGGGTCACCCGCGTGACAGGCGGGAATACTTACCACTATACTACAACAACCATATTACAACCCTTCATCTCAATTGACTATGAGTTAGAGCCTAGGATATTCGAGTGCACCGTGTATTCACATATTCATACTCCATGTTGAGGTAAGCTAGATCTCGGGGCCAAAAGATGCATCTTTGTTGGGTACTATCACACCCAAAAGGGTTACAAATGCTATTGTCCTCTCTCCAAACAAACCTATTTTTCTACGGATATCACCTTTGATGAAAACAACCCGACCATATTACAACCCTTCATCTGATTCAGTACATGATCTCACTCTCCTTGACTCTACGGATGTGATCTTAGCAGACCCACTTAATTCCATCAACATGCTGATTTTCTAATCAACACAAGCAATTTCTTACAAACCTTGATGAGATTAAAATTCCTAAAAATTCTCGACAAGTGTTCCAATCACCTGAGTTGAGACATGCTATGTTAGAGGAGATGTCTGCGTTGGAGGCTAATCACACATGGGACCTTGTGGACAAATCAACTAGCCGCAATATTGTCACTTATAAATGGGTCTTTGCTCCCAAGTATCATGCTGATGGTTCTTTGGCAAGATACAAAGCTCATCTTGTTGTATGTGGCTTTACCCAAACTTATGGTTTGGATTATCAAGAAACCTTTGCCCCCGTTGCCAAAATGTGTACAGTTAGTTTGCTCTTGTCTATTTCTGCCCATCTTGACTGCAAATTGTTCCAATTTGATGTGAAAAATGCTTACCTTAATGGGTATTTGACTGAGGACATCTAAATGAGATTACCTCCAAGTTTCTCATCCACCTCTCCTACCCATGTTTGCAAGCTGCGAAAAGCAATGTATGGCTTGAAGCAATCTCCTCGTGCGTGGTTCGGACACTTTTGGGGTGTTATGCCGTCTGTTGAATATATTCAGAGTCAGGGTGATCATACTCTGTTTATCAAGCACTCTGACTCCGTGGGGGGGGGGGTAAGTATTCTCCTAGTCTATATGTAACACCCCTATTTTGCAACAATGCGTATTACCGCCAGTGACCTCAAATTTTACCCTCCAAAGTCACCCAAGGCTTTAAATAATTTAATTAAATGTAATTAAAGATGAAATTGACTAAAAGCGGAATTTTATTCATTGATAAGAACTTTCGTTCATTACATGGAGAGTTGTTGTGAAATGATGTAGCAGCGGAAAGTAAAGCCCATTTAAAAAGGGTTGAAAAGACGTATTTAAAAATACAAGTACGTTTCTCCAAGACAACTCATATGATGATTTGGTTAAAATAGAAGAGTCGATGCACTATCTTCTGAATGCTTTGCTCTTTGAAAATTCCTTCCTTCCTTCAACATCATCTTGCCTTGACGTTCTATCCTTGCAAAACTCTCCTCGAGCCTTCTAGACTTTGTCTTCAAAACTTCGATGTGAAACTTCCTAGAGTCTGGCATTTGTCGCGAAGGGCGAGAAATACCAGGCAAAAATGCTGAAATAGTGGAATTAGTCTAAGGAGACTAAGCAAGTGAGAATGGAAATTCTCAAGGGTATTATGGTAAATTATAATATTCAAGAGATATTATCGTAATGTGTTTTTGGATGTAAAACTTTATGTGTGGCTTATCGAAACAGAAAGGAGTATATCTCGAGATGAGATGACTCGATAAGCAAAAGAAGTACTACGAGATTGTAGACTTCTTAGAGTAGAAGGTATGTTGGGAACGTTATTAATTCATACAAGTTTTGAACACCTCCCGCGCCCTTGTCGGACCTCAACCAACCTCATCTTATTCAGTGCTCCAGATAGGGGAGGTGGCCGGAAGGCACTTAAGTACCCGCTGATGTCTCTTTATTTGGTGGTGTTTTATATATGATTCCCTTTGTAAATATGTTTCTTTTTCCCCTTTTCTTGTGTGTTTTGTTCCTTTTTAGCTTAGTTCCCGTATTTCTATGAGATTCGGAGACTATGCGCGTTTTATGTGTTTTGTAGGTGTTTTGGCATGGATCAAGGGTCTTTTGAAGGAGAATCGGAACATGGAGCAAGGCCCGAGATTAAGAGGGAAAGAGAGGAGCAAGCCATGAAGAAGAACAAGAGAAAAGCCAACCAGAAGAAGGTGGAACGAGGTCCGGATCGAGTTAGAACCAACGCCGGACCCGAGATAATTTTTCGACCTCAGACCGACTTGCCCAGTAAGTCGGGCCCGAGGTGCTTCGTGTCGGTCCGAGTCGGTCGCTGGCTGGATTGGGCTCCAAGGCACGAAATTGTAAACTACCACTTTTGCCCCTCATCTATTAAGGCTCTCTTATCTTCAAATTGGAGGAGGTTCCCACACACTTAGCAACGAACCAACTCTCAAAAACTCGCAAGAGGATACTTGGAGAGCAAGGAGGAAGGAGAGGAGAAGGAGAAGAGAGGGAATCGACATAGGAGAAGGAGATTTGATAGGTTTGGTTGATAGATTAGCTTTGCCTTGTTTTGATTTTGTGGATTTGGAAACCTTGGATTGGAGTTTGTGGATTGCTTTTGATTTGTGAATGAAATTTGGCTTTGGTTTGAGATTGATGATGTTGATTGCTTTGCTTTGTGATTTGTTTGCTTTCTTTGTTTGCCATATGGAGTAGATCTCCTTGATCTTAGGTTATGGGGGAAAACTCTAGCTAGGTTGGGCTAGAAACCCCAATTCCATAAGCCTTGAGTGCTTGATCTAGGAACCCACTCTACATAGAGCTACAATTCCTTATGAAAGTAAGGAATCAAGGCTTGTGATTGGCAAAGTAACGAAATTGAACATTTGTCCATCTCAAGACCTTGCTTCGAAGGGGATTTCCCCAATGATCGATGTGTAGAAGTGGTTGGAACGAGGGTGAAAGCACCTCGATCCTATTCCGATCATCACTTATTGCTTGAATTGGGGTGGAAAAGCCTTAATCTACTAGAGAAGGAACCCAAAAGCCTTTGATATACTTTCAATCTTTGAGTTCGACAAAACCAGCTACATCGGGCCCGACTTGCTCTACGTCGGTCCCGACTTCCCTCTTTGTCGCCAACATCGGGCCCGACATGACACTTGTGTCGGTCCCGACTGTTCTCTTTGTTTTCCTTTGTTTTAAGTTCTCCTTTCCAGCTTTCTAGTGTTTAGGCACCTCAATCGAGAAGATTTCCCGAGCGTTCGACACCCACCACGTGCTACAACGGGGTCGGGTTATAAATTGTATCTCTAGACCCTCGCATTCGTGAGCGATCAAAAGATTGGCGCCGTTGCCGGGGAATTCTAAGTACATTGAGTGCCAATTTGGTGAGTTTCTTGTGTTTTGGTAGTGATTTGGGTGAGGGAATAGCCCAAACCCTTTGTTTGTTTTTGATTTGTTTTGGTTTGTGTCTTTGTTTCGTAGGTGTATGCGAGCTCGTTCCTCCCGAGGAACACTTGAGCTTGAGTTTGTGAGTGATCCAGAAAGTATTCTCAAAGAAGCCCGAAGAAGGAAAAGGATGGAGAATCAAGCTCTCCATGGTGATGAGGAGTTGGCTCGACTTAGGGCCGAAATGGCTAGATTGCAACTTGAGAAGGACAATCAAGAGGCGGTGGCAAGAAAAGAACGGGAGCAACGGATGAGGGCCGAGGCTCAACTCAACGCTCTACCCCGGAATGCACGCCAATACATGCATCCGGAGTTGAGGGTACCCGAACCGGTTATTGTGCTTCCCGAGGTTGCCAAGAATTTTGAGATCAAGACGCAATTCATCTCCCTCATCAAGCGTGATCAATTCGAGGGCCGTCCACATGAGTGTCGCATAGAGCACGTCAAACGCTTTGTGGACATGTATGAGACGATCTCTACCGACGAGGAGACGTTGGAGTATGTGCTTCTAAAGGCGTTCAAGTGGTCACTTGGGGGCAAGGCCACACATTGGCTCGAGAGCCAAGCCCCTAGGTCGATCACAACTTGGAAGGCACTCCATGATGCTTTCTTGATGAAGTTCTTCCCGCCCTCAAAGACAACCGAGCTAAGAAGTGCAAGCTTTCAACAAGGTCCGAATGAGCCTCTCTTCGAAGCATGGGACCGTTTCAAGGAGATGTTGCGCCAATGTCCTACTCATGGCCAACAACCATATGTGCTCCAAGACATCTTTTTCCAAGGCATCAATCCGGCAACGAAGGACAAGCTCAATCTCCACACCGATTGTGGGTTCATAGACTTCACACTGGATCAAGCTTGGGAGCTACTTGACAAGCTATCCGATTATGAGGCCATGTATGGGGTGAGTCAAGCTAGCAAAGAGGTGAAAGTTCAAGGTGAAGGTGCAAGGAAGTTATATGATCCAAGGGGAGAAGACATTGACAAGGATGTGAAGCTCCAATTCCTTGAAGGTGAAGTGAGCAAGCTTAAGAGGCAAGTCCACTACTACAAGCAAAATGCTAGAGCTTGTGAGGAGTGTGGATCCTTTGCACATGCTACACAAGTTTGTCCGAATGAGAGCCAAGTGCGCTTGGCCGAGCAAATTGAGGAGGCAAACTATGTTCGAGGAAATTTCGGTGGAAGAGGCAACTTCAACAATGGTGGTAATGGCCGGTGGAACAACGGTCAAGCTCAAGGCTACAACAACAACTTCAACCAAAACGAGCCAAAGGCGCCGCAACCACCACCATATAGGCCACCGGGATTCAATGACCTACAATCATTGGCTCAAGAGATGAGGGATGGGTTCAAGGAGATGAGGACCCAATTCAATGAGTTTGGTGCATGGAGGAGGCAAGTCGACAATCAATTTGCCCAAATTGCAACTCAAGCCCCGAGAGAGAATGGGAGACTTCCGGGCCGACCCGAGGAGAACCCCCGAGCTCAAAACAATCAAAATGAAGTCCGGGCAATTGGATTGAGAAGTGGCCGAAACCTACCCGAGCCACACATGCCTAAGAAGAATGAAGAGAGCCGGACCAACTTACCCAGCAAGTCGGGTCCGAGGTTCCCTGAAGTCGACCCAGCAGGAAGATCAACTCCTCTGCCCCGGACCAAGGTTGAGAGTGAGTCGGACCCGACGTACCCAGATGTCGATCCGACTACTCTGCCTCAGCTCTGCCCCAGGACCGTGATACACGACATCGGGCCCGACGTGGTGCCTAAGTCGGTCCAACCAGGAAATGTTGCAAGTGAAGTGGGGAAGTCCAAGGAGGTTGATCCAAGCAAGATTCAAGGTGCCACAACTCTTCCATATCCCTCAAAGAAGCCGAAAGATGTTGTTGAGGACAAGTTCAAGAGGTTTCTCAAGCTTTTGCAAGGTTTGAACATCAATATTCCGTTCACCAATGCATTGAGCAAGATGCCATCCTATGCCAAGTTTTTAAAGGAGATTTTGAGCAAGAAGAGGTCCATAGTTGAAATGCAAGATGAGGTCAAGACCTTGGAGTTACCGCAAAAGCTAGGAGATCCCGATCGCTTTGCTATAACCATTGGTGTGGGGTCTCAAAACTTCCAAGCCTTGTGTGACCTTGGAGAAAGCACGAGCATCATTCCTTACACCATATGGAAATCCACATCCATGGGTCTCATAGCTCCGGTCAACATGAGGTTAACGATAGCGGATGGGTCGTCCATCGAGCCAATTGGTATCGTCGAGGATTACCCCGTTTGCATTGAAGGCCACTATGTCCCAATCGACTTTGTTGTGGTGGACATGATAGAAGTGCCGGGTGAACCGATTATACTAGGGAGACCTTTCCTTGCTACGGTTGGGGCAATCATTGATGTAAAAAAGGGCCACTTGTCTCTTGACATTGGAGGAAGAGAGATTGAGTTTTTCTTTAGGCCAACTTCAAAAGGTGCCGTACATAAGGAAGCTAAGATGATCCAAGTTCTTTTTGGATTGCAATGGGAAGCCGTTTCTAAGAAGCCAAGGCAAAGGGAGCTTAGGTTGAAAGCCACCCCACCACCTAGAGAAATTGAGATAGAGCGCCAAGGTCTAGCCCTCAATATGATTGAGCATGAGCAATTGGAGGAAGGGATGTCTTATTTGGAGGTGTTCAAGGCCGAGAAGGAAGAAGTTCAAGCACCACCGGAACCATCTCAAGAACTCAAGGAGCTTCCAAAAGATTTGAGGTACGCATTTCTTGGTCCCAACTCTTCTTTGCCCGTAATCATAAATGCCAACTTGAATGATGAGGAGGAGTCTAAGTTGTTAGAGGTTCTAAGAAAACATAGAGGAGCTTTAGGGTATTCACTAGAGGAACTAAAGGGAATCTCTCCCTCAATTTGCATGCATAGGATTTATATGGAGGATAACCATAAACCCACTATTGAACCACAAAGAAGATTAAATCCTAACATGAAAGAAGTGGTAAAGAGTGAAATACTTAGGATGTTGGATGCGGGAATCATCTTCCCAATTTCCGATAGCAAGTATGTGAGTCCCGTGCATGTAGTTCCTAAGAAAGGAGGTCTCACCGTTGTGCAAAATGAAAAGGGAGAAATGATACCTATGAGAACCACAACAAAATGGCGTATGTGTATTGATTACCGTAAGCTTAATAGTGGCACTCGCAAAGACCATTTTCCTCTTCCCTTCATAGACCAAGTCCTAGAAAGATTAGCACAACATGAATATTTTTGCTACCTTGACGGGTATAGCGGGTTTTGGAAAATCCCTATTCATCCCGATGATCAAGAGAAGACGACATTCACATGTCCTTATGGGACTTTTGCCTATAGACGCATGCCTTTTGGTTTATGTAATGCGCCGACAACATTTCAAAGATGCATGATGTCCATCTTCTCCGATATGGTTGAGGATATAGTAGAAGTGTTTATGGATGATTTCTCCGTCTATGGTTCCTCATTTGATGTTTGCTTAGCTAACTTAGACAAGGTTTTGACTAGATGTGAGGAGACTAGCTTGGTGCTTAATTGGGAAAAATGCCACTTCATGGTGAAGGAGGGCATAGTACTAGGACACCTCGTTTCTAGTAGGGGGATAGAAGTAGATAAAGATAAAGTTGAAATAATTGAAAAACTACCTCCTCCCTCTTGTGTTCGTGATGTTAGGAGTTTCTTAGGTCATGCGAAATTTTATAGACGGTTCATCAAGGATTTTTCTAAGATTGCAAAACCATTGTCTAACCTCTTGATGAAGGATGTGCCCTTTGAATTTTCCGAGGATTGCATGAGTTCTTTTTGTAGGTTGAGAGATGCCTTGATTTCGACTCCAATAATGGCGGCACCCGATTGGAATCTTCCATTCGAGGTACTGTGTGATGCTAGTGATTTCGCCGTAGGGGCCGTCCTTGGGCAAAGGAAGGATGGAAAGTTGCATGCCATCTACTACGCAAGCAAAACTTTGGATGAAACTCAGTGCAATTACACAACGACGGAGAAAGAATTTCTTGCGGTAGTGTTTGCATTTGAGAAATTCCGTTCATATCTTGTGGGATCAAAGGTGGTAGTCTTCACGGACCATGCAACAATCAAATACCTCATGAAGAAGAAAGATGCAAAGCCGAGGCTTCTAAGGTGGATGCTCCTTCTCCAAGTGTTTGACCATGAGATCAAGGACAAAACCGGTGCGGAAAATGTGGTAGCTGATCATCTATCCCGTTTGCCCATTGAGTACATGTTGGAGATGGAGGATGGTTTGACTATAGATGATTCAAGGGCAGATGAAGTTCTCATGAGTGGAAAGGAGGAAAGGAAAGGTGGATCGACGAACCGAGTATATCGGGCCCGAGGTCCAGAACATCGGACCAAAGGCAGAGCAGGTACCAGTGAGTCGGGACCGAGGTCTTCAGAGTCGGGCCCGAGTTACCTGTGTGTCTGCGAATCTAGACCGGCGTCCAACCATGTCGGGCTCGGCACACTTCAATGTCGGTCCACGGAAGAAAGTAAGTTTCCTACTCGATTTCTATTCCTTCTCGTTCTCAATTGATTAATTCTTTCTCTCCCACTTGCCTTCTTTCTATTAGTGCCGTAAGACGAGGGGTTTCCCCTTGGTTTGCGGATTTTGCTAACTTTGCCGTAGGGGGAGCGATCCCACCAAATTTGTCTTATCAAGCTAGGAAGAAATTCTTACATGATGCTAGACAATATTTTTGGGATGATCCATATCTCTACAAGGAAGGGAGTGATCAAATCTATAGACGGTGTGTGCCAAGTGAAGAGGTTGAGAGCATAATTCACCATTGCCATTCCTTGCCTACGGGGGGTCACGCTAAGAGTTCCAAAACCACTTCAAAAATTCTTCAATGTGGTTATTATTGGCCAACCATGTTCAAGGATGTGCATGATTATGTGAGGAAGTGTGAGGAGTGCCAAAGAGAGGGGAACCTATCAAGGAGGAATGAGACTCCTCAAACTGGCATTCTAGAAGTTGAGTTATTTGATGTATGGGGTATCGATTTCATGGGACCATTTCCCACATCGGGGCCTTACAAGTACATCTTCGTAGCCGTGGACTATGTCTCAAAATGGGTGGAGGCCATACCAACAAGAACCAATGATGCTAGGGTGGTGATGAAGTTCTTGAAAAGCAACATTTTTGCAAGGTTTGGTATGCCTAGGGTTCTCATAAGTGATGGCGGACCTCATTTCATTGAGAGGTGCTTCGAGAATGTGTTGATCAAGTATGGGGTGTCTCATCGAGTTGCTACTCCTTATCATCCTCAAACAAGCGGGCAAGTCGAGGTGTCAAACCGTCAAATCAAGGCTATCTTGGAGAAGACCGTATCTCGATCAAGGAAAGATTGGGCCTCTAAGCTCGATGATGCACTTTGGGCTTATAGAACCGCCTTCAAGGCACCTTTGGGAACTACACCCTTCAATCTAGTTTATGGCAAGGCATGCCATCTTCCGGTAGAGCTTGAGCACAAGGCAAAATGGGCTCTCAAGGAGATGAATTGGGATATCAACTTGGCCGGTGAGAAGAGGTTTCTAGAGCTTCATGAGTTGGGAGAGTTGAGGTTGAATGCCTATGAGAACTCCAAGTTGTACAAGGAGAAGACCAAGAAGTGGCATGATAGGAAGTTAATTCCAGAGACTTATCAAACCGGTGACAAGGTTCTCCTTTTCAATTCAAGGATTAAATTTTCCCGGGGAAGTTAAGGACTAGGTGGAGTGGACCATTTGTGGTCCACCATATCTATGCTCATGGTGCGGTGAACTTGTTTGATGAACGAGGACATATTTTAAAAGTGAATGGTCATCGAGTGAAGAAGTTTTATGACAAGGCCGATCCAAGCGAAGAAGTTAGAGCCTCATGGGCTCTCGTCCTCGCCAATTGACCTAGACATGCCATTGAAGAATAAAGAAATTGTGAGCTCTTTGTACTCTTCTCTCTTGCTTTTAAGTTTTGGTTTCCTTGTTTGATGGGGACATCAAAATTTTAAGTATGGGGTGGGGGTAAGTGTGCTCATGATTTCACTTGCTTGTGTGTGTTTGTTATTTTGAGGATATTTGGTTTTCGGTTTCTAGTTTGTGTTTGGGATGTTTGTTTCTTGGTTTGTGGTTTGATGAATGACATGGATGATTGATTTGGTTTTGAATGGATGAGTCTTTGTTTTTGGTTTTGTATAAGAAATTTTTGCAAAAATCCATAAAAATTTGAAAAATGTGTTGAAAACAACAAAAAGATTTTGTGTTTTGTAGTTTTTGGACTAGAAATTCCCATCTTAGATGTCCAAATGAAAGCTAATGATGATGTGAGCATGTAAATTCCTTTGCATATTTTTGGATGGTTTAGCCTCTAAAAAGATGTTGCTTTTGATGTGATCATGATATCTTGCTTGTTTTATTGAACATGTGAGTTCTAGGATGAGTTCTTATGCAACTAAGTATGAGTGACCCTTGTGGGATTGATTTTTGGCCATTTTAGGGATGCTTGTTCATATTTGCATATCCCTCATGTTTCTTGTGTGATTAGCTCATGCATGCTTAGTAACACTTGCTATTGAGGTGTTTATCTATTTTCCAAGACCGTCATGAGATCTGTCCTAGCATTGTCACATTGATTTTGAACTTTGTTCTTTTAGTCACATAAATGTTCCATATCCTACCATGAAGTGAATCCTTTGTTTGTAGCCCCGTTTTAGCCTAGGCCTTTGTTTTGAAACTCCTCAAAAATATTATTCCTAGCCTTATATGACTTGACCCTTATGGGATTGGATTTTAGAAGAGAGGTTTGGATTGTATTTGAAGAGTTGAGATTCTCTTTGGTTTAAGGGCAAAGAATAGTGTTATGAATCATGTGGGTAGTGCATCTTTGTTGTGCAAAAAGAAAATGAAAAAAAGAAAGAAAGAAAGAAAGAAAATGTTAGAAATGGAAAGTGGAATGAAGGTAAAGAGCTTAAGTGAAGAAAAAGGGTCCGACCGAGTTACACACCACATCGGGCCCGATGTCATAAGAAAGTCGGTCCAGTGTAGAAAGTGTGGAAAATCCAACAAAAAGCCTAAGAGCAAAGATGAAGTGGAATGTTAAGTGAAATTTTGGGTAGAGAGGAAAAATGTTATGTCTTTTGGATGAGTGTGAAATTGATTGTGGAATTTTGGTGAAGTTGGTGAGAGTTTAGGTTGTTCAATCCCCATTGTAAGCACCACAAGACCAAATAATTCCCACCTTGAGAAATACCAAAAGCCCCATTACAACCCGGCCGAATGGAACCTCTTTGAGGACCTCCATTGAGCCAAGTTCGAATTCTTTGTGTACTTTGTATTAGGCATCTCTAGGTGGAGGATTTGGTGATATTAGCTTCAATAGTAAAGTCCTTACTTGCATGATTTTTGATCTTGAGTGTTCATTGCTATACCCATACACATGATGAGTGATACACATTCACATATCCCTAAAGTGAGGCTTAGTTGCATTGACTCGATTCCTTGGAACACTTAATCATGTGTGATGATGTAATCTTGCTTGAATATCAATCACTTGTGCTTAAATGTGTTTTCATATGAGGCTTTACTTGAAGATTATGTTTCGGTCTTGCTTACATTGTTATTGCTTGAGGACAAGAAAGTTTAAGTATGGGGTATTTTGATGTCTCTTTATTTGGTGGTGTTTTATATATGATTCCCTTTGTAAATATGTTTCTTTTTCCCCTTTTCTTGTGTGTTTTGTTCCTTTTTAGCTTAGTTCCCGTATTTCTATGAGATTCGGAGACTATGCGCGTTTTATGTGTTTTGTAGGTGTTTTGGCATGGATCAAGGGTCTTTTGAAGGAGAATCGGAACATGGAGCAAGGCCCAAGCTTAAGAGGGAAAGAGAGGAGCAAGCCATGAAGAAGAACAAGAGAAAAGCCAACCAGAAGAAGGTGGAACGAGGTCCGGATCGAGTTAGAACCAACGCCGGACCCGAGATGATTTTTCGACCTCGGACCGACTTGCCCAGTAAGTCGGGCCCGAGGTGCTCCGTGTCGGTCCGAGTCGGTCGCTGGCTGGATTGGGCTCCAAGGCACGAAATTGTAAACTACCACTTTTGCCCCTCATCTATTAAGGCTCTCTTATCTTCTAATTGGAGGAGGTTCCCACACACTTAGCAACGAACCAACTCTCAAAAACTCTCAAGAGGATACTTGCAGAGAAAGGAGGAAGGAGAGGAGAAGGAGAAGAGAGGGAATCGGCATAGGAGAAGGAGATTTGATAGGTTTGGTTGATAGATTAGCTTTGCCTTGTTTTGATTTTGTGGATTTGGAAACCTTGGATTGGAGTTTGTGGATTGCTTTTGATTTGTGAATGAAATTTGGCTTTGGTTTGAGATTGATGATGTTGATTGCTTTGCTTTGTGATTTGTTTGCTTTCTTTTTTTGCCATATGGAGTAGATCTCCTTGATCTTGGGTTATGGGGGAAAACTCTAGCTAGGTTGGGCTAGAAACCCCAATTCCATAAACCTTGAGTGCTTGATCTAGGAACCCACTCTACATAGAGCTACAATTCCTTATGAAAGTAAGGAATCAAGGCTTGTGATTGGCAAAGTAACAAAAGTGAACATTTGTCCATCTCAAGACCTTGCTTCGAAGGGGATTTCCCCAATGATCGATGTGTAGAAGTGGTTGGAACGAGGGTGAAAGCACCTCGATCCTATTCCGATCATCACTTATTGCTTGAATTGGGGTGGAAAAGCCTTAATCTACTAGAGAAGGAACCCAAAAGCCCAAGATCTACTTTCAATCTTTGAGTTCGAGAAAACCAGCTACATCGGGCCCGACTTGCTCTACGTCGGTCCCGACTTCCCTCTTTGTCGCTAATATCGGGCCCGACGTGACACTTGTGTCGGTCCCGACTGTTCTCTTTGTTTTCCTTTGTTTTAAGTTCTCCTTTCCAGCTTTCTAGTGTTTAGGCACCTCAATCGAGTAGATTTCCCGAGCGTTCGACACCCACCACGTGCTACAACGGGGTCGGGTATTAAATTGTATCTCTAGACCCTCGCATTCGTGAGCGATCACCCGCCCACCTTAGACAAGCCCGAATAAGCATTCAGATTGAAAAGACAATTTTTTCAAGAACCGGGAGCCGGATGGTCTTCCAAGCAAGTTGTACTATTCCGACCCGGTTTTAATTTCTTTTAATTGTGCTTTGGCACTTATCTTATGTCGTGATAAAAATTTCACCTACGTTAATTACGGTGATAGGGTTTCTTGACAACAAATAAATTTATAATCAAGACCCCGCTGCGTACAGGGGAGTCAGATTCGTCGACGAGAGATAGTCTATGTCAAGTTTTGTTACTTGGAGTGCAAGTAATCAACAAAGCTAGGGTTTTTATCAAGAAAAGAGAAATCTAAGGTAAAGGTATCACCACAACAATAATTATGCATGTCAAACGCTAATGAAACACATAGATCATGCTTTTATCACATAAAGGTGTCAACTTGCGTCAACCAAAGCAAGTAAATCAACTAACTTTCGTTCAATCAATACACTTACTATCTAATCTCTTCTACTTCAACTAGGATTGATCTACTTTCGCTTCAAAACCCTAAATTCACTATTCTGATTCAAGGTTTTCGCTTTTGCTTCATGCAATAAAAAAATCAAGACATGATCATAAACAAGCATGCACAACCATTGTTGAGTTCAACCCCACCCTTAGAAGGAGAGACTACTCACTAATCATCATAATTGAAAACATCAAAACTTAATTAAAAACAAAGCTTACAACTTTGAATCAAAACAAACTTGTCTTCCAAGCTATCTCCACAAACACGCCCCTCTCACGCCTCTCTCCTCTATTCTCCCCTTACTTGCCCTCCAAGGCAATTGATTGTCTGTCTAACAAGAGCTAGAGAAGGGTATTTATAGAGAAACTAATCTATCTTAAAGCTTTCTCTAAGAAAATAAATCTTCTAATAAGATATATTCCTTCTATCTATCTAATAACATAAAAGTAAATAGGATAAAATACCATTAAAATGCGCCGACTTGGTCTTCGCTACACCTCGGTACCGACCTGTGCACCTCGGTACCGAGCTATTACAGCACTACGAACAGTCTTGAGTAAAGCTTGCGTAGCGGATTCGTTACAACTCCGTTTGACTCGATACTTTTTCCTATGTTCTTGTAACGAATTTCTCTATCTCTTTTCAAGATCAAACTTGATCTTTAATGACTTACTTGAGCGCTTAATCTTCATCTTCTCTTTATTCTTGAGTGCTATCTTTCACCAGCTTTGCTCCTTTCTCAAAAAGTGCTCAAAATAGCTCCTAAAAACCTATAAAACACCACCAAAGCTTATGTAGACTCCATATCTTAAGAAAATACGAAAATCTACACAAATGACTCAAAACAAAACACAAAACTAAAGAAAAAAGACTCAAACACACTATAACACACCCTAAAAACACGACTAAAAAGGCGGATATCAAAATACCCCATACTTAGCTTGCTTGTCCTCAAGCAATCAACTAGACATTAACCAAAACCATCAACACATATATCAAGTCCATGCCTTTATCAAAAAGCAACATCAAAGCTCAAGTAGAAATAGATAGACAAGTGATTCTAACGTCATCACACATATATAGCAACCTCAAGCAAAAGCAACCAAGAATCCAGCCTTACAAAGGTAATGTGTTTCTCTCAACTCTCAAGTGTTTAGGGATTTGAATAACAACTCTCAACTCAATCCAATATACAAAAATCAACATAGCCATTGTTACTTATATCACCAAACTCTCCACCAGAAATGTCAAAACACATAAAAATCATCAAGAGAACTTAGGCTCAATGAAAAACTTCATAGGAGCTTCCATTCGGCCGGGTTGTAATGGGGCTTGGTAATAATAATAAGGCGTGGAAAACTTTTAGCCATGTGGTGCGAATAATATTCGGGAATCAAAGACTCCTAAAAACTCACATCTCACCAAAACTTTCAAAACAACATACCAAACTCACTCAAATTTTAAAGAACGAACTTCAACTTCTTTCAACCCCTTTAATATCCCATCTAATCTAGCTTACAAACACCAAGGAAATTTGGCTCATGCACACTTTCACTATTAACTCTTTTCGGATTTTTATATTTTTCCATGATCTTTCTTCTTTTCTTTTTTAGGGGCTCGGTACCGAACCCTACTTGGGTCGGTATTGATGTAGCAATTTTTTGTTTTCCCCTTTCTTTTCTTTTTAGCAATTGCATTCAAAGAACAAAACTCCTTTTACAAGATAAACTGCAAGATCTTCACTTACTCATCCCAATATTACCCCTCACTTGAACCAAAACAAGTTACTCAACAAACCTTCACAAAAACCAACACTAAGTCCTAATCCCCGGATAGGGTCAAGCTATTATCGACTAAGGATTAATTTTGTGGAGCTAAAAATAAAAGGCTCAAATTCGCTATCAAAAATAGGAATAATGTAAAGGTAGGTAAAAAGAAAGGATAAAAAGTGGTTTAAAAAAATAAGTTCTCCATCATATGACTTCACATGCAATGAACTAATATCTCGTATAGGTCTCAAGTAATAGATAACCATATCAATGACAAGAGATAATATGCATAAGGAGAGTAAATCACACAAGAAAAGAAGAGGGATTTTTTATGTTCTCCCTATAAGGCCCAAAACAACTCACAAGGTAGCAATTTATGTTGGATTTCCGTCACTTCTACTTAAGATCATATGTGCTCAATTTCATCACATGCTAAATATCAACATAAAAACAAATTTTCAACATGATTCGGGCAAAGCTATCCAAACATGCTATGGAATTACATGATCAAGCAAGTTAAAGCATATCATAGGACATCTAAATGGAATATTATCAATCATAAGAACACAAACTCAAACAAAACTGAAATTGAGTTTTCTTTTTCCCATACCCCCATACTTAAACCAAACAGTGTCCTCACTGTTTAAAAAGATAAAGAGGATAAGAAAACGGAACTCACAAAATAAAACTGAAGCTGTCTGAAACCATTAATCATTGAGGAGTTGCATTTTCTCGGTTCTCTGTAGAGGTCCGTGATACGCTCTAGATTAGTATGGTTATCTCTTGTATTTTAGGCATGATTTGAGTGTGTTTAGGTTATTTTTGATCATAATTATAATATGAAGACCGAAGACACGATTTGAAGAATTGCAAGAGTTTTGAAGACAAGTGTTGATTTGGAGTTGTTATGATGCCACTTTCTTGTAACGCATTTTTCAGGAGCTACGATCATCGGATGAAGCTGAAATTGGTATCATTGGAAAGCTAACTCGAAGAGTTACAATTCATGTTTTTTCGGCGAGTCCAAATTCCAACTCTAAGTGGGTCAACACCACCTCCGAAGGTAACACCAGAAAGGTGTCAGAAGAGACCCGCGAACGCGGTTTGCTACCAAGACCGCGGTTTGGGCCTTATCCGCGGGGCTGAGAAGATGTTGTAGCCGCCCCAGCGGCCTACGACCCGCGCTCGTGGGTTGCCTGTTTCCGCACCGCCTTCATTTTCTTTATCTTATGTTTTTATTATATTTTTAAATTTAGTTTTATTCAGTTATTTTAGTATTTAAGACCTAGTTTCGTATTCAGTTGAGGGAGCCTCCTTTTAGTTTAACCTAGAGATTATTTTAGTTTTTATGGAGAACTAAACCCTTTGGAGTTTGTTTGAAGGTGAAGCTCTGATGTATGAACTCATGAGGTTTTGGTAATTGATTTCTATCCTTTAATTAATATCTTTTCTCTTTGTGCTTAATTTCATGATTATCGATTGATTTCACTTGGTGCACAACTTGTTGAATTTGATTGATATTCTACAGTTTGATTAGGTTTGAATCATTGTCTATGTGATCTTACTTGATCTATGAAACAACTTAATTTCTAGGACCGTGGACTGGGAATTGAGAAAGAGATTTGATTGTTTGTTCTTGCAATTGACTCGTAGCTTGATTGCTTGAATCAATATCATGTATATCCTTGTTCTCTATGCTAATTCTAGGTTAAGCGTCCTTGCCTAGGGTTAAAGAATTGCTTGGACCTTGGACTTGCGATTGCTAATGATTAAGATAGGAATTAACCATAGGTGTAAAAGGAATCAGTGGATGAATCTGTGATCGAATGATTATTTCAAAGTTGATCTTTTGAATAAATTTGTTTCTCTATTGTTTTGTTTGATTGTTTTTTATTTGTTTTTTAGTTTAGTTTAGTTTAGATCTTTCTCTTGATTTTCCCCCTATCTTTAGTTGGTTAAAATATTGATACTAGAAGCCGCAAGTTATCTAGGGTACGACCCCGACTTACTCGCTACACTAGCTTGTATTAGGGTTAATTATCTTTGTTCTTGGCATAATGACCTAGGCCGAGTCAGTTGGTACCGAGCCTGTTGCGTCGGTAACGAACCTGACATGCTTGTACACCGAGTACTCATTGTTGTACTCAGCACCGAGTGTCTTTGAATCATTTTTTCTCTTCGTAGCACTTTTTCCACATCTTTGTACCTGAGTCACTTTAGAAAAACTTCTATCCCTACTACTCTAGTCTAACCTAAAAACAAGTCAAAAGAAAGCTAGCAAAAAGAACTAAGAAAGCAAAAACTTAAAAGCAGGTTGCCTCTCGTAAGCGCTATTTTTAACGTCGTTAGCCCGACGAACTTACTTTAGCAAATCAGGGCGGCTTACATCCAGCTATGTTCGGATCATAAGAAACCCCATACATAGATGGGAAAACATCATAGGTTCTATCCAAAACATTTGGCCCTCCATCATCCACAAGTATGCTTGGTAATCCTACAACAGGGTTAGCAAAATCCGAAAACCAAGGAGGTTTCGACTCCTTCATAGTACTAACAGTAGGATTTAATATAGAACAAGGATGGGAAAACGGATCATGACCAGAATTAATCAAATCAGAATAAGAAGACTTACCTTGATCGAGTAGGTAAGGGCTCGTTACCGAGGCTATGTGGGTCGTTAACGACCTTGCTGTATCTGGAAGTGTTGCGGTATCGGGCTTGAATCCACCTCCAACTTCGTAATCCTTCAAATAAGGGTTGTTACCGACCCATGGGGGGTTGGAAGGCTCCTCTATAGGCGTGTCTTCATCGAATTTTCTTGTTTCCGTACTCAAAGAGGGGTCGGTACCGAACCATGGTGGGTCGGTAAGCTCCTCAGTACTACAACTAGAAACCTCATTCACGGCCGGATTGAAATGAAATTCGACCTTCTCTTCTCCAATATCAAACGTGAGAAGTTCCTTCCTAACATCTACACGTATCCCTGCGGTGGCTAAGAATGGTCTTCCAAGAATGATTAGTACCACAGGGTCTCAGGCATATCTAGCACAATGAAGTTGTTGGGGACAAAGAATTTTCCAACTTGGATAGGGACATCGTCAACGACTCCACTTGCTTTTAAAAAAGATACGTTTGCCATGTAGAGATTCATATCAACAGGCTCGAGTCGTTCCATGTTAGCCTTGGTCCAGAGAGACAATGGTAATAAACTGGCATTGGCACCTAGATCACATAGGGCTTCAAAACAGTGAGTCCCAACACCAATTGAAATTGCAAACTTGCCTGGATCATCAAGCTTTTCAGGGAGCTTTATAGATCGGACTTCACTTGATAACTCTGAAATAGATCTTTTCCCGGTCAAAATCTCTTTCAAAAAGGGCTTCAGTAAATGGAATTGAAATATTTAACCCTTGAAGAATTTTAACAAACTGTCTAAACTTTCCTTCTGTGTCATCATTAGACTTCTTAATCGGGAAAAGAAGAGTTTTTGATGGACTCGGGATAGAGAGAACCCAGGATCAAGACTCTACCGAATCGACAAGAGGGTCGATTGGTGTCGATAAGGGATTAGTACCGACCCTACCGGGGTCGGTAACAAGCTGAGAATTCGATTCAGAAGACTTACCTAGCATGGATGGATCGGTACTAACCTAGGGAGCCTCGGTACCGAGTGGTTGAGCATCGATATCGACCTTTGTGGGGTCGGTAACGGGCCTGATGAGGGTATTATCTTCGTTGACGTGCTTTGTATCTATAGGCTTAACTCGATCTGTCAACTCCTTGCCACTTCTGAGGTGTATGGCTGCAATTTGTCCTCTCGGGTTCACTTCGGGACGGCCCGGGAGTTGCCCTTGCGGCCTCGGAATTTGCGCAGCTAGGTTCCCTAGTAGTGAGTCAACGCTCTTCTTCCGATTCTCGAACTCTCCCCATCTTTTCATTTGATTATTAAGGTTACCTTATGTTGGGACGTTGTTGGGACCTCTGGTTCTAAACAACGGATCAACGATGCCATTCTTCGAATTTTGATAATGACAAACACCATGAGGAATAAATGTGGTTTGTTCAAGTATTTCTAAGGAACGCAGGTACAACCAAGAACTCTCATGAATGACCAAAAGCCACAGAAGCTCACAATGCAGAAGTTCCCATCAAGGGAACTCTGAAGAGGGAAGTTCCCATGCAATGGGAACTCCCAGTAATGATCAAGAGAACACCAGCTTACAACTATGAAGAGTTTCCATCAAGGGAACTTTGAAGAAGACAGTTCCCATGACATGGGAACTCACATGTGAGGACAACGACCGTTCAGCGCAGATCGCGGGATTCTGTCTTGGACAGCCCGAAGGAACAGTCTGAGGATCAGACTGTCACGCTTGATCCAACGGTCCGATTGATTCAAGAAGTTGACCTAGATCAAACCAAAGTCACCTGTGAAAAAAGTACAACTTGGGCATCAAGCAAAGGGCATTTTGGACACAATTGAAAGATACGATTGCCCAAGCTCACCTGGACTATAAAGCCAAATGAATAGTACTCCGATTGAGTACTTCTCCCAGAACTCACAAACACCCACACCAGAGAAAAGAAAGAAAAGGAAGAGAAGTCCCCGCCGGCGAGTGTGTGATCTTGACGACGGTGAAGCCGAAGTTCCCAGGGGCAAGGGAACTAAGAAGTCGGTGTAAGGTTTGAGTTACTTGTATTTTGTTCTTGTGAGCTTATGAACTCAGTTGAGAGGATTCACTAGTGTTGCTAGAGTTAGGTAGAACTCGTAGGAACAGAGAAGTGTGGATCCGACTGTTGTAACTAAGGAACAAAGCAATCAATATAAGTAAGTCATTTAAAATCCTGCAAGCGGAGGTAGAGGTTTATCCATACAACTAGTTGGTTGTAGTGGGGTTCCTCTATAAGGGAACTGCGTTCTTTACTGTTTTTATACTTGCGCTTAATTTACTTCCGCTGCCTTGGGAACAACTTAACAGCCAGTTCCCAAGCTCTTTGCTAACGGTTTACGATCCAACAATTGGTATCAGAGCGGGTTTGCTCTAGATTTGTGTTAGCATCGCAGGTATCAAATGGCTCAGGAACTTACTCAGGTAGGGAACAACAATAGTAAGCCGCCGAGGCTTATTACAGGAAGATTTGAAAGCTGGCAACGCGACATGAAGGATTGGATGCGTGGCCAGGACTACCAAGCCTGGTGTGTTATCGAGAGAGGGAACTTCGAAATTGATCCAGCCATAGTCAACGACCTCTCAAAGTGGGGATCCAACGAATACAAGTGCATGGAAGCCAACTAAAAGGCCAAACAATACCTGAAGAGGTCCATGTGCGTGCAAGACTGTGACAAGGTAGCAAATCTTGTTACAGCTAAGGAAATGTGGGAGGCCATCCAACAAATGCACGTTGGGAACTCAGATCTCCGAGAAGATCTTCAGATGAATGCAAAAAGGGAGTTCTACAACTTCCAAATGGAGATGGGAGAGTC
This sequence comes from Fallopia convolvulus, assembly GCA_964016875.1. Taxonomy (NCBI): domain Eukaryota; kingdom Viridiplantae; phylum Streptophyta; class Magnoliopsida; order Caryophyllales; family Polygonaceae; genus Fallopia; species Fallopia convolvulus. Next base: position 12,097,170 of record OZ024724.1, on the reverse strand, counting down.
TGTCGATAGCTAACAGTCCCGATTTGAAGGACTTTGCACCAAAATGGAAGGCTTGGGGATCACCAAAGAAGAAATCACCCATAAGATGAAGGTCCAACAGCTCGTAACGGATTGACTTGAGAATGGGCAAACGAGAGAACAATGTTCAAGGAGAATCAGGAAAATAGAACACTCATGCTCCATCAAGTGTTTGGAAAGCTAATGGGACACGAGAAGAGAAAGATCGATGATAAGGAACAGACTCGAGCTCATCGAGGGATCGCACTCAAGATTGAGAAGATGCTCAAATCAACTCAAGAACAACACGAAGACTCCGAAGAAGAAGAGGATGAGGAGCTAGTTCTCGTAACAAAGTCTCTTCGGAACTTCTACAAAGGGAAGCTCCAAAGGAACAGTGGGAACTGGGGAAAAGGACAGAGTTCCCAAAGAAAACCCGCAGAGAAGGACCTCTAGGATGTCACATGTTACAAGTGCAACAAGAAATGACACTTCGCTAAGGAATGCCCACAGGGAACTGACGGCCGGAAGCAAGGAAAAAATGCCTACATCGCCACCTGGAGTGATGATGAGGACGAAGATCCCGAGTCATGGGCACTCCCAAACATGTGTGGAATGGCCATAGGAGAAACCACTGGGGAACAACCCAGTGAGGTAACCACTGAAACTGTTCTTGCTTCTTTGAATAACTATGAAAAACCTGAGCTGTTGAAAATTCTTTCAAGTCTTGTCAAAGATAATATAAAACTGCAAAACAAGTTGGAAAAACAGGAACACATAAATGCTCAATTAGTTGGTCTTGAACCCCGTCCCAACTGCATATCCCTTCTCGAAAAACTCAAGTCCCATGTGTCTCACATCGTAGATCTAGAAAATGAAATCAAAACTCTAGAAAAGATGAGAGCACCCTCTTACAAAACCTGAGTAAGACTCCCGAACATCTTGAAGCTTCTAGTTCCCAAATCAAGTTTGTCTCAGCCAAACATGGCATAGGATACAAAACTGAGAGCTCAAAGAACGAGAAGTCACCCCTGAATGAACATGAAATCCATGAGTGTAGGGCCTTAGAACTCCAATGTATGAAACAGAAAAATGCTCATCTTGAGGAGAAAATCAGGGTCCTAGAAAGTGGGAAAGGTGGTGAGAAAGATTATTACACTAGGAACACTGGACATAGACTTTATGTCCAAATCGCTAAGGGAATCGGATCATGGGTGTACAACAAGGAAACCATGGATAGGAACAAAATCCAGAGACCACACCCAAAATACTACCTGGGAGAATACTATAAGACGTGTTGGAACTGTGGTGCTCATGGGCACTACAAGGAAGCATGTCCCAAGGAAAGAACCCAAACCCTTAGAAACCGTGAGTTCCTAAACAAACAAAAACATCATGCTAATCACCAAAGGAACTCCAACTCTCAAATCACTCATGATATCAACATCGCTGACTATGTTTTAAATGAGAATATTTTCCCTTGCAAGGGACCTGGCAAGAGTCATCTTGCCTGGGTCTCAAAACACTAACTTTACCTTGTAGGTGGCAGTGAGAGGGAACAATGCATGGTTCATAGATAGTGGATGCTCGAACCATATGACCGGAAACAAAGATATCCTCATCTCACTCCACACTCATACCGAAGGAGGCCACGTCTAATTTGGCAATAAAAACAAGGGAGAAGTAATTGGAAAGGGAGAAGTGTTGCTAAATAGATCAATCAAAATCAGCAATGTCAATCTGGTGAAAGATCTGGGATACAACCTCTTAAGTGTTGCCTAGATGTGTGATCAAGGGAACAACGTTGTCACCTTCGACTCAGACGAATGCCTAGTCATCAACAAAAAGACCAACAAAGTGATTTTGAGAGGAAGAAGGCACAACAACGTTTATGTAGTAGATATAGAATTTGAACCACCGATGAAGTTGTCTCTTGTGAGTTCCCAAGATGATACGGAACTCTGGCACCGAAGACTTGGACATGCAGGTGTCAATCAAATCTTGAAGCTCTATCTATGGGATCTGGTCATTGGTCTTCCTCGAATCAATCTCAAAGGAGTCCAAATGTGTGAAGCATGCGTTCGAGGGAAACAGACTAGGAACTCCTTCAAACCCAAAAAGGTGGTGAGCACAACCAGTCCTTTAGAGCTAATTCACATGGATCTCTGTGGTCCCATGCGAACAGCCAGCTATGGTGGAAAAAGGTACATGTACATCTTAATTGATGATTTTTCTAGATTCACCTGGGTTATTTTCTTGAAGGCAAAATCACAAGCTTTTGAAGAGTTCGAGCCTTTCATCAAAAGAACAGAAGTAAGCATGGGGCTAAAGCTGAAAGCCATCAGATCTGACCATGGAATTGAGTTTCAAAACTCAGAGTTCCTTAACTTCTGCGACAAACATGGGATCTCTTTCAACTTTTCAGCCCCTCGCACTCCTCAGCAAAACAGAGTGGTCGAGATAAAGAATAGGACCTTGGAGGACATGGCCAGAACCATGATGCTTGAAAGCGGAGTTCCTGAGTATTTCTGGGCTGAAGCCATTGCTACAGCTACATATATCTTGAACCGAGCCATGACAAGGCCTTTGATCAAGAAGACATCCTACGAGCTCATCAAGGGGAGAAAACCAAACATCTCCCATCTAAGGACCTTCGGATGCACATGCTTTGTCCACAACAATGGCAAAGACAACCTTGGAAAATTCGATCCTAGAAGCGATGAAGGGATCTTCCTGGGATACTCATCACAAAGCAAGGCTTACAGGGTCTATAATAAGAGGACCAAGAAGATAGAAGAAAGCATCCATGTCGTCTTCAACAAGAAATCTATAAAGATGGGAACAGAGACCCAAGGGAAGGAACTCTATTCAAACTGGTCAGATTAGAAGACGATGATGATGACGATGATGAGCCAAGGAAGAAGGATGAAGACTATCCAAGTGCAAGTAACATTCCACAACCAGGGAACAACAACGGAGATCCAACTCTCACTGATCAAATCTCCCTCGAGGTTTCCTCCTCAGAAGAACTACAAGACACCTCCAACTCTCTTGTTCCCCAAGACAATACCCTGCTAGAATCAAGTGTTTAGGGGGAACAAAGAGGGAACTTGCCAGGAATCTATGAAGAAACACTCAATGAAGAAGCTGAAGATGAGTGTTCCCATGAAAAGGAAGCCTCTACTGAAGATGACACAAGTGCAAGGGAACCCACTCATACAAGAAACTTTCAACAAAGGAAGGACCACCCCATTGAGAACATCATCTCACCTTATGATAAAGGTGTACAAACTCGTTCCTCTCTCAATAATTTTTGTGCTTTTAACGCGTTTGTTTCAATGGTGGAACCCAAAAATATCAAAGAAGTCTTGAAGGACCCATATTGGATCCAAGCTATGCAAGAGGAGCTCCACCAATTCGAGAGAAATAGAGTTTGGAAGCTAGTTCCTAGGCCCAAGAACAAGAACATCATAGGAACTCGATGGGTCTTTAGAAACAAGCTCGATGACACTGGAGCTATAGCAAGGAACAAGGCTAGACTGGTGGCACAAGGCTACAAGCAAGAGGAAGGAATCGATTACAAAGAGACTTTCGCACCAGTCGCCAGGATCGAGGCCATCCGACTCTTAATTGCTTATGCTGCTCACAAGGGATTCAAGTTGTATCAAATGGATGTGAAAATATCCTTCCTCAATGGACATCTCAAGGAAGAAGTATATGTGGCCCAACCCCCAGGATTTGAAGATGAAAAGCTACCCAACCATGTCTATTTCCTGGAGAGGGCCCTCTACGGACTCAAACAAGCTCCCCGAGCTTGGTATGACAGGTTTGCTCAATTCCTCTTGTCCCATGGATACCTTCGAGGTTCCATAGACAACACTTTGTTTTTAAAGAAAGAGTCTAAAGACATTTTGATTGTGCAAGTATATGTTGATGACATTGTTTTTGGAGCAACTAACGAAACTCTTGTAGAGAAATTTAAGGACCTCATGAGCAGTGAGTTTGAGATGAGTCTCATTGGGGAACTCACGTTCTTCTTGGGACTTCAAATATCTCAAACCGAGGAGGGAACAAAGATTCATCAACAGAAATACATCAAGGAAATGCTCGTGAAGTATGGGATGGAACACTCCAAGCCCATCGACACCCCCATCTCTCCAAATTCAAGGCTCAATGCGGATAAAACAGGTATAAGTGTGGACCAAAGGAACTATCGAGGTATGATTGGGTCCCTTCTCTACTTAACAGCTAGTAGACCGGATATCATTTTCTCCGTATGCCTTTGTGCTCGTTTTCAAGCTAACCCTAAGGAATCACACCTGAAAGAGGTGAAGAGAATTTTCAGGTATCTCAAAGGGAACGATAATTTGTGCCTTTGGTATCCAAGGAACAGTTCCCTTGAGCTCATTGCATACACAGATGCTGACTTTTGGCCCAGTTCCCATACTTTGTGATAATACTAGTGCCATAAACATTTCCAAAAATCCTGTGCATCATTCTAGGACTAAGCATATAGATATAAGGCATCACTTTCTACGTGACAATGTCGAAAGTGGGAACATCTTGATGGAACACTGTAGAACTGAAGAGAAAATTGCGGATATTCTCACCAAAGCTTTAGACAGAGGTCCCTACCAGCGTTTTCGAATGCTTCTAGGGATGATTACTCTAAACTAAACAAGTCCATGTTTGTCTCTCCCTCAATGCCTGACTAGTTTCTCTAAGAATGCATGATAGGGAACTTGGATTTATTGCTTTCACAATGCCATGATTACTAGTCTAAAGTTAAATATGTACAAGGGAAATTTATTTCTTTCGGCCCTACATGATCAACCAGAGTTCCCTTTATCCCACCTTACAAGCCACTATGACGGTTGATCATATAACCTACCCTAAGCTGGGGACCAGACAAACGCTTCTCATGAGCCAAAATGTTTACTCCTTTATCGAGTCGTAAATTGTCTGGTTCCCTTTGAGTTCCCTAGCCCCACAAAAGGATGAGTGTGAAGTTCCCTTAACCACTTCACTCTCCCTGACCTTGATAAGATCATGGGAAGTGATACATACTAGCAAGGGAACACTGACTCATCTACGAAGAAGAACCGTCACTTGGGAAGCGGACTTTTGTGTCAGAAGTTCTGAAGCGTTAAGGGCCAAGTATTCAAATTTTGAAAGGACTTTCCTAGAGATCGTGACGCGTGTTAGGAGGCATGCTACGGAAGTTGAAACGATGCCCTACGTTAATTGGGCAACGGTTATCGAGGTTTTCCCACTTCCCTTTCTACCCTTCGCCCCTTCTCTCCTTAAAACCCTCATTTGCTATTTTTGGGATCTTATTCCATCTTCCACCTCTGTCATTCTTCTTCTCCACATCCCTTTCACTCTCCTTTTCAAGAAACCTCCAAAACCTTCTCTCTTCCCTAAAATGGCCCCTCAACACACCTTCGCCTAGATCAAAGCTTGGGTGCTTGCAAACCCCAGAATTCTCTTCATCTCTCAATTGAAAGAGATTGAGAAAGAGCAAGACCCAGTCATGAAAGACGTACTCATCCAAGGGCTCTACAACCAAGTAAGCCCTTTCTTGCCACCTCCTCCTCCGGCCGACGACACTCTGGCCTGGACATCTTCTTCCGCCACCTCCTCTGAATCCCTTCCTCCTCCCTCAACCACCAACACCTCCTTCTGCATTGTCATTGTTGACAGTTTCGGAGATGCTCGTCCCTCCATCAACGAGAAGCCTAGAAAATCCAAACACCACCATTCATCCAAAAAACGCCACTCATCCAAAGACCCCTCAGAATCCAAAAAATCCAAACATTCCAAAGATCCCTCCAAATCCAAAAAACACAAACACACCGAGGTCTCTGAATTTTCGGAGCCTAGGAAGAAGCCCCATTTCAAATTCGAGGAGTACTTGAACTGCTCCAAGGAAAGTTCTTGTATGGCCAAACCCCCTTTCGTCTTCCACTCGGACTCTAGGACCTCCCAATCCCAGAGCCAACTCACTTCTTCTTCCATCCCTCTTCCCATAAGTGAGGGACCTCCCAAACCTCTTCCCTCAAAACAAAGGACTCCTCCACCACCTCCTTCTGTTCCCACAACAACGGGAACTCCACCTCCACCTCACAAAACTCCTTCCCCTCCTTCCTCACCTAAACACACATCTATCTCTCCCACTCCTGCCTCGGGGACCTCTACTCCCCAGGTTACCAAATCTACTCCTCCTCCCCCTTCTACACAAATATCCACTCCTCTTTCCTCTCCTCTTCCCTCTTTCACCACATCCTCCACCACCACAAAACTCCCCACTCCCTCTCCATCCAAAACTGTCGTCGCCCTTACTTCGGACGACGATGACCTCCCTCTCTCCGTGGTCATCGGGAAAATGACCAAGGACCCTCCTCCTCTCATCATGGGAACTGTATAGGAGGAGGCCCAGCTCCAGGCTATAGAGAAAGAGCTAAACCAGGTCCCCACTGAAGCAACAACCGATCAAGGGACCAAGTCCCAAGAGAAAGTGGCTCCTGAAGAGCCCACGGAGAAAAGGGACCCAGCACCAGCTGGTGGTGCTGGGGCAAGTACAAGTCATCCTGAAGATGACGCGGAGGGCTCAAGCTCGAGCTCCTCCGAGGAAGAAGGGACCTCAAATGATAAGGTCGAAGAAGAAGAAGAGGCTCCAGCTGCTAAGGAGCAAGCACAGATCCCAACACCTGGACACCAAATGGTGGTGTCCACGGGTTCCCATCCTCCAAGGGAACGAGTGCTGATGATTGAAGCGGCTGCACCCCCTCAGCAGAAAGGACCTCACACGGTCTCTAAGGGGAACACTTCAAAGAGCACCACAAAGAAGGGGAAAGGAACTTCATCAACAAGGTACCATGTGGATGAACGCCGGAAGCTCCTCCCCCCTCTTATAATTTCGGAAGAAGTGCTCAACAACAACGGCCTAGGGGAACTGTGGGACCTAATCAAGGCCCAGGGCTGGGAGAACCTTTGCAAGGAAGCTGTGAGTGTAGATCCCTCCCAAGTGCGTCAATTCTACAACAACTTCATCATAAACAATGACGACACTCAGGGGACTCTCTCCCACGAAGGCGACGAGTTTATCTTTACTACGTCCACAATCCGCCTTCAGCTCCAGGTCCCAGTTCAAGGACTCAACTAGTTGCCCAACAAGCTCTGGGGCGACTTCAACAACGCCGAGGTGTACAACACCACTTTTGAGGGCCGAGTTCCCACTAAAGTGCCTTCGACTCATCATCTGTCCCTCGTCACCAAGCTTGCTCATCAATTCATCATCAATGTGGTGATCCCTCGCCAAGAGAAGCGTCTGGTCGTCAATATCCCCGATGCCATCATCCTCTATCACTTCCTCCTCAAGAAGCCCATCAACCTTCCCAGAATCATACTTGGGCATATGGAGAAGTGTATGGCTTCCAAGTCCCATTCCCTTCCCTACTCTGGGCTGATCAAGAAGCTGCTACAAAAAGAGGGTCTCTACGATGCCTCTAAGGAAGAAATTGTGCTTGGAAGGGAACTGGACATATCAGTTGTCCAGAAGATGAGGCACACTGAGTCTGTAGAGGAAACGACTCAACTGGAATCTAGTGAAGATGGGAACTCTCAGGTTTTACTCCGCATCGCCAACACCCTCGATCAGATTGCCAGGGACCAAGCAGCATTGGCCAGGGGACAAGAAAAGCTTACACAAGTCCTGACGCGTCTTTGTGATGCCTTGTTCCCACGAAGCCCATGATCTACCCTCTCCTTTTCCCTTAATCCAAAAAATGACCACAAAAATGTACTTGAGTTTAATACAAAAAATGACCACGAAGCCCATATTCTCTCAAGTAATGAAATGGGTTTTAATTTGAACGCGTGTTCCTTTTCTTCCTTCTAAATTGCATTGCTTGTTTTCGATGATGTCAAAAGGGGGAAGACAAAAAATGCGACATGAGTTAAAAGTTTAAGTTATCACAGAACATGCATAAGCTAAGGGGGAACTATTGCATATAAAGCTAAGAAAGGTCTAAGTGTTTCACCAGAAGTGGATCCCTAATCCAAGTGTTTCACTAGAAGTGACTCCCCAAAATCATACTTAGGAACTCATTCGCATATAATTCACTGAAATACTTGCATATTTTGTGATGGGTTTGTCATCATCAAAAAGGGGGAAATTGTTGGGACGTTGTTGGGACCTCTGGTTCTAAACAACGGATCAACGATGCCATTCTCCGAGTTTTGATAATGACAAACACCATGAGGAACTAATGTGGTTTGTTCAAGTATTTCTAAGGAACGCAGGTATAGCCAAGAACTCTCATGAATGACCAAAAGCCACAGAAGCTCACAATGCAGAAGTTCCCATCAAGGGAACTCTGAAGAGGAAAGTTCCCATGCAATGGGAACTCCCAGGAATGATCAAGAGAACACAAGCTTACAACGATGAAGAGTTTCCTTCAAGGGAACTCTGAAGAAGACAGTTCCCATGACATGGGAACTCACATGTGACGACAACGACCGTTCAACGCAGATCGCGGGATTCTGTCTTGGACAGCCCAAAGGAACAGTCTGAGGACCAGACTGTCACGCTTGATCCAACGGTCCGATTGATTCAAGAAGTTGACCTAGTTCAAACCAAAGTCACATGTGAAGAAAGTACAACTTGGGCATCAAGCAAAGTGCATTTTGGACACAATTGAAAGATGCGATTGCCCAAGCTCACCTGGACTATAAAGCCAAATGAATAGTACTCGGATTGTGTACTTCTCCCAGAACTCACAAACACCCACACCAGAGAAAAGAAAGAAAAGGATGAGAAGTCCCCGCCGGCGAGTGTGTGATCTCGACGACGGTGAAGCCGAAGTTCCCAGGGGCAAGGGAACTGAGAAGTCGGTGTAAGGTTTGAGTTACTTGTATTTTGTTCTTGTGAGCTTAGGAACTCAGTTGAGAGGATTCACTAGTGTTGCTAGAGTTAGGTAGAACTCGTAGGAACAGAGAAGGGTGGATCCGGCTGTTGTAACTAAGGAACAAAGCAATCAATATAAGTAAGTCATTCAAAATCCTCCAAGCGGAGGTAGAGGTTTACCCATACAACTAGTTGGTTGTAGTGGGGTTCCTCTATAAGGGAACTGCGTTCTTTACTGTTTTTATACTTGCGCTTAATTTACTTCCGCTGCCTTGGGAACAGCTTAACAGCCAGTTTCCAAGCTCTTTGCTAACGGTTTACGATCCAACAACTTGGAATCCATTGATCCCTTCATGGAGTCCATTCACCCATGATGGCATTTCTTGATAACCTGGGGGTTTGTAAGGCTGAATCCTCTGATCTTGTTGAGAGGTTGGCTCCCTTGGCCATATGAATAGTTGCCCTAGGTGGGCTGATTGTTATTCTCCCCTGCATAAGAATTATTTGTTTGGTTCCTATAGGGACCCCTCATGTAGTTAGCTTCTTCATATGCCTCATCAGCATGGACCTGTTGCAAGTTAGTGCAGGAAGAAGTAGCATGGGATTGAGACCCACATTCTTGATAAGAAGGAGATGATTTAAGATAACTTACCTGCTTTTTCAGGCGGATGATCTCCTCTTGCAAGAGTTGGTGCTTCACTTCAGAGTCGACCTCATACTTATTGGGTGTATAGAGACATCTTTGAGGCTGCTGGGCTTGTTGTACTCCATACATTGCATCGTAGTTTGTTAACTTGTCGAGTAACGCCCACACCTCATTGGGATCCATCTCAATGAAACCGCAAGCAGTGTGAAGATTGATGCGGTTTTTCGTCTCAACAATGATCCCTTGAAAGAAGATTTCTTGGAGTACATATTGTGGTTGCCCATGGGTAGGGCATTGTCTGAGCATCTCCTTGAATCTCTCTCACTTCTCTACAAAGGTCTCATTAGGCAGCTGGTGGTAGGAGGTGATGCGTTTTCTTAACTCTGTTGTCTTAGCAGGAGGAAAGAACTTTGTTAAAAATTGATCATACAAAGCCTTCCAAGTCCTGATAGACTTAGGAGGTAAGCTCTTTAACCAGCTTAGGGCCTTTCCTGTAAGGGACCACCTGAAAGCTTTTAACAGAACATATTCTAAAGAGAAACTGTCAACAACAATAGTGTCAAGTAAATCAAGAAAATTTTTAATATGTTCCATAGGGCACTCAGTGGGTTTCCCTTCAAACTGAGCCTGTTTTATTAAGGATATGAATTGAGACTTAATCTCAAAATTCTTCTCTATCTCCGGAAGCACTATTGCAGACTCTGGCACCCTCAATTCTGGATGCATATACTGTTTAGCATTCCTTAGATAGGCATTGAGTTGCTCCTATAGAGCGGCTTTATCTACTTGCATGGCATCGAGTTGCCTTTGGAGTGCAACTATATGTTGTGCCATTTCTTCAGGTGTCATGGCCATTGCTTTGCGTTCTCTTAATCGACGGTGGAAGGATCGCTCAGGATTGGAGACAACTCGGCGTTCTTCAACTGGCATGCACTGTATACACAGATAGAAAAAAAGTAAACAAGATTAAAAGCAAAACAGGTTCTCAGAGGAGGGTCGGTACCGAGGCCAAGGGGTCGGTATCGAGCCTGATGTGATCCCGTACAACAAAAATAAAAAAGAAAGAAGCAACTACCTGTCGATAGGGTCGGTACCGACCTGGATAGGGTCGGTAACGACTCGACAGTGACCTAGAAAATAAACAAAAAGATTTTATAATAGTAAGTATTCCCGCCTGTCACGCGAGTGACCCGGGTTCGATCCCCGGCAACGGCGCCAATTTGTTGATAGGGTTTCTTGACAACAAATAAATTTATAATCAAGACCCCGCTGAGTAAAGGGGAGTCAGGTTCGTCCATGGGACATAGTCTATGTCAAGTTTTGTTACTTGGAGCGCAAGTAATCAACAAAGGTAGGGTTTTTATCAAGAAAAGAGAAATCTAAGGTCAAGGGATCACCACAACAATAATCATGCATGCCAAACTCTAATGAAATACATAGATCATGCTTTTATCATATAAAGGTGTCAACTTTCGTCAACCAAAGCAAGTAAATCAACTTCCGTTCCATCAATAAACTTACTATCTAATCTCTTCTAATTCAACTAGGATTGATCTTCTTTCGCTTCAAAACCCTAAATTGACTATTCTGATTCAAAGTTTCCGCTTTCGCTTCAACTGTGAATTAGAAATTCTCTTCAACTTTTGTTTCAAGGATTAAGAACAAGAAAATAGATTCATGCAATAAAAACAATCAAGACATGATCATAAACAAGCATGCACAACCATTGTTGAGTTCAAACCCACCCTTAGAAGGAGAGACTACTCACTAATCATCATAATTGAAAGCATCAAAACTTAATTAAAAAGAAAGCTTACAACTTTCAATCCAAACAAAATTCTCTTCTAAGCTATCTCCACAAACACGCCCCACTCACGCCTCTCTCCTCTCTTCTCCCCTTACTTGCCCTCCAAGGAAATTGATTGTCTGTCTAACAAGAGCTAGAGAAGTGTATTTATAGAGAAACTAATCTATCTAAAATTTATCTCTATGGAAATAAATCATCTAATAATATATCTTCCTTCTATCTATATAATAACATAAAAGGAAATAGGATAAAAGATCATTAAAACGCGCCGACTCGGTCTTCGCTACATCTCGGTACCGACCTGTGCACCTCGGTACCGAGCTGTTATAACACTACGAACAACCTTGAGTAAAACTAGGGTAGCGGATTCGTTACAACTCCGTTTGACTCGATTATTTTTCCTATGTTCTTGTAACAAATTTATCTATCTCTTTCCAAGCTCAAAATTTTTCCTATGTTCTTGTAACCGAACCGAACCAATTCGGTTCGGTTTTCGGTTCACATAAAATGGGATTTCGGCTCGGTTTTGGTCGGTTCGGTTCGGTTTTGAACCGATGCTCAGCCCTATTTATAATATGCTCTGTAAGTGACATGCAAACTAATTTAGTTACATAATTTCCTCTTTGATAACTCATTTATAATATTTATTCAATTAATTTAAATGAATATGATATATGTAGAAATTATTTTGTAAACTGTTATTAATTAAAATATGAGTCGGAAAATTATATCGAGAAAAAACGAGAGCGGAATGGGCACAAATTTCGAGGTGGTTGGTCCACACCTCTTTTCTTTCTTCCCAAATGAAAGAAAACATCACAACTAGCCAACTTCGTCGGTGTTCTACGTCGTCAATGGGGGAGCTTCAAGTGACAGTCAGTAGCTGGACACCCCCTCTACCAAGTGTTGGCAATGGATTAAGCTAAGGCGGCTAGAAGGCGGCGTCGGTGGTCGGGAACTTCGGTTATCGCCAGCCCGTTCTATTGGAGTGGGTGCAAGTTGGTCGTTGAGTTAGATTAGCGCGGTCCTAGCGGTGACATCAATAATGGGGCGGGGATGTAAGTTGCAACAGCTGAACCTCTCATCCCCCCTTTCTACTGTTAGCAAAATCTCCGAAAACGAATGTGTAACGAAGGCGTATGAGCTTGGAGAAAAGCGTTCGTCACCAGCCCGGAAAATTCGAAAACTACATATAGTCGACTGGTTTGGATGCATTTTTTGGCTCGATTTTTGTGGTGTTTGTGCCCAATTGATTGAGGGGTTATGTAGAAAATTCCTTCATCTACATTTAGGGACTTGAATCATAAAATTTGGTAGAGAAACAATCTTGGAATCGCTCTTTGAATATCATGCACAACTAGTGCAAAAAATCTGGAATTTTTGGGTAAAAAATCAGAATTTTGAGGGAGAAAGAGGAGGGTGAATTTCTGAAAATTTGGGGGAGATTATAGATGAAAATGAGCGGAGAAGAAAAGATTAGTTTCCGAGTCTTTCCTCTAGAGAACACCCCAATTTATAGTGGTTAAAGACATTCTCTTTGATCCACACCTCCTTGGATGGACCTCTGATGGAAGAGGTGATCTATAGGGGTTGGTCTATTGTGTACTTCTTGCAATGGAGGTGGAAGAAGAAAATTGGTGAAGAGGAGAGGTGAGAAGAAAGAGCCTTAATGGCCATTGTAGGAGGTTGAAGAGCATGCATTATTCATATGTCAAATCAATCGGTCATAACTTATTTCTTCTAACAAGAAAGGAAGAAATAATAATATAAGATGACTAAAAATCCTTAGTTGGTACATAAGCTACCATAGCATAGCGGAAAGAAGTGTGTGTTAGATTGTGAAAAATGCAAGAGGTCGTAGGTTCAAGTCCCACCTCTCGCATTTTTTTGGCCTTTCCTTTGCATTTTTATTTGTATTATGATATTAATTAAAATTTAAAAAATTATTATGAACTATATTTGTTTGAATTTTTATTCTCCATTTTGATAACCTTTTTTAATCTTTTTATTATTTTCTAAGAAAATTATAAAAATATTTAAACTCTCTTTTTAAGAGAAAAATATTTAAATGCATACCTGATTTGCTTAACATATTTAATTAAATTCTTAATTGTCATTGTAGTAAACTTTTATAACCTTTCATAATATAATATGAAATTATAAAGATTATTAAATTCTCTATTTCAAAGAAAAAAAATTATTGGAATAAATACCCATTTTATTATATTTAGAATTTAGCGGATATCACACTATGTGGACGGCATTATTCTAACTGGAAATGATGCTACCTAACAAGCTCGCTTGAAGCTCACATTGACTCGAGGATTTGAGGTTAAGGAACTAGGTCAACTGAAATACTTCTTGGGGATTGAAGTAGCTCGATGCAAAGAGGGCATGTTCATCTCCAAACAGAAGTATAATAAGGATATCCTTCAGGAAACTGGAATGGAAGATTGCAGACCGATAATTACACCTATAGACTACAATTAGAAAATTGGTAAAGATGAGGGTGAACCAATAGTTGATAAGCAATTGTACCAGGAGCTATGTGGAAAGCTTATTTATCTTTCACACACTAGACCTTATATTGCCTTCTTTATAAGTGTCGTAAGTCAGTTTATGCATGATCCTAGGGTGCCGCATCTTCAGGCTGTTTAGAGAATCCTCAGATATTCAAAAGTACATTTGGCAAGGGCATCCTATTCACTAAGAACACCAAACTCCAGCTTGAAGCCTACGATGCTGACTATGTTGGTGGCATTGTAACTAGACGTTCAACAACTGGTTATTGTAATTGCTTGGAGAAGTAAGAAGCAAGGAGTTGTTGCACGGTCAAGTGCCGAGGCTGAATTTTGTGCTGCAGCACACGATATTTGTGAATTATTGTGGATCAGGATCATCTTAAATGATTTGAGAATTCAGTGGGAAGATCCAATGAAGTTGTATTATGATAACAAATCCTCTATCATTATAGCCCATGATCTAGTTTAGCATGACAAGACAAAGCATGTTAATATAGACATACATTTTATCAAAGAAAAGATTAACGATGTAATTATTCAAATCTCCCATGCTTCCTCATAATATCAGCTGGCTGATCTTCTGACTAAAGGACTTCACTCTGGATGTTTTGAGTGGCTCACATCCAAACTTGGCATGGTTGACTTGTATAGCCAAGCTTGCGCGGGAGGGGGAGGGGGAGGGGGAGGGGGAGGGGGTTAGCTAATACCAATGTTAGATAATTAGTTCCAAGACTAATTCATTATATTGTAATCATTAGCTTCTATTTTATTTATTTATAGTGAGTTTCTAGGTTCCTTTTATAGCTTCTAGGAGTTGAGGTATTTAATAGGCCTTTTCATATTCTCTATTGTAATTATTAGCTGCTATCTTCTTCTCTCTCATTTCCAATAGTCACCAAACTTTGGGAACACTAATGAAATCTCTCAACCTAAATACTAGGACAACATATCAACTAAAATAAGGAGCTTAAACCTTACACTTCTAAGCTTGTATCTTTACTCAGGTCTCAGGCACCTAGGAACACCAACTTCATCGTCATCAAGATTGTCGGGGACTTCTCTAGGATACTTTATTATTCACTTTGCTCCTTTTCTAAATGCTTGAGGTTTTTGTGAGTAGTGGTTTGCATGTACACTATTCAATACCTTATGTAGGCTCTTATATATGCTTGAGGATCAATCTTCATTTTTTTCACTTTTTCGAAATGTTCTTGTCTTGCTAGTCAAGTATGTACGTTCTTCAAATGTTATTCCATTTGAATTTTTCAACTCTTCAAGCTCATCGGATCATTGGATCAAACGATTTAGTCTGAAGAATAGATTGCGCCTCTGTTTTGTTTGGAACAAGTGTTGGTGACTTATGTCAAGTCATCAAATCCCTATAAGAGCATGTTGAGGTTATTGAGTCATATTGGTAATGTCGATTGGAGTATTGACATATATGACTTTCCATGATGGTTTAAACAATTGTCATAAGATCCAAAAGTGAGTTGCACACCAACACCGAGACAAAAGAACCTTGTGTGCACCGTCGCGTGGAAAGGGCGCGCCTTGTGGTTGGCGTCGCTCGGAGTCGGGAAGATGCAATGGCACGGTGCAAGCGCCGGGCACGGCGAGGACCTCGAAGTTCAAGTTCGAGGCTCGGCATAGGTTGAGGCGCGCCTTGTGAATGAACTTGAGGTTCATGACACGGCTGCAAGGGCGCGCCTAGGGTGGTGTGATGCGCGGAATGGCTAGCGACGCACATGCGAGGCTGCGGTGGAGCACTCGGCGTGCCTAGGGCATTGGCCCATGGCTCCATGCACGAGTTTTGAGGCTAAGATAAGTATTTGAGCTTTTGTAATTGAGTCTATTAGCTTTGTGCATATTGTATTGTGAATTAGGAAGCTTCTCTAAGCTTGGTAGATACTTTAAGCAAGAATCAAAGCTTGAGTTTAGCTTGGCACATTGTTAGATATGCTAGAAAGAAGTTTCTAAGCTTCATACTAGCTTAGAGTGAACTCTAGGAGCTTGGATAAGCTCAAAACTCATTGTACATGCTTTATAAGAAGCTCATGTAGCTAGGAACTAGCTCATGGAAGCTCAATCTAGCTCACACTAGCTCAAGTTAGCTCAACTAGCTAGAAATTCAGCTCAACCTAGCTCACACTAGCTCAAGCCAGCTCAACTAGCTAGATGCTAGCTCATGGAGCTAAAGGGTAGTGACACTACCTAGGTGACCTAGCTAGGTACCTAGGGCTGTCAAAATTTGACCCGACCCAAGAAACATGCCCGACCCGCCGGACTCCGAACCCGACCCGACCCGAGAAAACAATAAAAAGTTTTATACCCAAGACATGTTTTACCCGAACTGATTTGATCCGAATCCAAAAAAACCCGAACTCGAGATTAACACAAAACTGATTATACCCGAATGAACTAGCCTTATGAAACCCGATATCCGATGCTATCCGACCCGAAGTCATCCGAAAATCCGAAGTTACCCGACCCGAAATCATCCGAAAATTTGAAGTTACCCGACCCGAAACCATCCAAAAATTACATTATGTTTTCAAATATTAATAATAGTGAATATTTATTATAATTATATTAAAATTAAATGTTATATTAAATATTTAGGCCCTAGAGTAATTAAACTACAAAAAATAATCATTCGATATATGGTGTGAATCAAAATCTGACTTACTCGAAATCATATTAACCCGAAATTCGGCAAAAGTCGAAATTCGATTCACCCAAATTTCGAAAAACCCGAAACCCGACTCACCCGAAATCCGAATTACCCTGACACCGAACTAAACCCGAAACCGAACTTGTCCCGAAATCAAGTTGAACCGAAAACCGAATCACCAAACCGAAATTGACCCGAAACCCGATTTTGCTCGATTAATTGAGCACCCGACCCGAAATGATCCAAACCAATTTGACCCGATTTTCAAAATATCCGAATTTGACCCGAATCCGAACATACCCGAAATTGAATTGACCCGACCCAAAACTGACCCGACCCGACCCGCCTGATTGACACCCTTGTAGGTACCTAGCTATGCTAGCTAGGTGGTGGGCCTGGTGGGCCTGCCCAAGGGGCGCGCCCATGGGCTGTTGGGCAGCAAGCATGCACGCATGGCATGGTCTTGGTGCCTTGCCAATTGGGACGTGCATGTGAGCTTTTGGATTGGTTTTTGGGCTTCCTTCTTGGGCCTTTTATTTGCTGAAATTAAAAGCATTTTGGAGTCCAAGGGAGATGTATGTGGACGCCCTCATGATGACAAGGAGAGCGGGAAAGGAAGTTACAACCAATTCACTAAATTCACTCTCGGCCACACACATGTGCAACCGGTTGTAACCGCAATCCATGGCAGTTTTTGGGCAAGTTTCTGAAGCCTATTTAAGAGCAAGATGTCGGCTATTTTAGACATGAAACACATGAGAAAAATAAGAACTTGGTCCCAAAGAAATCGGTAGAGAATAACTGCAAGAATCTAGGGTTTCTTGTCGGTTTTGAGTGCAAACACAAGAGTGTTCTCAAGTGCAAGTGTGGGGTCATGGATCGATGTTATACATCAAGGAAGGAACCTCAAGAGACGTTGTATGGGCAGAATGTTCGAGTGAAGGGCGAACCCCAAACATATATGGAAGATGACTTCGTTCGAGTCAAGAGCGAAGAGGAATCAATGGACTCGAATAAGGTACGCTTGTTCTCAATGGTTGTGTCTTGCCAACACTTCCATTGGTTTGTTTTGTTACGTTTTATCTCACAACGGTATTGCACAACCCTTGGCATGGAATAGAGGCAATATACGTTGAAGGAAAGAGGGATCTCATCCCGTGACTCGTAGCTTTTATCCAAGTCGATTAACAAAAGATAAAAGGGGTCGATGGTGATTGCCTTCATAGCCTACACCCACGAGACTACCCTTCAATGGGTCTACTCGTCTTGCCTTGATTATCCTATGGATCTACAAGGGTCGACTTTCCTTCAACTAAGGCAAAGTAAACATACTAAAATGATTGCATGCAAACCCTATAAAAGCCAACAATCTTCAACGTATATTTTGTTTATTTGCTTTCGTTTTGTTCATATCTATGTTTTCTTTGTTGCGTTATCTTGTTAAGTTCGAGGATATGGCTAAACGAGGGGATAAAACGGTGAATGACATTACCTCACAATTGAGGGAAGTCAAGATAGAGCCTCCGAGCCCCATACGGCCAATTGAAGTACAAGGCGGTCGACGAGTGGCTAGAAGAGTACAACAAGAGTAATTTGTATTGGGATTGGGTCCTCGCTAACGTGAGGTGCGAACCTGATTTCAGTGATGCCATACAAGGTGAGGTCGTAATGCCTCAACCCTCCATGGTGATGGTGACTCATGTTCCAAGGCGTGGTCATGAGGCAAGGCATGTGTACTCGGCTTTCAAGCGCCATGGCAAGTCTAGGGTTAAGCACTCACGTGCTAAACCAAGAAGAAGCGTCCCTAAGGGCGTGGCCTTGGGAGATGGAGGGGCCTCGGTGCGAGGCAAGTATTGGCAAGTGGTCTATGGGGACCAAAGGCCAAAGAAACCGGTGTATTGTTCTCTTTGTGGCGTAAGACGCCAAGGCTGATTTTATACTTGTAATTGTTTCCTATTGATGTACGTGTGTGTATGTACTTAGCATTAGATGTGTGCTATGAACTATGTGTGTAATTGTATGCCTTGAATAAAGAGCTCTAGTGTGTATTGATTGATCGTAATAAGATCATGGAATGCTTATGTTTGAAATAAACTATGGTTTGATTCAATGTTAATCTTAACAACATGTGTGCAAGAAAAGGACTCAAGTCTAATTCTTGGAATCAACTTGAAAAGTTTGATTGTGGTTTCATTCACAAAGAATGATCCTAACCAGACTACCCTTGAGTCGACCATTCTTTGATTGGGACGATTCATGCTCTAGACTACCTTCGGGTCTACTAGAGTAATTAGACTACCTTCGGGTCTACTAATGTAAGGGTCTACTGGATTACCCCCCGCGTGAGAGGGCATGCACTTGATGGCCATGTATGCACTAAAGAACACATAGAAGAGATGGTAAGAGTCTCTTGATAAGATGCATGTGTAAATTCACTATGTGATTTCATAAAATTCATGCTTCTTATGGAAAAGGGAAACAAGGAAGTCTTGATTGGTTTAGATTGAGACTTGTGGTATACATGTAGAGAGCAATGGTTGCATGAGATTGAGATCTCTCATGGCTAAGTCAAATAAGGTTGAGAAGGCTTGAAAAGTGTCAAATGGAAGTTTTGATACTTTGGCATGACAAAATGTTCATGACTAGACCGTTTTTATCATATGGTTGAATCCTAAAATTAAATGACTTGTCTAAATTATAAATGCGGTTTGATGTTGACACGAATGAATGTTAGCATGTTATTTTGCCTTGATAAAGACATGGAAATGTCAAAAGGAATTGCTTTGCAAAAGATTGGGATCGGCGCATAAGATGTCTAGGGTTAGAACCTAGACACGCCTAGGCTAGGCCTTAGGCGCGTCGGGCGGTGTCGTGACTCGACATCGATGCTCGTAGCACTAAGCGCTCTTGGTTGGATCCCACTGAGCATCCTAGGCACGCCCTAGTAGGGTCGTTGTCTACAACCACTGGGTGCATAGCACTAGACGATGGTCATCGCATGGGGAGGTGTTGCATCAATCACAACGCTTTGGCCTAAGCCTTCGAACGATCTCGGGATCGAACATGCCTAGGCCGGCCGAGTCTTAAGGCTCGGCACATGGCAAGAGATGCAACGTAAGGCTCGGATCGCGCAGACCCAACGTGTCGCAAGCGGAGTGCATGACACTCGACACTTGGCGACACGGTGCATGGGTTTGAACCTCGGCACGGTTGGTGTGCGTAAGGCGCGCCACGGCTGGGTGACGCCGAAACCATGGCACGATGGGGTGTGCAAGGCGCGCCAAGGCTGGTTGATACCAAGCCTTGGCTTTGGCAAGCGTTCGACGCATGGCGTCGGTGTGCACACGATTGGCACATGAGGCGCGCCTACCATAAGGCATTTAATTGATTTGTTTCAATGAAACCATATTTGAAGTTATGTTTGGATTTTCTAGTTTAGGATTTAATAAATTGTGTTTGAAGTTGAGGAACTTGGTCTATCACATGTTCCATATGATTGCTTGAAAGGCTCATGTTGTGTGTCATTTTGTTGGATGGTTAGAACTTGTTTGGAAATTTGAAAGGCTGGTTTTATGACTTTCAAATAGACAAGTTATGGTCTAGAAAAGACTATGAGGAATTTGTTGACTCCTCGGATCCAAGGAAAATGTCAAGAGTCACTAAGGCTTGAAATTGACAACTTTGCTAATTAATCTTATGGTTGAGAAACCATTGAAAAAGATTAATGGAAATAATGACATGGTGGTTAAAAGACAAGTCTTAACATGTGTGTAAACACATGTGATAAAGATGATTGTCATATGAGCATAATTCTTCTAGTTTTCCTTAATGGAAATTTTAAGGAAGAAGAATTGAATCATCTAGTTGCATAGATGATGATCCTATGGAAACTTCCAATGAATTGGTGGTTAGGATGAAGTGGAACATAAAGGTGGAATACTTTGTGTTTGAATGGCCAAGAGAAAAGGAATGTCATTTGAAAGTCTTTTAAAGATTCTATATGCTTTTGCATGATGTGATATAGAAAGTTTAGCCACTTATGATTGATTAGTGACTAATGAATCTATATTGAAATGACATGATCTACTTGGTAGAAACCAAGTTGTAAGGTTAAATGATAAGACATTGTTCTTCATTGATAATTTTTGAAGATGTCAATGTATAGAGGTGATGGTGGATTAGATTGTTCTAAATCTTCGCCTTGGTTGAAATACATTGAGATGGAAATAAGAATTCCATGGTTATACACATGATTGAGAAACATCTTTGGATTTATGAACACACGGTTATAAGTTAGGTGTGTCATGACTTGGGGACGCTCAAGTGGATATTAAGATGTGGATATCTTGACATAGGCCATTTGTCAAAGATATGGTTGATGCATAAAGGCATTGGATGTGTATAGAAACTTCCTAGGTTGGAAAGTTTGAAAGCAAATTGGATCACTAAAATTTGGAAGACCTTTAGTGCACAATTGGTCACGAATTCCTAATTTGGGTGATTGGCGCGCATTCTTGGAGTTTCCAAGAGGCAATTTGCGATACTCCGACTTCTAGTTGGAAAGTGACATCTAAGTATGAGGGAACCTTGTAATGAGGCACATTCCATAACTTAGAGTCAACTCGTTTGATTTTTGTTAAGCACATCGAATTTGTTGATTTCTCTCCGAGAATATTGGCATAAGTGTTTGCGTTAAATTCAATCGAGGGATGGGGGTAACAATCCTTACAACTCTAAGATTTGGACACCCAATTCCCCTACCTCGAAAGGTGTGGGCTGAATTCAATGTGGAAAGCCAAAGTCATGGAGTTGGAGAGCATTCATAATATTTCATATTATTTCCCATCAAGTTTTATGCTCTAGACCACATGAAACCTAGTCTTGAAACAAAGTTTTCATTAATGAGTTTTGGTTGCTTATGTGGAGCATGATAGGAAACTCAACTATGCATATGTGGAATTATAAGTCTTCTTCCAAGTTGGAGTAATGAAGGATGACTCGACTAAAACATATGTGAGAGGATAAGGGACGAAAGAGCCTTGTTTACAAAAGCGTCAAGTAAAAGGATAAGTGTAAGAAAATCATGTGTGCGAGTTACTACATGTACTTAGACAAGTTGATGTGGTTCAAACCTTAGGAGCACCACGATTCTTTAGTGCATGAATGTGCTGATTACAGGGTGTAAATTCAAGTCTACGGACATTTACATCTATGCATAGAGTTTGTTTAAATAAATTTCGAGTTTTGATGACATGGCTCAAATGGGGGAGGAATGTTGGTGATTTGTGTCAAGTCACCAAATCCCTATAAGAGCATGTTGAGGTTATTGAGTCATATTGGTAATGTCGATTGGAGTATTGACATATATGACTTTCCATGATGGTTTAAACAATTGTCATAAGATCCAAAAGTGAGTTGCACACCAACACCGAGACAAAAGAACCTCGTGAGCACCGTCGCGTGGAAAGGGCGCGCCTTGTGGTTGGCGTTGCTCGGAGTCTGCACGATGCAATGGCACGGTGCAAGCGCGGAGCGCGACGAGGACCTCGAAGTTAAGGTTCGAGGCTCGGCATAGGTTGAGGCGCGCCTTGTGAATGAACTTAAGGTTCATAACACGGCTGCAAGGGCGCGCCTAGGGTGGTGCGATGAAACGGAATGGCTAGCGACGCACATGCGGGGCTGCGGTGGAGCACTCGGCACACCTGGGGCATTGGCCCATGGCGCCATGCACGAGTTGTGAGGCTAAGATAAGTATTTGAGCTTTGTAATTGAGTCTATTAGCTTTGTGCATATTCTAATGTGAATTAGGAAGCTTCTCTAAGCTTGGTAGATGCTTTAAACAAGAATCAAAGCTTGAGTTTAGCTTGGCACATTGTTAGATATGCTAGAAAGAAGTTTCTAAGCTTCATACTAGCTTAGAGTGAACTCTAGGAGCTTGGATAAGCTTAAAACTCATTGTACATGATTTATAAGAAGCTCATGTAGCTAGGAACTAGCTCATGGAATCTCAATCTAGCTCAATCTAGCTCACACTAGCTCAAGTTAGCTCAACTAGCTAGAAATTCAGCTCAACCTAGCTCACACTAGCTCAAGCCAACTTAACTAGCTAGATGCTAGCTCATGGAGCTAAAGGGTAGTGACACTACCTAGGTGACCTAGCTAGTTACCTAGCTATGCTAGCTAGGTGGTGGGCCTGGTGGGCCGGCCCAAGGGGCGCACCCATGTGATGTTGGGCCGCAAGCATGCACGCATGGCATAGGCTTGGTGCCTTGCCAATTGGGCCGTGCATGTGGGCTTTTGGATTGGTTTTTGGGCTTCCTTCTTGGGCCTTTTATTTTCTGAAATTAAAAGAATTTTGGAGTCCAAGGGGGATTTAGGTGGACGCTGTCGTGATGACAAGGAGAGAGGCAAAGGAAGTTACAACCAATTTCCTAAATTCACTCTCGGCCACACACATGTGCAACCGGTTGTAACCGCCATCCATGGCAGTTTTTGGGCAAGTTTCTCACGCCTATTTAACGACAAGATGTCGGCTATTTTGGACATGAAACACATGAGAAAAATCAGAAGTTGGTCCCAAAGAAATCGGTAGAGAAAAACGTGCAAGAATCTTGGGTTTCTTGTCGGTTTTGAGTGCAAACACTAGAGCGTTCTCAAGTGCAAGTGTGGCGTCATGGATCGATGTTATACATCAAGGAAGGAACCTCAAGATACGTTGTATGGGAAGAATGTTCGAGTGAAGGACGAACCCCAAACATTTATGGAAGATGACTTCGTTCGAGTCAAGACCGAAGAGGAATAAATGGACTCGAATAAGGTACGCTTGTTCTCAATGGTTGTGTCTTGCCAATACTTCCATTGGTTCGTTTTGTTACGTTTTATCTCACAACAGTATTGCACAACCCTTGGCATGGAATAGGGGAAATATACGTTGAAGGAAAGCGGGATCTCATCCCGTGACTCGTAGCTTTTATCCAAGTCGATTAACAAAAGATAAAAGGGGTCGATGGTGATTGCCTTCATGGCCTACACCTACGAGACTACCCTTCAATGGGTCTACTCCTCTTGCCTTGATTATCCTATGGATCTACAAGGGTCGATTTTCCTTCAACTAAGACAAAGTAAACATACTAAAATGATTGCATGCAAACCCTATAAAAGCCAACAACATGCTTATGTGTTTCACGCGCGTTGAGCTGTATGTCTTCACATTTGAGTTCCCATATCTTGAAAACTTGTCTCTCATAAGTTCCCTTGATGGGAATTGTTTCTTTCGTTTATTCTTGTCATTGTTGCGATCTTGAGTTCTCTTTTGGGAATATATGTTCAACCTGAAGTTCCGTTGAAAATACTTGGACATAACACATTAGTTCTTAAATAGTGTTTGTCATTATCAAAATCGAAGAGTTCGATCATTGTTCCGTTGTTGTGGAACATGAGATCCCAACACCGTCCCAACATACTCTAAATAATATTTATAATTAAGTCACGATTGTTCTTCAGATTTTATATCATATCCTGTTTTTTAAGATTTTTGTTTGATTTAAAAAATAAAAATAATTATCGTATATGCATAAAATTTCTATCATTTATGTATCATTATACTCCCTCCGTTTCACAATACTTGTTCTTAAAGCCTTTTTTGTTTTAAAATAAATATTCATGTAAATTTTTTTCCATTTTTACCCCTATGTATAACCCTACATTACACATATCCCAAAATTTCTTATTTTTTTGGTTGAAACTCCCAATGTAATTGAGAAAAAATAAAGAGTATTTAATAAAAAAATCTCCTTAATATATGTAAAATTTTATCTAAGATCAAGTATTGTGAAACTGAGAAAGTATTTAAAAAAAGATGATCATACTTAATTATAGTCGCGCTCTCATGGCATAATATCATAGGGTGAATAATGCGAGCAAATCTGCGCCGTTGGATGGAAGGTATTAACGGTGTAGATGGATTGAGACAATTTTGAAAGAAAAATAAAAAAAAAGGGGCGCGTTCATTTACAATGGCACGCGCGGTAATTTCAGTGGTTTCTACGCTCAAATGTCGCTACTACCCTTCACCCCAAAACAAGAACTCCTCCCCCCATTTTCTCACATTTTCAGTCGAAAACCGTCACGAACTCCGAAAGTTCAAAGGCGAAAGAAGTGAGAAGTTTCGAACAAAATCGCCCCCCCGAATTCTCCATTAACGAAGTTCACAAGCAAATACATGGAGAAAGGAACATAAGAAGGTACGAAATCCTCCAATTTGTATAGTGAATCGTAATTTAAAGCACTGAATTCTAAAATCTAGGGTTCTAAATTCTAGGGTTCATCTCAAAAGATATGTAAGTTGAAGACGAGGAGGAGCAAATAGTTGAAAATGCGAGCAAAAACAAGCAAGACCATGGTGCTCTATCAAAGAGCGTAGAGGACCAAGAGCAAAATCACCCTTGTCCTCCACAGAAAGGTTCGTCGAGTTCTATTTTCGAGTTCATACAAACAAGTGTCGAAAAGTTCACAAAACTGGTTTCTTATTGTCATTAGTGAAGTTGTAAAATCAAGTTTAAAAGGGTTCTGTTGCATAACTTTAACGTTCACCATAAGAGTACTTAGGGTTCACTGTTTTAAGTCTCAGATTTGCAAGTTGAAGGCACAACAGATGGAGTAGATGAAAAACAACTAGAAGACCATGGTGCTCCATCAAAGAGCGTAGAGGACCAAGAGAAAAATCACCCTTGTCCACCACAAAAAGGTTCGTCGATTTCTTATCTCGAGTTCATACAAACTAGTGTCAAAAAGTTCACAAAACTGGTTTCTTATTGTCATTAGTGAAGTTGTAAAATCAAGTTTGAAAAGTTCATATTGCATAACTTTAACGTTCACCGTAAGAGTACTTAGGGTTCACTGTTTTAAGTCTCAGATTTGCAAGTTGAAGGGACAGCAGATGGAGCAGATGAGGACCAAATAAAAGACCATGGTGCTCCAACAAAGAGAGTTGAGAATGAAGAGGAAAATCAACTCTCACCCAAAAAGGTTCTTTAAGTTGTTTTTTCAAAGTTCATATTAAATAGTGTCAAAGTTCATATATCTAATTTTTTTTCTCTATGGAATACCATTTTATAGATCCAGTTGTAGAAGATCACACACAAGAGCAAATTGCTCCAGTGAAAGATAGAGACCAAACTCAAATGCAACAAGGTTCATAATGTTATTGCTTTCAAGTTCACATTAGATTTATATTAAGGTTCAAACACTGAACCGCATAAAAAATTAGTTTAGGGTTCACATTAGATTTTCATTCAATGATGCAAGGTGATCAAAACAAGGTACAGAAAACAAAGAAAAGGAAGGAGATTGAGAAACCAGTTCAGAAGGAAGGAAAAATTTCAAAGCAATTACAACTTCCATATGGAACAATGACAGTTGAAGGTAATAAAAAAACTATGGCTTTGATTTTTCCTTTCTAGGTTCATATTTTATAACTAATTTGTTCATTGATGTCAACATTTTTATTCCAAAATCTAAAACAATATTTTTTGATTCAGCTGAAACACAAGGAGCCGCTCTTGAAAGAGCTAAGAAAGAAAGGAGGAGCAAAAAAAACAAGACGTTGTCCAAAAACAAAATCAAACTCCCCCGAAAAAAGGTTCATAGAGTTCAATTTCTATGTTCAAAATATGTCATTTAAAGTTTCATTTCTTAATATGGTTAATAGTTGGTCTTGTAGTGGTTCATAATTGGAATTGATAGGGTTCATATTAAAATACAAACTTATTGTAGGTTCATGGTTGTTTGATGTTAGGTTCATAACTAACTAAATTTAAGGTTCATGTTAAAAATTCTGACATCATAAAAGTTTATACTCTTATGTTTGTTAGGTTCCTATAATTTGCATATAACCTTACATGTAATTTAATCATTGTTGTTTTTATGAAATGTGCCAGTTGTGACTCCCAAAGATTCAAAAAAAAGGAAAGAAGTTGTACCAGTACGCCAAAGCCACGCTTCAAACAACTTGTGAAAAGAATGAGAACACTTTCAACTGCTCTTACCGGCACCTTAGAGATAGAAGAAAGTGAAAGCGATGAAGAAGGTCAGACTGAAAAGGCAATGAGTGGTAAAAAAAACAGATCAAGAAGTTGTACAAAAACGTCAAAGCCCACGCCTCAAACAACCTGCAAGGAGAGTGAACCCACCTTCAACTGCTCTTACTAGTTCATCAGAGATGGAAGAAAGTGAAAGTGATGAAGAAGGACAAACTGAAAAGGCAACGAGCGGGGACACAGTTAGTGAAGATGTAGAAACTAAAGATACAGTTAGTGAATACCAAGACTTGGATGGTGGAGATAATGATGATAGTGCAGATGACTTTGAGACTCCAATTAAGGTTGCAAAGACAATGGTGAAAGTTGTAGCCAAAAAGAAGGTTGGTCAGAAAACTTCAAAAGAAAAGGGGAAGAATGTTAAAACTGTCAAGAGAAAAAAAAATTAGCAGGTGGACAAAACTGATGCAAAAACAGAAAAAGAAAAACAGAAAGTGCATGAAAAAAGAGGAGGAAAGGGAGATCAACTAGTGATAAAGGGTAGATTGGGTACCCAATACCCTTACTTGTTCACAAGAAACACTTGAACATCTTTTGTGAAGACCATGAGCAAGCTGAGTGATAGGAAGAAGGAAATAGTCAGGAAAATGGGGTTTGGGCAATTGTTAAGGTTTAACATAGTTGATTTGCCCCACTACCTTGGCTATTAGGTGTTGGAAATTTTTCATGAAGTCCAGTGCAGACTGAAGCTCAAAAATGGGAAGGGTTTCTACATCAATGCAGAACAAGTGCATAATGTTCTAGGGATCCCCAAAGGCTCCATTCCAGTTGTAAGAAAGGACAAAAACGAAGCACCGGAAATTTGGAAAAGTTGGAGTGAACAGTTTAATGGGATTTCTGAAGTAAGGCCTGGCCACATAGCAACAAAGATAGAACAATGGAAAGATGATGAAGACGATGAAGTGTGGTTCAAGCGCCACTTCATTTCC
The DNA here is from genome assembly GCA_964016875.1 of Fallopia convolvulus. Lineage (NCBI taxonomy): Eukaryota > Viridiplantae > Streptophyta > Magnoliopsida > Caryophyllales > Polygonaceae > Fallopia > Fallopia convolvulus. The sequence continues at coordinate 12,069,593 of OZ024724.1, read as the reverse complement.
TACTTTGTGGATTCACTCATTGAAAGCAACCAAAAAGGGACAGTTTTGAGGGAGTTTATAATAGAAAATGTTGAGGACATACCACAGATGAATTGGTGTGATTTTGTTTTCAAGAGTTTGATTGCAACAAAGAGAGACTGGAAAACAAACAAGAAAGGGTTCTTCAAAGGGCCAATCCTCTTCCTAATTGTAAGTACACTCTTATCATCAATTGTTTTATCCTGTGCTTATTCAACATCACTTTTATTTCTCATATAATAACCTCATACTTTCATTTTTATCCAACTCTGCTATGTGGACAGAGTAAGCATTTTAGGCAAGGAAAACCCAAGGTCCTTGCCTATCTTCATAAACTGGGGTGAAGACCGATTAACAAGTAGAGAGAATGAAGAAGTGGTTGATATTGGAGGATTTGGTTTGGGTCGCATACTTGCAAGATTGGATGAACCAACAAATGGAAGAGAAGGACCCTCCCAAATACATCAAAATACCATGGAGAAGGAAAAGCAAAAAGAAGCAACAGAAGAAAGGAGAATACCAAAAACATTGCAGGTATGAAAACATTAAAAGAAAAAAGCTCATGCATCAATACACAAAAATACATAAGTTCATGTTATTGAATTCTCATGTTCATGATTATCAATGCCCAAGTTAGACTTAGAGCTTACAAATTCTAGTTCATGAGCACATATAAGTTTGGATCATGATACGGTTCATTAGAACATAATGTTTGGATCTTAATTCAATTTACACATTAAGTAGGTGCATGATTTCATATCATGTGGTTCATTAGAATATACGTTTAGGTTCATGAGCATCTTAATTCAATTTACACATTCTGTTTTGAACATGCATGGATTATAATGCAGGATTGCATTTAATTGTTTGCTGAGAGAAAGATGAGATTGGCTCATGCAATAGTAGATCTGGCTGATGCTGTTGAAATAATCCCAATACAATTCAAGGCTGATCAAACACTTCAAACGATGTTGAATAATGCAAAAGCATGGATTTTCACATCAAACAATGAAAGCCCCCCCCCCCCCCCCCCCCCCCCCCGCGAATGATTTTATGGAAGATTGGGAGAATTCTCAGCACCCAATATGGTTAGACCCGGAGTTGTTGAAGATCTTACAAGAAGTTGAAAATCTTTAGAGAGAGTTGAGAAAGCTAAGAAGATTGTTGACTTCAATTGCAACAATGAAATGGGAGATGAGAACAATGAAGTGAATGCAACTGTTGGAGGAAACAACAAAGAGGGGGTTGAAGCTGGAAAGGAAGCAAAGACAGTTAGATTTGGTGAAGGTAATAACGCTGGAAAAGAGAAATGGAAGGTTATCTTTGATATCACACCACCAACATTTAGGCTGTTGACACAGGAAATCAGCCCAGATGTTGTTAACTCAGAAGCAATCAACGAAGCCATCAATGAAGCTGAAAAACAAAATGAAGAAGTGCTTATTGAGCCTCATAGGGATGAACCAGATAAACCAACAGAGGAGACAACAAAGAAGGTCACTGACAACAAGAAGGTTAGTTTATTATGTGTAAGTTCATAAAACTTTTCTTATCAGTTCATGTTATACATTGGTGAGGTTCATAATAATTGACTTTTTCAATTCTTAATACATGTATTTAAACATCAAACAGAAGAAGGGAATGAAGGTGTCAAAAACAACAAAGCCATTGAAGGACAAATCTGGTAAAGAAGAGCATGGAAAAAGAATCACTAAACCTGGTGACACCACGAGAAGTCCCTTTTACTTAAGAATAATCAACATCAGTGAAAAGCAGAATGAAGAGCAAAAAACAGTTTGGAAATATGTGATAGAAAACACTAAAGATAAAAAGTAAGAACTAAAATATCTAAAAAGTGAAATTCTGAAGATTTGGTATTTGTACTTCAAATAATAGTGAACAGGATAAGATGTTCAAGTACAAAGGGCAAGAGCTTCTCAGAGTCAACCTCTCAACTATGGATAGGGATAGAGCTTCTCAGAGTCAACCTCTCAACTATGGATGTTGATCCAAATCCTAGTCATTGACGCATGGGCAAAGCACCTGAATGGACTGGAAAGATTGAAATGCAAAGAAAAGCCCGAACAACTATTTGGTAATGTATTTAAAAAGGTATGTGTCTAAACCTCAATGAGTTTTAAATAGCCATAAAAATAAAATCTCTAATGTGCTTTTCTTTGCAATCTTATACGAAGATGATATGCACAAGTTTGATTTTGCAGTAGGCCTAAAAGAAGCTGTTGAAGTGGTACCAGGGCGGAAAATAAATGATATTGATATGGTAAATTAAGCTATAACAATCCAAAACCTTGACGCTTAGATACAACTTGATTACATTAAAAAGAAAAACTAACATATATTTATGATTTTGTAGATTGTGATCCCAGTCCAAGTAGAAGATGACCACTACTATGTCATGAGCTTCAACGTGAAGAAACCAGCGGTTGAAATACTGGATAATGTGAGGAGTGAAGACACAATCCAAAAACGCTATGGAGAAACTCCAAACCAGCTGGTAAGTTAAGATGCTTATGTATTAAATCAGAGGTTCATAACTAATTGTGTAATGGTTCACAGATAACTACTATAACCGTTCTTTGTAATTTAAATTTTCCAGAGGGCAATGGTGGTAAACTATCTAGGAATCAACTTTCTGAATGTAAGGAAGAACAAAATAAAGGAAGGAGTGAAGTACATAACATCGGTTCATATCCCATGGGCGAACTCTGGTGAAAACGCAAATTCGGGAATTTTTTCCATGAGACATATGGAGACATATATTGGGTCAGCTGCTGGAGAATGGGAAACTGATCTCACAGAAAAAACTGCACAAAAGAGCATTGAAATTCTAAGGGGGAAGTACATCCATGCAATCATCACCTCAGATGTTAATGAATTGAAGATGGAAACAATGGAACAAGTGAAGAAGTTCAAGATCAAGATTGAAAAACAGAAGAAGTAATATGTAAATTAGATGATTTAGTAGGATTTGGACAACTAGTCTATTACTAGGTAGTGGTACTTTTGTTTTAGGTATGCACAACAGAATGTTTGATGACTATGGTTCAGTTTGAATGTATGGGTTCATGAATATTAACCATATAGTTCATTGTGTTCAACGTGTAGGTTCAATTTGAATGTCATTTTTTAAGGAGTTATGTTTTGCATTCAGGTATTTCACATGTTCATGCACATTAAATAAACGGTTCATACATATTAAAAAAATGTGAAATCTGTTTTGAATTCAAGTATTTCAAAAAGGTTCATTGTGTTGAACGTGTAGGTTCATGCATATTAAACATACGGTTCATGCATATTTAAAAATGTGAAATCTGTTTTTGCATTCAGGTATTTTACAGGTTCATTATGGTAAACGTTGAGGTTCATGCATATTAAACAAACGGTTCATGGAACACTAAAATGTATAAAAACAAATCAGTGCTTTTTCAAAATAAACAAGAAGCAGTTTACTTGGAACACACAAACCAGAAGCACTAAAAAAGACAAATAGCCAAATGAATAACAACGTTCATTCTTGGAACACACAAAAAGAAGTTTACTTCCCAACACAAGTGCGACTATTATGACCGTCTGCTTTCCCACATTTTCCACAATGCCTTTTTTCAGCAGTACTTGATTACATTGATTTTTCCCTTCCACCCATTATACGCCTCCCAGAGCCCTTGTTCTTTGCTTGTTCAGGTTGTTGGATATGTACCTCACATGGAACACTAATTCCAGCTAATGACTCCACGCTTCTAGCATTCACAGATTTCCCACTGTAGGAAGAACCAAAACCAGACAAGAGTAAATCTTTTTGCTCCCTAATGACACGGGAGAACTCATGTAAGTGTTCAGGATGATCTTCTAAAATGCCCAAGCAACTATAGAAATCTGAGATCACTGAACTTGTTAAGGATTGTCTCTCCTCAATAGCAGCACACTGATCAACAATTGTACCATCAATGCTAAAAACCGGTCTAATTGTTGCTGCCTTTGTCCAACGTGAAAGGATGAACTGTTCAGGAATCTTTTCCATGCCAAGATTTTTAAAAACCACAAACATGTGACGACAAGGTAGACCAATCCTTTGAAACATTCTGCACCCACAGATAACATCATTGTTCAACGAATTGTGAACAACTTGAACTTCATTCATCCCATCCTCCTTTATACCAAAATTTTTGCTTCCACTTTGTGCAGTCAATGACTCAATACAACAAGAGTAGCATGCATCAAAGATCTCTTTTTGAACCTCATGGAAAACATAAAGTGTGTAAACTTCAGCTGCTTGACACTCCAACTTTAAAGATGTTTTCAAATCAGGAACCATGTGAGCAGAATCATGATTCAGCTTCGATTGAGTGTGTCTTTGAGCATCCAAGGCAGTCTCAAAATGCATCACCAACTCACACAGCCTAAAATATTTGTCAGTAAAATGGCCAAAGAACTTATTCTCAACCTCAGAAATTGAGGTAGTCCTGACTAATCCACCGAACATTTCATCCCTAAAATAAGCTGGAATCCAAAAACGTCGAAGGGCAAACATGTCATCAAACCATCGTCTATTTTTAGAGGAAAGATGGCTAACCATTTCCATCCATCTAGACTCAAACTCAGCTGGTTCAATCTGATGACTCCACACTACACAATTGAGCTTCATCCTAAACTCATCAACATCATGTTCTTTAGTTTTTATCTTCCCAAGCACCTTCATCATAATATGCCATATGTAAAGCCGATGTCGAGTTTGAGGAAAAACCTTCTCAATAGCAACTTTCATGGCAGCATCTTGATCAGTAACCAAAATACTTGGATCATGTGACATAGCTCGCTTAAAATGCTCAAACAACCAAATATAAGACTCTATGTCTTCCTTCAACAATAAACCAGCTCCAAATGTAACACATTTTTTGTGATGATCAATGCCAGTAAAAGGTGCAAAAACCATACAATACCTGTGACATGATAACAGTTCATAAAATATGAGAATAGTTCATGAGTATTAATATATAGGTTCAACAGATTACAAGAAACAGTTCATAAACTAATGAGATACCTGTTGGTCCTATGTGTCGCATCAAAAGAGACAACTTCTCCAAAATATGAGAAGTTCTTGCGTGAAATAGGATCAGCCCAAAAGAGTTTTGTTAACCGGTCCGAAGATTCAACATCATAAGCAAAGTAGAATGCATCACATAACTCCTTTTTTTTTAATCTATCAATCACCATTTGAGCATCAGACCCATTAATGTAAGCCATCAAATCACGTTTGTGGTTCTTAAAATCAATAGCAGATGCGCCAACATTTTCGTATCCTCCAACAAGTTCTTTGTATATCTTATGGCTCTCCATCGGCCCGATATTAGCTTTCTCACAACACAAAATAAATTTCTTATGCCCAATATCAAACTTCCTACGTGACTTCATGAACTGCTTGTCCTTTCAAGTTACATGAGAATGTGAGTGATGCTCTACAAAGGTCTGGACAACATAACCCAACATGCCGGCAAATTTCAAAACAATATGGGCATCGCAACCACCCTAGTTGAAGCTCATAAACGTTTACCCGTATTGTTTTTCCCTTCTTTAAAACCTTCTCGGTTACACAACAAATGCTTGTAAAGTATAGTATTATCTTTTGTGGCAACACGAGGAACCAAGACGAACAACAAAACCACAAACCGAGGCATACTTCATATAAAATTTAATACCTTCATCCAATGTCATAAAATGCTTGCCTTCAACTAGTTTTAACTCATCTGGGCAACTCGGCACATAATATGAACAATCTTGAGAAAACTGAACAGTATAATCATCACTAGCTTCTGGATCAACCTATGCAACTCCATCACTGATTTCAGGATCTACACTATCGGACTTAAAAACGTTAGGATTACCCAAGCTTGATTAACCACCTACAAAATATAAGACACACATCATCTTAATTATAATTTTGCCAACACAAATTCATAAAGTTGGTGGCATAATAAGATGAACATATACGGTTGAATTCATGGTTCATAATTGTAAACATGTAGGTGCATAAGATGAAAACAATAGGGTTCATCGAGCACAATAAAACTGATATTCAAACCTAGACAAACAACAAACAATATGAGCTTTGAAATGCCACATCGAAGCAAAAATACAATTGATTCTTTAGATCGATGATATTCAAATAACAAACAAATTAGAACAACAAACAAACAAACAAATTAGATGCAAAAATACAATTCAATGGAGAATAAAACAATACATTCTTCAAAGATTGAAGAGAGAAACAAGTCCAATCATACAAACACATGAAATCAGGAAAAATTGTGCATCGATTACTCGCTAGAACAACAATCAAACTTACCTAAATCCATTGTCAGCAAATGTCGGAGAGAAACCAGAGAGGAAACACGAGGAATAAGAAGGCGAAGACTGATTCAAACCAGATCGAAACGGATCAACTTTTCGGAATCAAGCGTGAGGAAGGAGATAACAAAAACGCGAAAAGACGAGAATACCCCTCCGTGTTTATTTTGATTAAAATTCACTTAAACGCGTGGAGGCTATCGTGACCATTGAAACAACAGATCCAACGGCTGATAAATACCCGCATAAAGCACTGTAGCCAAAATTTGTGCCTGATCCCAATTAAATTCTTTTATATTTATATTTTATTTATAATATATCTAAAAATAATTTTTTAATTTGAATCGTCATGGTATATGACACGAAAAATATGACCTGTTATACAAACCACATGCGTATACAATTTAATTTTTGCGTATTTGAAATTTTTTCCCAGTGTTGTCCGTTTATAACACCAGTGATGAGTGATGGCATGTCTCTGCTTTGTGTCCTCCACTTTTGCGTAAACCGCTATCTTCTCCCCACGTACCGTCTCTTTGCCCACACAAAATTAACAGCGTCCACTCATGAGGGAGCAACCTGCCGCAGCAGCACGCCGGCACGAACCCTCCAAGACCCGTGACTCCGACGCCGGAGCGCAGTTCGTCCTCCAATCCAAAGGTACATTAATTTATTTTCAAACCTTCAACCTCAATTATGCAATATCGGTAACTTGGATCGAACCGAGATCTCGGAACCAATTTAATTAATAAGTTGGATGAGAGATTGAGAGTATGGAGTACGTGTTGCAGGGGAATGGTGGCACGCCGGATACCACCTGACGACGGCGATAGTGGGGCCCATCATACTGACCCTGCCGTACGCATTCCGAGGGCTGGGGTGGGCCCTGGGATTCCTCTCCCTGACGGTGATGGGCGCCGTCACTTTCTACTCCTACTACATTTTGTCTTTGGTGCTCGAACGCTGCGAGAAGGAAGGCCGTCGCCATATTCGCTTCCGTGAGCTCGCCGCCGATGTTTTAGGTATTTTCCCTTTTTTTTTTTTACTGGTTACATTTCAAGATAACAACAGCCTGGAAGAGTGGCTATTGTCGTGAGTTAATTAATGCCCCCCAAATAATGCGTCATAATAATTGTTTCAATTATATCATTCAACTCATCATACCAATTACTAGTACGTTATGGAGTTATAATTTGAAGTTGGGATATATACTTATTTTTGAATTGGGTGTAGAGAAATAGGATTAAAATGTCTCTGGGAAAAAAGTAGTTGGCCGACATATTATATACCCAGTACATTATTTTTAAAAATTAATTTAAAATATTTATTAAATTGGTTGAAAAAGATGTAAAGTTGTACATAAATAGTTAAAATTAAGTATTTTCTTAATAAGTGTGTATAGAGCTAAAACCCAATCTAATACAATAGAGGAGTATTTCATCTGTCATTGTGGAAACTATTGGATTTTATGGGTATAATGTGAATGTGATAAATGATGATGTGAGTTTAAGTGTGATCTTATGGCGGGAAATATATGCTATTAATGTACTAGTTTAATATTGCTTGAATGCGCGTGTTTAATTGTTCAAAAGTTTAATCATGTTTCCAAACGTGTTGTCATTTTCTTGTGGTCCACACGAATAATTGGTGGATGGACAGGGGAGTACGAGTATTGATGAAATACATTTTACTCATTCACGATGGCATTGATTATTTTTTATATTTGGGTATTAATTTCGAAAGTGGATTTATTAGTATATTAGTAGCGTAGTGAATCAGTTAAGTTTTAAAGGTAGTACTTCGCTTTTCACCTAAAAAAGTACGGAGTAGTGTATTGCATGCGCATAGTCGTACTCTTACAATAACAAGGGTAAAAAGTAGTGTAATATATGATATGTAAAGATTTTTTAAACTTATAAATTTATTACATTAATTAGTGTAAGAAGTATTTTTTATAATAAAGTGAGATGTAAATGAGAAACTGATTGGTGATGGAATTGGCTTTTATTGTAGTGAGTGTTATAAGATCCATTGATTAGGTGCTCATCGCACTCATCATTTTCTGCTTCGGTCTGCACCCATTGAAATGGGCTTCTTTTTGGGCCGTTCGTTCTATTGGCCCACCAGATCGATCCCCAATTCCCTTATTACGAATTTACAAGCTAACAACCCGTCGTCCATGAACGCAAAGTTTTAGTTACGTGAGAAATTAACATACATATACTTGTTTACTAAACTCAAATTTATTCACTTGCATTTATTACGGGTAAATAAAATATAGGATCCGGGTGGATGTTCTATTTCGTGATAACCATTCAAGCGGCCATCAATACTGGAGTATCAATCGGTTCAATCCTTCTCTCCGGACAATGCCTTCAGGTACGTATACAAACAAACACATATCATTTCATACGTACATATATGGCTACCCGTCTAGCTAGCTGAGTAGCATGAGATTTGTTTTTCTATTATTCCTTACTGATCATAACGCTATTGCAAAGATCATGTATACGAGCCTCTTCCCACACGGTCCGGTGAAGCTCTATCACTTGATAGCCATAGTGACGGTGGTGATGATGGTGCTCTCCCAACTCCCGAGCTTCCACTCCCTTCGCCACATCAACTTGGCTTCCCTTCTTCTCAGCTTGGGATACACTGCCCTCATTGTTGGCGCCTGCATTTACGCAGGTCACATTTTCCATCAATCTTGTCACTTAACATTTCTTTCTTTCTCAGTGATCATCTACACCATGTATGCTAAAGTGATTAGAATTTTTAATTTCTTTGCTACAGCTTCTTCTAACAGGACACCTCCAAGGGACTACTCCTTGGAGTCTTCAAAATCCGCAAGGGTCTTTAGCGCCTTCACATCCATCTCAATCATAGCTTCCATCTTCGGAAATGGGATCCTACCCGAAATACAAGTAAATTGCACATTCTTGTAACATTAATGATCAATTCCATTGCGATCTACCTAAACCGGTTCCTAGTGATCGATATCATCAAACCAATTCCATTGTTTTCATTTTGTGCAGGCAACGTTGGCTCCTCCGGCGACAGGGAAGATGCTCAAGGGGCTAATACTGTGCTATAGTGTGATCTTTGTTACATTCTATTCAGTTGCAGTGACAGGTTACTATGTGTTTGGAAACAAGGCGAGTTCCAACATCTTAGAGAGCTTGTTGCCCGATGAAGGCCGCCCTTCTCTGGCCCCAAACTGGGTGCTTGTGCTTGCCGTGATCTTCGTTCTCCTCCAACTCCTCGCCATTACCTTGGTAATTAACTATTCCCGATTCCTTAATTTCAATTACTCTAAGAGCTACCAATCTCTTACATTATATACCAAGTATAACTTTATGAGTAAAAGAACAAAATCGATGGTCTAAACTCAACTCACGTAAATTACAGGTGTACTCTCAAGTAGCATTCGAGATCATGGAGAAGAACACATCCGACGTAACACAAGGCATGTTCTCCAAGAGAAATGTGATCCCTCGGATCCTTCTCCGATCACTCTACATGTCCATCTGTGGTTTCTTGGCAGCCATGCTTCCATTCTTTGGGGACATCAACGGGATGGTGGGGGCGATTGGGTTCATCCCACTCGACTTTATCCTTCCCATGCTCCTCTACAACATGACCTTCAAACCGTCCCGTTCTAATCTAGCCTATTGGCTCAACCTCTTTATCATGGTGGTGTTTACCGGGGTGGGTTTCATGGGCGCCTTCTCTTCCGTGAGACAGCTGGTTTTGGATGCCAAGCATTTCAAGCTCTTTAGTGGGAGTGTGGTAGGCTGAACTAGGTGTCTTTTTTTGTGGAATTAGTGGAGGGTTTATTTTGAAACTAGATTGAGGGAAAAGAAGGGAACTAATTTGTAGCTTGCAAGGTCTAAAATAAACTTCAAAGATAAGCTAACTCTATATAAATATAGAAAGCTAGTAAGCAATTCTCATTGGATCTTGCACAACTCTTAGTTAAATGCGTTGTTTGATCATCTTCTTATTGGTCTTAAAACTTGACATGAATTATGAAGTTCTATAACTTTGAGTCTTCATTTCAAAACATATATAATGAGCATTAGATCAATTTTTGCTGAAAATTAGAGATAGCAAGTATGCAAACGGATTCGACTGATCCACCAAGTAATCGAATCGAAAAGAACGAAAAACCTTAAAGAAATGAAGAATAAGATGAACACAAGGATAGTTTATGCAGTTCAACAAAACCAGCTCTACGGAGTCTCAAGATCAAGGAGACTCACCCCAAAGATGAGGTGTTACACTTATATTAAAACTTAACAAGAAGAGCTAACATGAGTAATACTCGGAGAGGTCTACTACCGAGTAGTGCCCTATCTAAAGACGAGGTGTTACAATTATATTAAAATTTAACCAAACGAAATCTAAGTAATTAATAATATTGTATTGCATTTTATCACATACTAAATATATCCATCGCTTTTAGAGAGAGAAACTCTCTTGTAGAGGGAGAAACTTGAAACCTTAGAACGAGAGAAATCACAAAGAGAAAATAAAAAAGGGTACATATCTGGTTTCATTGTCCTCAAACCCTCGATTCAATAGAACACATTGATCGCAAGATTCTTTATATTATAAATACCAATGCAAACCTAAAATTGATCCACCTACTTAATCATCTGATGAACAACAATGAACTTGAGATGAGTGAAGGTGAAAAACTCATTAATGACATTTGGTGCTATCCTTGGAAATTTTGAGAAGATCGTGGTGGATATTATGGTCTCCCTCCAATTGTTCTAGGCTCGTTGCTTGCTTTAGATCTTCTGGGCCATCAACCTTGTGACAAACCACATCGCGAAGATGGCGTTCTCCCTCCTTTCCCGAACTTGTGAAACGCTGAAAGATCTTGATAATCTCACCCACTTGGATGCTCAAGGGCAACTAAATCACCTTAATTTAACTAATTTACTATTAAATTTATCATATTTTTTTTACTAAATCCACCTTATTTTTTAGGGCAGGCTAGAGTAGACCCCAACCCACTCCTAAGTCCGTCACTGGTTCAATGGCCGCTTAGCATTTGTCGACGTGTTTGATTGCTTGTTCTTCAATCTCTATTCTTGTTTTGATCAACTTTCCCCTTTCTTTGCCCGTGTGAGAACTTTTGGCTTTTTCTCATTTTAACTTTGATTGTTTGTGCTCCAGTTTTTGTAGCATTCTCTTCATCGTCCTCGTTTCAAAGTCTTGCAGCCGAACTGGATTTTTCGCTTGTCTAGCCCGCTGTTCCTTAAAGATTCCATGGCCTCCTTTAGTTGTATGGGATTTCGTTGCTACCGTTTGTCATCGATAATCTCTTTCTTACCCTCCTCCATTTTCATTGAGGCTTTAATGGTCAGAACTCGCCTTGTTAACTTAGGTTGATGTCTTGTCGTCGGTCTCGGTCTTTGGCTCTTTTGTTTTGGGTTTTTCAGCCTACATCTCTGTTGGAATAGTGTTAGGGAACTAATACTGGAACAATGGGTTCTCCATTCGAGTAATCGAAGTTTTGATAATGACAAACAAATGGAACTAATTCCCTGTATAAGTGATCTCAAGAAAGATAGCAAGTTTACAGGAAAAGTAAAGGGAAACCTTCTCTGTCAAGTCACCTGTGTACGTGGCAAGTAATTAAAAGGACAAGAGAGACTTTTTACTACTGTCTTGGGCGGCAAGCCAAAACTCCGAATGAATAGAGATGAAGAAGGGTACGCTAGTCTTTTTGAATAGTGTCGTACTCCCCAAGAAAATAAGGGCAAAGGCGTCAGAACTAAAGATGGAAACTCTATAAATGGAATGCGATGCCGCTAGGTCTAATTGAGCTCTCGCACATCTTAAAATCAGATCTACAAAAGGAAAGAAAGATATTGAGAGCCCGAGATGATTCATAGAAGATATTCAAACCAGAAGTTCAAGGAAGGAAAGATCAGGAGATGAAGATTGCGTGAAGTTCTTCATCAGCTTGAAGAAGGTGGTTCCTGTGCTAAAGGGAACTGCACAGGAACGAGAAGGTTCACTCTCTATATTCATTTGTGTTTAGATCTAGGAACTATTATGTCTTAGTCGTTAGTATTGTTTGTGAGTGGGATCGCAAGCAATAGAGAAGTTCGACTTTGTATTGTAGATCCTGAGATATATCAATAGAATATAGTGCGTGTTCAAAATCCTCCAAGGGAGGTAGAGGTTTATTCTTTAGCTAGTTGGCTACAGAGGTTCCTTTATAAGGAACTGTGTCCAAGCTTTAAATTCCTGTTTTAGTCTTGTTCTATATTACTCCGCTGCGTAAGGGAACTGTCACTGGAACAGTTCCCGACTGTCCTAGACTAACATCGATCCTACAGTTGGTATCAGAGCTTAGCTCTAGATTTTCTGTGAAAACTCGCAGGATATCTACAGGAATGTCTTCAGAACTCATTGTCGTTGGACATAGAAGCGACAAACCACCAAGGTTGATAGAAGGCCGTTTCGAACGATGACAAGGGTTGATGATGGATTGGATGAAGAGCCATGACTATCAGGCATGGGCTGTGATTGAGAGAGGGAACTTCACCATCAATCCAGAGATCGAGAATGATCTCACGAAGTGGGGACCAAATGAGTGGAAATGCATGGAAGCCAACTACAAGGCAAAGATGTATCTCAACTACTCCATGAGTGAGATCGATTCAGCCAAGGTGGGAAATCTAAAGACCGCCAAGGAGATATGGGCTGCTATTGAACAAATGCATATAGAAGCTCAGATCTCAAGGAAGATCATCAGATGGATGTTCGACAAGAGTTCTATAACTTCAGAATGGAACCTGGAGAAACAGTATCATCATACCAGTTTCGGTTTCAGGGACTTGTGACTAAGCTTGAGAACTTGGGAATCTCTGATAGGGAAGTCACTGAACGAATCAAGGTCAAAAAGGTGATAGATGGTCTCACTGGTGAATGGGCTCATGATCGAACAACCTTCAGAGAAAATACATCCAACAGGAACCTCATGCTTCATGAGATCTTTGGAAAGCTGAAATCCTATGAGAATAGGAGGAACTCCGATAAAGCACAAGACAAACCTGAAAAGGGAATTGCGCTTAAATTGGAGAAAGTGCTTAAGTCTGTCCAGGAACAGTGTGAAGAGTCTGAAGATGAAGAAGAGGATGACATAGTGCTCATCACAAAGGCACTACGTAACCTCTACAAGAAGGGAAAGTTCCGAAAGAACTATGGAGGGAACAGTTCCTCACGAGACTACAACAAATCAGGAGACAAAGATGTAAAGGACATCACATGCTTCAAGTGCTTCAAGAAGGGTCACTATGCCAAAGCTTGTCCCCTGGGAAATGATGAGAACAAGTCTGGGAACAAAGCTTACATAGCAACTTGGGATAACTCAGATGATGATGATCCAGAATCTTGGGCTGCACCAAACATGTGTGCCATGGCAATCAATGAAGATCCAAAGGAACCTCAAGAGGAAGTGAGTATTCTATCTCTAACTAGTTGCTTTGATAAATACTCTTACTCTGATCTCATTCGCATACTCTCTAAACTTGTTAAAGACAACATGAAGTTACAAAAGGAAGTAAGTGCAATTGAAGAGCATTGTCTTAAACTTGAAAATGATGTCTCTGGAAAGGAACTTAGCTTAAAAAATTCTGAATCAGCTCAGTGTTCTGAATGTGATAGACTAAGGAAGGAACTTGACTCTACTATAACCTCTAAAAATGAACTTATCTCTACTCTTGCCATTGTCACCACTGAAAAGGAGGCCATTAGTAAGAAATTAGAAATAACCGAGGGAAAGAAAATAGTAGAGACTCCTAAGGTCACATTTGTTCCTTCTAGGCATGGAATAGGATATTCCGAAAGAAACTCTGAAACTGATCAAACAACTCTTACCTTAAGGGAACTAAGTGAATGTAGAGCTCTAGAGCTACAAACTGAAAAAATTAAGAATTCTCACTTAGAAGAAAAAATCAGGGTTCTAGAGAGTGGAACTATAGGAAAAAAGGACTACTATACTGGAAACAACTCTCACAAAATCTATGTAAAGATAGCTAAGGGAAATGGTTCCAGAGGACCTAATAAGGAAACAGTTGAGAAAAATAGGATTCAGAGACCACATCCTAAGTATTATCTAGGAGAATATTACAAAACTTGCTGGACATGTGGAGGTCATGGTCATTACAAGGAACAATGTCCCAAAATTGGTCAATCAAAAGGGTTCTCAAGTAGAAGCAACAACAGAACATCTCACTCAAAATCTTACAGGAACTATCACTCGATTGATGTGAACATTGCAGATTATGTTGATTACTACCCCTGTAAGGAACCAGGCAAGGGACACCTTGCCTGGGTAACCAAACATTGACTCTTTTGCAGGTGAAAGCGAGAGGGAACTGTATGTGGTTTATAGACAGTGCTTGCTCCAACCACATGACAGGAAACAGGAACAATCTAATCTCGCTTAACACCCAAGTTGAAGGAGGAAATGTGTCCTTCGGCAACAAAAACAAAGGGGCAATACAAGGCTCAAGGGAAGTAAAGCTCAACAAATCAATCAAGGTCAACAACGTAAATATTGTGGTAAATCTTGGATACAATCTACTGTGTGTGGCACAACTCTGTGATCAAGGGAACAACGTAGTCACATTTGACTCAAATGAATGTCTTGTTGTGAACAAAGAAACTAACAAAGTGATTCTTCGAGGGAAACGATTCAACAATGTTTACATTGTTGATCAAGACTTTCAACCTCCAAGAAAGCTATGTCTCACAGTCTCTACAAATGACACCGATCTCTGGCATAGACGTCTTGGTCATGCAGGTCTAAATCTCATCCAGAAGTTGTTCCTACAAGATCTTGTGGTGGGCTTGCCAAGGATAAGCCCAAAGTCAGCAAAACTGTATGATGCTTGTGCCAGAGGGAAACAAACTCGAAGTTCCTTCAAGCCCAAGAAAAATGTTAGCACCTCCAAACCCTTGGAAATGCTACACATGGATCTATGTGGACCAATGGACACTTGTAGCTATGGAGGAAGCATGTATATGTTTGTTATAATAGATGATTATTCACGTTTCACTTGGGTTATTTTCTTGTCTTCCAAAGGAACAATGTTTAAAGAATTTGAAGTGTTCATCAAGAAGACAAAGGTTAGTCTGGGAACTAAGCTGAAGTCCATACGCTCAGACCATGGAACAAAGTTTGACAATTCAGCCTTTGTCAACTTTTGCAATGAAAATGGAGTTTCTCATAACTTTTCTGCACCAAGAACTCCACAACAAAATGGAGTTGTTGAAAGGAAGAATCGCACACTAGAGAATATGGCTCGTGCCATGATGCTAGAGAGTGGAGTTCCATCAAACTTCTGGGCTGAAGCCATCTCCACTTCGGTGTATATCCTTAACAGGGCTATGATTCGACCTTTATTGCTTAAAACTTCTTATGAACTAATCAAAGGTCGAAAGCCAAACATTTCCCATCTCAGAGTTTTTGGTTGCAGGTGTTACATCCATAACAATGGGAAGGATGCTCTTGGAAAGTTTGATCCAAGGAGCGATGAAGGAATTTTCACTGGATACTCTCTTCATAGCAAAGCATATCGAGTCTACAATAAACGAACCAGGAAGTTTGAAGAAAGTATTCATGTCATCTTTGATGAAGATCCTATCAATCATGGATCATCATCCAAAAATCCATTCTCTCGTTCAATAGTGAAACCATTCACTATTCCAGGAGAACCAGGAAGGGAATTGACAGACGAGGATGAAAGTTCAAGGCCTCGAAGAGATGACTCTAAGTACATCAATGGAAGTGATTCTCATCCACAAGAGCCAAACATTGAAGACGATCATGAAGAGAATGATACCATGGACCAATTCGATGATCCCTCAACTCATTTTCCTGAAGAAGAGGAACAACCACCACTAACAACTGAAGCATCCACTTCTGGGAACAATCAAACCAATGTGGTTCCACAAGATACATTTGAAGATAGTTCCAGTGCTAAGGAAGAAATCCCAAGAACAACTCATCCTCAACCAAGGAACTACCATCAGAGAAAAGATCATCCTATTGACAACATCCTCACACCTTTGGAACAGGGAGTTCAAACTCGTTCCTCTCTCCATAACTTTTGTGCATTTAATGCTTTTGTTTCTCTTGTTGAACCCAAAGGTATACAGGAAGCACTCAAAGATCCAGATTGGCTTCAAGCAATGCAAGATGAGCTTCATCAGTTTGAAAGACATAAGGTGTGGAAGTTAGTTCCAAGACCATCAGACAAGAATGTCATTGGAACTAGATGGGTCTTTCGCAACAAACTGGATGAATCAGGAAATGTTTCCCGAAACAAAGCCAGACTACTGGCTCAAGATTATAATCAAGAAGAGGGAATCGACTATGAGGAAACGTTTGCACCAGTTGCCAGGATTGAAGCAATACGACTACTCATTGCTTTTGCTACATACAAAGGGTTCAAACTGTTCCAAATGGATGTCAAAACAGCATTTCTCAATGGCTATCTACAAGAAGAAGTTTATGTGAAGCAACCTCCTGGATTTGAAGATGATGACAAGCCGGATCACGTCTACTTTCTTGAAAGGGCTCTCTATGGCCTCAAACAAGCTCCTCGAGCCTGGTATGATAGATTTGCTTCATTTCTATTATCAAAAGGCTATCAAAGAGGATCCATTGACAAGACACTCTTCTTGAAGAAAGAATCAGGTGACATTTTAATTGTGCAAGTCTATGTTGATGATATTGTGTTTGGTTCCACTAATCCTGTTCTTACAGAAAAATTTGAGAAACAAATGAGTAGTGAGTTCGAGATGAGTATGGTAGGGGAACTCAACTTCTTTCTAGGTCCTCAAATCTCTCAAACAAAAGATGGAACCAAGATTCATCAACAAAAGTACATCAAGGAAATGCTATCCAAATATGGGATGGACACTGCAAAGCCAATCAACACTCCAATCTCACCTAGAACACGACTTGATGCCGATGAGACTGGAACCAGTGTCAATCAAAAACTCTTTCGAGGAATGATTGGTTCCCTACTCTATCTCACTGCTAGTAGACCAGACATCATGTTCGCTGTCTGTCTCTGTGCATGGTTCCAAGCAAATCCTAAGGAATCACATCTAAAGGAAGTCAAAAGGATCTTTCGCTACCTCAAAGGGAGAGATAATCTTTGCTTATGGTACCCTAGGAACAGTTCCTTTGAACTTGTTTCCTTCACATATGCTGATTTTGCAGGACATCTAGTTGATCGAAAAAGCACATCAGGTATGGCACAGTTCCTAGGAGACTGTCTAGTATCATGGGGATCGAAGAAACAATCCTTTGTGGCACTTTCCACTGCTGAAGCTGAGTACATTGTCGCAGCTGCTTGTTGTTCCCAAGTCCTATGGCTCAAGTATCAACTCAAAGACTATGGTATGTCTCTTGAAACTGTTCCTATTAAATGTGATAGTACTAGTGCAATTAACATCTCAAAAAACCCAGTGCATCACTCTAGGACAAAGCACATAGAGGTTAGGCACCATTTCCTGCGTGATCACGTAGAGAAAGGTTCCATTGAGATGGTTCACTGCATGACAGATGAACAAGTTGCTGACATTTTTACCAAGGCCTTGGACAGACAACCCTTTGAGCATCTTCGTATGCTCTTAGGGATGATTCTCTTAAATTAAACAAGTCCCGGTCCATCTTTTCCCTCCATGATTGACTAGTTAGATATCAATATAGCTAGGGAACTGCATGGTATAGCAACTTTCATTTTTAACAATTGCAAACTTGCATAAAACATGTTCATAACTAGGTATGGGAACTGCTTCCTTAAGAGCACTTTGTTTATTTTATCCCAAAATGATCAACCTGATCTTATTTGTCCCTCACTATAAGCCGAAATGATGGTTGATCATAAGACTTGTCCCTCAAAACCCATCCAGGTAAACGTTTCCTATGAGCCTCAATGAATAAACCCCTATTTACTGGATTCAATTACCTGGATGACAACATCACTTGTTTCCATAACCCTATTTAGTTTGGATATTTCTTTTGATCTTTTCACAAAAATCCTTTACATATCCAAACTTGGCCTCGTCTCACTTGTTCATGGAAAGAGGAGTTAGAAAGGAAAGGAACCGCTTCAATTTACAAAGGAACTACAAGGGCGTTTGAAATTCAAATACGTCTCTCATATGTATTATTGGAAAGAGAAAGGTCATTGAAAACTGGTTCAGGAAGCGACAGGCTGTAGAAAGGGAAAAGTGAATCCGAACCGCTCATCTCTCTACCCGTGCTAATCTATTGCCACGATTGAGACTGTAGAAAAGGAAAAGATCTTTGCGTGGAGAAAGCCAAATCTCTTCGGATTCTTTTTGAAGTAACTAATTGCTAGTTTCAAGGAAAGGTTGGTAACCACTCTCACCCTTTCACCTTCTTCTCTTCTTACTACTTAACCCATTCCCCTCTCTCTTTTCTCTTCATCGTCTTCCTCCATCTTCTCTTCCAAACCCTAGACTTCGCAAAACTCTCTTCCAATCTTTCTCTGAAACTCCATCCGTACACTACTATGGCCAACCAAAATCAACCCATCATCAAGTTCTCTGTCTACCACAAAAACCTACTCATTGAGCATCTTCTTAACAATGACCCTGAAGCTCTCAAGAAAATGCTTCTTACAGACCTAGATCTCGACCACCATGAACCCGAGTACATCTTTGATGTCAAGTAACGTCTCTATTCTCTTCTGAGAAAAAGAGATGGACAACCTAGTCTTACACCTCCAGATTCACCACCACAAACACCAAGATCTGAAATTCCGGTACTCACTACGAGACCGGATGGATCCTCAACCCTCACTGTCAACATCGAGGGCGTTCCCACAACAATCCATGATTCAAATCCTACTGTTCTCTTACAAGCCTCCTCTCATTCCTCTCCCAAACGCCATACACAAATAGTTGACAACTTCTCTCCCACACGAAGACCAGATCCCCTTGCTTCAACTTCTCACAACCCTACCCCTCAAATCCAAAAACCCAGGGCTCCTTCATCTCTTCCTAATGCCCCTTCAGTCCCAGTTCCATCTCACAAGGAACTAGATCTCTCAACTCTCTATCAATCTATCTCCCAATTTGAGAGAGAGGAGTTCCCTACTTCATAGGGAACTACACCTATCAAACCGACCCAATCTTCTCCCTCTCTTCCAAAACGCCCTTCCTCTTCAACTTCTCTTCCACAAATTCCAACTGCTCCACGCTCAAAAAAGAGAAAGCTCAGAAAACTGAGTGAAGTAGAAGAAGAAGAAGAAGATGACGAGGAATTCTAGCCTCTACAATCTGAGCAACTCCACGCTCTTCATCCATCAACGGAGATCGTCACCGTTGAGGGCTCCGACGATGAGGTGGAAGAATACCAAGAGCCTGCCCTTCAAATTGGGTACAAGGAACCACCACCTGGGCGTCCTTCAACAAGAGGCTCCAAGAAGCCAAGGCTGGAAGAAAAGCCTGAACAAAAGGAGAAGAAGAAAGGAAAGAAGGAGAAGAAGAAACCAGAAGAGAGGAAGTTGGTCATTCCTCTAGTAATCACAGCAGAGTTCCTACAAGAAAATGAGTTCGACGAGCTTCAGGAACTCATCCAGTTTCAAGGATGGGATAAGCTATGTTCCGAACCGGCAATGGTGGATCAAGCTCAAATTAGGTACTTCTACTCCAAATTCGCCCTACAAAAGGGAACTGAGCTTGACCCCATAATAAGATGGAAGACAGAAGAGGATGACTTCACCTTCATTGCTGCCCAGATCAAGAAAATTCTAAATGTTCCTGGAGAAGGGTTTGATATGCTTCCTCAACGCCCATGGCAAGATTCTGATGGAAGAGATGCCATTCTTCAAAGGCTTCTAGGGCACGTTCCTCCACAAGGAAAGGAGATCCTGACTCACAGCTTGAGTCAAGTAGGCAAGATGGCACACCAGTTTATCACTAGGATAGTGACGCCAAGACTGGAAAAGAGAACCACTCTCAACTCAACTGATACCATCCTCTTGGATCTGTTCCTTCGCAAAGAGCGCATTAACCTGCCCAAGATAATGATTTTGCACATGTGCAAATGCGTTGCCAAGGAGAATCACGCCCTTCCATATGCAGCGTTGGTGAAGGAACTGATGAAGAGGAACGATGTGTATCATCATCAAGAGGAAGAAGAGCTTGGACAATAGATGGATATGTCCAACATTATACGAATGAAGCACTCCATGGAACCACAAGAAGAAGGTCCTCCTGCTGTGTTCATTGAACAAGGAGACTCGAAAACTGTCCTTCAAGCTCTCAACCGTCTGTGTGGGGTCACCGAGCGCATACTTGATGTCCTTCTCGACATTCAACAGACGAAGGGAACCAATGATCACATCCTTGCTGTTCTTAAGGACATACAGAAGAAGCTCCCTTCCTCCTCTTCCTCCTCTAACCCTTGAACAAGCCCCCTACAAGAAAAATCCACAACTGTCTTCTCCCTCCTTCTATGCTCTTAAGAATCTCATCCTGTACTTGTTGAACACTGTTTTTTAATGAATTGCATTTTGCTTTTGTTCTTTAGTTATGATTGTGCTTCCCTTGCTTGTTCTTGCATGTTTATACTTGATTGTCTTTCGATGATGTCAAAAGGGGGAAAAGTGGAAAAATGTAGAGATGCGTTGTCTAAGAGAATACAGAATAAATAGCCATAAGTTGAGGGGGAACTGTTAGCTTAAAAATCTTGAAAATCAAATTGCTTGTCCATTTCAGGGGGAACTAAGTATCCACAAAGAATTGCCTGTGTCATTGATGCTTAATTATCTAACATCTTTCCTGTATCTCTGAATGTTTAACACTTGCATTTTTATGAAAGTTTGTCATCATCAAAAAGGGGGAAATTGTTGGAACAGTGTTAGGGAACTAATACTGGAACAATGGGTTCTCCATTCGAGTAATCGAAGTTTTGATAATGACAAACAAATGGAACTAATTCCCTGTATAAGTGATCTCAGGAAAGATAGCAAGTTTACAAGAAAAGTAAAGGGAAACGTTCCCTGTCAAGTCACCTGTGTACGTGGCAAGTAATTAAAAGGACAAGAGAGACTTTTTACTATTGTCTTGGGCGGCAAGCCAAAGCTCCGAATGAATAGAGATGAAGAAGGGTACGCTAGTCTTTTTGAATAGTGTCGTACTCCCCAAGACAATAAGGGCAAAGGCGTCAGAACTAAAGATGGAAACTCTATAAATGGAATGCGACGCCGCTAGGTCTAATTGAGCTCTCGCACATCTGAAAATCAGATCTAAAAAAGGAAAGAAAGAGATTGAGAGCCCGAGATGATTCATAGGAGATATTCAAACCAGAAGTTCAAGGAAGGAAAGATCAAGAGATGAAGACTGCGTGAAGTTCTTCATCAGCTTGAAGAAGGTGGTTCCTGTGCTAAAGGGAACTGCACAGGAACGAGAAGGTTCACTCTCTATATTCATTTGTGTTTAGATCTAGGAACTATTATGTCTTAGTCGTTAGTATTGTTTGTGAGTGGGATCGCAAGCAATAGAGAAGTTCGACTTTGTATTGTAGATGCTGAGATATATCAATAGAATATAGTGCGTGTTCAAAATCCTCCAAGGGAGGTAGAGGTTTACTCTTTAGCTAGTTGGCTAAAGAGGTTCCTCTATAAGGAACTGTGTCCAAGCTTTAAATTCATGTTTTAGTCTTGTTCTATATTACTCCGCTGCGTAAGGGAACTGTCACTGGAACAGTTCCCGACTGTCTTAGACTAACATCGATCCTACAATCTCCTAGGAGACCTTTGGGTTTTTTTGCTTGTGTGAGGATTCATCTGCTTATGCAACCCAACTCCAAGATTTACCATATGCCTCCTCTTTTATTTTCTTATGCCACTTGTTTGTGCCTCTATGGTTCGTTGTTTGTTTTGTTAAGTTGATCCAAGTCTGTCATGTACTTCTTCGCGGGTTGGTTTTATGCTTCGATGTGCTCCGATTAGGTTTTTTTTGGCATGGCCATGGACGTTTTGGAAGCCTGTGAAGATCCTTCATCCGGTGGAGGCTACTTATGACTCGAGCACGATTTGTACTACTTTGAGACTTGGTTCTGGGAATGTGGGTTGTTTGTGATTGGCGAGGTCATTAATGTTTTTGAGGTTGTTGAAGATCCTTCATCCTAGTGGACATAATGTCAATTTATCTATTTTTGAACCTAAATGTTAAAGGTGTTGCTCTCGTTCTAGTTCCTTTATTTGTCAGTTGTACTTACATTATGTATAGTTTATGTTGGTTTCATCCTCTTTGTGTTGGCTTTCTAGCGGACTCTAGATTGAGCAAGCTTATTCATAAACCGAAATCTTACCACATAACAAAATAGGATTTTATTTACAATAAAAATCAGTTACGAAAAGAACAAACAATAAGAAATAAAACTCTTGTACGTCATTTTTTGTTTGTTGAAGAATTATAGCTAGTCTTATACTTGTACAAAAGCATCTTACATAATGTTATAAAGATGAAAGTAATCAAATCATTACTAGGCTTGATAATTTCACCCGAACCCGATGGATACCCGAAAAACCGATTAAATTCAGATGAAAACGGGTTTCGGGTGATCGGGTGATGGAGCGGGTACGGTTTCAGGTATGGCATTACCCGACCCGATCACCACATTTTTTGTCCCACATTGAAAAATTGGTAGAAGGAGAGGAGAAGAGTAGGTTATAAAAAGGGAAGGAGAGGAAAAGAGGGTTAAGTGTTTGACGCCTAACCATAGAGATGGGCTTTGAGGCTTTTCTAATTAAATCTATTTTTTGGGCTAATTCGACGAGTCGGGTCACGGGTTAAGTTTATTTTGTTTACGGGTTGATCCATTGAACAAATGAACTTAAGGTTAATTTATGATTGAAAATTGAAAATTTCAGCAACTTCTTATAACACCTGGAAAAAAAAACCGACCCCACTCAAAAATCGATGGGTTTTTAATGGGTCGGTTTCGGATGGAATCCGTCAGATAAAAATACCAGGTTGGATGAGCTATTTACAACCACAGATCGAATGGCGGAAGTAATCTACCACACCGACCGACCCATTGCCATGCCTAATCATTAGCTTCCACTAAAATACGATAATTAAATGTACCGTAATATATGTTGACCAATATGTCACACGGTACCACATGATAGTTTGACTTTTATATGTCCTCTTTTAAAATGTGGAATATAATGCATATTTCATATAAAAGAATGGATTAATGCTGACATCTCCTTAGCACAACATGCATTACATGCATATGGAGAACATTATATTATAATCTATACTATATAAAAATAAGCCAATTCTCAGAAGTAAGAATATGTTGCAACTAAATCATTATTGATCATATCAGATTAGATTTTAAAAAGGTCAAAAAAATCTTCTTACGCATCCCATGTAATTAATAGACGCGTAATGGAAACAAACAAGCAATTTCATTTCATGAACGAGAAAATAAATAGATCTTACTTTTTTCTGTTTTCAGTCTAAACAACCAAACGCACAAGCCAGAGATGGAGAAACTGATCCTCCATAGCCCCACATCAGCTCAACTGCAAGAGAAGCCGTGGAAGCCGAATCCGAAGCTGATCGGCTCGGAGCTAAGCCAACGCTGTCCCCCAATATGGGATTGCGGGAGCTCCCTTTACGACTCCTTCGAGCTCAGCTCCCTCCAGCGCCGGCTCGACTCCGCCCGTCACGCTCGCTCCCTCTCCCTGCCCCACCTTGGCGTTGACCACCGGCTCCAGCCGCCACGGAAGCCCAGCTCCACGAGCGGCTCGAAATTGTCGAGATCGCTGAAGAAGCTTCTGAGATCCGTCTTTTTTCGCGGGAAATCCAAGGCGGGCGTTTATAATTCAGGTAAGGGAAAGGTGGCGGAGGAGGAGAGGAGGTGGTTTGTGGTGTCGGAAGACGACGTCGTTTTTGGAAAGGGTAATGAGGTGCTCTCCGCGATACCCGAGGCGCCGGAGGGGTTCGTGGCGCGTTCTAGCAGTATGAACGTGATTTCTTCTCGAGGTTTAGCTTTCCATTGATTAGGATTTTTTGTGAATAATACAATGTGGTTTAGTAATCGATCTTTATTCTAATTATTATCCGTGCCAATACTCTTTTGTAATTTCTATAAGTTAAATAAAACTAATTAAATTTGGCATTGTGATTAAGAATATGGAATTGGGCATCATATATAAGAAACCGCATCACAAGAACGATTTCCCTCGTCCATTCTATCACAAGAACGATTCTAATTAAAGGTATGATCAGGTGGGAATGAACGCTTATGTGAGAAATAATAAAGAATAAAAGTAGTTGGATAGAGAAAAATTAAAAATAATGATCATTTTATTTAAAAAGGGGAAAAACGGCATAAGCGAATTTTTAACAAATTATTTGAGTATTTTTGAAAAAAAAACGAATATAAGACGCATGTGTAGATTGTTCATCAAAACTGTGATTTTATGAATGAAAAAACCTATATTGTTTGTACATAAAAACTGTGATTTTGTGCATGAAAAAACTTATTGTTTGTTTATTAAAAACCTATTGTTTATGTATAAAAAATAGTCGAATGTGTATTGAAAATGTATCCATTAATATTTGTTTGTTCATCATAATTAGCCGTATGTAAGACAAAACTAATTATTTTGATGTCAGTCTTGGTATTGTCTTGCTTGACTCATTTGGATTCATCGATGTTGCTATGAAAAGTGTGGAAGCTTCTTGGGCTCCAAACATAACTAAGGCACAAGCACTCCTCTTCAGTTTGCAACTAACTTGTTATATTAGCATACATCATATTATTGCAAAGTCAGATTTTTTTTTATCTATTATCCTTTGCATTCAAGCTTCTACGTCAAGTTTATCTTATTTAGATACTATATTAATGATATATGTTTATTGAGCATTTCATATGTTTCTTTTTTTTGTGCGCATATAGCTAGACATGACAATTGTGTAGCTCACTTTAGCACAAGTTTGTATCTTTATTGAATTGATAAATAATATTTTTATACTTTGCTCTCAAAAAAGATTCGTATAACAACTACAAAAATTAAATAAATAAAACTAATTATATGAGTAAGGAAAAAAGAAATCCTGAAAGCGCAAAATAAATGCAAAAATGCACAAACAGATTGTCCTAAATGTACAAATGGGTATTGATGCACAAATAAAAGTTTATTTCAATTCACAAATAGAGGATATATTAATGAACAAAGTACTAGTAGTGATGAACATAGTGTTGGTAGTAATGCACAAAGTGATGACAGTAATGCACAGATTTCATATTCATTGATACGTAATGAAAAGTTAATTTTTTGATGCATAAAGTGCTGGTAGTTATGCACAAAAAGATAGTATTAATTAACAAACATAAGTATAACAATAAACAAATAAGGGTATACCAATGAGCAAATAAGGGTATATCAATGAACAAACAAGAATATATCAATGAACAAATAGGGGTATATCAATGAACAAATATGAGTATATCGAAACTAATTATATGTTCATCAACATTAGATAATATTGTATTCATAAACATAAATAAGGTTAAAAAATAAAATTAAAAATTAAAAAGTTCGAAATTGATAAACAATGCTATCAAAAACTCAATGCTCAATTAGTAAGTATTGATACACAATTGGTCAATATTGACTATTGATGCACAATTGGCCAGTTTTGATGCACAAACTATGCACGTCTCATAAAAACGTATTTTTCAAAAATATGTGAATAATACGGGAAAATTTCGATCGTGCCATTTTTTTAATCCTTTTTAACGAATGTCTAATCAAGGACGTCAATTTTTTCGAGGGACGACCAAGATTTATTCTTATTTCTCACATGAGCATCCATTCTCACGTGACTCTTTCTCCTAATTAAAAGCGCATTTTTTAAATTACTAAAGGCTATGGTAATTATATCATTTTTGGCTCTTATATCTTCTTCTCCCTTCTTTCTGCATCGAGCTTTGTTGCCGTTTTGATGAGTTTTGATTTTACATCGGTTCTTATCTTTATTTCTCCCATTCAATCGGTGTTTCTTTGTTTGTTACTTCTTAGTGGATTTAAATTTTGGTACATGTTTTGTTGTTTTCGAATTTTTCCTATATTAATTCTTCCTTTATTATAGGTTTTTAGGGTTGACTTTTACACGCTTTATTGTTGTTGAATAGTGATCCTTTTTGACATAACATTGTTTTGTTGTTAGTTTGAAAAAAAACCTATAAGGTGTTCGATAAAAATACCTTTGAGAGATGATGTGACCTAGACGGGAAAAAATGCTTCCTAATACAGGTGAATCAATTTTAGGTGATTTATGAACATCATATTGTTTGTGTTTGAGAGAAAGCTCATAAAAATGGTGGATTGTCTGCTTTTTAGTTAAATTGGGAAGATTATTTGGATATGTTGTTATTTACAAAACTCTACTATAGCACTATTCCATGTCATATTTCATAAATCTCATTCCCTTTTGTTGAATGCGATTGCAGTTTTCTGTTTTCTTAAGCACATCAATGAAAATAGATGAATTTAAAGTGATTGGACAAATGAGTTATGTATTCATCACAAAATTAGATTCATAAGTGTTTGATCTTAATGCAAATCTGATTGCATTATTGTTGGTGAATTCTTTGCCATGTTGTGAGGTTGAAATATCTTAAGAAAATTGTCATGAATGATATGAAAAGTTACGATAAACACAAAAAATAAAATGAACTACAAGCTAGGGGTTTAATAAGAACTTTGATGTTAAAATATATGAACCTTATATGATTATATATGAACATTGACACATAATAATTGAAGTCTTATTGTTTATATGATTCAAAAGCAAATGAATGAGAAGGCATAAATCTTATGATGTAGTTGAAAAGAGAGTGCAAAAGTAGCAAGATTGATGCAAAATTATTTTTTTACTATAATGAGTCAAGTTATGGATTCTATGCTCTTAGTTTACCACTTGCTACATGTATATGTAAATTATGAAGATGCAAGAAATCTAATGATGGTTTCAGATGGATTGCATCAAATTGAAAAATTTGTTGATTAAATAATTGAATTGATCTCGCCTTGTATTGATAAGAAAATCATGATAAATGCAAAAATATATAAAATGATCCACAAAGGACTTAATATAAACAATGACATATAACAACCTTAGATGATTATATATGAACAATGACATATAACAAATGAACTCTTATTGTTTTTATGGTTAAATAAAAATAATCTCAAACATAAGCGTGTTTAAAGTAGTATACATGAACATTGTGAAACTATTATGAAGATTCATATGCAACATATGAACCTATGTTACACAAGGAATGGGAAAACATGCACGCACATTTCATGAAATAGATATGAAAATCAAGGAAATACATATACTTGAACATGATACACGAGAATCGGACTTTGAATCGAGACACCTCAAGCACAATATGTAGCATGTGAGGGATTGATGTAAAACCTTGTTTTTTATACCGGGTTGTCACTCAGTAGTGGAGCTCACGTGGGTCCACTTAAGCTAGTCTGATAACAAATTCATAGTGTAGATCCTGCAACAAAGGCATGAGCAAAATAAGAAAAATATCTTTCTCATATATAATTACAATAGAAATGACAACCACGTATGGAATACTCTCCATATACAAACAATCCAGACTTGCACTTCGAAACAACCACTTACTCTCACAAGATTCAAATTTAACAAAATACCCCAGCCACTTTAGACCAATAATCTTGTACAACAACCTCAAAAATCCTAAGAAATGATCAATATGAGTCAGACTACATAGAATTTTATCAATCCCTTTTTCTGGCCTTAATCGAGTTGGCCTACCATGATACGTGATTGCTTGGTCGAAACTCCAAAGTAAACAAGTATGTAGCCTAATCATGAACCTGATATTGCCAATAGAATTGAACTCGAACCCTTCTCGTTGTGAATGTAGTTTTGTGTGAAAGTCAAGGCAAATGCATACAAGGATAAAGGAGATAGATTGATTGGAGATCGAGGCACCAACGCTTTGACCAATCAACTTACTAGTCTATTCATGAGAATACAACTAGAAAAAAATCTGATTTACTCTTTCTGTTCACTCGAGAACTAATATTGATCTTTGATTGTTTTTTGAGACTCAAAATTTCTAGGAAACAAGAAACTCATATGTTGATTCTGTGGCCCAAGATATGGACAAACTCCAATTTAGGGTTTATCTATTCTCAAGATGATTTTTACTAAATGAAAAACAAGTATTTATATGTATTACAATCTAAGCTAGACAAGACTAATCTTTGAGATTAAGGAGTAGGCGGTGATCGACCCTAATAAGGGTATAAAGGACCTTCTCCTTGGCTCTAAGAACTATTATATTAATTGAAAGCTATTATATTAAGTTTTCTTATTGAATTATTCAATATATAACTAATAAACTTAAAAGATAAGAAAATTAGAATAAACCTAATAAGAAAAATCCAAAAGATAATTTAACAATCATCTAACAAGCATTCTATATGGCCAAAAATACCAATAAAATATGGCTTATTAATCTTTCAAAAATACTAGATAATAGGGACATATGTAGGCTTTAAAAGTTGGGTAGGCTAATTTTTACCAAAATTTTATAGGGAAGCTAAATTTTCTTAATTTAACAAATTTACTACTAAATTTATGTTAATTTTTACTATTTTCTTATAATATCTACCTTAATTTTTTTAGGATGGGCTTGAACAAACCCCATCCCACCCCTCCGTCCGTCCCTACTAGATAATATATGATAGAATTTTCTTCCTTGGAATATGGAAAGAGTCAAAAGTTGACCAATACCAACATTTCACTTTTTATCTTATCCGATCATTTACTAAATTTAGCCCTAAAATAAGATAGATAGTTTGATGCGACTCTGCCCTAGCTCGTGCCCAACTCCTACCATTCCGAGACAACTTAGACCTTGGAGACCCCCTTGGCTTAGGAACATAGCCTCATTTATGTATTATATATATTATTATTTATATTTACGTAATTTCTATTTCCATCATTTATCTAATAGGCGTGTTCTCCATTCTTGTAGGATGAGCTAGCCTTGTTATTTCCCTTTTTAGCTAGTATTATTATTAGTATTATGTCTTATTGAGCCAGGAGTCATTGGGCCGCTTGCATGCTAAGCCCTAGGCGCCTCTCCCTTGCTAGACTAGGGTTTTGTGGAGCTCTTCTATATAAAGGAGCCACACCCCATTGTATTTCTTATGTCAAATTGAAAACCAAATTCATAGTAGAGTTGAGATTCCTCCTAGTTTGGCCCGACGTCCCCAAAACCTTCCAAACCCCTTTCCGTCTCGTTGGTCCTCCCTTGGGCTGACATCTCTTATATCCGCCTCGCCCGCCCTCGTTCCGACGAGCATTAGAGGCCCGTGAGTCCACTTTGTGGTCTCGTACATATCCCGGTTACTTGTGTCGGAGAACCGGGCGTTTCGAGTCTAGATCCGCCCTTCGTGGACCGAAGCCGAGCAGTGCTCAGTCAAGCTTATAGCTCGAGCACTTCTTTGTTTGAAGTTCTTTCGTTGGTGCTCAATCGCGCATGTGCCCGCGCACTAGGAATAGATGGTTCCGCGCTTGGAGCTATGTGCCTATGTGGAGCTTCTTGCCGGCACCATGGAGGACATCCTTAATTTTCCAATGTCGACTAGACAAACACTGTTGATGACAATAGATAATCTTCAACACGATATTTGAAAGCTAGAGACCTCTTAAATGGTTTTGATCGTTGACCCTTCATTTTGTTTGTACAACTTTTAAACAAATAGCTCCTTGTCTTTCTCCCATAATACAAAGGCAACATATATTTTGAGTGTTGTAGAATTATAGCTTCAGTTGGCACGTCATGGCCTAGGCTATATGTCATTGAGAGCTTCGGCTTTAAACAATCCCTTTCTCTCACCAAATCACTAAACTATTCAATGATTTTTGGAGCAATTGATGCGTCCTCTTGTTCTTCTCCTTCTACAACAGATTTTTGCTCGAGTTATTTGATTGATCTATCATATTCATTTTTCATTATGTGAAGAGAACGCTAAAAAAGCAAACCATATCTTTAAGTAAGGAAAAACATATGTTGATAAGAACCCAAACGGACCCTAAGATCAAAAAGTGTCATAAAAGGCTTGATGACACTTTTTTGATGACAAAATGTGTCATCAAAGGCCTTGATGACACTTTTTGATGATGAAAAAGTGTCATCAAATACCTTAATGATAACTTTTTTATGACAAAAAAGTGTCAGGCCTTGATGACAAATGTTGAAAGGGTTTTACTTGACAACAAATAAATTTATAGTCAAGACCCCGTTGTGTATAGTGAAGTCAAGATCGTCCCCGAGAAGCGAGGTTGTGTCTAATTACTAAACTAAAAAGCGAAAGAACAAACAAAACAAAATGAGGCAAACAAACGCACTAAAGAGGGTCGGTACCGACCTTGTCAGGGTCGATAACGGGGTTCGAATGAAGATGAAAAACTAAGTAAACAATGAAACAAACAGGAAATCTACAGCTCGGTATCGACCTAGGTAGCTCAGTAACGAGGTAACTGGGGATTGAAACTCGACTCACAAATAAGAGAAAAATCTAGGATAAGGGTCCACCACAACATAATCATGCAAATTCAAACAATATAAATCATAAAAATCATGCCTTTAACATAAAGTTATCAACTAGCGTTGAATAAACAAGCAAATCAATCAACTTTCATAAATCAATTCACTTTGTCTACTTATTTTGATATAAAGTCCTCAACTTTCGTCTCAAACTTTATCTTTATTCAAGTTCATAACTTTCTCTTTCGATTGAGTCAAAAACATGAATTACTTCAACTTTCGTTAAAGCTTTTGCACAAACAAGTAGAAAATAGATAAAAGGCAATCAATTCATTAAATCATATCATCATTCATGCATGACCATGTTGGATTTCTAACCCCATCCCTAGAATAAAAGACTACTTACTCATGGTGGAGAAAGAAAAACAAAGTATTTAAGAGAAAACATGACTTCGAATTAAAAACCGAATCATACTTGAATTCAAACTCAAACTTGTCTTAGAACACAACTTAGAACACAAGAAATCTCGAACAATTCTCTTCCTTGTGCTCCCAGCAACAACCTTGTCCTTCAAATCTCTAAAACTAGCGTGAAAATAAAACCTAGCGAGAGAGAGAGAGTCTCTAACTTATCTATAACAAAGATAGTTATACTAAAACATCTATCTAAAAAGTTTCCTTAAAGATAAAACCTACTAAAGGTAAAAGATCTTGAAATAATAGCATTTAACGCACTAAGTCGGTCACGTCCTACCGACACAGGGACCTCAGTATAGGCCCCGTCAGGGTCGGTAGGACACTGTATTTTACACTTGGAGACCTCGATACCGGCCCAGTGAAGGTAAATATCGAGCCTTGTCTTGAGCCTTTCTATTCTTTATTCTTCACCTCTTCTTGGACTTTGTTGGGGTTTCTTCCATAGCCTTCTTCTCTTCTTCCTCTTAGCATGCCTCTCTCTTTTCATGTCCTCAAATGCGTCCAAATTCGCTTCAAAACCTACACAAGAACACACAAATAGCGTAGTTTCCATACTTTTCACAAATATGCAAAATATACTAAAAAGACACAAAACACTCACAAAAACACAACTAAAAAAGCCTAAACATCCTAGAAAAACATACTAAAAGTAAGCTAAAAACACAGACATCAAAATACCCCATACTTAAGCTTGGTTGTCCTCAAGCAATGACCAATCATAAATGAAAACCATCAACACATTTATCAAGTAATAGCCCTTATCAAAAAGCACATTCAGCGCAAGTGAAATTAGACAAGTGAGTTAAACGTCATCACACATATATAAGCAACTAATAAGCACAAGCAATCACAATCCAACCTCACAAGGGATATGTGTTTCACTCAACTCTCATGTGTTTAGGCTTTTAGATAACAACTCTTATCTCAATCCTATATGCAAGAACTCATAGATATTGTTACTTATGTTACCAATCTATCTACGAAAGATGTCAAAACAAGCGAAATTATCAAGAGAACTTAGGCTCAATGAAAAACTTCATAGAAGCTTCCATTCGGCCGGGTTGTAATGGTGCTTGGTAATGACAATAAGGCGTGGAAATATTTTGGCTATGTGGTGCCAAAAATCCGGGAATTAAGACTCCTAAACTTCTCCAACACAACTCACCAAAACTCTCAAAAACAACATACCAAACTCACTTAACATTATGCATACATCTTTTCCATCAACCCAAAATCCCAACTAAGTCTCATGAAACATACATAAGAGAATCCTTGGCTTATGTTCTTTCTTTACTGCACTTATTCACTTTTCCCTTCTTCTTTTTTGAATTTTATGTTGAATTTTTTGATTTTTTTCTGCTGGGAAAGGGTCGATGCCAACCCTACTGGGGTCGATAACGAGGCCTGCATCTTCTTTCTTATGCTAACTCGTGCATTCTTTTGCAAGCTATAAATCCCTTTTTACAACTATTAAGTCATCAATGAGACTCCTATAACACCCACCCCACTTCTTCTTAAGCCAATACATCTCACTCAAGTCCCAATCCAACTAAGTCCTAATCCCCGGATAGGGTCAAGCTTTCATCGGCTAGGAAACTTTTTTGTGGAGCTAAAAATAGGCTTATAGGCTCAAAAAATGGCTACAAAAAGAAAGGATAATGCAAGAATGGATGGGGAAATAATATGGCTAATGAAAAATAAGTTCTCTATCATCTAATTCCACAAGTAGTGAACTAATATCTCATATAGGCTTTAAGAAATAAATAACCATATCAATATCAAGAGATAGTATGCAAATAGGAGAGTAAAATCACACATGAAAAAGTCAGGCTAAAATATGCTCACAAGGTCAAATTTTTTTGGATTGCAACTAAGTCATATGTGCTCAATTTCATCACATGCTAAAAATTCACACAAAAACATTTTATTGTAGAATTGGGCTAAATGATCAAAAACATGTTAAGGGATTCATGATCATGCAAGTAATTACCATCACAGAACTGCTAAAGATAGGGTATTATCAATCCTAAAATCTTTTTGTGATTTTTCAAAATTTTCATCTTTTTTTTCAAGGAAAGAAAAGAAAGCAACTAAACAACTTAAGCCAACAAAAGACATCAAAGCTAGACATGAAAAACACACAAGCAAACACAAGATTTTTCTTTTCCCTCCCTACCCCATACTCAAACCTAACAATGTTCCCACTGTAAGAACAAAGCAAGGTAAAAATAAAGAGATAGGGAAAAGAAAATGAAATCACAAGATAAACTTTGAAGCGGTGGAAACATCCTTGGATACTTGAAAGACAAGATCAATCAAATGGTGGAAAGCGCCGCTCTAGGTTATGCATAAAATCAATAGTAGTTTGCCAGAGCTCGTTGCTCGTCTCCCAACGATCCTCATCCGTCCTCCAACAGGACTCAACCACCTTATGGCGTTGCTCATCATGCTCCCTCTAAGCCTCGAAAGATTCTAGAAACTGGGTCATCCTTTCGTACATCTGATATTGACCCATCTGTAGTCGATCCATCCTTTGAACCATGTCGTTGACCCATGGAGGAGGTGAAGTTCTGGAGCTAGAGCCTTCGCTGGGATGGTGAATATTGTAGCCCGGGTAATGCTAAGTGGACGCCCCAAAACCGGATTCGTACCCCTCAGTACCGTGGTAAGAGTGGCGAAACTAGGGGTCGTTACCGACCTTGTAAGGGTCGGTGACGGGGTCATAAAGCACGATACCGAGCTGGTGTGGGTCGATAACGTGGCCTCCAACATGTGCCACACCCTCGATACCGAACCCATATGGTTCGTTCCCGACCTCCTGTGCAGCTGCATCATGTTGCTCTTCGTCCCTCTGATAGCATGACGCCTTTCTCCTCAATGAAAACTCAGCCCTGGGCCCCGGAGAGAAAGGGAAGGGCCTAGAGGTCCAAGCTGTGTACCAATTGGCAGTGGCGGAGGGAGGGGGGGGGGGGGCGGCCGCCTCCGCCGACTGCGGATGGAGTGTGAATATGCAAAGAGCCGCCCCTAGAGTTGGGGCAAGGGTGGGGGCGGAAAATAAGAAACGACGCTAGGGTTTGGGTCTTTGGGAGGAGATGAGGAGTGCAATGGCGAAGTTGCAGAACAACAATGTCAGACGCCGGCGTCGGATAACTCGAGTTGCTCAATTGAATTTTTGAAAGAAAGGATTTGTTTTAATTTTTATTTTATTTGTTCAATTGGGCTGAATTGATTTGGCCCTTTTTTTTAATATGTTGATTTGTGGGCCTATTCTAAAATCGGGCCTTTTAATTTTTAAGAAAGAGATTTCTTAATTAAAAAAATCCAGCTAGTTCAATGTGGCACTAGCTTAACGCCTATAATTTATGTCAAATTTGGTATTTTAAAATTTGATTGGTCTATTGTGATGGTTAATCAGTAAACATTTTGTGAATAATTATTTATTCAATTTATGAATGGTAAATTTATGATGATGTATTGTTATTGATGAATTTCTTATTGTATGATTTGTTAGGAATTTTATTATTTTGATATATAGATTTAACAATTATTGTTTATTGTGTTTTGAATTTTTTTTTAAGTTGATAGGCTATTGCTGATTGCATTAAAATGAAGAGATATTTTTAAAAAAAACCCAAAATTTTAGTTGAATTTACTTTTTGGGTACATTATGTATTTGATATATATTATATATATATATATATATCGATATGTTAAACTAGCTCGATTTTTCTGAGAACATTTTTTCGAGGTCCGCCCCCCCCTTCGGAGTTTTCTGGCTCCGCCACTACCAATTGGAAAGGTATAAAAGCTCCATCTTCTCCGGGGTTACCTCCACTTGTCGCCCTTGAACCATTGTCTCGAGCACCCCATCATTCTTCTTGAGAATTCCTGATGATGACTAATAAGTGGAGTCTAATAGCTGAGGGGGCTGTCCAGCGTTGTAACGGGAGAGATCAATCTCGCATGCCTTAGTGAGCCAGGTGAACATACCTCCCACATAAATCTCCTCCGACCTTGTCCTGATGGCTACTACGTGCTTTAGCCACTCGTACCCCAAATTCACTGATGGGGGATCCTTGAATAGCATGGTACAGAGATACCCCACCTCCTTTCTTGTTTGCATTGAATGCTCCGTCTTAGTCCAGATTGTACACTCTAAAATCTGCAAGATGATATGAAAAAATAAGGTTGACGATGTCCCTGGTCGGAAGCGCACGAACGCCGCCGAGAGCTTGTCCCGTGATATACCTCCAAGTTTCCTCCACCTTGATATCGTCTAGGGCCTTGTAGTCTTGGTAGGGGCTAGGGAATCGAAGTAGGTAGTTGAAATCGCACAAGGTGAGGGAGTAGGGCTTGTTGGCAAGCCGAAATTCAACCTTTCCCGGTCTCTCAGGGTTATCAAGCTTGAGTTTGAGGGTGGCAATGAACTCGGCCGTGAGGACTGGGTAATGTGGCTGATTGGCGGTGAGAAGGTGGGAAGCGCCAATATGGAGAAAAGCCTGCTTCATGTCCCCATAAATGCCAAGTTGCTGGGCATGGGACTTGGAGAACCACCTCGTCTTGACTGATTTTTCTAGGCAAGAGATAAGGGTCAGTACCAACCCTATGGGGGTCGATATCGAGCCTGCAACAACCCAAAAAATCGGTCCGAGTTGATGTTTTTCGAGTTTGAACCATCAAACATCCAATAATTGCATCATTTTGGCAAGTTTCAACATCAATTCAAGGGAAGTTATGCACTACAAACCCCATACTTACTTAAAACCATCTCAACATATTCCAAAGTAGCCAAAACATGGTGTAGATCTAGAAAACTCAAGAACAAGCAAATTCATGTTTAAAAATTGAAAATAATTCAATCCTAAACATGGAGAAGCATCATTCATCGAAATAGAACACCAAATTGAGGCAAAGAGGCAAGAATTTTATGCACTTCAATTTTCGACCTAGATCTAGATCTAGATATGCAAATCAACCAAAAATCACCATGTAAGTGATGAAGTATTTTCAATGGTCGTTATACCTATCAAAGAATCCTAACTTAACTAAACTTAGTGAATGGTAAGCAAGGGTCGATCCCAAAGAGACTCGTGTATTTGTGTTGTTACTTGGGTGCCAAGTAATAAAATTATGGGGTTTTTATGGATGATTGAATAACTAAGTATTCTAATATGCAAATTAAATCTAAGTATGAATGCAAAGATGATTGTAAATATATGAGAGAAATATGTTCAATTAGTTAAATCCATCATATATATGCTTATTGATCATTGATTCTCTTGATTCTCAATTCACTTGAATAATCTATTGTGGATTATGCTCCTACTAAGGATTATGATCCAAACTTCAAATCTAGTTGAAAGAACTAACAGTCTAAACAAGCCTAATCATTTAACAACCTAAAACAACGTCTAGATCGATTCAATTAAACGACAGCTTTATGAGTCAAGTTATCAATAGAAACAAACACTTAGAGCAAACAAACATCTAAGTTATTTGTGGATTTATTCCCTTCTACAATTGAATAGCCCGAACGGGTCCAAACAATTATAGTTGCTACTTTATCTAATCAACCCTGAACAAGCATTAATCAGATTAGTTGTAAATTAACCTAGAAATTCTATTAGGTGATCAAACTAACAAAACCCTAGAATAATTTTGATTCAATTAAGCACAGGGAATAAAACCTATTCAAGTTGTTGAGAATCAATCAAACCTCACAATAATATGCAATCTATGATTTCAATAACTATTCAAACACAATGGAATTAGCAATGCATGATTTAATTAAAGAAAACTTAAAAAAGGTTCAAAGGTTGCTCTTTTGAGAAAACTCTCTGCAAAGAAACTCTAGCCTCCAAAATTATGTCCTAAGTTATGACAAGAGAGAAAACTAAAAACAAGGTTTAAATGCCCCACAAGATATCCAAAGACCCAACTATCCCGAAATACATTAAAACACGTCGGAAAAGATCTAATAAAGTCCAACTCGAGGCCCAAAACTCACGGCCCAATGTATCCGTTGAAAGGCCGATGGTGCGGGCTCATTCCCATATGGCGCGGCCACGCAGTCGGTCAAATTAGTCCGCGGCACCCCTTAGTTCAACACTTTAGGCGACACTTCAGAGGCTGTTTTCACCCCCTTCGAGTTGGAATTTGGAATCGGAGTAAAAATATGAATTGTAGATCTTCGAGATAGCTTTCCAGTGATACTAAATTCAGCTTCATCAAACCACTATAGCTGCCAAACCAAGCATTGCAAGATAGAGGTGTCAAAACAAGATCTCCAATGCATAGCCCAGGTTTAATTGTTTTTATCCCTCAAGCTCTTGGGCCTTAACTCTTCCAATCTTCACTTGTATCACTCTAAGATTCATCAAACACCTCCATAGTCCTCAAAGATCCGTCCCTTCCATGCTTGTTTACCTAAAGATATGCAAAACCGAACAAAACAAGCGCAAAATCCGAATTTCCTACAAAACCTAAAAACCTAAGAACTAGACTAAATTATGCTAAAACCATGCAAAATAAACATAAATATGCATCCTAAGATACACCTATATGCAAGCTATCAAATTCCCCCATGTTTAACCCTTGCTTGTCCTTAAGCAAGTCATAAATCCAAGTCACACCATACCAATGCAATCATGCATCCATCTCAAATCAAATAAGCAATTCAACATATAATTGAAACCCAACCAAGACTTCATATCATGTATTACATCAAGTGTAGATCAAAGATTATTCATCCATTCTAGACCTCACCATGGGTACTAGGAAAAATATGGTGTGTGGAAAGATCCATGACCTTGTAGGCTTTCATTATAAAATAATACGCAAGAAAAACACAAGATTGTGACCTAGGTTGAAACTTTTCCCTCCCTTGGCTCTTAGTGGAAGCATAACAAAGGCACCCAACGACCCTTAGATGTGACAAAGTAGGTGCTTTCCCAAAAAGAACCTCTAAAGGAGAAAGTCCTTTCAATACTTTAGAAGGATATCAATTGATCAAATAAGTTTCCATTAATATGCACTCTCCCTAATATTTTAATGGCAACTGAGATTGAAATAAAGGAGCTCGAGAGGTTTCTAAAAGATGTTTGTGTTTTCTTTCTACATCCCCATTTTGTTGTGGTGTATGTGGTATAGTATTTTGATTTATTATGCCCAAGGATGACAAGAAAGATGAAGCACTAGTGCTTGACCCAAGTTCAAAGGCATTATCAGCTCTAATAACCCTAGGAGTGCATCCAACTGAGTTTGTACCATGGAAATAAAACCCCTAATCAAGGGAAAGGCATTACTCTTGGCACTCAATAAATGGGTCCAAGTTGTTCGCGAAAAATCATCATTTTATAATCATCATGATTTTGAGTATGATAAGGACCCTATAGATCAGTATGTACCAAGTCAAAAGGTTTAGTAGTAGAAATAGAGCTTCAACCAAAAGGTTTCTTCTAATGTCTACATTTGTGGCATATATCCCAAGGGGAAATATCTATGTATACACCTTTCAAGAAGGAAAACTGTTTCATCTTATTATAAGTCATATGTCCTAAACAATTGTGTAACAAAGTTACATAAACAATTGAACAAGCTTTTTTCCTTAAAAGGACTTGTGGGTGGCCCTTGTGTCTATGCGTACGGTTTCCGGCAACGACAAGAAGTACTTCAAGTTTTATAATATGTGGGCGAATCATTCGTGGTTAAAGGAGGTGGTTCGGGAAAAGTGGGTGTCTCCTCTCCGGGGCACCTACCAATTCCGGCTTTCCAAGCTCCTCTTCGGTTTGAAAGCGCCCTTGAAGATGCTCAACAAAGCCGAGTTTGGTCACATCTCTTCTAGGGCCCGCGAGACCAATCTCTCTCTCTCTTAAGCCCTTGAAGAATGTCGACTAAATGCTGGCTCCATGGAAGCTAGAAGAAAGGTTCAAGAATTGAAGTGCAAGGCCAAGAGATTAAATGAAGCCGAGGCAAGTTTTGTACGACAACAAGCCAAGGCGAAGTATGTGCTCAAAAGTGATCGGGGATCGAAGTATTTCCATTGCTTTGATGCACGCTAGTGGACGTCGGAACCACATCGCTTCCATTACCAAAAATGATGGGAGCCCTTCCGAGTCTATGAGCGAGGTGGTGGAGGAGTTCGAAGGCTTTTTCAAGGGCCTCTTCGGCATGGCAACGCAGGTCACTTTGCCCGCGCCGGGGGAGTTTTGGCAAAGGGCGCGCCTTGCGGCTAAGGATGGCGCGGGCCTCACTGCGTCGGTTTTCAACGCTGAGATCAAGGAGGCGCTTTGGGCTACGGGCGACGACAAGGCTTCGGGTCCCGATGGTTTCACCGCCAAATTTTTCAAGGCATCTTGGGACATCACCGGTCCCGAGGTGAGTGCGGCGGTGAAAAAGTTCTTCTCCAATGGCAAGATTCTTAGACAACTCAACTACTCCATCATTTCTCTCATCCCGAAGGTGGAGTCCCCGTTTCATGTGGAGCAATTCCGGCCCATTTCTTGTTGTAACGAGGTGTACAAGCTCATTTCCAAGGTGATGACAACTAGACTCGGGGGATGTCTCGGCTCCATCATTGATCTGGCCCAAAGCGATTTTGTGGAGTGTCGGTTAATGTCGGATAACATCCTCCTTGTCCAAGAGCTTCTTCAGAGAAATAACAAAACAAGAGACACGCGCCGATGCTTCCTTAATGTGGATCTTGCCAAGGCCTACGACTCCATCTCTTGCGATTTCCTTCGGTTTGCTCTCACTCACCTCGGTTTCCCCTCGGTTTTCATCTTGTGGGTGATGGAATTAATGTGTGAAACCGCTTCTTACTCCATCAAAGTCAACAAAAGCATCCATGGTTTCTTCCCCGGCAAACGTGGTCTTCGACAAGGTGACCCGCTCTCCCCCTTTCTCTTTGTGATTTGCATGGAGCTTTTCTCTCGCTTAGTTAAAAAAGAAACCTCTAAATCCCCTTCCAATTCCACAAAAACTGCGAGGCCCTTAAACTTTCCCACTTGATTTTCACCGATGACATTGTCCTCTTTTGCCGAGGGGATGTGGGGTCGGTGAGTGTGCTTATGGGCTTTCTTGAGAGGTTCAAAAATATGTCCGGGCTGAGTGTTAATGTTGGGAAATCCTCTATGTTCCTAGGCTCGGTGCCGGCCTTCGAAAGGGGCGCCATGTTTGCCGCCACCGGGTTTAAGGAGGGTGTCTTTCCTTTCCGCTATTTGGGCATTCCCATTGCTCCTCACGGGCTTCGGGTTATCTTTTACAAGCCTCTCCTAGATAAGATAAGTGGGTACCTTTAATAAAGTGAGGAAATTAATAAAAGGAACATCAACTAAAAATAATGTCTTTTAGAGGTTAATTTTATTTCATAAAATAAATTACATAAAGGCCTAAAAATCAATTTACAAGCCTTGTAAAGAATGCAAGATCCGGGATTTGAACCCGAGATCTCTTGCATCCTACCCTCACACGCCCCTCTCCCATTCCGCTAGACCATTTGCAATTGCTTGTTCATTCAACCCAACCCTCTTATCTTATAACAACTAATCCTCTTTCTTACAAAACAGAACATCAGACTTTGTCTGATGGAAGTGACGTAGATTAAAATTCAGCCATTGCATGTACTCTCCACCTCCTCTTTGCTTGCTTGACTCAACTTGTATCATCACACTTCATCTCCATGGAAGAAGCACAAGTGTGACCAATGCATGGTCTTCTTCTCCTCCTCCATTGGTCATCCTCCATTGCCATGGATTGAAGACCTCATCAATTTGCCTATATAAAGCCTCTCTCAAGCCCTCATCCAAACCTTTGCTCTCTCTTCTACTCCTTCTATCAATTGCTCTCTAATCATCAAAAAAATCAGCAACTTACAAGTACAAACTCTCCATACGAATACCACAAAAACACCATTCAATTTCCTCCTTCTCTTTCCTTGGAGCCGCCGGACCACCGCCCCTGCCGGAGCACCACCCACGCCGGACCGCCGGAGCTTCCCCGCGCCGCCGCCTGCTCCCGCCGGATGCCTGGCTGCGCCACCCTTGCCGCCGGATCCTCCTCCTATGTCTTCTCTAGTGTTCTGTTTTACAGAATACCAAAGTATAAAAATTCTATCTTAAATTTTATTATTCCTTATGTATTTTCTTTTAATAAAAAAAAGGTTATAAATTGTTAGTATATATATATTTAGGAATTTATGGAATAAAAATATTTGAGAGGAAGATCTTGTTAGTTGGAAAAAAAACTAGAAACAATTTGTTTTCACTATAGTAACTTAAGCTAAATAAAAATAGGTAGATATATTCATGATTTTATTACATGCATGCTATTACAAGATATAAATAGATGTCATAAAATTAATATAGTAAGAAAAGTCCATATTTAGTATTATCTTACCTTAGATCAAAATAAGAAGTTGAGAAATATTATACATGTTTTTATACAAAAGATGAGATAATATTATGACCCTAGAAATCAAAAGATTATGAAATAAAATTAATATCATCTTTATAAAGGTTTTTAATAAAAGTTCAAGTAGAGAAAATTCATGCATGGCCTAATCTATATAAGATATAGAAATTATAAAGTTGAATAAATATAAGGAATTTAGTATAAATTATTCATTCAATGCAAACTTAGCATGTCTTATATACGAGGAGCATATTAAAAAGGTGTTAGCTATTATGAAAAATATAATAAAATATTTTACTAGCATATGAGTCTTGATTGTAGGATATGATAAAGATCTAGAGACTATAGTTTAACTTAGACCATGATTTCATGAAAATATGCTAATATTAAATAAAATATTATTAGAATCTTATATAAAGATAAAGGCTAGGATTGTTAATGGGCTTGTAGTGTAGAGATTTATGGAAAGACCTAAGTTCAAAATTAAATATATCAAGTATGACATTATAATAAAACTAGTATGTTTTATAACATAAAGTAGACTTGTTTGAAAGAAAATCAATTAAATATAGAAAAGAATCTATGTTAGGAACTATAATATCATAATATATAAATATGATCAAAGATATTTTATAAACCTTATAGTATAAAAAGGGTCATGGAAATAGAACAAATACGAGTAAAGGCATTTTAGGCAAGTTATCTTATAAGGAAAAGTAGAGATTTCTATTTAAGGAAACTTTCTAATAAAAAGGATTATTTAAAATAATTATTTTAATAGAAGATTTTCGGAATTAAGGATTTTACAAAAAAATCAAAATAATAATAAAGGAATATTATTATTTTAAAGAAAATAACTTTCTAAATTATTATTATAATAATTTAGAAATTCAAATCCTCTTATAAAACATTATAAGAGGTGATCCGAACGTTAGTAGAAGAATCGTGTTTTGAACCTTTTCGCAAATTCCATATCATTAGGTCGGAATCCTCGCTCGTAGTAGGAAATCGCCTAAGTTTCGTCAAAGCTCGTTGCTAGAACTCGTTACACTAAGGCAAGTGGAATTTTCCCTTGTGCCCTTTTATATCCGTTTATATGAAGTCTCTCGATGTTGGGAACTTCTTGTATGCTTAATAAAAATGAACCTAGGAAATATCGATTGCTAGAAATAACGACCCTTGTTAGCATAGTAAATATTATATTCCTTGCTAGGATTATATTTGCTAGTGTGTGTACTCTTGATTGATTGCAATCTCGTTCAGAGATTTGAATTGAATAAACTAGAAAGGGGTGCGAGTTAGTCGACATCTCTATATAATCTTACTAAGTCGTACGTCCATACGACTTTCGGGATCATGATCTCCATCCGCTCCGATTGCAAGGAGGGATTGAGCGCACTCTAGCTAAGTGCAGGGGAATTGATGTTCTCCTTCGGGTGGCTCGGTTTATCCGTGTCCCACCACTCTCTTGTAAAAGTCATCAACAAGATTGAATATTTTCATCACTATTTAAGATAAGTGCGTATGCACATTTAAGATACCAAAACCGGACCGGTCTCAAATGATCGTTCCGGCTCTCGGTCCGCTCAAAAGCGCGAGAGGTTTTCACTTGTATGAATTAATAAATATTCCCAACATCCTATTGAAATCCTAGAGAAGTCTACAATCTAGTATTTCTTCTATCGCTTTTCGAGTTATCTTTGCTTAAGATATACTCTTCTTCAAACCATTAAAGCTCCACATAAACAAGCCTTATTGTATAGCCTCATCGTAAACACAACCCATTCATCTCTCTCGAAAATAGTTAAAAGTTACCGAATTTACCTCGGGAAGTTCCATTCCCGCTTGCTTAGTCTCTTAGACTAATTCTTCTTTTCTGCATGTTTGCCTGGCATTCTATCGCCCCTCGCGAATTATGTCAGAATCTGGGAATCCCCATAAGGCGTGAAGCGAAGTGAAGACGAAGGAAGAACGAGAATTTTCAAGATGTACTTCGTTCATCATTTTGTTTTGGTTTCAATATGTTTCAAGGACAGGTAGTTTCACATTCAAATTTCCGAACAACTTTATATTTATCAATGATGTAATATGTTTGTAAGAACCAAGTCTCCCTCGGGAGCACCTTTTCTCGTTATGTAATATGTTTTTATTCCGCATTTAATCGTTCTATATCATTCTAAAAGCCTTGGGTGAATTTAGACGGTAAAGTCTGAGGTCACTGGCGGTAATATCCAGTGTTGTAAAATAGGGGTGTTACAATTGTGGTATCAGAGCTAAACGTTTTCGTTTTAAAACCGAAAAGTTTTAAAACCGAGAATTTTCGAAAACCGAGAACTTTTAAAACCTTAACCTTTACTTCCGCTACTTAGGACTTCAAATCTTAGAAGATCTTCTCCTTTACTCTTTTAAAAGAAAACCTAAGAATAGTAACCTTCCAATTTCAAATTCTTAGCTAAGAAACTTTTTCCCGAAAATATTAGAAACCTTAAATAGTAAATACTTAGTTCTAGAACTAACTAGTTTTTTCTCAAAAATCTTTTTCCATCTTTTGAAAAACTTAAAGTGGTATGAA
Source organism: Fallopia convolvulus (assembly GCA_964016875.1). NCBI lineage: Eukaryota > Viridiplantae > Streptophyta > Magnoliopsida > Caryophyllales > Polygonaceae > Fallopia > Fallopia convolvulus. Next base: position 12,025,101 of record OZ024724.1, on the reverse strand, counting down.
CTTTTCTTATCAATAATGTAAGTGTTCCTTTAGGAAAATTATCACTAGAATCTTATACCTTCACCTTAGAAAAAAAACTTATACTCTTATACGAGAAAACTTGATTAGTAATCACAAAACTCATTTCATAAATTCACAAGGTTAAAAGAAGAAAACCTTAGCATCATAATAGGGCCAAGAAAATGAAAAGCATAAAGTAAAGTTTTGATTTAGTAAATTTCAAGATTGTATTTCTTTTACTTCGTTCACTACGTCTTCGTTGCATAGAAACTAAGGAGGTTCTATAATAACGCCTTTCTTTTCTTTCTTTCCTCAGAAAAACCATGGCTAGCCCGAACCACAACCACCTTGAGAACCATATCGACAGAGCCAATTTCGGGATGCAAGCCCCGAACCCGTACTTCCCCTACATTGACGAGGATGGTCACCTCGGGGTCAATATGGAAATTGACCAAGTCGGGGAGCCGTGGGAGGAATCGGAAGAAGATCCTGAGGAAGACCCTAACCTGCCCATAGAGCTACCGGAAGATGATCTAGCACGCATCGAATTGCCCCCATCACCCGTGTACGAGCCCGAGGATTACCCCTCGGAAGATGAAGAGATGGCACCGGTGTATGAACCCGAAGATTACTCCGATGAGGAGAACGAGGAGTTGGTGCCCGAACATGATTTTGAGCATGGAGAAGAGGACGACTTTGATGACGAGGAGCTGGAGCTATTGTGGCAAGCACAAGCAGATTGGGACGCTATGCACGAAGCGTCGGAAGAAGAAGACGAAGACGGGGTGGTAATCGACCCAGAAACACCACCACCACCACCGCCGCCAGCGAGTCCCGAGTGGGAATATGTTCCACCGGCCCCGATGCCCCCTATGATCGAAGTCCCAAGGGTCATGCCGAGAATGGAAGTCGTCTCACCACCACGGGCGTCCGAGCCCGAAGAGCCTATGCCACCGATGAGACATTTCTGGTGTCACGAGGACGAGGAGCTCTTACTACAGCTCCAATCCATGAATGTCGATCACTCCGAGGAGAGACGCTATGGACCACCCTCTCTATTTGAGCAGGCAAGGCAGGCACCTAGGGAGGTACAGATGGAAGGATTCACCGCTTGGATGGAGGGGGAATCTTCCAACCACCAAGCTCGTCAACCCTTGGTCAATGCGCCCCCACCATCCGGCGTGGTCCCCACCAGAAATTGGAGGGTGAACCGTGGCCTACTTCAGAGCCACCAAAGGGTATGGATCATGGAGATGGAAAGAGAGGGAGCGGAAAGGCTCCAACATCGGATTTGCATCGCAGAGCTTCAGGCTCGTGAAAACCGTCGCCATCGTAGGATTGAGCAGGCCAACATCCTCCTTGGTAACGACACGGGGATCATAGACGAGACCCTCTTCGAGGAAGGATTCCTCGATACTTACGCCGAATGTATTTAGATTTCCGTAGGGTTGTATTTCTCTTTTCAAGAAGTCAGCATAGACCACTTCTTTCGACTTCATTTTGTCTTTAGAAAGTCGAAGCGGCTTAATTTCCTTTTCTAGTTGAAACGGCTTAAGTTATAAAAGCCTTGTACTCTCTATTATGAACCTATTAATAAAGTTCCTCTTTTTAATTATTAGCACTTGATCTATCTATTCTTTCTTCATACTACACCGAATTAACAAGTAGAAACAAACCCAAAACCTTCAGATGGTCAACACGAGAGCCACTAATCGCAGTACCACTGAACCTAGAGATGGCAATGATGATGTCGAGTCCGAAACCAGAAGAGAGCCAGGGGTGAACCCACCTCATGCACCAGTAGCGCAAATTGCATTCAACACAGAAATTGTGAATGCGCTACGCACTCTCGTACAACAATTGATACGAGAGGAGATTCCTGCTGGGGTTCCTAAACCCGTGGACCCCGAAGCCCCAAATGTGGTGCTAGATGAAGGGCTGGAAGAATTAGGGCAAACGGCAGAGGTGGTTCCCGTGAAACAGAATCTGGTTAGCTTCACTGGGGGAATTAGGGCATTCAACGCCATGAAGCCTGATTCGTACGACGGAACTAGGGATCCGTCAGGAGTGCAATACTGGTTCTCTCATATGGAGCGACTCTTACGCAACATACCATGATCGGAAACGGATAAGGTGCACATGGCTGCACTTAAATTGAAAGATGAAGCAGGCGAGTGGTGGGAGAGCTCTATTCTAGCAGACCGCCCAGATTTAAGCTGGGCAATGTTCAAGAGCAAGATGATGCGCAGATTCTTCACAGAATCAATGCGAGATGAGAAGCTGGATGAATTCCACTCCCCAAAGCTGCATGGGTTGAATGTGCTAGAAAGAGCTAAGAAATTTAACCACCTGTTACAGTCTGCTGATGAGGAGATCACCACAGAAAAGCAGAAGATCAAACACTTTCATCGATGGATGAGTGATCACATTAAACCTTGGATGGCAAACCGCTCCTTCACAACCCTAGAAGAATATGTGGATCATGCGCATAAAATGGAGTCGACTTTGAAGGTTCCCGAACGCAAGAAGTTCGGTGGAGGAAAGCCTCACCACTCTAGTCACAGTGGGTTTAAGAGGCCAGCATCGCCGCAAGGATCTCAGTGGTCAAAGAAAAGCAAGAACAAGGCTTCGTCGGTTGGTACAAGACCAAGCCATGGAACTGAATCCATGAAAACCCCAATCGTCTGCCACAACTGTGCTGTACCCGGGCATATAAACCGGAAGTGTCCCAAGCCGCCAAGAAGATGTTACAACTACAACAAGGACGAACATCTCCGACAATTCTGCAGGCAACCAGTAAACCCATTAGGTCAGACCTGCTCAAAAACAGTTTCCCAGCGACCTTAGGCGTCAAACAGGCCAGCAGGAACCACTTCAGTTCAGTCCACGACCAACCAAAAAGGCAAAGGGCCTGTGAACTCGCAAGGACAAGGACAGAGATTGTACGAGATGCGTACCACTGACAAGCCAGAAGAACCCATATTCCAAGGTACTCTCCATATCCGTTCGAAAGACGTGTTTATACTCTTCGATTCTGGTGCATCACATTCATTCATATCCGAAAAATGCATAGAACTTCTAGGTTTAGATAACCTCGAGAAGTGTGAGCCGTTCATAGTGAACTTCCAAATGGAGAAAAGATTTTAGGAGCCAAGCAATTAGAAAAATTTCCCTTATGCATTCAAGGAGTGAACTTCTGCTCCAACTTGATATGCATCCCGATGGATCCCTATGACATCATTCTCGGAAGAGATTGGTTGTCTGAGCATGGAGCAATCATTGATTTCTACACCCGAACTGTGACCATCAACTCGGGAGGAAAACACATCTGGAAGTTCAAGGGGAAACGGGAAGAAGAAAATGGAAAGGTGATCAACGCCATGAAAGCCAAGAAACTACTAAAGCAGGGCTGCATTGGATATCTTTGCTATCTCGAGTCAACAACGAAGAAGATTATAAACGTGAAAGGGATGCCCGTGGCCAGAGAGTTTCCCGACGTCTTCCCAGATGAACTCCCTGGGTTACCTCCTCGATGAGAAGTCGAGTTTTCAATAAGCCTCGAGCCGGGTACTGGCCCAATATCTAAGGCGCCATACAGAATGGCCCCGCTGGAGATGAAAGAACTCAAGAGTCAGCTCGAAGAACTGCTTGAGAAGGGTTACATTCAACCGAGTGCTTCGCCTTGGGGAGCGCCCGTGCTATTTGTGAAGAAGAAGGACGGAACCTTCCGTTTGTGCATCGACTACAGAGAACTGAATAAGGTCACCATCAAGAACAAATATCCTCTTCCAAGGATAGACGATCTCTTAGATCAACTCAGAGGTGCAAAAGTTTTCTCAAAGATCGACCTGAGGTCAGGCTATCACCAGCTTCGGATCCGCGAGGAAGACATTTTGAAGACCGCCTTCCGTACCCGCTATGGTCACTATGAGTTTGTAGTGATACCATTCGGGCTGACCAATGCACCTGCGGTATTCATGGATCTAATGCACCAATGCTTCCATGAATACCTCGAAAAATTCGTCATCGTCTTCATAGACGACATCCTGATATACTCCGGAGATCAAGCAGACCATGAAGAGCATCTTCGAACCGTGCTACAGATCCTAAGGCACAACAACCTTTACGCCAAGCTGTCCAAGTGCGACCTATGGCTTAGAGAAGTGGCTTTCTTAGGCCACGTCATTAATCAAGACGGAATACTAGTGGACCCGAAGAAGATTGAGGCAGTCTCAGAATGGAAGCAACCCAAGAATGTAAAGGAAATTCGCAGCTTCCTAGGACTCGCCGGGTACTATAGAAGGTTCGTTGAAGGGTTTTCAAAGATTGCCCTTCCCATGACAAAGTTGCTCCGAAAGACTCATAAGAAGTTCGTATGGGATGAGAAGTGTGAAGACAGTTTCCACGAACTCAAGAAGCGCCTCACCAGTGCGCCAATGCTAACATTGCCCAATGGACATGACGATTATGTGGTCTACAGTGACGCCTCAAAGCAAGGGTTGGGATGCGTACTCATGCAGAATGGGAAGGTGATTGCCTACGCGTCTCGACAACTCAAAGTCTATGAAGTAAATTACTGGCAGCAGTAGTATTCGCGTTAAAGATTTGGCGACACTACTTGTACGGGGTTAAGTGTCAGATATACACCGATCACAAGAGTTTGAAGTATGTGTTCACACAGAAGGAGTTGAACATGAGACAGAGAAGATGGCTGGAATTATTGAAAGACTACGACATAGAGCTACTCTACCATCCGGGCAAGGCTAACGTCGTAGCAGACGCTCTCAGTCGAAAGACGCAGCAAGAGGGCATTGTAGCAATGTTAACCGCCCAACCAAAGTTGCAGCAAGAACTCATCAGAGAAGGCATTGAGGTTTGGTTCGAAAGACAACAAGGTTGTCTCAACACTTTAGAAATCCAATCCGATTTGCTGACAGAGATCAAAGAAAAGCAGGTTGACGACGTCATGCTGATCAGAATCAGTGGCGAAGTACAAGAAGGCAAGGCACCTGGGTTCGTCATTCAAGATAACGGTTCCCTTCGGTTCCAGAACCGGATTTGTGTGCCAGCAGTGGACGAGCTTCGAAAGAGCATCTTAAAAGAAGCCCACTCATCTGCCTATTCAGTACATCCAGGAGCAAGTAAAATGTACAATGATGTACGCAAGAATTTCTGGTGGCCCAACCTAAAACAAGATGTCGCAGAGTTCATATCTAAATGCTTGGTCTTCCAGAAAGTAAAAATCGAACATCGAAGACCTGGAGGAAAGTTGCAATCCCTTTCCGTCCCCGAATGGAAATGGGAAGATATTGCAATGGACTTTGCGACCGATCTACCAAAGACCCAAAAGCAGAAGGATTCTATCTGGGTTATCGTAGATCGACTCACCAAGAGCGCCCACTTCATCCCCATTCAAAAGAAGTGGAAGGCTCCAAAGCTAGCAACAGTTTTCGTCAAGGAAATAGTCCGCCTCCACGGGACCCCTAAGACGATCACCTCCGATCGAGACGGTCGCTTCATGGCCTCTTTCTGGAAAGGTCTACATAAGGCCATGGGCACAGAACTGAAATTCAGCACAGTATTTCATCCTCAAACCGATGCTCAATCAGAAAGGACCATCCAAACTCTCGAGGATATGCTACGAGCTTGCGTGCTAGACCGCACCACAAGTTGGGATGACAGCTTACACCTCATAGAATTCACTTACAACAATAGCTGGCATTCTTCCATCAAGATGGCTCCCTTTGAAGCCTTGTACGGCCGAAAATGTCGTTCTCCGCTCTGTTGGGACGATAACGCCAACAAGATTCTCCTAGGCCCAGACCTATTAGAGAAAACTGCCTCCGAAGTCGCCCTCATCCGTCAAAGAATGTTGACCACTCAGAGTCGACAAAAGTCTTATGCAGACCTGAAGAGACTAGACATAGAATTTGTTGTAGGAGATAAGGTTTTCGTCAAAGTATCTCCTTCAAAGGGCGTGTTCCGCTTCGGGAAGCGAGGCAAGCTTAACCCTCGCTATGTAGGACCCTTCTAAGTCCTAGAAAGAGTCGGCAACCTGGCCTATCGTGTTGCTTTACCCCCTTCTGCTCACCCTGTGCACAATGTTTTCCATGTGTCACTCTTAAGGAAGTATGTGCCCGACGAATCCCACGTGATCAATTTCGACGATGTCGAGATCCAGTCGGATGGAACATACGAAGAGAGGCCGATCAAGATTGTAGAGCACCGAATCAAGCAATTGCGCAACAAAGAAGTACCTTTAGTCCGCGTACTCTGGTCCAAGGATGGCAACGAAGGTACAACTTGGGAAACCTGGGAAACCGAGCAAGACATGCAGAGGCGTTTCCCAGAGTTAATGTCTTCTTGAACACCACTAGTGTAATCCTTTTAAGGGGGTAGTAGACCCCATAGAATCCTTGCAAGTCTTAAACTGTAATTGCTTTTGTCTCTACATCTTAGTACTGCCCTATTTTCTCTAAGTTTCGGGGACGAAACTTATTTAAGGGGGTACTATCGTAATATCCGAGATATTCCAAGCTTTTATAATATAATATTTTCAATTATTTTCTCTAAATTAAAAAGGAGGATTTTTGATATCGAATTAATTTCTATTATTCTCTTTCAAAAGAGGCTATCAATAAAAGTTGAAATAGATGAAAATTTAATAAAATAACTTGAGGGGTATAGTTTAATAAAGTGAGGAAATTAATAAAAGGAACATCAACTAAAAATAATGTCTTTTAGAGGTTAATTTTATTTCATAAAATAAATTACATAAAGGCCTAAAAATCAATTTACAAGCCTTGTAAAAAGAATGCAAGAGCCGGGATTTGAACCCGAGATGTCTTGCATCCTACCCTCACACGCTCCTCTCCCATTCCGCTAGACCATTTGCAATTGCTTGTTCATTCAACCCAACCCTCTTATCTTATAACAACTAATCCTCCTTCATCCAAAATAGAACATCAGACTTTGTCTGATGGAAGTGACGTAGATTAAAATTCAGCCATTGCATGTACTCTCCACCTCCTCTTTGCTTGCTTGACTCAACTTGTATCATCACACTTCATCACCATGGAAGAAGCACAAGTGTGACCAATGCATGGTCTTCTTCTCCTCCTCCATTGGTCATACTCCATTGCCATGGATTGAAGACCTCATCAATTTGCCTATATAAAGCCTCTCTCAAGCCCTCATCCAAACCTTTGCTCTCTCTTCTACTCCTTCTATCAATTGCTCTCTAATCATCAAAAAAATCAGCAACTTACAAGTACAAACTCTCCATACGAATACCACAAAACACCATTCAATTTCCTCCTTCTCTTCTCCTTGGAGCCGCCGGACCACCGCCCCTGCCGGAGCACCACCCACGCCGGACCGCCGAAGCTTCCCCGCGCCGCCGCCTGCTCCCGCCGGACGCTTGGCCGCGCCACCCTTGCCGCCGGATCCTCCTCCTCTGTCTTCTCCAGTGTTCTGTTTTACAGAATACCAAAGTATAAAAATTCTATCCCAAATTTTATTATTCCTTATGTATTTTCTTTTAATAAAAAAAAGGTTATAAATTGTGAGTTTGGTTCAAATGAAACAAACTCTTATCCTAAAACGAATGCACTTTTCATAGTTAGTAATGCACTTTTCATATAAAAGTGCATTGAAAAATACAAAAAGTGCATTACAAAAAAGTGCACTAAAAAAATGTGAAAAGTGCACTAAAAAGTACGAAAAGTACAAATGCGAAAAAGTGCAATCTGAAGTATGAAAAGTGCACTATTAACCACAAAAAGTGCATTCGTTTTAGGATAAGAGTTCGTTTTAGGATAAGAGTTTGTTTCATTTGAACCAAACTCTATAAATTGTTAGTATATATATTTAGGAATTTATGGAATAAAAATATTTGAGAGGAAGATCTTGTTAGTTGGAAAAAAAACTAGAAACAATTTGTTTTTACTATAGTAACTTAAGCTAAATAAAAATAGGTAGATATATTCATGATTTTATTACATGCATGCTATTACAAGATATAAATAGATGTCATAAAATTAATATAGTAAGAAAAGTCCATATTTAGTATTATCTTACCTTAGATCAAAATAAGAAGTTGAGAAATTTTATACATGTTTTTATACAAAAGATGAGATAATATTATGACCCTAGAAATCAAAAGATTATAAAATAAAATTAATATCATCTTTATAAAGGTTTTTAATAAAAGTTCAAGTAGAGAAAAGTCATGCATGGCCTAATCTATATAAGATATAGAAATTATAAAGTTGAATAAATATAAGGAATTTAGTATAAATTATTCATTCAATGCAAACTTAGCATGTCTTATATACGAGGAGCATATTAAAAAGGTGTTAGCTATTATGAAAAATATAATAAAATATTTTACTAGCATATGAGTCTTGATTGTAGGATATGATAAAGATCTAGAGACTATGGTTTAACTTAGACCATGATTTCATGAAAATATGCTAATATTAAATAAAATATTATTAGAATCTTATTTAAAGATATAGGATTGTTAATGGGCTTCTAGTGTAGAGATTTATGGAAAGACCTAAGTTCAAAATTAAATATATCAAGTATGACATTATAATAAAACTAGTATGTTTTATAACATAAAGTAGACTTGTTTGAAAGAAAATCAATTAAATATAGAAAAGATTCTATGTTAGGAACTATAATATCATAATATATAAATATGATCAAAGATATTTTATAAACCTTATAGTATAAAAAGGGTCATGGAAATAGAAAAAATATGAGTAAAGGCATTTTAGGCAAGTTATCTTATAAAAAAAAGTAGAGATTTCTATTTAAGGAAACTTTCTAATATAAAGGATTATTTAAAATAATTATTTTAATAGAAGATTTTCGGAATTAAGGATATTACAAAAATCAAAATAATAATAAAGGATTATTTTAAAGAAAATAACTTTCTAAATTATTATTATAATAATTTAGAAATTCAAATCCTCTTATAAAACATTATAAGAGGTGATCCGAACGTTAGTAGAAGAATCGTGTTTTGAACCTTTTCGCAAATTCCATATCATTAGGTCGGAGTCCTCGCTCGTAGTAGGAAATCGCCTAAGTTTCGTCAAAGCTCGTTGCTAGAACTCGTTACACTAAGGCAAGTGGAATTTCCCCTTGTACCCTTTTATATCCGTTTATATGATATCTCTCGATGTTGGGAACTTCTTTTATGCTTAATAAAAATGAACCTAGGAAATATCGATTGCTAGAAATAACGACCCTTGTTAGCATAGTAAATATTATATTCCTTGCTAGGATTATATTTGCTAGTGTGTGTACTCTTGATTGATTGCAATCTCGTTCAGAGATTTGAATTGAATAAACTAGAAAGGGGTGCGAGTTAGTCGACACCTCTATATAATCTTACTAAGTCGTACGTCCATACGACTTTCGAGATCATGATCTCCATCCGCTCTGATTGCAAGGAGGGATTGAGCGCACTCTAGCTAAGTGCAGGGGAATTGATGTTCTCCTTCGGGTGGCTCAGTTTATCCGTGTCCCACAACTCTCTTGTAAAAGCCATCAACAAGATTGAATATTTTCGTCACTATTTAAGATAAGTGCGTATGCACATTTAAGATACCAAAACCGGACCGGTCTCAAATGATCGTTCCGGCTCTCGGTCCGCTCAAAAGCGCGAGAGGTTTTCACTTGTATGAATTAATAAATGTTCCCAACATCCTATTGAAATCCTAGAGAAGTCTACAATCTAGTATTTCTTCTATCGCTTTTCGAGTTATCTTTGCTTAAGATATACTCTTCTTCGAACCATTAAAGCTCCACATAAACAAGCCTTATCGTATAGCCTCATCGTAAACACAACCCGTTCATCTCTCTCGAAAATAGTTAAAAGTTACCGAATTTACCTCGGGAAGTTCCATTCCCGCTTGCTTAGTCTCTTAGACTAATTCTTCTTTTCCGCATGTTTGCCTGGCATTCTATCGCCCCTCGCGAATTATGTCAGAATCTAGGAATCCCCATAAGGGGAAGCGAAGTGAAGACGAAGGAAGAACGAGAATTTTCAAGATGTACTTCGTTCATCATTTTGTTTTGGTTTCAATATGTTTCAAGGACAAGTAGTTTCGCATTCAAATTTTCGAACAACTTTATATTTATCGGTACCTAAATGAGTGCTTTATGTTGACCTTGAGAGATGGAATGAGTGCTTTATGTTGACCCCCTCTCTCCTAGGCACACACGTATTCTCCCATATTGAAACCGATAAATATAAAGTTGTTCGAAAATTTGACAAGCAAAGCAAGCAATCAAATCAAAAGGGAAAGCAATCATCATAATCAATCTCAAAACAAAGCAAAGTTTCATTCAAATCCAAAGCAATCCACAAATTCAAATCAAAGGTTTTCAAATCCACAAGATCAAACAAAGCAAAGCTAAACAATCAACAAAACCTATCAAGCCTTCCTCTCTTGGCCGATTCTCTCTCTCTTCCTTCTCCTCTCCTTCCTCCTTGCTCTCCAAGAATCCTCTTGGCTCCCTTAGAACCCCCTTTTTGTGTGTGTGTGAGGGAACCCCTTCTTAGAAGACAAGAGGGCCTTTTATAGATTAGATGAGGGGTAAAAGTGGAAGTCCACAAATTCGTGCCTTGGAGCCCAAGTAGTTCGGTGACCGACTCGGACCGACACGGAGGACCTCGGGCCCGAGTTACTGTGCAACTCGGTCCGAGGTTGGAGACTTCAAAGTCGGGCCCGACGTGGTTGCAACTCGGTCCTGACCTCATTCCACCTTCTTCTTAGTTGGCTTCTCTTGTTCTTCTTCATGGCTTGCTTCTCTCCTTCCCGCTTTAGCTCGGCCTTTGCTCCATGTCTCGACCATCCTTCAAATCGATCCTTGATTCATGCCAAATTACCTACAAAACACATAAAATGTGCGTAGTCTCCGAATCTCATAGAAATACGGGAACTAGGCTAAAAAGGAACAAAACGCACAAGAAGAGGGGAAAAAGAAACATATTTACAAAGGAAATCACATATGAAAACACCACCAAATAGAGAGACATCAAAATACCCCATACTTAAACTTGCTTGTCCTCAAGCAATAACAATGTAAGCAAGACCGAAACATAATCTTCAAGTAAAGCCTCGTATGAAAACACATTTTAAGCACAAGTGATCGATATTCAAGCAAGATTACATCATCACACGTGATTAAGTGTTCCAAGGAATAAAGTCAATGCAACTAAGCCTCACTTTAGGGATATGTGAATGTGTATCACTCATCATGTGTTTTGGGTTTAGCAATGAACACTCAAACTCAAAAATCATGCAAGTAAGGACTTTACTATTGAATCTAATATCACCAATTCCTCCACCTAGAGATGCCTAATGCAAAGTACACAAAGAATTTCGAACTTGGCTCAATGGAGGTCCTCAAAGAGGTTCCATTCGGCCGGGTTGTAATGGGGCTTTTGGTATTTCTCAAGGTGGGAATTATTTGGTCTTGTGGTGCTTACAATGGGGATTGAACAACCTAAACTCTCACCAACTTCACCAAATTCCACAATTACTTTCACACTCACCCAAGAGACTTAACATTTTCCTTTCAACCCAAAATTTCACTTAACATTCCACTTCATCTTTGCTCTTATGCTTTTTGTTGGATTTTCAACACTTTCTACATTTGGACCGACTTTCTTATGACATCGGGCCCGATGTTGCTTGTAACTCGGTCGGACCATTTTCTTCACTTAAGCTCCTTGCTTTATTCTACTTTATATTTCCAACATTTTCTTTCTTCCTTTTCTTTCTTTTTTTCATTTTTGTACAACAAAGATGCACTACCCACATGATTCATAACACCATTCTTTTGCCCTTAAACCCAAGAGAATCTCAACTCTTCAAATACAATCCAAACCTTTCTTCTAAAGTCCAATCCCATAAGGGTCAAGTCATATAAGGCTAGGAATAATATTTTTGAGGAGTTTCAAACAAAGGCTTAGGCTAGAACGGGGCTACAAACAAAGGATTATCTTCATGGTAGGATATGGAACATTTATGTGACTAGAAGAATAAAGTTCAAAATCAATGTGACCATGCTAGGACAATTCTCATGACGGTCTTGGAAAATAGATAAACACCGCAATAGCAAGTTTTACTAAGCATGAATGAGCTAATCACACAAGAAACATGAGGGATATGCAAATATGAACAAGCATCCCTAAAATGGCCAAAAATCAATCTCACAAGGGTCACTCATACTTAGTTGCATAAGAACTCATCCTAGAACTCACATGTTCAATAAAACAAGCAAGATATCATGATCACATCAAAAGCAACATCATTTTTAGAGGCTAAACTATCCAAAAATATGCAAAGGAATATACATGCTCACATCATCATTAGCTTTTATTTTGGCAATCTAAGATGGGAATTTCTAGTCCAAAACCTACAAAACACAAAATCTTTTTGTTGTTTTTAACACAATTTTTCAATTTTTTTTTTTTGAATTTTTGAATTTTTGCAAAAATTTCTCTAAAACCAAAAACTCATCCATTCTAGACCAAATTAATCATCCATGTCATTCCACAAACCAATAAGCAAACATCCCAAATACAAACTAGAAACACAAACTAAATATCCTCAAAATAACAAACAAACATAAACAAGTGAAATCATGAACACACCTACCCCCACCCCATACTTAAAATTTTGATGTCCCCATCAAACAAGGAAATCAAAACTTAAAAGCAAGAGAGAAGAGTATGAAAAGCTCACAATTTCTTATTCTTCAATGGCATGTTTAGGATCACTCGAAGGGGTTGTCACATCTACGTCCTCTTTGGAGCCTTGCTTGCCGCTCCCTCTCGTACACTTGCTCTTGGTAGAAGCCTTGTGGTGGTGGTTGGAGTTGAGGCTCCGGGCGTGTCCATTGGTCCTCACGGGAAGGGAAGTTCCCGCTCATCCACGTGTTGTAGCTATCTTGGACCCGCCACCTTTGATCTTCCACCTCTCTAAGCTCCTCCACCTCTCGCCTAGTGTAGCCGAGGGCTCGGTTCATCTCTTGTTGGGTAACTTGGAAAGCACTTTGTTGTTGAAGCAATTGTTGTTGTTGTTGGTACATTTGTTGTTGTTGGAGATTCATTTGATGGACCTCTTGGAGAACATTTTCTTGTTGAAGTTGGAGATGGGCCATTTGGTTGGCTAAGAAGCACATGTCCACCGGTTGTTGTTGCTCGGGGAACACCATTCCCGGACCGTACCATTAGGCATAGCCTTCATAACCTCCACCTTGAGCTTGCTCTCGCCTTGCACCGCTCCCTTCTCCACGTTCATAATGCCTCGGGACCTCACCACCATGGAATGAACTGGACCGACGTTGAGGAAAGTCGGGCCCGACTTGGTGTGTACCTCGGTTCACCAGTGTTGGAGCTTGGTGCGTGGCTCGGAGGTTGGCCATCAAACCTTGGAAGCGCTCATCTTCTTCATTTTGCCCTTGATCGACATCCATGTCCTCCCCACGAGGTGCAAACACGACGTTGTCTTGGTCGGAATCCGGTGTAGATGGAGGGGAGGTAAACCGAATGTGTTGAGATTGTTGTCGCCGCCCTTCTCTTGCACCTTCGGGGTCACCAAATGAGTGTCGCTTGCCGGCCCACACTTGGTACCAATTTTGATACCGAGAAAGATCATAGAGGTTGTGCACTAACCGGATCGACACACCATCATAGTTTGAGTGAGGGGCCAAGGAAATCATGTAGAGCTTCTCCTTGATGATGTTGGCCTTCTTGAAATACTTCATGTTCATGAACTCAACACCATTCGGAGCCGGAGAATACTTGTCAAGATCAACTCCTAGACGCATGGCAAGCCTTGCTATCATCCCACCGAAGTAGATCCAAGAGGAGCTTTGGAAGTCTCGCACCATCTTGACCCACTCCCATGCAAGGTTCATGGGCTTCTTGGTGTTGAAAAGCATCTCATGGAGCAACATGATCTCCTCCTTCATCGGCTTGCTCAACTCATGACGAGCATAGATTGCACACCCCAAGACTCGCAGCATGACCCGAAAAAGAGGGCTAGCAATCTCGGTTGTGGAGGCGCCCTTTCTCATCTCGCTCTTCCCGGCCACATGACGCCATACTTGGTTCACCTTCTCATTGTTGACGCAAGTCTCTTCTCTTGGGCATGGAAACCCGAAGTAGGTAGCCAAATCCCTAAGAGTGAGATTGTGGTCCTCATTGCCCAATCGGAAAGTGATCGCCCCTTCCTCATCCTCCACATTATCATAAGTGCACTCGAATGTGGCCATGAATTCCGAGGTGATGGCGGGGTAGTGAGTGTTGTCCCACCTTAGCATCCCATTAAGACCGATGTGGGAGTAGCATCTTGGAAGGGCTTGATCCATGTCCATCTTCCTCACGGCTTCCCAATCAAGCCACCTCGTGTGGTGCTCAAGCGCCATATATCTTTCATAATTCTCCACTTGCTCATCATCCTCCAAATAGACATCCTCCAACTTCGGCTCTTTCTTCGTCTTCTTGGATTTCTTCCTTGGCCTTTCCGCATGGGATGATGAAGCTCTTGTCTCCATGGTACCTACACACATCCAACCAAACAAAAGGGTCCAAGATAAACTCCATACAACTTAACAAAAGCACTCATCTACACACAACAACATTTCAACACAAGGGAACCCCATACTTAGTCTCTAGACTCACATGCATCTCAATCCAACATAAATCATCATGGACATCTTCTAACAATAGCTAAGCAAATGATCATTCTACATCATGATTAGGCTATAGCCGACAATTAAACACATGAATCCACATGATATCACAAGAAGAGAGCAAAAACAACATGGATCGACTTCCGACCTATGTCGGGCCCGACTTACTCAACCTCGGTCCGACTTGTTGGACCTACTTCCACAACTCGGGCCCGACTCTCCTGGGCACGTCGATCTCGACCTAGTTCATACTTCGACTTCTAGCCTCAAATCAACCCAAATCACTCTATCATGCACTTAAATTTCAAATTCAACCATCAAACATCCCTAATCGAAGTTCTAAATGGATCTAAGCATGCATAAACAACTTTAAAGCTCAATTTCACAAATCATGCAAATCCACCATTGATGCTCAAGCTCTCAATCAAACATGGCATTACTCAATCTATACAATGAAAGCACAAAATTTTCAAAGAAATAAGTAGAGATCGAGTAACACATACCGGATTCGAAGAGTATTGAACTTTTAAACAAATAAGCAACTTAGAACTCAACTTTCCTCAATCTATATCTAGAGGGGGGATGAAGGACTATATTGAACTCGAAATTTCTACTCGGAATCGGGTTAGGTAGGCCTTTTTGTGGTTGGAACGAGATGAAGTAGGGAGGGTGTGGATCGAGTATGGTGAGGGGAGGGGCGGCCGACTTTGAGAGTTTTTGAGGGAGAGGGGTTGTATTTTGGGAATGGTGGTTGATATAAAGACGATAGGTAGGTGAGGGTGGTATTTAATGGGGGAAAGGGACAAATTAGGTCAAGGGCAAAATTGGCATTCCAACTAGTCAATTCGGAACGGACCGACTTCATTGACCGACGTCCCTAAGTCGGGCCCGACTTACCTGGGCTCGATGTGGGAGTATTCGGGTCACCAATTTTACTCCATCCTCTTTGCAACTTCTTTCCCATATTTCCATTTAAATATTTCACCTCAAATCCTACACAACTTTGAAGAATGCACGACACCATAAATCCACAAAACACTAGATAGAGATTGGTTAGGGAAAAGCTAGGCTATACTAAGAAAAATTAAACTAAAATTACGAAAAGAAAGCTACTAGCTCGGGTTGCCTCCCGAGAAGCGCTCGTTTAGAGTCACTAGCTTGACTTCCTAACCTCAACCTTATGGCGGGTGAAACACGGTGAATTGCTCGCCATTGTTATGCCCATTCCCATTGCCTTCATACCCATAAAACCACCAACGATGGTCTACATAGGCATGGCTCTCCGATCTCGGGCCTATCTCATCATACTCTTCCAACGGATGAGATTTCTCCTCCTTACTTGCTCCATCATATTTTTCTTTTCCTACACCAAGGTTATCCAAAGAATTCCTAGGAGATTCTACCAATTCATCTTTCAAATCACTAAGGCAAATGTAGGAGTCTCCTAAGTCATCGTTCAAATCACTTAAACAAATGTAGGAATCAAAAGTTTGGGAAGAATTGTGGTCATCACCAACATTAAAAGGATATAAGTAAGGATACTCTTCATTTCTCCTTGGGCTAGCATTGATCCTTGACTCATTTTGATCCTTGAATTGCACCAACAACTCCTTTACTTGTATTTGTTCATTGAAGCTTTCATCACTCCTTAGCACAACGACCTCTCTAGCAACTTCCACTTCTTCACTTTCTCTCTTGGCACTCTCTTCAAGTTTAAGGATGTCCAAGGCGTCCGGCTCATTCAAAGCTTTGTTGAAGTGAAAATCGACCTTCTCTTCCCCAATCTCAAAGGAAACTTTGCCGTTCTTGACATCAAACCTTGCCCCCGCCGTAGCTAAGAATGGTCTTCCTAAGATTATTGGGACCAAGGGGTCCTCATGCATGTCTAAGATCACGAAATCATCGGGGACAAAGTACTTTCCAACTCGCACCGGAACGTCATCCAATATTCCCTTGGCCTTGATGATGGAACCGTCGGCCATAGGGACATATCGGCCGACTCCATTTCACCCAAATTTGCTCTTCTCCAAATGCTAGCGGGCATCACCGAAACACTTGCCCCAAGGTCACATAAGGCTTGGAAGTTTTGAGACCCCACACCAATAGTTATAGCAAAGCGACCGGGATCTCCTAGCTTTTGCGGTAACTCCAAGGTCCTGACCTCATCTTGCATTTCAACTATAGACCTCTTCTTGCTCAAAATCTCCTTTAAAAACTTGGCATAAGATGGCATCTCGCTCAATGCATCGGTGAACGGGATAGAGATGTTCAAGCCTTGCAAGAGTTTGAGAAACCTCTTGAATTTGTTCTCAACAACATCTTTCGGCTTCTTCGAGGGATATGGAAGAATTATTGCACCTTGAATCTTGCTTGGATCAACCTCTTTGGACTTCCCTACTTCACTTGCAACATTTCTTGGTTGGACCGACTTGGGCACCATGTCGGGCCCGATGTTGTGAATCTCGGTCCTAGACAAAGGAGTCGGATCGAGGTCTGTGTACGTCGGTCCCGAGTTGCTCTCGACCTCGGTCCATGGTGAAGGAGTCGATCTTCTTGCTGGGTCGACTTCGGGGAACGTCGGACCCGACTTGCTGGGTAAGTTGGTCCGACTCTCTTCATTCTTCTTAGGCATGTGTGGCTCGGGTAGGTTTCGGCCACTTCTCAATCCAATTTCCCGGACTTCATTTTGATTGTTTTGAGCTTGAGGGTTCTCCTCGGGTCGGCCCGGAAGTCTCCCATTCTCTCTCGGGGTTTGAGTTGCAATTTGGGAAAATTGATTGTCGACTTGCCTCCTCCATGCACCAAACTCATTGAATTGGGTCCTCATCTCCTTGAACCCATCTCTCATCTCTTGAGCAAATAATTGTAACTCATTGAATCCCGGTGGTCTATATGGTGGTGGTGGCGCCCTTGGCTCGTTTTTGTTGAAGTTGTTGTTGTAGCCTTGAGCTTGACCGTTGTTCCACCGGCCATTGCCACCATTGTTGAAATTGCCTCTTCCACCGAAATTTCCTCGAACATAGTTTGCCTCCTCAATTCGCTCGGCCAAGCGCACTTGGCTCTCATTCGGACAAACTTGTGTAGCATGTGCAAAGGATCCACACTCCTCACAAGCTCTAGCATTTTGCTTGTAGTAGTGGACTTGCCTCTTAAGATTGCTCACTTCACCTTCAAGGAATTGGAGCTTCATATCCCTATCAATGTCTTCTCCCCTTGGATCATATAACTTCCTTGTACCTTCGCCTTGAACTTTCACCTCCTTGCTAGCTTGACTCACCCCATACATAGCCTCATAATCGGATAGCTTGTCAAGTAGCTCCCAAGCTTGATCCGGTGTCAAGTCTATGAACCCACAATCGGTGTGGAGATTGAGCTTGTCCTTCGTTACCGGATTGATGCCTTGGAAAAAGATGTCTTGAAGCACATATGGTTGTTGGCCATGAGTAGGACATTGGCGCAACATCTCCTTGAAACGGTCCCATGCTTCGAAGAGAGTCTCATTCGGACCTTGTTGAAAACTTGCAATCTTCCTTCTTAACTCGGTTGTCTTTGAGGGCGAGAAGAACTTCATCAAGAAAGCATCATAGAGTGTCTTCCAAGTTGTGATTGACCTAGGAGCTTGGCTCTCGAGCCAATGTGTGGCCTTGCCCCCAAGTGACCATTTGAACGCCTTTAGAAGCACATACTCCAATGTCTCCTCGTCGGTAGAGATCGTCTCACACATATCCACAAATCGTTTAACATGCTCTATGGGACACTCATGTGGACGGCCCTCGAATTGATCTCGCTTGATGAGGGAGATGAATTGCGTCTTGATCTCAAAATTCTTGGCAACCTCGGGAAGCACAATAGCCGGCTCGGGTACCCTCAACTCCGGATGCATGTATTGGCGTGCATTCCGGGGTAGAGCATTGAGTTGAGCCTCGACTCTCATCCGTTGCTCCCGTTCTCTTCTTGCCACCTCCTCTTGATTGTCCCTCTCAAGTTGCAATCTAGCCATTTCGGCCCTAAGTTGAGCCAACTCCTCATCAACATGGAGAGCTTGATTCGCCATCCTTTTCCTTCTTCGGACTTCCTTGAGAATACTTTCCGGATCACTCACAAACTCAAGCTCAAGTGTTCCTCGGGAGGAACGAGCTAGCATACACCTATGAAACAAAAACACAAACCAAAACAAATCAAAAATAAACAAAGGGTTTGGGCTATTCTCTCACCCAAATCACTACCAAAACACAAGAAACTCACCAAATTGGCACTCAATGCACTTAGACTTCCCCGGCAACGGCGCCAATCTTTTTGATCGCCTCTCAGATGCGAGGGTCTAGAGATACAATTTATAACCCGACCCCGTTGTAGTACGTGGTGGGTGTCGAACACTCGGGAAGTCTACTCGATCGATGTGACTAGATACTAGGAAGCTAGAAAGGAGAGCATAAAACAAAGGAAAACAAAGAAAACAGTCGGGACCGATACTAAGGTCACGTCGGGCCCGAGGTTGGCGACAAGAGGAAGTCGGGACCGACACTGGGTAAGTCGGGCCCGAGGTAGCTGGGGATGTCGAACTTCAAAGGTTAAAAGTAGATCTTGGGCTTTTGGGTTCCTTCCCTAGTAGATTTAGGCTTTTCCACCCCAATTCAAGCAAAGAGTGATGATCGGACTAGGATCGAGTGCTTTCGCCCTCGTTCCAACCACATCTACACCTCGATCCATGGGGAAATCCCCTTCGAAGCAAGGTCTTGAGATTGACACATGTTCACTTTCGCTACTTTGCCAATCTCAAGCCTTGATTCCCAACTTTCGCAAGGAATTGTAGCTCTATGTAGAGTGGGTTCCTTAGATCAAACACTCAAGGCTATGGAATTGGGGTTTCCTGCCTAAATCTAGCTAGGGTTTTCCCCCATAACCCAAGATCAAGGAGATCTACTCCATGTGACAAGAAAAGAAAGCAATCAAATAAAAAGGGAAAGCAATCATCATAATCAATCTCAAAACAAAGCAAAGTTTCATTCAAATCCAAAGCAATCCACAAATTCCAATCAAAGGTTTTCAAATCCACAAGATAAAACAAAGCAAAGCTAAACAATCAACAAAACCTATCAAGCCTTCCTCTCTTGGCCGATTCTCTCTCTCTTCCTTCTCCTCTCCTTCCTCCTTGCTCTCCAAGAATCCTCTTGGCTCCCTTGGAATCCCCTTTTTGTGTGTGTGTGAGGGAACCCCTTCTTAGAAGACAAGAGGGCCTTTTATAGATTAGATGAGGGGTAAAAGTGGAAGTCCACAAATTCGTGCCTTGGAGCCCAAGTAGTTCGGTGACCGACTCGGACCGACACGGAGGACCTCGGGCCCGAGTTACTGTGCAACTCGGTCCGAGGTTGGAGACTTCAAAGTCAGGCCCGACGTGGTTGCAACTCGGTCCTGACCTCGTTCCACCTTCTTCTTAGTTGGCTTCTCTTGTTCTTCTTCATGGCTTGCTTCTCTCCTTCCCACTTGAGCTCGGCCTTTGCTCCATGTATCACATATGAAAACACCACCAAATAGAGAGACATCATAGAGTGGTGTGGTCCAAGCACACACCAAAGCACATGTTTATCCTTTGGCTTGCGAACCTCGGGAAGTTGTCCATCTATGATCGTCTCCTTTTCTTGGATGTGGAGCCGGTTTGTCGCCTTTGTGGTGCTTGATCGCTCACGAATGCGAGGGTCTAGAGATACAATTTATAACCCGACCCCGTTGTAGCACGTGGTGGGTGTCGAACGCTCGGGAAATCTACTCGATTGAGGTGCCTAAACACTAGAAACCTGGGAAGGAGAACATAAAACAAAGGAAAACAAAGAGAACAGTCGGGACCGACACAAGTGTCACGTCGGGCCCGATGCTGGCGACAAAGAGGGAAGTCGGGACCGACGTAGAGAAAGTCGGGCCCGATGTAGCTGGTTTTGTCGAACTCAAAGATTGAAAGTAGATCTTGGGCTTTTGGGTTCCTTCTCTAGTAGATTAAGGCTTTTCCGCCCCAATTCAAGCAATAAGTGATGATCGGAATAGGATCGAGGTGCTTTCACCCTCGTTCCAACCACTTCTACACATCGATCATTGGGGAAATCCCCTTCGAAGCAAGGTCTTGAGATGGAAAAATGTTCACTTTCGTTACTTTGCCAATCACAAGCCTTGATTCCTTACTTTCATAAGGAATTGTAGCTCTATGTAGAGTGGGTTCCTAGATCAAGCACTCAAGGCTTATGGAATTGGGGTTTCTAGCCCAACCTAGCTAGAGTTTTCCCCCATGACCCAAGATCAAGGAGATCTACTCCATATGGAAAACAAAGAAAGCAAACAAATCACAAAGCAAAGCAATCAACATCATCAATCTCAAACCAAAGCCAAATTTCATTCACAAATCAAAAGCAATCCACAAACTCCAACCCAAGGTTTCCAAATCCACAAAATCAAAACAAGGCAAAGCTAATCTATCAACCAAACCTATCAAATCTCCTTCTCCTATGCCGATTCCCTCTCTTCTCCTTATCCTCTCCTTCCTCCTTGCTCTCCAAGTATCCTCTTGAGAGTTTTTGAGAGTTGGTTCCTTGCTAAGTGTGTGGGAACCTCCTTCAATTAGAAGATAAGAGAGCCTTTATAGATGAGGTGCCAAAGTGGTAGTTTACAATTTCGTGCCTTGGAGCCCAATCCAGCCAGCGACCGACTCGGACCGACACGGAGCACCTCGGGCCCGACTTACTGGGCAAGTCGGTCCGAGGTCGAAAAATAATCTCGGGTCCGGCGTTGGTTCTAGCTCGATCCGTACCTCGTTCCACCTTCTTCTTGTTGGCTTTTCTCTTGTTCTTCTTTATGGCTTGCTCCTTTCTTTCCCTCTTAAGCTCGTGCCTTGCTCCATGTTCCGATTCTCCTTCAAAACGACCCTTGATCCATGCCAAAACACCTACAAAACACATAAAACGCGCATAGTCTCCGAATCTCATAGAAATACGGGAACTAAGCTAAAAAGGAACAAAACACACAAGAAAAGGGGAAAAAGAAGCATATTTACAAAGGGAATCATATATAAAAACACCACCAAATAGAGAGACATCAAAATACCCCATACTTAAACTTGCTTTTCCTCAAGCAATAACAATGTAAGCAAGACCGAAACATAATCTTCAAGTAAAGCCTCGTATGAAAACACATTTAAGCACAAGTGATTGATATTCAAGCAAGATTACATCATCGCACATGATTAAGTGTTCCAAGGAATAGAGTCAATGCAACTAAGCCTCACTTTAGGGATATGTGAATGTGTATCACTCATCATGTGTATGGGTATAGCAATGAACACTCAAGCTCAAAAATCATGCAAGTAAGGACTTTACTATTGAAGCTAATATCACCAAATCCTCCACCTAGAGATGCCTAATACAAAGTACACAAAGAATTCGAACTTGGCTCAATGGAGGTCCTCAAAGAGGTTCCATTCGGCCGGGTTGTAATGGGGCTTTTGGTATTTCTCAAGGTGGGAATTATTTGGTCTTGTGGTGCTTACAATGGGGATTGAACAACCTAAACTCTCACCAACTTCACCAAAATTCCACAATCAATTTCACACTCATCCAAAAGATTTAACATTTTTCCTTTTAACCCAAAATTTCACTTAACATTCCACTTCATCTTTGCTCTTAGGATTTTTGTTTGATTTTCCACACTTTCTACACTGGACCGACTTTCTTATGACATCGGGCCCGATGTGGTGTGTAATTCGTTCGGACCCTTTTTCTTCACTTAAGCTCTTTACCTTCATTCCACTTTCCATTTCCAACATTTTCTTTCTTTCTTTCTTTCTTCTTCTTCATTTTCTTTTTGCACAACAAAGATGCACTACCCACATGATTAATAACACCATTCGTTGCCCTTAAACCAAAGAGAATCTCAACTCTTCAAATACAATCCAAACCTCTCTTCTAAAGTCCAATCCCATAAGGGTCAAGTCATATAAGGCTAGGAATAATATTTTTGAGGAGTTTCAAACAAAGGCCTAGGCTAAAACGTGGCTACAAACAAAGGATTCACTTCATGGTAGGATATGGAACATTTATGTGACTAAAAGAACAAAGTTCAAAATCAATGTGACAATGCTAGGACAAATCTCATGACGGTCTTGGAAAATAGATAAACACCGCAATAGCAAGTTTTACTAAGCATGCATGAGCTAATCACACAAGAAACATGAGGGATATGCAAATATGAACAAGCATCCCTAAAATGGCCAAACATCAATCTCACAAGGGTCACTCATACTTAGTTGCATAAGAACTCATCCTAGAACTCACATGTTCAATAAAACAAGCAAGATATCATTATCACATCAAAAGCAACATCTTTTTAGAGGCTAAACCATCCAAAAATATGCAAAGGAATTTACATGCTCACATCATCATTAGCTTACATTTGGACATCTAAGATGGGAATTTCTAGTCCAAAAACTACAAAACACAAAATCTTTTTGTTGTTTTCAACACAATTTTTCAAATGTTTATGGATTTTTGCAAAAATTTATCTATACAAAACCAAAAACAAAGACTCATCCATTCAAAACCAAATCAATCATCCATGTCATTCATCAAACCACAAACCAAGAAACAAACATCCCAAACACAAACTAGAAACCGAAAACCAAATATCCTCAAAATAACAAACACACACAAGAAAGTGAAATCATGAGCACACTTACCCCCCACCCCATACTTAAAATTTTGATGTCCCCATCAAACAAGGAAACCAAAACTTAAAATCAAGAGAGAAGAGTACAAAGAGCTCACAATTTCTTTATTCTTCAATGGCATGTCTAGAATCACTCGAAGGGGTCGTCACGCCTATATCCTCTTTGGAGTCTCGCTTGCCGCTCCCTCTCGTACACTTGCTCTTGGTAGAAGTCTTGTGGTGGTGGTTGGAGTTGAGGATCCGGGCGCGTCCATTGGTCCTCAAGGGAAGGGAAGTTTCCGCTCATCCATGTGTTGAAGCTATCTTGGACCCGCCACCTTTGGTCCTCCGCCTCTCTAAGCTCATCCACCTCTCGCCTAGTGTAGCCGAGGGCTCGGTTCATCTCTTCTTGGCTAGCTTGGAAAGCACCTTGTTGTTGAAGCAATTGTTGTTGTTGTTGGTACATGTATTGTTGTTGAAGATTCACTTGATGGACCTCTTGAAGAACATTCTCTTGTTAAGTTGAAGATGGGCCATTTGGTTGGCCAAGAAGGACATGTCCACCGTTTGTTGTCGCTCGGGAAACACCATTCCCGGACCATACCATTGGGCATAGCCTTCATAACCGCCACCTTTAGCTTGTTCTTGCCTTGCACCACTCCCTTCTCCATGCTCATAGTGCCTCGGGACCTCATCACCATAGAAGGCACCAAACCGATTTTGATGGAAGTCGGGCCCGATGTCATGTGTACCTCGGTCCGCCAATGTTGGAGCTTGGTGCGTGGCTCGGAGGTTGGCCATCATCTTCTTGATCGCTCATCTTCTTCATTTTTCTCTTGATCGACGTCCATGTCTTCCCCACGAGGTGCAAACACAAAGTTATCTTGGTCGAAATCCGGTGAAGATGGAGGGGAGGTAAACCGAATGTGTTGAGGTTGTTGTCGCCGCCCCTCTCTTGCACCTTCGGGGTCACCAAATGAGTGTGGCTTGCCGGCCCACACGTGGTACCAATTGTGATACCGAGAAAGATCATAGAGGTTGGGCACCAACCGGATGGACACACCATCATAGCTCGAGTGAGGGGCCAAAGAAGTCATGTAAAGCTTCTCCTTGATGATGTTGGCCTTCTTGAAATACTTCATGTTCATATACTCAACACCATTCGGAGCCGGAGAATACTTGTTAAGGTCTACTCCTAGACGCACGACTAGCCTTGCTATCATCCCGCCGAAGTAGATCCAGGAGGAGCTTTGGAAGTCTCGCACCATCTTGACCCACTCCCATGCAAGGTTCATGGGCTTCTCGGTGTGGAAGAGCTTCTCATGTAGCAACATAATCTCTTCCTTCATCGGCTTGCTCAACTCATGACGAGCATAGATTGCACATCCCAAAACTCGCACCATGACCCGAAAAAGAGGGATAGCAATCTCGGTTGTGGTGGTGCCCTTTCTCATCTCGCTCTTCCTGGCCACATGCCACCACACTTGGTTCACCTTCTCGTTGTCGACGTCGGTCTCTTCTTTTGGACATGAAAACCCGAAGTAGGTAGCCATGTCCCTAAGAGAGAGATTGTGGTCCTCATTGCCCAATTGGAAGGTGATCGCCCCTTCCTCATCCTCCATATTATCATAAGTGCATTCAAAAGTGGCCATGAATTCCGAGGTGAGGGCGGGATAGTGGGTGTTGTCCCACCTTAGCATCCCATTGAGACCGATGTGGGAGTAGCACCTTGGAAGAGCTTGATCCATGTCCATCTTCTTCACGGTTTCCCAATCAAGCCACCTTGTGTGATGCTTAAGCGCCATATACCTTGCATAACTCTCAACTTGCGCATCCTCCTCCAAGTAAACATCATCCAACTTTGGCTCTTGTATTGAATTCTTGGACTTCTTCTTCGGCCTTTCCGCATGAGATGATAAAGCTCTAGTCTCCATGGTACCTACACACATCCAACCAAACAAAAGGGTCCAAGATAAACTCCATACAACTCAACAAAAGCACTCATCAACACACATCAACACATCAACACAAGGGGAACCCCATACTTAGTCTCTAAACACACATGCATCACAATCCAACATGAATCATCATGGATATCTTCTAACAATGGCTAAGCAAATGATCATACTACATCATGATTAAGCAATAGCCAACAATGAAACACATGAATCCACATGATATCACAAGAAGAGAGCAAAAGCAACATGGATCGACTTCCAACCTATGTCGGGCCCGACACATCCTCAACCTCGGTCCGACTTGATGGACCGACTTCCACAACTCGGGCCCGACTTACCTGGGCACGTCGATATCGAACTAGTTCATGCTTCGATTCTAACCTCAAATCAACCCAAATCACTCTATCATGCACTTAAATTTCAAATTCAACCATCAAACATCCCTAATCGAAGTTCTAAATGGATTCAAGCATGCATAAACAACTTTGAAGCTCAATTTCACAAATCATGCAAATCCACCATTGATGCTGAAGCTCAAACTCTCAATCAAACATGGCATTACTCAATCTATGCAATGAAAGCACAAAATCTCCAAGGAAATAGGTAGAGATCGAGTAACACATACCGGATTTGAAGAGTATTGGACTTTTAAACAAACAATGTACTTAGAACTCAAACTTTCTCAACCTAGATCGCGATGGGGGATGAAGAACGAGATTGAACTCGAAATTTCTCTTTGGAATCGGGCTAGGGAGGTTTTTTTTGTGATTGGATCGAGATGAAGAAAGGGAGAGATGTGTGGATCGAGTATGGTGAGAGGGGGGCCGATTTTGAGAGTGTGAGGGAGATGGGTTGTATTTTGGGAATGGTGGTTAATATGAAGATGGTAGGTAGGTGGGGGATGGCATTTAATGGGGGAAAGGGACAAATTAGGTCAAAGGGCAAAAATGGCATTCCACCCAGTCCGATCGGGTCGGACCGACGTCGTGGACAGACGTCCCTGTGTCGGGCCCGACTTACCTGGGCTCGATGTGGGTTGTTCGGGTCACCAATTTTACACCATCCTCTTGCAACTTCTTTCTCCATATTTCCATTTATTTTTTTTTCACCTCAAATCCTACACAACCTTGAAGAATACACAACACCAGAAATCCACAAAACACTAGATAGAGATTGGTTAGAGAAAAGATAGGCTAAACTAAGAAAAAGCAAACTAAAATTATGAAAAAAAAGCTACTAGCTCGGGTTGCCTCCCGAGAAGCGCTCGTTTAGAGTCACTAGCTTGACTTCCTAACCTCAATCTCATGGCGGGTGAAACACGGTGAATTGCTCGCCATTGTTGTGCCCATTCCCATTGCCCTCATACCAATAAAACCACCAACGATGGTCTATATAGGCATGGCTCTCCGATCTCGGGTCTCTCTCATCATACTCCTCCAACGAATGAGATTTCTCCTCCTTACTTGCTCCATCATGTTCCTCTTTTCCTACACCAAAGTTATCCAAAGAATTCCTAGGATATTCTACCAATTCATCTTTCAAGTCACTAAGGCAAATGTAGGAGTCTCCTAAGTCATCTTTCAAATCACTTAAACAAATGTAGGAATCAAAAGTTTGGAAAGAATTGTGGTCATCACCAACATCAAAAAGATATAAGTAAGGATACTCTTCATTTCTCCTAGGGCTAGCATTGATCCTTGACTCATCTTGTTTCTGAACTTGCTCCAACAACTCCCTTGCTTGTATTTGTTCATTGATCCCTTCATCACTTCTCAACACAATGACCTCTCTAGCAACTTCCACTTCTTCTCTTTTTCTCTTGGCACTCTCTTCAAGTTTAAGGATAGCCAAGGCGTCCGGCTCATTCAAAGCCTTGTTGAAGTGAAAATCGACCTTTTCTTCACCAATCTCAAAGGAAACTTTGTCGTTTTTGACATCAAACCTTGCCCCCGCCGTAGCTAAGGATGGTCTTCCTAAGATTATCGGGACCAAGGGGTCCTCGTGCATGTCCAAGATCACGAAATCATCGGGAACAAAGTACTTTCCAACTCGCACCGGCACGTCATCCAATATTCCCTTAGCCTTGATGATGGAACCGTCGGCCATAGTTAGGGACATATCGGCCGGCTCAATTTCACCTAAATTTGCCCTTCTCCAAATACTAGCAGGCATCACCGAAACACTTGCCCCAAGGTCACATAAGGCTTGGATGTTTTGAGACCCCACACCAATGGTTATAGCAAAGCGACCGGGATCTCCTAGCTTTTGCGGTAACTCCAAGGTCTTGACCTCATCTTGCATTTCAACTATGGACCTCTTCTTGCTCAAAATCTCCTTTAAAAACTTGGCATAGGATGACATCTCGCTCAATGCATCGGTGAACGGGATAGAGATGTTCAAACCTTGCAAAAGCCTGAGAAACCTCTTGAACTTGTTCTCAACAACATCTTTCGGCTTCTTTGAGGGATATGGAAGAGTTGTTGCACCTTGAATCTTGCTTGGATCAACCTCCTTGGACTTCCCCACTTCACTTGCAACATTTCTTGGTTGGACCGACTTAGGCACCACGTCGGGCCCGATGTCGTGTATCACGGTCCTGGGGCAGAGCTGAGGCAGAGTAGTTGGATCGACATCTGGGTACGTTGGTCCCGACTCTCTCTCAACCTCGGTCCGGGGCAGAGGAGTTGATCCTCCTGCTGGGTCGACTTTAGGGAACCTCAGACTCGACTTGCTGGGTAAGTCGGTCCGGCTCTCTTCATTCTTCTTAGGCCTGTGTGGCTCGGGTAGGTTTCGGCCACTTCTCAATCCAATTGCCCGGACTTCATTTTGATAGTTTTGAGCTCGGGGGTTCTCCTCGGGTCGGCCCGGAAGTCTCCCATTCTCTCTTGGGGCTTGAGTTGCAATTTGGGCAAATTGATTGTCGACTTGCCTCCTCCATGCACCAAACTCATTGAATTGGGTCCTCATCTCCTTGAACCCATTCCTCATCTCTTGAGCCAATGATTGTAGCTCATTGAATCCCGGTGGCCTATATGGTGGTGGTTGCGGCGCCCTTGGCTCGTTTTGGTTGAAGTTGTTGTTGTAGCCTTGAGCTTGACCGTTGTTCCACCGACCATTACCACCATTGTTGAAGTTGCCTCTTCCATCAAAATTTCCTCGAACATAGTTTGCCTCCTCAATTTGCTCGGCCAAGCGCACTTGGCTCTCATTCGGACAAACTTGTGTAGCATGTGCAAAGGATCCACACCCCTCACAAGCTCTAGCATTTTGCTTGTAGTAGTGGACTTGCCTCTTAAGCTTGCTCACTTCACCTTGAAGGAATTGGAGCTTCACATCCTTGTCAATGTCTTCTCCCTTTGGATCATATAACTTCCTTGCACCTTCACCTTGAACTTTCACCTCTTTGTTAGCTTGACTCACCCCATACATGGCCTCATAATCGGATAGCTTGTCAAGTAGCTCCCAAGCTTGATCCGGTGTCAAGTCTATGAACCCACAATCAGTGTGGAGATTGAGCTTGTCCTTCGTTGCCGGATTGATGCCTTGGAAAAAGATGTCTTGGAGCACATATGGTTGTTGGCCATGAGTAGGACACTGGCGCAACATCTCCTTGAAACGGTCCCATGCTTCGAATAGAGGCTCATTCGGACCTTGTTGAAAGCTTGCAATTTTCCTTCTTAGCTTGGTTGTCTTTGATGGCGGGAAGAACTTCATCAAGAAAGCATCATGGAGTGCCTTCCAAATTGTGATCGACCTAGGGGCTTGGCTCTCGAGCCAATGTGTGGCCTTGCCCCCAAGTGACCACTTGAACGCCTTTAGAAGCACATGCTCCATCGTCTCCTCATCGGTAGTGATCGTCTCACACATGTCCACAAAGCGTTTGACGTGCTCTATGGGACACTCATGTGGACGACCCTCGAATTGATCACGCTTGATGAGGGAGATGAATTGCGTCTTGATCTCAAAATTCATGGCAACCTCGGGAAGCACAATAACCGGTTCGGGTACCCTCAACTCCGGATGCATGTATTGGCGTGCATTCCGGGGTAGAGCGTTGAGTTGAGCCTCGGCCCTCATCCGTTGCTCCCGTTCTCTTCTTGCCACCGCCTCTTGATTGTCCTTCTCAAGTTGCAATCTAGCCATTTCGGCCCTAAGTCGAGCCAACTCCTCATCACCATGGAGAGCTTGATTCTCCATCCTTTTCCTTCTTCGGGCTTCTTTGAGAATACTTTCCGGATCACTCACAAACTCAAGCTCAAGTGTTCCTCGGGAGAAACGAGCTCGCATACACCTACGAAACAAAGACACAAACCAAAACAAATCAAAAACAAACAAAGGGTTTGGGCTATTCCATCACCCAAATCACTACCAAAACACAAGAAACTCACCAAATTGGCACTCAATGCACTTAGAATTCCCCGGCAACGACGCCAATCTTTTGATCGCTCACGAATGCGAGGGTCTAGAGACACAATTTATAACCCGACCCCGTTGTAGCACGTGGTGGGTGTCGAACGCTCGGGAAATCTACTCGATTGAGGTGCCTAAACACTAGAAAGTTGGGAAGGAGAACTTAAAACAAAGGAAAACAAAGAGAACAGTCGGGACCGACACAAGTGTCACGTCGGGCCCGATGTTGGCGACAAAGAGGGAAGTCGGGACCGACGTAGAGCAAGTCGGGCCCGATGTAGCTGGTTTTGTCGAACTCAAAGATTGAAAGTTGATCTTGGGCTTTTGGGTTCCTTCTCTAGTAGATTAAGTCTTTTCCACCCCAATTCAAGAAATAAGTGATGATCGGAATAGGATCGAGGTGCTTTCACCCTCGTTCCAACCACTTCTACACATCGATCATTGGGGAAATCCCCTTCAAAGCAAGCTCTTGAGATGGACAAATGTTCACTTTCGTTACTTTGCCAATCACAAGCCTTGATTCCTTACTTTCATAAGGAATTGTAGCTCTATGTAGAGTGGGTTCCTAGATCAAGCACTCAAGGCTTATGGAATTGGGGTTTCTAGCCCAACCTAGCTAGAGTTTTCCCCCATAACCCAAGATCAAGGAGATCTACTCCATATGGCAAACAAAGAAAGCAAACAAATCACAAAGCAAAGCAATCAACATCATCAATCTCAAACCAAAGCCAAATTTCATTCACAAATCAAAAGCAATCCACAAACTCCAATCCAAGGTTTCCAAATCCACAAAATCAAAACATGGCAAAGCTAATCTATCAACCAAACCTATCAAATCTCCTTCTCCTATGCCGATTCCCTCTCTTCTCCTTCTCCTCTCCTTCCTCCTTGCTCTCCAAGTATCCTCTTGAGAGTTTTTGAGAGTTGGTTCCTTGCTAAGTGTGTGGGAACCTCCTTCATTTAGAAGATAAGAGAGCCTTTATAGATGAGGGGCAAAAGTAGTAGTTTAAAATTTCGTGCCTTGGAGCCCAATCCAGCCAGCGACCGACTCAGACCGACACGGAGAACCTCGGGCCCGACTTACTGGGCAAGTCGGTCCGAGATCGAAAAATCATCTCGGGTCCGGCGTTGGTTCTAGCTCGATCCGTACCTCGTTCCACCTTCTTCTTGTTGGCTTTTCTCTTGTTCTTCTTCATAGCTTGCTCCTCTCTTTCCCTCTTAAGCTCGGGCCTTGCTCCATGTTCCGATTCTCCTTCAAAACGACCCTTGATCCATGCCAAAACACCTACAAAACACATAAAACGCGCATAGTCTCCGAATCTCATAGAAATACGGGAACTAAGCTAAAAAGGAACAAAAAACACAAGAAAAGGGGAAAAAGAAACATATTTACAAAGGGAGTCATATATAAAAACACCACCAAATAGAGAGACATTAGTGCTGAGTTAGAGACACATGATCATCTCTTCTTTGAATGCCCTTTCTCGAGTGGCATTTGGATGGAGATCCGGACCCATTTTTTGATCACCGCTGACGCTCGCTCGCTGCGGTGCGCCTTGGATTGGATCCGTCGGCGCCCCTGTGGCTGTAGCTGCCTTGCCCGTGCCAGGATTTACGCGCTCTCCGATACGGTTTACTACTTGTGGCATGCCCGGAATGCTTGTATTTTTGATGGTACTCTCATTTCCCCCGAGGTGATTGTTAGATTGATTATTACTCATGTATTCCGGTTGCTTTATGATATTTATCCCATTAATATGGTGGAGAAGTTGTAGCTTACATGTTCGGATGCGTAGTTTGGATAGCTTGCATGCTATTCCATTTGCGCGAGTTTTAGCATAGTTCGGAAGGCCTGCGTTCTTGTCCTTTTATGCTTGTTTGTACTTGATTATCCACCCTTTTAAGGGTCATATTTAATACGAATTTACCGTTACACCAAAAAAAAAGAAGATTCTATACCCATTATTTCCCCTTATTATTTGATCTTCTTCCATACTATCGAAAAAGATAGATTTCTCTCGATTTTACTGCTCTGTTTACAAATTGCTATTTTCCTTGAATATAACTGTAAAATAATATTGTTGATGATGTGTCAAAAGGTGATCATGATATCCAAATTCCAATTTAAGGTTCCACATAGTTACAATATGAGATGAATAGGTCAGTTCTCTGGTCCCCTAATATCTGATCTTCTTCCATACTGTCGGAGAAAGGTAGGTTTCTCTCGATTTTACTGCCATGTTTACAAATTGCTAATTCAAAAGGAGATCATGATATCAAAATTATTTCAACAATGTTTAGGCTTTGTTTGGTTGGAAGTTTTTATTTTTAGCAGCCAACTAGACATGGAAGCACGAAGATGATATACCTATTATTTCAACAATGTGTAGGCTTTGGAAAGTGTTGTACCCATTATTTCAAGGTGCTCTCATAGTAGCATTTGACCAAAAACAAAAGGATATATCATCAATAAGCGTTTTGGAATTTATAACGTAAATAGTGCGATCTCACTCAGAGATAATCTAGATACAAGAAAAGATATTGACGCAGAGATATTTTTCAACCCTTTTATTGTATCACATTCCTTTATATATATAGTGTTGTCCAGCTACTTGCTTATATTTCATAGCTTACATGCCAATTCATTGCACATTTTTGATAGCCTATGTGGAGTTCCCAACACATGCAACTTTAATGCTTGCTGACTTTGTTCTTGGTCAAATCCATGGTTGTCTTGAATTTGGGCCAAAAGCCCACACACATTTTGCTTGAATCATTTCTGAAAAGATATGCATGTATGTTGGGCATGAGACCCCACATAACCATGCATTTCAAATTATTTAGGAACGTGCATATAAGTTTTGGTTTTAGAGGTGCGAGAGTAACGTACACGACATGTATATCTTTTTGGTCCTATATTACCAATTCCCCTTTAATTTTTTTAGCGTTTATTTCGCGCACTATCAATACCTACTAGAAAATTTGAATAATTTTAACTTAATTTTAAGGTTCTATACATATTTATGTTTGCTCATAGTTTAATACATAACATATACCAAATGCATGCAGGTATTTGTATCCCAGTGGCCACCCATGAAACAATGGTAGGCCAAGTCAATGTTATTGCAAAAATCAACCACCAAGTTGTACCTTCACTTCCCTCCTACCAACATATCAAAGATCTCTTCGACTAGCTACCTGCATATAGAAAAAACAATAGAGGGATTACGTCATTTATTACATAAGTACGTTCCGGAGCGAACTTACGTCTTTTCTATTTGATCAATGGAATCTTGAAATCAACATTGAGTGCCTTAGTGATTACGTCAGGGCTGATCGAACGTCGGCTTCCTCTCTGAAGACGGCATTGGCGGGCGAACGCACCTCGGCTTCTCACTGGCACCATCGAATGGGCCACCCTAGTCAACCCATATTACGTCTTATTTTGATTCGCTTTAAACTTCCATTGTCATCCTCTTTTTCTCATAGTTTATGTCAACCATGTCCTCTAGGTAAAAGCAGTTGCTTACCTATTTTATCGAGTCATGTTGCTTCTATTGTTCCATTTGAATTGGTTTATTATGATGCCTAGGGTCCTGTCCCAAAACTCTCTATTAATGGATGTCATTTTTTGTTCTATTTGTTGATGATTGCACCCGATTTACTTGGATTTATTTCATGCATCACAAATCTCATGTTTTGCATTACTTCAAATTGTTTCAAGCAAAGGTTAAAAGCCAATTTCAAGTTCCCATTAAATCCCTACAAACCTACTGGGGGTGATTACAAAAATGTTTCCACCATTTAAGATCACAGGGTATTCAATACCGTGTTTCATGTCCTCACACTCCCACTCAAAATGGGATGATAGAGCGCAGGAATGGAACAATTCGAGAAAAAGGCGTAATCCTCCTCGCACATTCAAAATTACCCCCGGAATATTGGGAACAAGCTTTCCATACCTCCATTTACCTTCACAATAGAACTCCCACACTGGTTCTTAAAAACGACTCCCTCTTCCAACGTCTTTACAATCGCCCACCATATTACTCATTCCTCAAATCTTTTGGATGCCTTTGTTTCCCACACCTTGGGCCATAACGAGATAATAAACTGGAGTTTAAAACCACACCTTGCATTTTCTTAGGTTACAATTCAAGTCATAAAGGTCATCTTTGTTATAATCATGAGTTGAGTCGCACTTTTATAACTTGACATGTTCTTTTTCATGACTTAGTTTTTCCATCTGTTCCTTCTTCTGAGTCCGCGTCAACATCATCTACTCCTTCTTTAAGTCTCCAACCGGTTGACCTTTTAATTTCGACTTCCTCACCGTCGGTTCCTTCGCCTCCTATGTCGTCGTTGCTAGCTTCTCCGAATCAACTGTCGGCCGTTGCTAATGATATTGATGGGGTTTCACCGTTTCTTATCCAACTGGCCGCCTCAACTCCACAAAATTCACCATCCATCATTTTTGAGCCGCCAGCTCCTTTGTCATCGCCACCGCCAACCTCTACTTTACCTCACCTCCGGCCAGCCGAGAACTCCACTCACCCAATGGTGACTCATACTACAACCGAGAACCTCAAGCCCAAAGCCCTGTACACTACACGCCAACCATTACCGCCTCACCCTCTCCCTGACCTTCAATCAAAAATCATCTCCATGCCCATACAAATCCTAACTAGCAAGTTGCCATGCATTTTGAATTTGATGCCTTGCAAATCATTGACACTTGGTCTTTAGTTCCTCGTCCTCATTCTACTAATGTTGTGGGTTGTAAGTGGGTTTACAGGATTATGCAGAAGGCTGACGGTTTGATTGATCATTATAAAGCCCGTTTGGTGGTTAAGGGCTACCATCAGGAAGAAGGAGTGGACTATTTTGACAGTTTTTGTCTTGTTGTTTGACCAACTACTATTTGTCTTGTCTTGACCATTGCTCTCATAAAGTAGTGGCCAATTCGACAATTAGACATCAACAATGCTTTTCTCAATGGAGATTTATCTGAGATAGTTTATATGGATCAGCCTCCTGGTTTTCAGGACCCTTCTCGGCCTCACCATGTATGTCGGCTTCACAAGGCTTTGTATGGCCTTAAATAGGCACCTCAAGCTTTATTCAGTAAGCTCAAGGCATTTTTACTGCGTTCTGGTTTTCGTGTTTGTCATTATAACTGTTCTTTATTCATCTACTTTAGAGATCATGTTATTATATATGTTCTTATTTATATTGACGATTTAGTGGTCACCGGCAGCTCCGCTAATGCTATATCTAATTTTATTTGGTCTCTACAGAATACTTTTTTCCCTCAAGGATCTCAACTCTCTACATTATTTTTTGGGCATTGAGGTTACTAAGAATGATGGTTATCTTCTTCTTTCTCAACAGAAGTATATTCGAGATTTGCTGGCTCGCTCCAAAATGGAGGATGCCAAGCCGATTTCTTCTCCTATTCAGCCTCATTCTCACTTAACTATTGTTGGTGATCCAATGGCTGATCATACTCTATATATGAGTATTGTTGGCGCCCTTCAATATGTTACTATAACTCATCCTGAGATTTCATATTCTGTTAATCGTGTTTGTTAGTATATGCATCGACCTACTGAGTTTCATTTGTCTTCTGTCAAACGGGTTTTGAGATATTTGAAGGGCACCATTTCTCACTCCTTGACTATTCCTTTGTGTACAATTTGATTGCCTATTCTGATGCAGGTTGGGCTTCTGATTTTGATGATTTTCGCTCACATTTTGGTAATGCCATTTATTTTGGACAATCTCTTATCAATTGGACTTCACGGAAGCAGAAAGTGGTTGCCCATTCCAGTGCAGAGGCCGAATACAAAGCCATTTCAAAAAAATTTGCTAGGCTTTCTTCGATAACGCAGTTGCTTATTGATCTCCGAGTTCGTCATGTCTCTCAGCCCACTCTGCTATCTGATAATCTTAGTGCTACATTTATGTGTCAGAATCCCATTGTTAATAATCATTCTAAGCACATTAATCTTGACTTTCACTTTGTTCGGAAAAAGGTTGATTCAAATGGACTTGTTGTTCGTCGTATTAGTGCTCCTGATCAGATTGCAAATATCTTCACTAAAGCCCTTGGTTTTTCACGGTTCGCTGTCTTACCATCCAACCATCCAAGCTTCATGTCAATCCCCCTCCATGAGCTTGTAGGGGTATTAAGGGAAGAAAAGATAATATTAATTCTTCTCCTAATTGTATTTATATTATCTTGTATTATTTTGTAATTATCCTTTTATATTTTTCCTTGCTCTCCAAGGATAACCTTTGTACTCTTTCCTATATATTCAATATCTCCCTAGTTAATTAACTTAATAGGGTTTCCATAATCTTATAACAATGGATGTGATGATTGTTGGGAAATTCGACCCTACTTGCACAATAACGGGCTCTAATAAAAAAGCACGTTTCTTTGGACGTGGCAAAAACGCGGGTTGCATAAGAAAAGCACGGTCGCGCTTTTTTTGCCTTCCCCACGTTTTTCCATTATATTGGAATTACGCCACTTGCACCCTAGAAACGCGCATGCGCTTTAAGGTGCCATCCCACGCTTTCGCTGGCCGCGGTCGCGGTTTTCCTTCACCGTGGTTGCGGTTTGCTGCTTTGCTCCGCCTTCTCTTCTCTTTTCGCCTAATCTCGAATCAAGCTCCATAAATCCGAACAATCTCCCACCTGGAGACTGATTCCAATTGTAATTGTCTTTTTCTTCAGTCTTGGTAGTGTCGGGCCTCCAACTTACGTAAGCCCGTCTAAAGCCTTGTCAGACCTCAGTTCCTCAAGCTTTTTTGAGAGAGTTTCTTGACAACAAATAAATTTATAATCAAGACCGCGATGTGTATAGAGAAGTCAAGTTTGTCCACGGTAGATAGTCAGTATCAAGTTTTGTTCTTGCTTGGAGCGCAAGTAATCAAGAAAGGTAGGGTTATTATTAAGAGAAAGAGAAATCTAAGGTTCAGGTATCACCACAAGAACAATCATGCATGCCGATACTATGAAACATAAGGATCATGCTTTTATCACATAAAGGTGTGAACTTTCATCAACCTAAGCAAGTAAATCAACTAACTTTCGCTTAATCAATAAATTTACTATCTAACCTCTTCTACTTCAACTAGGATAGATCCGCTTTCGCTTCAAAATCCTAATTAGCTATTCTGATTCAAAGTTTACGCTTTCGCTTCAACTATGAATGATAAATTCCTTTCAACTTTTGTTTCAAGGATTAAGAACAAGAGAATAGATTTGATATGCTGTCTTTCATAAAGCATAACTAAGACTTTTTAGTACATCTTTTTCTATTATTTTAGGCTTGTATGAAGCATTATTGAAGAACAGGTTTGAAGGCCGAAAGTTCAGAGTTATGACGATTTGAAGAGTTAGAAGATTCTGAAGGCCGCGATCGCTGCCACTGCAAAGGGCGATCGCGGATCATGGTCGCCGAGGAAGGTCGCGGTAGCGAGAAGGCCGCGATCGCGGTGAACACTGGTGGCGATCACGGTTCAAGGTTGCGTTTGAGGATGCGGATTTAGGAAGGCCGCGATCGCGGCCCTGCATAATGGCGATCGCGGCTCAGCTGGAGTTCACACACGAGCAGTTTTCCGCTTAGGTTATTAATTTATGTTTTTTTATCTTTTTATTCCGAGTTGTTCGAGACTATTTAAGTTTACTTTTCATCCTTTGTTTGTATTCTCTCTTAGACCTAGTTTCCATTATTCATACTTTTTTATTTTCTCTCTTATGGAGAACTAAACTCCTAAAGTTCTATTCAAGTTGAAGCTTTTCATACTCAGGTTGTTGTGAGATTCTACAATTCAGGTTTATTTCTATAGGTTATTTCAATTCTCTTGTGCTTAATTAATACTGATTGTATTCATTTCTACTTGATTGATCACCCTGTTGGAATTGATACCCTCTATTGCTAGATCTAGGTTTTCTTGTAGCAAAACCTAATCATTGTAGCAACTCAATGTTCTAGGACTCGTTAGACTAAAACAATTGAGAAAGAAATTTGAATGCATGTTAATTGTTTGACTCGTTGGAATTCAATTGCATGTATCCTGCTTATCCTTGTTCTCATTACTAATATCCCTATTATTTATGATCGTTTCATGAGTTGTTTGGATATTAAGTTTGCATGTCTCATTGCCATGTTCTATTTCTGATCAGGATAGGAATAACCAAAAAGAATAACTTGTTTGAATTTATGATCAATAACTTGATGAAGAAAGTGGATGCTTGAATAGGATTGTTTTCCCTAATTGATAAAAATCCAAGTTTTGCTTTGCTAGATTTATTGCTTTGTTTAATTTCCCTAGTTTTAGATTAATATTTCAAAATCCCCCCTTTGTTATTTTTCTGAGTTGATAAAAATAATAACTTCGGATACAAGTGTCTCTTGGGTTCGACCCCGACCTACCAACTATACTAGTTGAGTAACTAGGGATTTATTTTTGATTTGGAACGACGACTTTCAGCCAGTGAAATTTTGTCGTTGCCGGGGACACTTTGTTTTATTCTAAGTTTTTATTGTTACCAACTTTGTTGTGGACCCTAGTTTATGGTCCACACCCGTGCTACTAATTCTTCTATTTTGCCGTTTGATTTAGAGATTGAGAGGACCCTTTCCAGGTTGAGACGTGAAGCTCGAGAACTGCTCCGTGAATTACCTTTCAACTTGAATTCTACTGAAACTGAGACAATAGGAGATCAGAGTTTAAAGCAACTAACTGCCCCAAACTTTCAACAACAGCCCTTGGTTGTTTAATTCCCTACGCTAAATGATGGTGTCAAGTTTGAGTTGAAGTCAAGGTTGATCCATCTTTTGCCCCAATTCCATGGGCAGGGTGGAGAAGATCCCAACAAGCATCTTGTTGAATTTGATCAGGTCTGCTCAAGTATGAAACCTGTAGATGTAACTGAAGACCAGATCAAGCTAAGGGCATTTCCTTTCTCTCTGAAGGATCCAACCAATGAGTGGCTCTACTATCTTTCTCCAAGCTCCATTAATACCTAGAATAAGATAAAAGCAGCATTCATGGAGAAATACTTTCCAACCACCAAGCAGAACAGTCTGAAGAAGAGCCTAAGCAATATTGAACAACAGGCTGGAGAGAGCATGTATGATTATCATGAGTGTTTCAAGAGACTGTGTGCTAGTTGTCCATATCATGGATATTCTGATCAAGACCTAGTATTGTATTTCTTTTGTGGATTATTGGACGATGAGCGCAGAATGGTGAATGCGGCTTGTGGTGGAAGCCTGTTGAACAAGACACCAGCAGATGCCCTTGAGCTCTTTTTTGAGCTATCTGAGAACTCAAGGCAATTCAACAAGACAACTGGCGCTAAAGTAGTCAATGATTTAGACTCCTCTTCTGCTAAAAGAAATGAGGTGGTAGAGTTGAAGGATATGATGAAGAGGTTCATGCTGCAAGGAACCCGTCAACAACTGAAGGCATGTGAAATTTGTGCTAACACACTTCACCCTATTGTTGCATGCCCACAACTTCATGAACCTCATGCTGAGGTTAGTGCTGTAGGAGGCTATGGATCTCCTAGACCTCGTTTTGATCCTTATTCTAATACATACAATCCAGGTTGTGCACATCATCCAAATCTGAGATATGGGAATCAAAATCAGCCTCAATACAATTAACAAGGAGGAAATCAACAACTCAGGCAACCTTATGCTCCTAGACCTCCAGTTCAGAGCCAAAACAACTCATTCAATATTGAAGAGATGATTGCAAGGCTAGCTAGCACAGTAGACCAGATGGGATAGGACACTCAAGCTAGTATCAAAAATATATGAGACTCGGATTAGTCAACTGGCTACTACAGTAAGAAAATTAGAGGCCAGAGAAATACATTACTAGGTCTTGCCGAAAGTTGACGTGAGTTCGGAAGAACCGCGATCGCCGCCACAAAAAGGCGCTATCGCGACCGCGGCCCCCACCAGTGGTGATCGCGGCCCCTTAATTGAGGCCTCGAGATTTGAGAAAAGTGAAACCGCGATTGCTCCCATTGAGGGGCGCGATCGCAGTGGCGATGATATCCGAAAACTTCAAGAACCGCAATCGCGGCTTGCGTATGGCGATCGCGGTCAGGCTCCAGATTTTGATGATCAATATGTTCTCCCGGGTTTCCCTTCTATGGTTTCTCAAAAGCCACCTCTCCCTTTCCTGAAGCATTGAAAGACACAAGGAAGCCAGAGAACGACAAGGAGATCTTTGAGACGCTTTCCAAGTATAAGGTAAACATCCCTTTGCTTAATCTGATTAAAAACGTTCCTAGATTTGCTAAATTTCTGAAAGATTTGTGCACTATCAAAACGAACCAAAACTTAAAAGGGAAACAAAAAGTTAAGGTCAGTGAACGTGTCTCTGCTGTATTTCAAAGGCGAATGCCTAAGAAGTGCAGTGATCCAAGCATGTTCAGCATTCCCTGCATAATAGGAGACACTAAAATTGATAAAGCCATGCTTGATTTAGGTGCTTCTATTAATGTCATGCCTTATTCTGTTTACACTTCACTAGGCTTAGGACCTTTGCATGAAACTAGTGTTATTGTTCAATTAGCTGATAGGTCCACAGTCTACCCGAAAGGGGTTGTTGAGGATGTCCTTGTCATGGTTGATAACTTGATATTCCTTGTTGATTTCTTTGTGCTTGACATGGATCATATGTGCATGCTACACCCATTCTGTTAGGTAGACCTTTCATGAAAACTGCAAAAACAAAAATTGATATGAGTAAAGGTGTCCTAACTATGGAATTTGATGGGGAGATATTTGAATAAAGTATGGATAATGCTATAAAATACCCCCAAGATGATCATTCTCTCTATTCCATTGATGTAATTGATCCCATTGTGCAAGATGTCTTTGATACAACTTATGGTAATGAGTTACAATCTGTTTTAGAGAATGACATTGAAATTTCATGCATGGATTATAACTTGCCTAATAGACATCATGAGATCCTTGCTGATTTAAGTGCTTGTTGTGCATCCCTGCTGATGCTTTGGCCATTGGGTCCATACCACTAACTCTCCCTAGCGAGAAATTACTTCCTTTTGTAGTACAGGCACCAAAAGTTGAGCTTAAACAGCTCCCTAATCATTTAAAATATGCCTTCCTTGGATATGGTGACACTTTGCATGTCATTATTTCTAACAAACGAACAAGAAGAAAAATTGGTGCAGGTACTGAAAGAGCACAAGACAGATCTAGGTTGGACTATTACCGACATTAAGAGGATTAGTCCCTCTACATGTATGCATAGGATCCTCCTAGAAGATGGTTCCAAGCCATCTAGACAGCCACAGAGAAGGCTCCACCCACCTATGATGGAGGTAGTCAAGAAGGAGGTGTTGAAGCTCCTACATGCAGGTATGATCTACCCCATCTCTGATAGTCGGTAGGTTAGTCCGACCCAGGTTGTGCCAAGAAGGGCGGTATTACAATGGTAGAAAATGTGCATGGGGAATTAGTCCCCACAAGAGTTTAGACTGGTTGGAGAGTCTGTATTGATTACCGTAAGCTGAACACGGTAACCAGAAAAGATCACTTTCCCTTGCCATTCATTGATCAAATGCTTGAGCAACTTGCCTTTTGTTCCTATTACTGCTTTTCAGATAGCTATTCGGGGGTTTTTCAGATTGCTATTGCATCGGAGGACCAAGAGAAAACGACATTTACATGTCGTTTTGGCACTTTTGCATACCGCAGAATGCCATTTGGATTGTGTAACGCACTCGGTATGTTCCAACGGTGTATGGTAAGCATCTTTTCTGAGTATTATGGATGACTTTACGGTACATGGAGATGACTTTGATGCCTGTTTAAATCATCTCTCTTTAGTCCTTCAAAGATGTGTAGAAACCAATTTGGTTCTAAACTTTGAGAAGTGTCACTTTATGGTTGAGAAAGGTATAGTTTTAGGTCAAATAGTGTTATCCAGGGGTATTGAGGTCGATAAGGCGAAGACTGATATCATTCAGTCCTTGCCTTATCCTACTAATGTGCGTGAAGTGCGTTCTTTTCTAGGCCATGCGGGTTTCTATCGCAGGTTTATTAAGGACTTTTCCAAGATCTCAGCCCCATTGTGTGAATTGCTGAAGAAGGATGTGCCCTATGAGTTCAATGAAGCATGCAAAAAGGCGTTTGATGAGCTAAAAACTCGCCTTACTAGTGCACCAATAATTGAAGCCCCGGATTGGTCTCAACCTTTTGAGATCATGTGTGATGCAAGTGATTATGCTGTTGGGGCTGTTTTGGGTCAAAAGGAAGCTAGAACATCTCATGTCATACATTATGCTTCTATGACTTTGAATGATGCCCAAAGGAACTACTCCACCACTGAAAAGGAAATGCTTGATGTAGTGTTTGCCTTGGAGAAGTTCAGACAGTATTTGTTGGGGACAAAAG
The DNA here is from genome assembly GCA_964016875.1 of Fallopia convolvulus. Classification (NCBI taxonomy): domain Eukaryota; kingdom Viridiplantae; phylum Streptophyta; class Magnoliopsida; order Caryophyllales; family Polygonaceae; genus Fallopia; species Fallopia convolvulus. Next base: position 11,982,867 of record OZ024724.1, on the reverse strand, counting down.
ATATAGTTTATTCAGACCATGCAGCACTTCGTTATTTGATGATGAAAAAGGAGGCTAAGTCAGGATTGTTAAGATGGATCCTCTTGCTGAGTGAGTTTGATATTGAGATAAGAGACAAAAAAGGAGCTGACCTTGTGGCTGACCACCTGAGCCGGCTTGTACATGTGGAAGACAAGTTGGAAATTCAAGAGCAGATTCAAGGACGATTCCCTGATGACACGCTTTTCGGAGTCTAGACTGAATTGGGAACTGCTATCGTTGACACCCAAAAGGGCGATCGCGGCTCGTTACTGGGAGCTTTGAAGAAACTGGAAGTAAACCGCGATAGCTGCCAGATCAAGAGGCGACCGCGGCTGAAGCCATCGCGGTCGCGGCCCTATCCATCGGTTATCGCGGCTCGGGCGACGACTGCGATAACGAGCCGCGACTCGAGAAATTTGTTCTTGGATTCCATTCATTCAAGCCTTGGCATGCAAATCTTGTCAACTACCTCGTCTCAAGGGAGTTTCCTCCTAATTTAACCACGGCTTAGAAGGACAAGGTGCGTCATGAATCCCGATTCTATGTCTGGGATGATCCGTATTTATGGAAGCACTACACAGATCAGGTAATCCGACGTTGTGTCCCGTATTCTAAAGTACAATCTGTCCTTTCTCTTTGTCATTCCTATGCATGTGGGGGTCATTTTGGGACTAATAAAACTGCTAGGAAAGTTCTAGAAGCTGGTTTTTATTGGCCTCATATTTTTAGGAATGAATATGGTTTCTGTAAATCATGTGATCGTTGTTAGAGGGTGGGTAATATTTCTAAGAGACATGAGATGCCTCAATCCCGTATGATATTTTGTGAAATTTTTGATGTTTGGGGCATTGATTTTACGGGACCCTTCCCCTCCTCTTATGGGAATCTGTATATTTTACTTGCGGTGGACTCTGTTTCCAAGTGGGTGGAAGCAAAGGCCACCAGAACTGATGATTCAAAAGAAGTTGCATGTTTCCTTAAAGATAACATTTTCTCCAGATTTGGGATTCCAAAAGCTCTGATAAGTGACATGGGTACTCATTTTTGCAATAAGACTGTGAGTGCGTTATTGAAAAAGTACCATGTCACTCAGAAGATCTCTACGGCCTATCACCCCCAAACCAATGGACAAGATGAAGTGTCCAACAGGGAGATAAAATGAATTTTCGAGAAGATAGTGGCACCCAACATGAAAGATTGGAGTTTGAGACTCAACGATGCTTTGTGGGCCTACCGTACTGCTTATAAGACACCCATCGGGATGTCTCCCTTCAGATTGGTTTATGGAAAGGGCTGTCACTTGCCAGTTGATCTTGAGCACAAAGTGTATTGGGCGGTCCAAAAATGAAATTTCAACATCAAAGAGAATGGAGAGTTCATAAAATTACAACTACAAGAATTGGAAGAGTTGAGATTTGATGCTTATGATAATGATGTGAATTACAAGAACAAAACAAAAGAATGGCATGACAAGAACATCCTAAGGAAGGAATTCAAAGCGGGAGACAAGGTCCTTCTCTTTCAGTCTCATCTCACACTCTTCCCAGGAAAACTCCGTTCTAGATGGGCTGGACCGTATATTGTTGCTCAAGTTTTTCCACATGGGGTTGTGGAATAATTTGATGGGGACTCCCAAAAGGTATTCAAGGTTAATGGTCAAATATTGAAGAAATACCATGAGGGAGTCAGCCAGGAAGTGCTAGAAGAGGTGGTTCTGGATGATCCAACCCCATTTGCTGATTAAAAACGGCACTAATGTCGAGCCAACGACATTAAAAAAAGGCGCTGCTCGGGAGGCAACCTGAGGTAAGTTTTCCTTTTCCTTTTTCTGTTTTTGTTTTGTTTAGTTTTCTTTTCAATCTCATGAGTTAACACGCAGGTACTAGGTTCAAAAGAACATATCTGAGGACAAACCGCGATCGCTCCTTAAAAAAAAAGGGCGATCGCGGGATGTTTTACGAAAAGAATTGACGGTACTTTGCGTAGGCCGCGATCGATGCTAAGATATATACAAAAAAAATTTATGACGAGGCAGTAGGGCCACTCCCACCACCGGCCCTACTCCTCGATCTACGCATTCATCTTCTATTTCTTCTTCTTCTATCTTTTCATACCTTCTTCAACCTCCATTCAAACCTCCATTAACACACCTTCTTCAACCTCCATTAAACCTCCACAATATTTCTTCCAAAACCTCTTAAAAAACCCGGATCTATAATCCTCACCCTCTCCTAACTCCAAATCCGTTCATAAAAAAGCCCTCAAGCCCTCTATTTTTCTTCAAAAATCAAATCTAAAAACTCCAAAAAATTTCCTTCCACCTTTTCCAATCCACTACCTCCGCTTCTCTCGGGTCGTTGTCGGGTTGTTGAAGACGAACCAAATCGGTGACCGCGGCTCGGTGACGAAGGGAGCCGCGACACCAGAGATCCGTCGTTGCCAGAGAATTGTCGGACGCCAAAACCGCGATCGCTGCCCCCTGAATACCGCGACCACGACCTTGTCCCAAAACAGCGATCGCTGCCCAAATTTTCAGCGATCGCGACTGTGCACCAGTTCGTTCCTCTTCACTGTTGTAAGTCGATAAGTTGTTGCCTCTTCTGAGTTTGATTTGCTATATTGGTTGAGAATGTCATATCCTGTTAAGAAATTGACTATTGCACAAAAGAAGAAGTGGGATTCTTTGGCCAAGAGGAAATTTACTAGTACAAAATTCTTTGATGTTGAGATGCTTAGGAAGATAGGCATGTATGATTGTACTTTGAGGTTGTTAGAGGGTGGATTAGGGGTTTTATTGATCTGAATGCCCCTACATATAGGAATATTGTGCTGGAGTTTCTGTCTACGTTTCAGGATGATAATGGTTTGTTCAAATTTCATATTTTGGATGAGCCATATTATATAAACAGAGAGGGTTTGAGAGAAGTTTTTGGAGTTTCTGGTGCCCCTTCTGCTAATTGGGAGACAGTTAGTAGAGATTCAGGTCTTAATGCTTTTTGGGAGGCAATTATAGGTGATGGGTTTTTGCCTAAGAAGGGGGGAATATAATTATTGCATTACTCATCCCTGCATTAGATTGTGTCACAAAGTGTTGTCTATGACTTTTCTGGGGCAAGGGGAGGTTAATACGGCACCTCGTTTTGACATGCGTATGGTCTGGTGTCTTATGCCTATGAAGGATACTATTCCTGATTGGGTAGAGCTGTTTTTGTTGAGTATTAAGAAGATTCTGAAGAAGGATACGGGCAAGATTGCTATAGGTGGCATGATTACTCTGATTGCCAGAGTATTTGTGAGAGATGAGGTGCTAGGATGGCCTGATAGTGCTGAGTATACGTTTAATGAGAACCGGCTCAACAGGGCGCATTGTTTGAAAGCATCGGCAGAGCAGGGTTATATTTGGACTTTAAGTTCTCTAGTTGATGATTATTTACGTCTTCCCAAACATATGCTCATTGGTCCTACCTTAGCTTATCTGTATATCCCGTCTCATTTTGTTGGTGGGAGTGTGGCTCAGCAGGAGATGCCTGCCCCAAATGTTGATTGGAGGATCATGTTGGTGAGGATGAGGATGATGGAGGAGATTTTAAAGCTGGTGGTCTTGATTCTGGAGTTGGTGGTGCTGGTTTTGTGCCAGGAGGTGATGTTGGTACTTCGTTTGCTGGATGGGGTGCCAATTCTAGTACAACACATGCTGGTACATCGAGTTGGGCGATTGGGGGTTATGTTGGTGATGGTGATGGTGGAGCTGCTACATACAGAGGTGGTTACGGAGGTTATGGAGACACCTCCGCTTGGGATGCTGCTGCGGGTAGAGGTTATGGGGTGTGCATTTTGATCTGGATTGGCAGAACCGCATGTTTTGGGAGATGGGACGACTTACTATGTCCCAAAATGATATTGTTGCTACCCAGAGAGATATTGTTGCGCAACAGAGAGAGTTAGCAGCTCAACAGAGTGCTCTAGCATCCACTTTTTAGTCCATTCAGCAGGTGCCGGAGCAGCACCATGAGTCTTCCAGTCACATGTGGCCAGACTTTCCTGATTGGTCATAATATCATCCACCTGCCCCACCATAGTGAGTCTGTTGTTTCCCTTCCTTTATTTTTATCTGATTTGTCTTTTATTTCATTGAGGGCAATTAAAGGTTTAAGTATGGAGGAGGGAGTTCTCACTGTTGTATATATGTACAGTTGCATTTCAGTTTCTACATTTCAAAGTTAAAAATCAGGGGCCCGGACCGGGTTGAAAACCCGAAAGGGCGGCTCAAGCAAAAATCAGGGGCCCGGACCGGCATTAGGCTAGGGTAATAAGAGGCTAAAAAGAGTGGAAGTGAGTTGGTGAGCACATCTATAGAAAAATGAAATGAGCGGTTAGGTGAGAACACGAAAGGGCGCCTAAGCAGAATGAGTAAAAAAAAGAGTGCCTAGGAACATTTCTGTTGGGGCTTGGGGATTATTGTTTATGGGTTTTTATCTTTGCGATATGTATTTTGTCTTGAGTGATAGATTGTGCTAGGATTTCATTGTATGCACTTTCATTCTTTTGCTTGGGTTCGGGTTGTGAGCTTATTTTCGAGTGCTTTTTAGTTTTAGATCATCTTCCCTACTACTGTCCGTAGACCTTTGTTGATTTGTCTTGCTTCATTTGATTTTGAACTTACTCGAGGACGAGCAAGGTCTAAGTATGTGGGAATTTGATATCTTGTGTTTCATACAGCATAACTAGGACTTTTTAGTACATCTTTTTCTAGTATTTTAGGCCAGTTAGAAGCATTATTAAAGAACATGTTTGAAGGACGAAAGTTCAGAGTTATGACGATTTGAAGAGTTCGAAGATTCTGAAGGTCGCGATCGCTGCCACTTCAAAGGGTGATCGCGAATCATGGTCGCCGAGGAAGGTCGCGATCACGGTGAACACTGGTGGCGATCGCGGTTCAAGGTTGTGGTTGAGGTCGCAGATTGAGGAAGGCCGCGATCGTGGCCCTGCATAATGGCGATCGCGGCCCTACATAATGGCGATCATGGCTTTTGCTGGAGTTCACACACGAGCAGTTTTCCGCTTAGTTTATTAATTTATGATCAATAACTTGATGAAGAAAGTGGATGCTTGAATATGATTGTTTTCCCTAATTGATAAAAATCCAACTTTTGTTTTGCTTGATTTATTGCTTTGTTTAATTTCCCTAGTTTTAGATTAATATTTCAAAATCCCCCTTTGTTACTTTTCTGAGTTGATAAAAATAATAACTTAGGATACAAGCGTCTCTTGGGTTCGACCCCGACATACAACATATACTAGTTGAGTATCTAGAGATTTATTTTTGATTTGGCACGACGACTTTCAGCCAGTCAAGATTCATGCGATAAAAACAATCAAGACAAGATCAAGAGCAAGCATGCACAACCGTTGTTAGGTTTAACCCCAACCTTAGAGAAGAAGACTTCTCACAATTCATATTTGAAAGCAAACAACTATATTAATGAAAGGAAAACTTACAAATTGAATTAAAACTCGTCCCACACACGTCTCTCTATCTCTACCCTCTATCCCCTTCTCTCGTCCTCCCAATCGTGTATATCGTGTGTGTCTCCCAAAACAAGAGTTAGAGAAGGGTATTTATAGAGAAACTAATCTATCTAAAAAGCTATCTATAAGGAAATAAATCTTCTAATAAGATATATCCCTTCTATCTCCCAAAACGACTCGGATCTCCGCTACTAACACGGGTTGCCTCGGTATCGAGTTGAGAGCCTCGGTACCGAGCTGTTACAACACTACGAACAGCCTTGAGTAAAACTTGTGTAGCGGATTCGTTACAACTTCGTTTGACTCGATTCGTTTTCCTATGTTCTTGTAACGAATTTCTCTACCTCTTTCCAAGCTCAAACTTGATCTTCAATGACTTTACTTGAGCGCTTAGTCTTCATTCTTGAATGCTATTTCTCACCGGTTTTGCTCCTTTCTTAAAAAGTGCTCCAAACATCTTCTACAAACCTACAAAACACCACCAAAGCTTATGTAGACTCCATATCTTAAAGAAATACGAAAACCTACACAAACGACTCAAAACAAAACTCAAAACTAAAGAAAAAGACTCAAAAACATTAAAAACACACCCTGCAAACATGACGAAAAAGGCGGACATCAGCTTTTTAGCAAGGTTTTCTCCCAACACACTCTACACATGTCGTATAGACTTTCCTTGCAAGCTTCCTCCTCCACCATGTCAGCCCACCTGACTTTCCTACACTCTGCATAGTCATCTGGCTCATGTTTCAACATCAGATAGGAGTTAGGAGTTGACTCCCTATCATGTTCCTCAACAATCTCATGACCATTAAACTATGGATCTTCCTTCAAGGCTTCTTGCCTACTAGGAACCATTGTCTTACTCCCACCAGTTCCATCAAACTTCTCCACATGAATCATTCCATCCATTGCAATTGTAGGAACCTCACTCTGATACCCCTTGTTGGGAATTTCGACCCTACTTGCAACAATAACGGACTCTAATAAAAAAACACGTTTCTTTGGACGCATCGAAAAATGCGGGTTGCATCAGAAAAGCGCGACCGCGTTTTTCTTGCCTTCCCCACATTTTTCCATTTTGTTGGAATTATGCCACTTGCACCCTAGAAAACGCGCCCACGCTTTAAGGTGCCATCTCGCACTTTCGCTGGCCGCGGTCGCGGTTTTCCGGCACCACGGTCGCGGTTTGCTCCTTTGCTCCGCCTTCTCTTTTCACCTAATCTCAAATCAAGCTCCATAAATCCCAACAACGACACTACGCGGCAGTCGGAGGATGTGATGTACGGTGAGAAGCGGCGGTGCTGAAGAAAGACCACCAGGGGGCGAACATTGACAACGAAAAAGATAATCGGGAGAGAGAAAGGAAGAAGATGATCAGGGGTTTGCTACTTTTGCAAATAAATGAATTTTTTGTGATGTGGCTAATTAGATAAGATATTTTTGCATTTTTGTGCAAATCTCTCCCAAAAGAACTGGGGATTGGTATTAAAGAAATTAATATTATCTTAGAACGAATCGATGATCCTCCATCTCCTCATCGAGTTGCATAAACAACAAGCTTCATTTGGTTTTCATGAGTGATTGCTAACCTGCTCAGAGGAAGGGACATGAAAACTAAGGAACTTAAGAGAAATGACTAGCCTCTCTAGTGGAAACTCATCCGTGCAAGAGACGATCTCTTCCAGCGAAGATTCATATATAATGCTCAAACATTTCAATACTACTCCTTAAACTTTTCCTCTTCTAAATTGATAGATAAGGATGATGCATTATTATCTATCCCTCTAAGAGAATGAAAGCATGTTCCTACTCTGTACGTACTAGCAATGTCATCAAAATACACCAGATGGTGTGTTTACATAGATAACAAAAAATGAACTGCACATTTAATGATCACACCAACCCAACTTTTCTCAAGCTGATTTATTAATATTAATACTTACTATGTAACACATAAAAAAAGCCATGATAATTATTAGTCATTATAAGATATATGCCTTAAGCGTGAAAAGGGGGAAAATATTTACATAACCTTGTGTAGAAAACTGCAGAAAACGAAGAAACCCAACACATGAAACTAACTGCGATTTGAGCTTGAAATTGAGAGCTGTGAGTGAAGGAGACTGTTTCATTGATTAAAGTTGATGACGACACATCTTACAAAGCGGATATTTATACCAGCGACTACTAGGTTTCCGAAAGGGGAAAAGACACTAGACCGGGTTTAGGCACACGCAGGTGCGGACCGAATTTATAATCAAAACATAAACTAGACCGGAAATAAAAACTGATGACTCGATTATTTTGAGAATAACAGAACTTGAAGAGAGCAGGGATGACTCTGTAACAATACTTCGCCGTCGAAGACATCCTTGTCCTCAAGGATGAAAATCTGGGTATTTCCGCTCGATCTCATCAACAAACTCCCAAGTAGCATCATCATTGCTGCCGTTTTTCCATTTGATGAGGAGTTTGGTGGTAGCAACTCTGCCTCGTTTCACCAATTTCCGGTCAAGGACAGCTTCAGGTTCTTTTGGAATACCCACATCAGCTAATTACTGTGGGATTGCCACTTGTGTGACCGAAGATGGGTTGGGACAGAGTTTGAGCTGGCTAACATGAAAGGTGTCATGAATCTCAGCGGTGGCTGGCAGTTGCAGCTTATAGGCTACTTTGCCAATCTTATCTGTAACAAGGAAAGGGTCGTAGAACTTCGGGGATAATTTGTGAGGGCCTCTTCCTTTCAAGGAAATTTGGCGGTAGGGTTGTAGTTTCAAATAAACCCAATCGCCAATGTCGAATGACCTGTCTGAGCGATGTTTATTGGCCATTTGAGTCATTTGGTGTTGCGCTCTAGTGAGATGGTGTTTGAGCACTCGGATAAGCTCCTCTCTCTTTTGCATACTCCTATCAACCGTAATCAGCTTGGATTCTCCTGGGAGGTATGGGAGGTGAATAGGAGGGGATTGGCTATAAAGTATCTCATAAGGGGTAGTGTTTGAAGCTGTGTGGTGGTTAGTGTTATACCAATACTCAGCTAAGGGAAGCCAGAAACTCCAGGGTATTGGTGCATCAGAGCACATGCATCGCAGATACGTCTCGAGGGTCCGGTTTGTGACCTCTGTCTGTCCATCAGACTGAGTGTGATAGGCAGTAGAGAAGTTGAGTTGCACTCCTTGGAGTCGGAAAAATTCTTGCCAGACTTCGCTTAAAGGCAAAGGGTCTCTGTCACTCACCACAGTTTTGGGGAAGCCATGTAGTTTAAAGATGTTGTCAAGATAGAGCTGAGCGACATCTAAGGCAGAAAAAGGATGTTTCAGGGGCAAAAAAATGAGGGTATTTGCTAAGCCGGTCGACAACAACTAGTATAGTGGTGTAGCCTTTTGTTGATTTTGGCAGCCCTTCAATGAAATCTAAACTGATATCTTCCCATACAGCTTCTGGGATCGGTAGTGGCTGTAAGAAACCAGGGGATGCTGAGTTTTTAGGTTTACTTTTTTGGCAAATTGCACAATTACGAACATAATTCTTCACTGTTTTGTGCAACCCCTTCCAATAGAACAAAGCAGACACTCTTTGTGTTGTAGAGTCTCTACCGGAGTGGCCACCAACTGGGGAGTCATGTAGCCATTGAAGAATTTTGGTTTTCAAGAGGGGATCGTCGCCTATAACCAGTTTGCCATGTCTTCGAAGTTCATTGTTGGCAAGGGTAAATTTGGAGTGGGAAGAGGGGCTGGTTTTTAGGTCCTGAATAAGGCGTTGTAAAGAATCATCTTCTTCCCAAGCGCGTTGTATGAGCTTATAAAGATCATCATTTTGGAGGGAGAGGTGAATGTGTAGGAGGTCAGCGTGAGAGATTCTGGATAGTGCATCAGCGACATGGTTCTCTTTCCCTTTTTTGTACTAAATCTCATAGTCAAACCCCATCAATTTTGCAATCCACATGTGCTGGAACGGGGTGGTAACGGTTTGGTCAAGAAGAAACTTGAGGCTTTTTTTTTATCAGTTTTGATGATAAAGTGGCGCTGAATTAGGTATAGACTTCAGGTTTGCACGGCATGGACAACAGCTAATAACTCCCTCTCATACATAGATAAAAGTTGATGCCTTTGGCTTAGTGCTTTACTAATGAAACAAATTGGATGATGATCTTGCATAAGGACGGCCCCAATTCCATTTCCAGATGGATCAGTTTCAATAACAAATGTTTTGTCAAAGTTTGGCAATGCCAAGACAGGAGTGGTAGACAAGGCATCCTTGAGTTTGTTGAATGATTCCATGGCCTCTGCTGTCCATGAAAACCCTTCTTTTTTGAGTAAATTGGTGAGAGACCTAGCTATCATGTTGTACCCTCTTACAAATCTTCTATAGTAATTGGCAAGACCCAAGAATCCTCGGAGCTTCTTCACTGTGTTTGGGATTGCCCAATCAAGTACCGCTTTTATTTTTGCTGGATCAATGCTGACCCCTTCGGCTAAGATGAAGTGGCCCAAGTACTCAAGTTTTGTGGCTCCAAAAGTGCATTAGACTCCTTTAGGAAGAGCTGGTGTTGCTGCAGGATATCAAACACACATCTGAGGTGAGTAATGTGTTCATCCCAGTTTTTGCTAAACACAAGGATGTCGTCGAAGAAGACCAGAACATATTTCCTGGGTTGAGTTCTGAAAATCTCATTCATGAGGCTCTGAAATGTGCATGGAGCATTTGTAAGGCCGAAAGGCATGACGAGATATTCGTAATGTCCCGAGTGAGTCTTAACGGCTGTTTTGTAAACATCACTTGGATCCATACGAATTTGGTGAGATCCTGCCCGAAGATCGAGTTTTGAGAATAACGTTGATCCTCCTAACTCATCCAAAAGATCATTAAGTAGAGGAATGGGGTACTTATGCTTCACCGTTTGGGCATGGAGATCCCTGTAATCAACACAGAGTCGCCACGAGCCATCTTTCTTCCTAATAATCACAACCGGTGATGCATACGGGCTGGCACTGTTCTGTATTACCCCAGTGGTGAGCATTTCTGAAATAAGATTTTCAATGGCATCTTTCTGAAAGGCCGGGTATCGATAGGGTCTTTTATTTATTGGATTAGCACCATGCTGCAGGGTAATTTGGTGATCATAACCAGGCCGGAAGGGTGGGAGAGCTTGTGGCACTTGAAACAAGTCTGCGAACTCAGCAAGTAACTGTTCTAAGGCTACTGGTGCAAGCGGGGATTTATCCAGAGCTTGAATTTGATGTAAAGTAGGGCTGAATGCATTTTGACCTTGATGAGTGGCCGTAATGAGAGCAAGTTGGGCCCCATTAGGCGTGATTTTATCCAAGGATGAACCATCCAGAGGTTTATGATTGATGAAGCCCCTGATAACATGTTTATAGCCATCAACAAAAAACTCCATTTTGATTTTTGAGAAATCCCAGAGAATTGGTCCGAGCGTGGCCAACCATTGAATACCCAATACTAAATTGCAGCAGCCTAGTGGTAGTACTACCACATCAGAAACAAATTTAGATTTCTGAATTCTCCATGTGAACCCATTGCAAGCATAACTTGTAGTGAGTTTGCTGCCATTAGCTACAAAGACTGAAAGAGATTTGATGGAGTTGAGTTTACAGCCTATAGGCCACTTCCAAGTCCAGGAAGTTGTGTGTGCTTCCCGAATCAATGAGTATATGCAAGGGTCTACCCTCATAAAATCCATTCACTCGCATGGTGTTGAACATGGATACGCCTGTCAAAGCTTGGAGGGAAATATGTAGGGCTGTGCACTCTGTTTCTTGTTCAATTTTCTCTTCTGCTGAACACTCATCATCGTTGTCACATTCTCCTTCCATGATGTTCACATGTGGTTTCATGTGCTTGAGCTCGTGCCCTGGAATGTATTGCTCATCGCAGTACATACATAACCCTTTGTTCCTCCTATCTTGCATTTCAGCAAAGGTGTAGGAGCGCCCTTGTTTGTCACTGTTTGGCTTGAAGGGAGTCTTAGTGGGGGTTGGTAGGATGGCGAGCTGAGTTTGTTTTTGTGGTGGTGGGTTGGGAGAGAAGGAATTGTTGGTTTGGAATTTTTGAGGGAAAGATGAGCTTGACCTTGAGAGGAGTAAGGGTATTTTGGAGTGGCCTCTTTAAGCTTTACTAACTTGGCAGCCTGGTGTATGGTTTGTGGGTTGAATTGTCTGGCATGCAACTGCATTTGTGGAGTAAGATTGGCGAGGAAAATGCTGAGGGCTTGGGCTTGGGTAATGGTTAATTTGGTAAGAGCGCCTTCAAAGGCGCTCTTACCAAATAGAAATCGAATTAGGAACTTGACGTTCGAAGAATTCGATTTACAGATTAGCCTAGGGTTAGTGATGAGGTTAAGAAACACCAACCGATGAAGCTAACTGCGATTTGAGCTAGAAATTGAGAGCTGTGAGTGATGGAGACTCTTTCATTGATTAAAGTTGATGACGGCACATCTTACAAAGCGGATATTTATACCAGCGACTACTAGGTTTCCGAAAGGGGAAAAGACACTAGACCGGGTTTAGGCACACGCAAGTGCGGACCGGATTTATAATCAAAACATAAACTAGACCGAAAATAAAAACTGATGACTCGATTATTATGAGAATAACAGAACTTGAAGAGAGCAGGGATGACTCTGTAACAAGTCATTAGAAGGTGTAGAGTCCAACGGTTTAAATTGTCTTCCATATGTGTTATGGATGCACATCCTCTCCTTCCTCTCCGTCAAATCACTTGTCATTGCCCGTGTTGTGTGCAAATGTTTCCAAACAATCACCAACGAATCCTACTTCAACTCCTTACACCTTGTCAACGTTTCCGCAAACCGCAACGAGACCCGAATCCTCACCATCCAACCCCTCTACAGTCCTAAGTTTAGAGGCTGTAGGACCAAGTGTAATATCATTGAAATCGAAAACTTGGAGTCAAATGCAAAGTTGAACCAGAACCCGGGATCATTACTTTCATCTTGGATAGAAACAGAACCCGGATCTGTGTTTTGTAGAGTTCACACAATGTGGGGTCATGTCGGTTATGGCCTATGGTGCGTATGTGGGTCGGTGAATGGACTATTACTTATGATCTCATACGAGAAAGCTATACTATGGAATCCTTCCATCAAAAGAAGTCGCGAATTCCACTCCCCCTCGAGCTCGATTTCCTTATTTCGATAAATGAACTTAGGACTCGGATACGACGCTTCTTGTGACGACTACAAGGCACTCGCCTTTATCGATCCTAGCATCAAGCAGCTGGATAGACAACATATCAATATTGATGTACTTGAGGCACCCTCTGGAGCTTGGGTTTATAGTGTCAAGAACGATTCATGGAAGGCGGTGGAGATGCCAAGTTGTTGCCACAAGAGAGAGAAATCAGAGAGCTTGTGTTTCAAGGGTGGGTTAGTTTGGATTGAGGGCGTTGATACGGGTCATAGCTATTACCATCACTTGGTTCGATTCGACTTTGCAACGGAAGAGTTTAGTTACGCGCCAATGCCTTACCCGATCAAGAATAATATGTGGGTTTAGAGTAGGTTGGTGACAATTGATGGTGGATCTTGTGTGGGGGTGTGGGGCTTGGATTCGGATTCTGTCGTCTCCATATGGGCCATGGATGCGAGCGGTTTGTCGTGGACTAGATTGTACAACGTTGGAGAAGGTGTGTTCCGGATGAATGATTTTCGAAGTTGGGAAATGAATTGGGAGTTTTGGACGAAAGGTGCAAGGCCGAAAGTATCGCTATATTATGAATCAAAAGAGGGAAGGTATCGACCCCTTACAGAGTATGTGGGTGTTTACTTTGAGAGTTTGGTTCTACTCAACTAGTTAGGTTTGGGGCACTTAGATTTTCTCATTTATGTGGATCGCCGTTTATTAAATTTGATATAGCTTGCAATTTTTTTTCTTTATCACCTTATAAATATATTTGAATTGCTTGCTTCTAATTCAGTTGCATGGAAACATTACACCAACAAAAAGAACACACACAATGTCCTCATAAAAAAATAAGAGTCCTTTGACCACTAGCAACAATGTCTATCTTCTCTCTAGAAAATTTTACTAACAAATTTAACATGTTTGCGTTCATGATGAATATATGTTTCATGTCACTCCTTTATTTGTTGGTTGATTAATGAGGATTAATGAAGTCCGTTGTTGTCTATATATGATCAACTTGTTAGGGACAACTCTTGTATTGGGGTAAATTAACTCCACCATGTCGCTCCTTTATTTGTTGCCTGATTGTCCACAATGGGCTTCCAATTAAGATCAAGCTAATTAATTAAACGGAAATTCTACGTATTAATCTTAGGGTTCGACATTATTTGTGAGGTGTACCAATGTTTAATGTAATTCGCGTGGTAACCCTGAGCCTGAGGTTAATGCAAATTTCACCACATATCCAAAATAGTTGAAGTTAACATTTAACGATAACTTCAATTTATAAGAAAAAGCAAAATTGAAATTTTAAAAAACAAAAATAAAACATGTTAACTTTCATTCCCATGAACACAGATATGTATGATTTTTTGCTTCAGTTGCCATAGTGGAGAACAAGATGATGACTAAGTGAATGGTAGTGTGCAAAGATGATCCTCATTTACTAACTACCCTTCTTTTGTTGGTTTTACCGCTGTTGGTGTTGCCACTGTTGGCCGGTGTACCACTGTTGTTCTTGTCGCACATATGCCGCTGCTGGAGATGGACAAAAAGCTTGCAATTTAGTATCAATTTCACGCTTATTTAAAAATTAGGGTTTATGAATTATTTTGGATTTTAATTTAGCGATTTAAGGATTAGTTTAAAGATTGGATATAGGAATGTGATTTAATCGAGTGGTGCTATTTCAATGATGAGTTGTGAGTTCGACTTGTTCCTTTAAAGTCAAAACTGAGGCCTTAGTTCATTAAAAAAAAATTGAACACAAATTGCTTTTACATTCAGTCCTTTTGCACCGTGAAAGCAAATACCCTATACCCTAATATATTTATACACTTAGAAATTTAAAGAGATTGGGTATTGGTACCGCAAGTTGTAACAATTGCTTGTCACCGACAACCATCTCTGCCCTAGTAGTATGTCTAGGAATGAAAAAAGTAAATTTGTTTCGTTTTTATTTTTATTTTATAAATTTCAATTTTTCTTTTTCTTATAAATTGAATGTAAAGTTAAACGTTAACTTTAACTATTTTGGATATGAGGTGAATTTCGCATTAACCTCAGGATTACCACACGAATTACGCCAAACATTAGTACACCTCATAAATAATGTCGAATCCTAAGGTTACTGTTGGGCCTCACTAAAATACAGCCCAAAAGACACGTTGCCAACCCAAAAAGATTAGTCTGTGTAGTTTGCTAGAAGTGGGGGTCGATGAAGCAGACAAAGCAGGGCTATAAATCCGGACTCCATGATCACTCCTCAACAGTTACTTCATTAACAATAGGAGCGAAATCCTCGGGATATGCCATACGTTTCAACCAACGGATAGAATGGGGGAGGAAGCTATAAGTAGGGACGAAGCAAGGATAGAGGGGAGACGATATCGACACCGATACTCAAAATCACTCATGAAAGCTCAAATCCTTTTTGTTAAACCATTGAACTTTGTTCTGGCATTCATTTGTGTTAGCAGAAAGACTCATTCACAATCTCAATCATAATACGAATCCTATCATTTCTTTGCTACTATTTTATTGTCTTTTATCTTGTTTTACCACTGGTTTGTAGCTTATAACGTGTTACAGATTCTGTTTGGTTAGGATTTCCTGCATCATACCAGATAACGCGTTAGTACGCCTATCCTGCCCAAAACAGTTGGCGCCCACAGTGGGGCCCTAGCCAAAAAGGAGTCATGCTAAAGCAGATACAAATTCAATCAACGAGATGGACGGAATCCACACTACTTACAGCCATGTAGGAAAACCAGAAAATCACGATGTCATTGAGGAAACAAATAATCAAGGTGCTGGAAACATTGACGGAAATGTGAGCAAAGACGGAGCTGGGAATGTTGATGGAGTTGAGCAACAGTCCGGAAACACCAACGACAACCCAAGCACTTCCGAAGAATGAGGAGTAGGGGGAGGGGATCCCGATGTCGTCATGGAGCTCTGCGCAACGATGATCGCCCTCCAAAAGGACATGGAAAGCCAGAAAGAGGCCAATGCTAGATTTACCGAGGTATATGAAAAGTAGATTGAAACATTGACTAATGAGCGTAATTTGCTTCGATCTCAGGTACAATCGGCTCCAACTCGACCCCCCGGAACTGATGTGATAGAAGGAGTTGCCAAACGATTGGACATGGATGACCCGAGCCTCGTAACACCTGATGTCGTCAGACCAATAATTGGGTATCAGGTAAATGCTAATTCCCTAAGAGCGGTACGGGAAGATAATGAGGTTTCCCAATTACGGGAACACCTTAGAGCCCTGGAGGATCAAATCACTCATGTCCTAGGGGCACCTCAACCAATAGCAATGGAAAGAAGGGATGGCTACACCGACTCTCCCTTCGTGCCTGCTATCGCAAGAGTTGACATTTCCCGAAAGTATCATGTCCCTGAGGTACCCAAGTACGAAGGGCTAACGGATCCTGATCAACACATAGCCGCATTCAAGCTAGCTATGAACATCAGTACGGTCCCTTTTGACATGAAAGAGATTGTTATGTGTCGTTGGTTCGAGAACACGTTATCCGGACCCGCACTCAATTGGCATTCGCACTTACCTCTTGGAAGTATTTCATCCTTTGTTGAATTGATTGACAAGTTCAGGATAAGATTTGCAAGCAGACGACACGCTAAGAAACGATCAGACGTCCAGAAGTTAACAGGGCGAGTAGCAGCACTGAACCGGTTCATATCCCGATCCTCGGACAGAAACAAGTTGTTCTACGACGTCTTGAAGAAGAACAAGTCATTTGAGTGGACGGAAGCACATGAAGAAGCCTTCAAAGAGTTGAAAAATTATCTATCTAACCCGCATGTGCTTTCAAAACCCAAGGTAGATGAGAAGTTATATGTGTACTTGGCCGTGACCGAGGTAGCAGTAAGCGTCGTCTTGATTCGAGAAGAGAATGGAGACCAGTTGCCCATTTACTATGTAAGTAAAACTTTTCTTGATGCGCAAACCAGGTATTCACCCATGGAAAAACTTGTATTGTCTTTGGTAATGGCTTCAATAAAATTAAGTCCTTATTTTGAAAGTCATTCTATCATGGTGAGGACGAACTCATATGTTGCCAGGGATTCAAAGATGAAGGCATACTTAGAGAAAGTTCAAGAGGTCATTAAACATTTCAAACATTTTGAGATAAAGCAAGTTCCTCGGGATGCTAACACGCAAGCAGATGCTTTAGCCAACCTCAGATCCGCAATCGACCCAAGAGAATACGACAAGATACCTTTCGTGTACCTTGACGCGCCATCCATAACCAAAGAAGCAGATATATTTGAGATTCGAGATCCTGATAAAGACGATTAGTGGGTGAATCCTTACATAAAGTGGTTACTTTTGGTGATTTTAGTGTCATCAAGTGATTGTTCCCTATATGGGAACAATGCCTTTTAGTATGATTGGGATTCATACGACACTGTGAGATCTTAATTTGTTATGTCACGGGTTAGGGTGTGCGGAGTGCGCGCTCGTGTAAGCATGGTTGAGGTCTAGAGGGAAATATTAAGGAGAAGTTGTGACTTGAAAAGGAACAATGTTTGTTACCTACTGTAAGAAACAATGTTTGTTCCCTTGGAGGGAACAGTGGTTGGGAACAGTAGTTCTCAGACGCATGCCTAAAATTTTGGCACGTTGTTAATTGTTGATAACGGTCAATTAAACATTGTGTAACTGCATTGTAACTTCCTTAAAGGGTTAATAACTGATGGGTGACGTGGGTTATTCAACATAACCTTCGTGGCACTTGGTAACCGCCGGTAACTTCTGGTAACCGTTCCCTGAAACAGTTTCCTTTGCCTATATAAAAGACTAGTGGGAGATTGGTGTCGGGTGGAACGTTGGTTCACGTGGGTTCACATAATCAAAAGAGAGCATCTCTCTCCATGATTGAAATTCAAATAGAGTCTAATATCCATTTACATGAACTCTAAGGTTCGATCTCTTTCATAGCCTTGTTAGAGATCGGTTGGTTTGTCTTATCTCACTTCAATTTTCATGGATTCCCCAAGGCTATGTAGGGGGCGAAATATTGATTTCGGAAAGCATTTCTACGTGATTCAAACCTATATCAAGTATTACATATGATTGATCTACAGAAGAGTCGTCTTCAACTACATCCACGAAGAGGAACTCCACGGCTTCAACAACGCACTGTTCCCTGAGTACCAGCAGATACAAGATCTTCGGTGGGAACTACGAAGCAAGAGTCCAAGACACCTACATTCGAAATCAATATTTTGAGATCAGTCATATGGCAATGGCTTTCGAGAAAGACAACCAAGTTGAAGTTGGAGGAGATCAAAGGTTTCATTGTCCTACTTAAGAACCCGAAAACCTATAACGGTGGATCCGAATTCTCTCATGTTTAACCTTGGTAATTGAAGGGTTTTTCCCTTGATATTGTTCTGATGAATGATATGTAAAGTGTGGTAATGTTTGATTCTTACCCATGTGTGATCTTTAGATCATGGAATAAGAAATTCGAACAATGGATGTGTTTTGTACACGTTTTCATGTTTTCTCGTTACTTATTGAATGAGATTTGATCAGTGTAATACCAAGTTTGATTAATTATATATAAGAGATTAATATATGATTTTGTAAGGAAAACTGAATTTTGGATCAAATGAATTTCGGATAACTAATCCCGAGAAGGGAACGTTGAATGTTCCTTGCGGTGGAACAAATTTATTTCCGATGTATTGTGTCTTGTTCCAAGATATAAATTCTATGGCAACAAGATGAAATTTCCTTAAAGGGAGATGATATGAGTGTACTATACCTTGAGTGTAGATTACTCATGATTAAATCTTGATTACATACTTCAAGTATGTTATTCCTAAACATGTTACTTGAGTATAGTGTACTAGATATCAGATTACTTAATTTAAGTCTACTGTTCCCTGGACATATTACTTGATTAAGTCTACTGATGAAGGCCCTACAGTGATTCACAGATTGGCTATTTGACTCTACTGTATTTATACATATTAGTCGATTTATTTCATATTGTACTTGAATTATATTTATATGATGTTTGTTATAATTCTTAATTGTATTCTAATGATGGTGTTTGTGTAGATTGTACAATATGTATGATTTCATGAGAATTGGTTCCTATGAAGGACATGGGGGAGGTCGAAGTTAATCCTTGGGGTTACTGTCCCTGGGAACGATGCCATTTGACAGGAAACGTGTGCATGGGAACGATGTTATTTGACAAGAAATGTGTTCTTGGGAACGATGTTAGTTGACAGGAAATGTGTTCTTGGGAACGATGTTAGTTGATAGGAAACGTGTCCCTTGGGAACGATGACATGAACGATTGTTTCTTGCTTGGAAATGTATCCCTTGATTTCTTGTCTTCTCTCATGGATTTGAGTTTGTAGATTATGCCTAATGAAGCATGATATTATCTTAACTCAATTTTCTTACGAGTTGTTAAAATTGTAAGTGTAACAAGGAAGAGCACAAAGTTCTTACATAAGAATACACTTGTTACATGGTTGGTTATGGGTACTCGATTACTTGGTAAGGACCATGGATTGTGGTCTTAGCAATGACATAATTTCCTTGGAAATGGAAATGTTGAATGCAAGTTGGATCGTTGGATAAGAATTATTTTCTAGAAGTAGATGGATATTTCTACTTGGGAACAGTGCCATTTCATTGGCTATGGTGAAATGATCTAGCATTCTGATTTTGACAATGGGAACGAAATTGGTAGTGTGAGTTGTAGCCTTGTTTAAGGTAACGACTATGGATTAAAATCTACAGTGTTTCGTGAAGGCCGAAACAGATTTCAACTATGTGAGGAAAATATCTTTGGCCAGAGGGGAACGATCATTGTTACAGTGTGCTATCACATGTCGTGTCTTTTGGATGTGAAGGTATGACATGGATCGTGACACATAGTGTGATTTTGTTGTCTTAGTTCGGTTAAAAACAAGTTTGGCTAACCACTTCACGAAGGGGTTGGTTGTAAGGGAATGGATAAAAGACCCGTATAGCTTTCTAGTGATGGGATACCCAATTCTTACCTAATAAAAATTAGGGACAGAATTCAATGTGGAAAGCCCATACCTAGAAATTGTGAGCACAACATAACAATCCCCAAAGGTGTGCTTTGTTCCTACAAGTTGGAGGTTGAAGGCGTAGTCTTCTTAATAGTTCCTTTGAAAAAGTGCAATTGTAGGTGCACGATTAAAGGATCTACCTATATGGACGTGAGGTTTGGCCGCTTCATGAAGCTTCGGGTTGGCTTCACATACGTTCAGGAATAGATATGGACTCGAGGCCCTTAATAGAGTTAAGTAAAACTTTAGAGATGTAACGAAGCTTATGTGTGTGTTATCTTTATGCATCCAAAGTGGTTGATTGGTTCAATCCTTAGGACACCATGATTCCGGGGTGTTTGAAATGTGTAACTACACTAAGGCGGAAATTCAATCGTTTTCGACATTTTCGGTTATGCATGAGTTTGGGATAAAAGCTTGCTTATTTTATGAATCAAGGATTACACTAAAATGGGGGAGGATTGTTGGTGATTTTAGTGTCATCAAGTTCCCTATATGGGAACAATGCCTTTTAGTGTGATTGGGATTCATACGACACTATGAGATCTTAATTTGCTATGTCACGGGTTTGGGTGTGCGGAGTGCGCGCTCGTGTAAGCATGGTTGAGGTCTAGAGGGAAATATTAAGGAGAAGTTGTGACTTGAAAAGGAACAATGTTTGTTACCTAGTGTAGGAAACAATGTCTGTTCCCTTGGAGGGAATAGTGGTTGGGAACAGTAGTTCTCAGACGCATGCCTAAAATTTCGGCACATTGTTAATTGTTGATAACGGTCATTTAAACGTTGTGTAACTGCATTGTAACTTCCTTAAAGGGTTAATAAATGATGGGTGACGTGGGTTATTCAAGATAACCTTCGTGGCATTGTTATTAAAATCGAGATTCGGATCTTAAAATCGTGAGATCCTACGATCCCATATGGGATTTTGATCCGGATCGTACATTAAAATCGAAATTTGTTAAAATCGTTATAGAATCGTGTAGAATCGTGTTAGAATCGTGTAGAATCGTATAGAATCGTATAGGATCTCATGAGATCCCGTATAAAATCGTAAGATCCTACCCATTTTTTTACTTTGAGCTTATAAAATTTATTTTAGCACCAATTAACTTAATTATTAGTGAAATTACATCCCTTAAATGCTCATATTGTCTCTTTTAACCACATTTACCTCCCAATTTTCATCTTTCTGACTCCCAATTGTTGAATTTACAATATTTTCCCCTAATAAAGACCCATAATCTTTCCTCGATTCTTATTATGTGAGCATATATATTTTTAAATGTGCTTCTTGTGCATATATAAGTTTGCAATGTCAATTTTTCGGCATTATGATCATTAAATTTTAATAAAATTATATATTTTTTGGTTTTAGTGCCTATATTTTTTGTATCATATCTATATTATATTTGTTTTAGTGATATTATAGGATGTTACGATCCTACGATCCGATTTTACGATCCGATCCACAAGACCTTCCGTGACCTGATCCTAGAATCTCGATTTTAATAACATTGCTTCGTGGCACTTGGTAACCGCCGGTAACTTCTGGTAACCACCGGTAACCGTTCCCGAAAACAGTTTCCTTTGCCTATAGAAAAGGCTAGTGGGAGATTGGTCTCGGGTGGAACGTTGGTTCACGTGGGTTCACATAATCAGAAGAGAGCATCTCTCTCCATGATTGAACTTCAAATAGAGTCTAATATCCATTTACATGAACTTTAAGGTTCGATCTCTTTCATAGCCTTGTTAGAGATCGGTTGGTTTGTCTTATCTCACTTCAAATTTCTTGGATTCCCCAAGGCTATGTAGGGGGATAAATATTGATTTCGGAAAGTGTTTCTACGTGATTCAAACCTATATCAAGTATTACATATGATTGATCTACAGAAGAGTCGTCTTCAACTACATCCACGAAGAGGAACTCCACGGCCTCAACAACGCACTGTTCCCTAAGTACCAGCAGATACAAGATCTTCGGTGGGAACTACAAAGTAAGAGTCCAAGACACCTACAGTTACAAGATGGAGTCTTACCACATGACAAGGAAGAAGCCCGACGACTTAAGTTAAAAGCTTCCACTTACGATATTAATAATAACATTCTGTTCAAGTGGATGTCGTCGGGAACATACGCCCGATGCGTAAAGGAGGAAGAGGTACAGAAGGTGTTACAAGACATACACGACGGAGAATGCGGAAATCATACAGAGGGTCGCAACATGGCGAGGAAGGCGAGTAGGATGGGTTATCACTGGCCCACCATGAACAAAGACGCAGTGGAGTTCGCCCGCAAGTGTGACGCATGCCAACATCATGGACCTATACCACATCAACCTTCGGAGTTATTATATCCCATAACTTCCCCTTGGTCGTTCATGAAGTGGGGAATGGATATCATCGGAAAGCTCCCTCCAGCATCAGGACAACGCGTCTATATCCTAGCAATGACCGACTACTTCTCTAAATGGATTGAAGCCGAAGCCTTCAAAGAAGTCAAAGACACTCAGGTCATTTCTTTCATAAAGAGAAATATCCTGAGTAGGTTTGGAATACCATCCACCATAGTGTGCGACAACGAATCCCAGTTCATCAGTGACAAGACGAGATCATTTTGTCAGCAATACAACATCCAGTTGGTAATGTCGACGCCACGTTATCCTCAAGCTAATGGTCAGGCAGAAGCCAGCAACAAAGTAATCATCAATAACCTGAAAAAGCAACTCAAGGAGGCAAAGGGAAGATGGGCAGATGAGTTACCCCTTATTCTATAGTCAGATCGAACAACTCCTAAGACTGCTACAGGCCATACACCTTTCTCCTTGGTCTATGGATGCGAAGCCGTGGTACCGGTAGAAGTAATTGTGCCCACAATTCGATATGGACTTACTACCGAGGAGTCAAATCTACCTAACGTGTTACAACAAACGTGTTACGAGATGAGGCGTCAGTTCGTATGGCAGCATATAGACAGGGAGTAGCTCGGAGTTACAACAAACGTGTTAATGCAAAGGCGTTCCAAGTGGGAGATTGGGTATTGAGGAAAGTCTTTCAAAACACGCAAGAATTAAATGTTGGCAAGTTAGGAGCAAATTGGGAAGGACCTTATCAGATCACGAAGATCGTACGACAAGGAGCCTACAGGTTGATATCATGCGATGGAAAGACAATCCCCAGAAGTTGGAACGTGATGAATTTGAAGTTGTATCACTTTTAGAACGTACAAGTTGCAATAAGGTATACATCACATACTTCTTTCTTTTTACATTGCATCATTACATCTTCATACACACATGAGACAACAACGGTTTTGCAAAAACTAACAAGGGATGCCTTGTGATGTTACAGGCCAAAACATAGGCCCTCGCCTTATGATGAGGCAACGTTGTGCACACAACGACTAGTCAAAAGATGCAAGATATGAGAATGTGTAACACAAGCTCTAGAACAAAGGAGAGTTTCACAAAGTACTTGTAACTCAATTCGCAGCTTTATAAATCACAAATGTTTACATTCTGTCAAATACATCATTTTCTCTCTCTCAGCATCTTACATCAAAAGCGCTATTACAACGAGAAATCTATCAATAAAATTACAAGCAAACTTCTCACAACGCGTTATTCTTCATTCCTCAGTAGCAAACCTGCAAAAAGACAAAAAACAGATCCAAAACCACAACGAGTACTAAAGCATCATTAATAGCATAAATCCCTGAAAAACCAGCAAGGGGTAAAAATTGTTCACACAAAAACCCTAAAACAAGCGGCCATACAAAATAAAGAGTTTAAACCCCAATACACTGGGATATGCCAGCCAAAAAAGATTAGTCCGAGTAGTTTGTTAGAAGTGGGGGTCGATTAAGCAGTCAAAGCAGGGCTATAAATCCGCACTCCATGATCACTCCTCAACGGTTACTTCATTAACGATAGGAGTGAAATCCTCGGGATATGCCAGACGTTTCAACCAACGACTAGAATGGGGGAGGAGGCTATAAGTAGGGACGAGGCAAGGATAGAGGGGAGACGATATCGACACTGATACTCAAAATCACTCACGAAAGCTCAAATCCTTTTTGTTCAGCCATTCAACTTTGTTCTGGCATTCATTTGTGTTAGCAGAAAGACTCATTCACAATTTCAATCATAATACGAGTCCTATCATTTCTCTGCTACTATTTTATTGTCTTTTATCTTGTTTTACCATTGGTTTGTAGCTTATAACGTGTTACAAATTCTGTTTGGTTAGGATTTTCTGCATCATAGCAGGTAACGCGTTAGTACGCTTATCCTGCCCAAAACAGTTACTACGTAGAATTTCCGTTAATTAAATGGAACGTTGTTAATGTGGATTAATGTATCGTTTGTATGAATGGAAGTGAAATTATATAGAGTATAGAGTTCAATTGTTGCTTTACTAGGCCAGTGATGAAAGTCGTTGGTACCGGCCTGGATGTATATGCATTGGATGACTCTTGGCTTGAGCTAATTCATTATTACAAGATGAAACAGGACTAGAAATACCATACATGTAGCCCTTTTATGTGTTGTCTAGATTATTTGGAAGGCAAGAAGCGATGCACTCTGTAACAATCTCCCCTAGACCCCAAACGTTGTGCTTGTGCTGATATTAGCTAGGCTGGTGAAAAACTAAATTAATTAGGGCCAGATGGGGAAACAGAAATGAGAATTAAGAGACTACACGATTGAAGTAGAGAACTAACATTTGAGAGGGTGTCACACCTAAGATTATTTACGAATTTTTTGTAATTTATTTACAAAAATAAATGAATGAATTATTGATATTCAAAAAATAATCAAAGTTAAATCATTCTTACTTCTCATTTTCTTGAAGATAAATAATAAATAAAAAATGACATGATACAATATCCCATATGTAGCATGCATATGGACAAAATATATAACAATGTTTAAAACAACATATGTAGCATGCATATGGCCACAATATATAACAATGTTTAAAACAACATGCAAGACAACTTAATTCATACAGGCATGAATGTGAAAATGAAAACAATAATGAATTAAATGAACTAAATACACTTGGATAATAATTAGGCCAACTTATTCATACAAGCATAATTTTTTTTATTGAATTTTATAGATTTATTTTGTTATAACATTCAAAATTATGCCAAATGGGAAAAATGAGAATTGAGAGACTACTTGATCGAATTAGAGAACTAACAAAGTTAAATGAACGAATTTTGTAATTTATTTACATAAATAAATGAATGAATTGCCTGTTATTCAAAAAAATCAAAGTTAAATCATTTTTTTGCTCTTGGGCACTGTCCGTAGTTAAATCATTCTTACTTCTCATTCTCTTGAAGATAAATCTTATATCGTTCATCCCATTATCTATGTGATTATTTTTTCGATACATACAAACAACTTTGAAACTTTAACTAATAATTTACTCATCTAGTAGAAGACTAGAAGCTATCGAACATGATTAAACTTTTGACTTAAAAAGAGTCTAAGTAGATGTGTTCCAGAAAATTGAGGTAGCAATAATAGTAGAGATTCATTAGATACGATGCTGCACTTAATAAACAAGTTTGAATTCCGTAGAGTTACCCTCTAGATAAAGTTCGACTTCGTTCAACAACTCAATATTAACGTTGATGATTATCATGATGCTAGTGTTGATTGTACCAGATGCTGATATTAATTAGTTGCTTATTGCTGATGTTGAAAGTGAAAACTTATTTGTCAAATAAGCATGTGAGTGTTCGGTTTGAGGGTTTGCTTATTTATTAAAAGGTGATTTGGAATGGGCAAACCATCGCTTGTGGTTTCCTCATGTGGATGGCGTTGGGCTGTCTTTTCCCTGGGAGACCTTGTTTGGGTCCATTTGCACAAGGAGAGGTTTGCTTCCAAACACAAGACTAAGCTGTCTACAAGAGGTGATGGCCCATTTCGAGTCATCGAGAAGATTAATGACCATGCTTATAAGTTCGAACTCCCCGACGACTATGGAGCCCGAGTTCAATGACGGTGAAACGGGGACGTTTTACACTCAAGGGGAGGAGGGTGATGTTACCACGCCTCCAAACATGTCAAGCCAAGATCAGGAGCAAGCCATGAGTGTCCGCTCTAATGGACCGGTGACATGAGCCCGAGCCAAATCCATAACCAAGGCTACCCAGTCCATAGTGGCCCGGAGCATCTCTATCCAAGACCCATCGGACGCCATCGACAAAGCCCAAGTCCTCGCCATAGTCGCGTTGGGCGCTCCCATCGCTACTAGCAGTGTGCCCCATCCACATGAGGTTCCTTGCGCGACAAGCCATTTTCACGACGTCGACCTCGACCCGGACCCTTGCTGCGCAAGCCATGTGTCGTTGCTTGGGTCCAAAGTTTTTGCGCCATGACGCACGCATAGGGGTGTGATGCACTGACTCCACCTACCTTCGGCGTCCTTGGATCCCAAATCAAGACCCTTGTCTTGCCGCCCAAGCTACTCGGCGCGCGCCCCTTGCCCCCTCGCCCAAGTCTATCTTATTTTCCTAGAATCTAGGGAGTTTGTTAGATTTGGATGAGGTTGTTACTATATTTTAGGAAAGTCTATCTATTATGGATTAACTAACCAAAAATCCTATCGTTAATGCTTTTTAATATATCTTTTGGTGATAGGTGTGAGTCAATGCTATCCACTTGACTTATCCTATTGCTTCTTCTATCTTTTATGTTTTCCTAGTTAGAGTAGAACTAGTCCTCAATAAAAGAACACCTCTTGCACTCTAGTTTTTCACGTTGAATAAAAATTTTCAAGTCAAGTCAGAGTCGAGTTCTTCCTCCTCACTTGGATTGGCGTCACCAACCAAAATCTATCTCTTTTATTTATCTTTTGTTCGAACCAATCAAAGCCATCTCTTAGGCTAAAATTGACTCGTCACTTCGAGTCCACATCTCGTTCGAGTCTTACTCTTGAGGATTCGATCAATCTAAGGCCCTGACGTCTAGTCTTGAGACACCATACCATCAGAGTCTAGTCCTGAGACTCATGCTTCAAAGGATCGACATCTCTTTGTTGAACCTCTTATCCAAGGCTTTCGTGCAAGACAACTAGGATTCCGCCCTACGTTTCCACGTTGGCTTAAGACTTGAAGTGTGACTTTCCATCCAAGACAAGATCCGGCGCACTCAAGGGCGATCCACGACCTTGCAAGGACTTGGAACGCATCAATTACTTATGTTGAATTGAGCGACTGTAATATCCGCGAATTTTATGGATATTTTCGAATTTCTCGAATATCCTCTATAATTCTTTTTTATTCGTGCCGACGCAAAATGCAATAATTTTGATGGGAATTAAAATTATTGAAAATCCTCAGTGATATCGAAAAATCATAGAAAAATGATTTTATCGACGAGTTCACTTCCTAGGATTTTCTAATGGAAAAAGTATAATTATTTAATACGCGGTCTTTTTAATTATGTACCGAAAAGAATTTAAAATACGAAACGGAAGTCTTAAAAATTTAAGGTAGAATGATAAAATCATGAAAAATTGATTTTATTGGCCTACATATTTTACAAGACGTTTTATGTGTATTATGTTTTTCCACCTGAGGTACATAATTTTACCGCTTAGCGAAAAATCCCGTTCCGAAATGGGATTTTCTTTTACTTTCACTTACTTAGTGGGGGAGGAAATCCCAACTTTTTATTCCTCTATTCTACGCTTTCGGATAGAGTCAGAGAAGAGAGTTCGAGAACGAGATCGAAGGGCGACGGACTCGGCGATCAGTTGTCTTCACCGCTGCACCTCTTCCCCTTTCCCTGCCATCTCTTTACCTCCTCCTTCACCTAATCTTCTTCCTCTCTGTGGGCTCGTTCTGCTGAAATCGAGCCAGAGAAAGAATCAGGACGACGACGGACTGGAGAATCAGAACGGAACAACAAGCGCGGGAAGAAAGAATTCGAATCTTTTACCGCCGGCGATCACCAGCTCCTCCGACCACCACCCACCACGAGGGCCGCCACCGGGAAACACCCAACCACCCTCGAGCTCCTGGAACGAGCCACTAACGAGTTGAACGAGCCATAGTCACAAGTAAAGGTAAAACACGATTGAAGTTAATTAGCGGTTTGGGCTCGGAGCCACCGCACGATCAGTCAATTCAGTTTTACTAATTAATTTTATATTTTTTATAACCTTTACATTGTTACAACCTCGTAGGTTCAAACCGCTCGAGAAACGGACGTCAGAATCTTTACTTATAGCGAATACAAGTTTTAGCATCGATTGGCAGAAGGGTGATAAGGATTACTGTTGGAATTGCTAAGGACGTTGAGCACGCCTTCCAAGGCAAGTGGACGATTGTTTTTGTTATAAAGTAAGAACTTCAAATTATATTGAATTATATAGTTACGAACAAATCGTCTGATTATTGGAATATGATGATTAGTTATAGTTATTGGAAGTAATGATCGAGTCGGTTCTTGATCAGCTTCGTACTTTAATTGAGAATTGGTTTGGTTTAGGTGATCTCATTTTTGAGATTAGGTTTTGTGTGAGTTAAGTGGGGGGCGTAGCTTGCTAGCGGATCCCAATATTGGAGTCATGACTCATGTCTCGCTCCACGTTGGAGGAGGACATCTGTGCACTCTAGCTAAGTACAAGAGAAACTGATGTGGGTCAAGCGGTCACGGATGAAATAGGCCCTCTCACCCTGACGACATCAGTTACAAGAAAAATCTTCAAAAAGGGTTAGCCGATTAACAAAAAAACAAATCTGTTTAAGAAAGGTTTAAAGTGATATGTAAATTAGGTAAACTACCTTAGGCTTTATATGAGAATATCCGAATAGTTAGTTTATTCGATAACCATTCTTGTTATCCTTTGCGTATGACGGATTCTTAATCAATTATTGATTAAGTTAATCCTTATAATAGCAACTCTCTGAAGAGCTATTTATCTACTTACTTGGGACTTCTTTAATCTGCTATTTTTGTAAATTCTTAATTTATAGTTCTTACTCTTTAAAATAAGCTTCTTTGGTTTAACGTCTCCATTTGCTTAGTTTTTTAATAAGACTAACTTGTTATTGTTTTCTTTTATTTTTGTTTGGTACCTGTTGTCCTTATATGTCGCTGCAGTTAATAAAGAAGCTAGCTAGAAGAACAGGGATTAAGCGAAAGATCACGAATGGAGATCTAAGAACTTTTCTTTTGGGGATGTATTACTGAATTAGGCTCTTTTTGATAAACTAGTTTTGTTAATGTGAATCTGTTGTCCTTTTTGTGGTAAGGAAGAGTTTGATGGTCTGTAATAAGTTATGCGTAACCAGTCGTTTGTAATGTTTTAAAGCCTTGGGTGGCCTTGATTAAGATTAATTAAGGTTACTGGCGATAATACCCTGGTAAGTAACAAGGGGTGTTATAGAAGTGGTATCAGAGCCGAAGGTCCTCTAAAAATAGATTACCAGTTGATATCCTTTAATGGATTAAAAACAAGAAAAAATAAATCAGTGGTTAAACCTTGGAGTTAGGTTTGAACTATTGATGCATAGAATTGTGGAGATTCTAAATTTTTTGCTTTGTTCTTTTTCAAAGAAAGTGAAGAGGAACCAAGGGCAGCATAGTAAGGGTGATCTCGGAAAAAGAGCGAAGAACGGAGCACTTATCGTTGATGAAGCGGAATCTTCTCTAGTAACTTTAATCAAAGGGTTTCCGGCTTCTCCAAGAATGGAAATTGAGTATGTGGACATACCCAACAACGAGGAACTAGGTATGGGAGTGAACCCTATAGTCATCTCTTGTGAAGACGAAGACCCTGAGGAAGAAGAGGCCCCGCAATCAGAGCAGATATGGTATTTGAACTCCAGTCAATCTTCGCTATCTTCGCATGAGTCTGGAGTTTACACTTTGTCTCAACGGATTTCCCCTTCTATGGATGACTATCCTCGACTGATAGTAGGATCGACGGGTCCTAGTTCTTCTGAAAAGGGTTCGGTTTAGGAAACTGAAGGTAGAGAGCATGTGATGATACGGTCTTGGGAGGATTGAATATCCTCTAGGAGAACTCAACTTGTTAAATTTGAGGTAAAAAAGAAAAGGCTAATGAATGCCGTACAGGCCTGGAAACGGGAATTGGAACCTTACGAGGATCTTTTTATCTGGGGCACTGTGGGGTTGCATTTAAGCCCTTCGCATGGAAACCTCTTCCATAGGAAACTAGAGCAAGGGAATCACTTTTATATGATCAGAATATCTTAAAGGACCCCTTGCAGTTTGAGGCTGACTTTTTAGATAATTTCTATCATCCTCCCTCGTTGTATTAAGGAATGGATAAGGGTATGAACGAGTCAAGATGGATAAGTTGGTTTTGTGGTTTTCTTAGATGTAAATTAAGGTTTGCTGTAAGGGTTCAAGAAGTTGTGGGTTTTTGCTAAATAAGTTAGTTTGACTATGTTGACCAATAGCATTGTAAAATAAAGGAAGTACGTTGGTGTTATAAATGAATGGTATTTCTGTTGTTATGTATGCGTTATGACTTCTTATTTTTATGAATTAAAGAAAATTTGTACCTTTAATGGTTTTATTTAGATGGTGAATACCAGAAGATCCGAACAAAGTGTTAACTCGGTTAGGGGCCCTGGAGAAGGAGAAGAGTCATAAAATCATGTAAAACAACCGGGCCCTAGTGTTCCAAGAAATATAGTCTTTGATGAAGCAACATTGGAGACTATGAAAAATTTGATGTTTCAGACTATTGACTCGGCTAAAATCGTTGTTGCCAAGATCAAAGATAAATAACCCTATACTACTAACTAGTATAGCAAGTAAGAAAGTTGTCAAACACAAGAGAATCGGGATTCCGATCAATGAGCAAAAGCAAAGACAAGGGTTTTTGGAAGTTACGGCAAACAAACAAAACAAACAAATATTATTGAGGATTTAATCAATTGGAAGAAAGCAGAGTTAATTCCAATCCTTATAAAAGATTTCCGCTTGTCCACAGTCCAAACGGAATTATAATATGAACAAGAACGCTTAATTCAAATCATAAAAAATATTAAGGATAGAAGGATATTAATTCATGCAATCAAGCTACGAGTCTCATGCATAAAATAACAATCAAATACTCTTCCTCAATTCTAGTCCACGGTCCTAGAAAAGAGTTGTTTCAAGGATAAATAAGATTACACAGACAACAATCAAACAAATCCAAACAGTAGAATATCAATCAAATTCAACAAGTTGCGCACCAAGAGAAATCAATTGATAATCATAAAATTAAGCACAAGAGTTTTGATATTAACCAAGGGATAGAAAAGTTACCAGAATCTCACGAAATACATAAAAAGACTTCCTTGATTAACAAACTCCAAAGGGAAATTAGTTCTCCATAATACTGAAATAAAAACATAAAAGTAAAAGTATGCTAGAAATTTTGTCTCTAATTGTGTAACCCTAAAGTGAAACTCGAAACTAACTTAAATAGTAGAAATAAGTCCGAAAATATAAAGATATAAAAATACTGAAAGATGAAATAAGGACGAAACAAAGTGGCGGCGCTGAAACCCTCGATCCGCGAGCGCGAAAATAATCCGCGGTCGCGGATCTTCTCTCTACCCTCGGCCGCGGAATCCCATCGATCCGCGAGCGCGGAAATAATCCGCGGTTGCGGATCTAGCCTTCCTCGCCCTCAGATGCTTCGCTTTGTTCTCGGCACCGCGGGCTCGGATCTAATCCGAGGGTGCGGATCTTGACTCCTTAAGCACTTCAATTCTGAATTAGGACTTCGGTCTTCCAAATCTTCAACTGTAGGTTTCTGCTGATATTAGAGATAATCATCCTAATCTAGCCTAAAACACTCAGAAAATCCTAAAAAAAATACAGAATTACGCTGTACTAAAACCAGCGTATCAAATTCCCCCATACTTAGATCTTGCTCGTCCTAGAGTAAGCTCAAAATAAATCTAACAATAAATCCTATCAAAGATCCACAGGAAGTAAAGGGAAATATGAAAAATCTAACTCTAAACTCACAACCCAGACCCATGTAAAGAAATATTGAGCAAAAACATGAAAGCTCAAATCACACACCTCACAAATACAAAATATAGCACTCAAGCTCCAAAAAGTGTAGAGCAACCTAAGATCTACCCAACATCTAAAGTGTAATCCTCAGACCCCAAAGTAGAACATAATCCTAAACACTTTGATTTTACCACTCATTCTACTTAGGGGCCCTTTCGGGTTTTCACCTAATCACTCTTTTCATTTTTCTTAGGTGTGCTCACAAATACTCACATCTCTCATAAACCTTTTATTACCCCAGCCTAATGCTGGTCCGGGTTACCTGCTTATTACCTGAGCTGCCCTTTCGGGTTTTCAACTCATCCCATGATTTTTTATGCCTTTTTATGAATTTTTTATGGCTTTTTTAATTTTTTTTTAATTTAACAGAATCAAAGCAAAGAAATAGAATGCAACCGTACATATAATACAAATATTGCAGTGAATCCCTTCCCCCATACTTAAACCCTTCATTGTCCCCAATGAAGCTAAGAAATAACGACCAAATTACAGAAGAAGGAATCAGAAGACTCACTGCTAATCTGGTGGAGGGAATGATGGATAACCTGGAAACTGCGTCTGCCAGAAAACAGTTGTCCGCCTCTGATGCTCATAAAATGCCTCCAATGAACGATCCATAGCATCCTGACGTCCAGACATGGCATCCTGACGAAGAGATAAGTGCTGCATCCCACTCAACATACGATCCTCAAAACTCATACCATTTGTCCATGGCAAACTAGAGGAAGCAGAAGTAGAAGCAGAAGTGGATGCACGAGTAGCTGGGGGAGGTGCACCCCAACCAACTGTAATGTGGAGCAAGAGCCCATCCAGAAGGCTCAGAAGAAAATCTAGCACGAAATGCCGCAGCCTGCTCATCCCAACCAACACCATCATCCTGAAAATCATCACCAACATCCTCTACTGGAACGTCTATATCTGGCTGTAAATGAAAAGAATACACAGTATTGCCATACTGTAAATGTGCAGGTAGACGCAAATAAGCTATAGCAGGATGCCCATGCAACCAAGTCCACCCGTCATCAACTAACCCTCTCAAACAATTAGCCCTAACTAAAGCCTGATGTGTGTATCTGTACCCATCAGTCAAATGTCGGCCAAACTGTGCCTCAATCTGCTCTCTAGAAACAAATCTGGTGGCTAAAAGAGTAACCATACCACCCAATCCAATCGACCCCCTTTTATCCGGATACTTCTCAGCAAACTGAATAAATAATTCGAACCAATCCGGGCAGTGAGACGGAAAAGGAAACAAGCATCTAATAATCCTCAAATCTCGTGCAGTAAGCTTATTTGGCTCTCCTTGAGCGAAAAATGCCATGGTCAGGACCTTGTGACACTGACGGACACAGGGGTGGGGAATCTTACAGTTAATCTCCCCAGAACGAGTGTTATAAGGGGAGCCAGTAAGCGTATACCAAAAATCATAAATCGTGGCATCAGACAATATACTCGCCCACCCATCAATAGGTGGTGAAGTGATCCCAAAAGTAAGACAGGCCTCCTCACGGGTCAAACTACATAGTCTATCACAAGCATGAAAACTCAGGACCCCATCAGCAAAGCGAAAAGTGGACAGAAACTCCATAGTAAGACCTCTATA
Source organism: Fallopia convolvulus (assembly GCA_964016875.1). Taxonomy (NCBI): domain Eukaryota; kingdom Viridiplantae; phylum Streptophyta; class Magnoliopsida; order Caryophyllales; family Polygonaceae; genus Fallopia; species Fallopia convolvulus. The sequence continues at coordinate 11,949,371 of OZ024724.1, read as the reverse complement.
AGTAGGAATAGCTAGAGTAGAGAAATTACCCATACCCCTAGTCGCCAGTAAATGCTCTGTACACTCTCTAAGTCCCAAATTAATCAGTGTAGGGACATCAAAAAATTTTGTACTGACAAACTCCCTATCCTCATACTTATCCCAAATCTCCCCCTGTCCCTCACTCAGATGCTGTAAACCGTAATATGCCATAGCTGAATAAATAAAACAGATCTGAGCAAGAAGGAGTTACCGACAACTGAGATCCGCGGCCTAGGACAGCAAAGAAGACACGGACTGGACGAAAGAAATCCGCGAGCTCGGAGCGGATTCGCGAGCGCGGACAGGTTCGGCAATTCCGCGGACGCGGAAGTTTTCCTCGGGCACGGAATCTGGATTTTTCCAGATCTGATTTCCGTCGTCAATGGCGAACTCCGACACTCCTAAATCTAATCAATCTCGGCTCAAACAACAGCAAAACGACTCCCCAAACGCAGAAATTCAACTCCAAAGGTAAGATTTGAAGACTAACCGATTAGATCTAGCCCGATTCGTCTTCACTCCAAGCCAAGAAAAAATCGACCTCCAACAATGGTGAACAACGGTTGGGCTTGATGACGAACTTCCGCGGGCGCGGATTCCTTCCGGGGGCGCGAAATCGCCGTAGGGCGCGGATGGCGGTAGCGGCCGTGGATTTTGGTGGTGTGGTGGTGGAAGGTTGGTGGTGGTTGATAATGGAGTTTTTGTTTGTAAGGGAGTGTTTGGTGAGGAGTGAAGAATTGATGTGGGGAAAGAGATAAGTATGTGGGGTAGGTGGGGAATTTTATTTTATTTCGGGTTTGGTTTGGTAATGGTTCGGGCTTTTTCGGGGGTTTCACCCGAAAACCTTTTATTTCAGGGGTTCCACCTGAAAGCCTTTTATTTCGGTGTTTGACCCGAATACCTTTTATTTTTATTTTTATTTTTATTTTTTATTTTTTATTTTTTTTTCTATAAATTTTATTTGAATTAACGAGAATAAAAAAAATCAGGCCGATCCGCGGGCTCGGATCGTATCCGTGGTCGCGGATCTTGCCGCGGTCTCGGATCAAATCCGGGGTCGCGGTTCGAGCCGAGGGCGCAGACACCTCTCCGTCTGCCGTATTTAGATAGGAAAAATTGTCCCTGCAAGTTAGCCCGACAAAACCAAAACAAAAACTAAAACTAAAACTAAAACCAAAATTAAAAGATAAAAAGAAAAGAAAAAGAAAAAACTTACCTCGAGTTGCCTCCCGAGCAGCGCCTTTGTTTAACGTCGTTTGGCCAACGTCCTTTATGCTCAGAAGGGATCATCATTTATCTGAAACTAGACCTTTTTCCCTTCATGTGCCATAGATAATAGGCCCTTGGATACATCAATTACGGCGCTTGCCGTCTTCATAAATGGACGACCCAACAACAAAACTGGGTCGTATCTCCCCTTACCGATCTCTAGGACATAAAAGTCCATCGGAAAAATTAAGCCATCCACCTACACTAAGACATCGTCCAAAAACCCTTTCGGATGCAATTTAGAGTGGTCAGCCAGTTCAATAGTAATATTAGAGTCCAGTAATGGCCCTAGGTCTAACTTCTCATAGATGCTAAGTGGCATGACATTAATGGATGCACCTAAATAAAGCATAGAATGCACAATTTTAGCCTCACCAATTGTAACGGGAACAATAAACCTCCCTGGATCCCCATACTTCTTAGGCAATTGCCTTTGAAGCATGGAAGATACATTTTCAGTATTTTCTACAAGATTAATTTTCTTAACCTGTCCCTTTTCTTTTTGCTTCCTCTTGATAGCACATAATTCTTTCAGAAATTTAGCGAAACGAGGAATACTTTGAACAAGTTTAAGCAAAGGAACATTTACCTCACACTTGGAGAAGTTTTCGAAAATTTCCTTGTCATTGGTTGGCCTCCTGATGTCCTTCAGCGCCTCAGGAAATGGTGGAGCGGGCTTTTGTGAAGCCATGGGGGGAAACGAAGGCATGACGTAGTCATCAGATTCGATCAGAGGGGCGATTCGCGAGCGCGGATTGGGATCCGCGGGCGCGGAATTTTTCCGTGGGCGTGGATTTCGGAATTTCCTCCATTTCTGCACCGCGATCAGAACCGTCCTCCGGTGAATTCGGTTGGTTTCCGCTGGCTGAAATTTCAATATCGAGCTCTTTCCCACTCCTTAGTGTCATTGCGCCTACATTCTCTCTCGGGTTAATGGGCTGAGATGGCAGTTTTCCCGAGTCCTTAGCTTCTAGACGATTCAGAGTGGTTGCAATTTGACTTAATTGAATTTCCAAACTCTTCATCGCAGCCTTAGTCTCTTGATTTTCCTTCATAAGCTGATTTATGATGGTTGGATTTTCTTGAGGAGCTTGGGGCCTTGGCACATAATTAGGCCTGGGAACATAGTTGGGCTGAGCTCCCTGTGGTGGAAAAGGTTGTTGAGGTTGTTGATTCCACCTAAAGTTAGGATGGTTTGCCCATCCCGGATTAAAGGTATTTGAATAAGGGTCATTCTGGGGCCTCTGTTCATAGTTCCCTATAGCATTCACATCAGCTGTTGGCTCTTGCATGATAGGGCATGCATCAGAAGGATGGCTAGATTCGCCACAGATTCCACAAGCCCTTGAACTTGAAGCTCCATTGCCTGCCAAAAGTTGCTTCATCATAGCTTTCAACTCCCTTACTTCAGCATTCAGGGAGTCATTAATAGAATGGACAGCCCTACTGTTGGATCTCTTTCTCTGATTTCTGCTTTGCTCTGCTAGAGTCTCCAACTTCTCAAACGCCTGCCTAGGAGTGAGATTCAAATAAGAACCTCCACAAGACGCATTCATCAGGTGCCTATCAGTATCACAAAGACCTTCAATAATATAGCAAATCAGGTCTTTATCAGAATAGCCATGGTAGGGACAACTGGCTATGAGTCTCTTGTAACGCTCATATTACTCATACAAGTTCTCATCATCTCCCTGCTCCAAACTACTCAACTGCTTTTTAATGGACGTTTGCTTAGCAGCAGGAAAATATTTCTCCAGAAAGGCACCCTTCATTTGAGCCCAAGTAGTGATCGTCTCAGGTTTTATGTAAAGATACCTTTCCTTAGCTGAATCAGCCAAAGAAAATTGAAAAGCCCTTAGCATAAGCTGATCTTCAGTCGCATCAGCTGGCTTCATTCCCAAGCAGACAGAATGAAATTCTGCAAGGTGTTTATTTGGATCTTCCCCACTCAACCCATGAAATTTAGGCAAATAGTGGAGAAGACCAGATTTAAGCTCAAACTTCACTCCTTCTCCTAGAGCGGGAAACTACAGGCCAAGCTGTTGCTGCTCTAAATTAGGCGCAGTCAGTTGCCTAATAGTGCGATCTGCCATGGTTACTAGTTGCTCTTCAACCTCTGAATCACATGAAGAAGAAGAAGAAATTGAATCAAACTGTATGCCTAACACTTGAGCCTGAACTTGACTTCTCAACTGTCTCAGAGTCCTGTTAATTTCTGGATTAAATGGAACAACAAGAGAATTATCAGTAGAACGGGTAAGAACCATAAGACATGTTCTTACCAATTCGAGGGATCTGGACGAACCGATCCGCGGGCGTGGAAAAATTCCAAGGACGCGGATTTTCCGCGGGCGCGGAAAAATTCCGAGGACGCGGATTTTCCACGGGCGCGGAAAAATTCCGAGGACGCGGATTTTCCACGGGCGCGGAAATATTCCGAGGTCGCGGATTCGTCAGAAACGCCGATTAAACAGAAAATTAAAAACCGATTCCCCGGCAACGGCGCAAAAATTTGACTCGGCTAAAATCGTTGTTGCCAAGATCAAAGATAAATAACCCTAAATTACTAACTAGTATAGCAAGTAAGCAAGTGGTCGAACCCAAGAGAATCGGGATTCTAATCAATCAGCAAAAGCAAAGACAAGGGTTTTTGGAAGTTCATGCAAACAAACAAAACCAACAAATATTATTGAGGATTTAATCAATTGGAAGAAAGCAGAGTTCATTCAATCAATTCCACCTTTTTAATCATTCGATCATCAATTCATCCACTTTTCTATTAATTCCCTAGTTAATTCCAATCCTTATAAAAGATTTCCGCTTGTCCACGGTCCAAGCGAAATTATAATATGAACAAGAACGCTTAATTCAAATCATACAAAATATTAAGGATAGAAGGATATTAATTCATGCAATCAAGCTACGAGTCTCAAGCATAAAATAACAATCAAATTCAATTGTAGTCCACGGTCCTAGAAAAGAGTTGTTTCAAGGATAAATAAGATTGCACAGACAACAATCAAACAAATCCAAATAGTAGAATATCAATCAAATTCAACAAGTTGCGCACCAAGAGAAATCAATTGATAATCATAAAATTAAGCACAAGAGTTTTGATATTCACCAAGGGATAGAAAAGTTACCAGAATCTCATGAAATACATAAAAAGACTTCCATGATTAAACAAACTCCAAAGGGAAATTAGTTCTCCATAATACTTAAATAAAAACCTAAAAGTAAAAGTATGCTAGATATTGTGTCTCTAATTGTGTAACCCTAAAGTGAAACTCGAAACTAACTTAAATAGTAGAAATAAGTCCGAAAATATAAAGATATAACAATACTGAAAGATGAAATAAGGACGAAACAAAGTGTCGGCGCTGAAACCCTCGATCCGCGAGCGCGGAAATAATCTGCGGTCGCGGATCCAGCCTTCCTCGCCCTCGGATGCTTCGCTTTGTTCTCGGCACCGCGGGCTCGGATCTAATCCGAGGGCGCGGATCTTGACTCCTTAAGCACTTCAATTCTGAATTAGGACTTCTGTCTTCCAAATCTTCACTGTAGGTTTCTGCTGATATTACAGATAATCATCCTAATCTAGCCTAAAACACTCAGAAAATCCTAATAAAAATACAGAATTACGCTGTACTAAAACCAGCGTATCAAATTCCCCCATACTTAGATCTTGCTCGTCCTCGAGTAAGCTCAAAATAAATCTAACAATAAATCCTATCAAAGATCCACAGGAAGTAAAGAGAAATATGAAAAATCTAACTCTAAACTCACAACCCAGACCCATGTAAAGAAATATTGAGCAAAAACATGAAAGCTCAAATCACACACCTCACAAATACAAAATATAGCACTCAAGCTCCAAAAAGTGTAGAGCAACCTAAGATCTACCCAACATCTAAAGTGTAACCCTCAGACCCCAAAGTAGAGCAACCTAAGATCTACCCAAAATATAGCACTCAACACTCTGATTTTACCACTCATTCTACTTAGGCGCCCTTTCGGGTTTTCACCTAATCACTCTTTTCATTTTTCTTAGGTGTGCTCACAAATACTCACATCTCTCATAAACCTCTTATTACCCCAGCCTAATGCTGGTCCGGGTTACCTGCTTATTACCTGAGCCGCCCTTTCGGGTTTTCAACTCATCCCAGGATTTTTTATGCCTTTTTATGAATTTTTTATGGCTTTTTTAATTTTTTTTTTAATTTAACTGAATCAAAGGCAGAAATAGAATGCAATTGTACATATAATACAAATATAGCAGTGAATCCCTTCCCCATACTTAAACCCTTCATTGTCCCCAATAAAGCTAAGAAATAACGACCAAAGTACAGAAGAAGGAATCAGAAGACTCACTGCTAATCTGGTGGAGGGAATGATGGATAACCTAGGAACTGTGTCTGCCAGAAAATAGTTGTTCGCCTCTGATGCTCATAAAATGCCTCCAATGAACGATCCATAGCATCCTGACGTGCAAACATGGCATCCTGACGAAGAGATAAGTGTTGCATCCCACTCAACATACGATCCTCAAAACTCATACCATCTGTCCATGGCAAACTAGAGGAAGCAGAAGTAGAAGCAGAAGTGGATGCACGAGTAGCTGGGGGAGGTGCACCCCAACCAACTGTAGTCTGTGGATCAAGAGCCCATCCAGAAGGCTCAGAAGAAAATCTAGCACGAAATGTCGCAGCCTGCTCATCCCAACCAACACCATCATCCTGAAAATCATCACCAACATCCTCTACTGGAACGTCTATATCTGGCTGTAAATGAAAAGCATACACAGTATCGCCATACTGTAAATGTGCAGGTAGACGCAGATAAGCTGTAGCAGGATGCCCATGAAACCAAGTCCACCCGTCATCAACTAACCCTCTCAAACAATTAGCCCTAACTAAAGCCTGATGCGTGTATCTGTACCCATCAGTCAAATATCGGCCAAACTATGCCTCAATCTGCTCTCTAGAAACAAATCTGGTGGCTAAAAGAGTAACCATACCACCCAATCCAACCGACCCCCTCTTATCCAGATACTTCTCAACAAACTGAATAAATAATCCGAACCAATCCGCGCAGTGAGACGGAAAATGAAACAAGCATCTAATAATCCTCAAATCTCGTGCAGGAAGCTTGTTTGGCTCTCCCTGAGCGAAAAATGCCATGGCCAGGACCTTGTGACACAAACGGACACAACGGTGGGGAATCTTACAGTTAATCTCCACAGAACGAGTGTTATAAGGGGAGCCAGTAAGCGTATACCAAAAATCATAAATGGTGGCATCAGACAATATACTCGCCCAACCATCAGTAGGTGGTGAAGTGATCCCAAAAGTAAGACAGGCCTCCTCATGGGTCAAACTACATAGTCTATCACAAGTATGAAAACTCAGGACCCCATCAGCAAAGCGAAAAGTGGACAAAAACTCCATAGTAAGACCTCTATAAGTAGGCATAGCTAGAGTAGAGAAATTACCCAAACACCCAATCGCCCTTTGTCCCTCACTCAGATGCTGTAAACCGTAATATGCCATAGCTGAATAAATAAAACAAATCTGAGCAAGAAGGAGTTACCGACAACTGAGATCCGCGGCCTCGGACAACAAAGAAGACGCGGACTGGACGAAAGAAATCCGCGAGCTCGGATCGAATCCGCGAGCGCGGACAGGTTTGGCAATTCCGCGGACGCGGAAGTTTTCCTCGGACGCGGAATTTGGATTTTTCTAGATCTGATTTCCGTCGTCAATGGCGAACTCCGACACTCCCAAATCTCATCAATCGCGGCTCAAACAACAGCAAAACGACTCCCCAAACGCAGAAATTCAACTCCAAAGGTAAGATTTGAAAACTAACCGATTAGATCTAGCCCGATTCGTCTTCACTCCAAGCCAAGCAAAAATCGACCTCCAACAATGGTGAACAACGGTTGGGCTTGATAACGAACTTCCGCGGGCGCGGATTCCTTCTGGGGGCGCGGAATCGCCGTAGGGCGCGGATGGCGGTAGCAGCCGCGGATTTTGGTGGTGTGGTGGTGGAAGGTTGGTGGTGGTTGATAATGGAGTTTTTGTTTGTAAGGGAGTGTTTGGTGAGGATTGAAGAATGGATGTGGGGAAAGAGATAAGTATGTGGGGTAGGTGGGGAAAGAGATAAGTATTTACTGATCACAAAAGTTTAAAGTATGTATTCACTCAAAAAGAGCTGAATATGAGACAGAGAAGATGGCTAGAGAAAATCAAGGACTACGACATCGAGCTTCTCTATCATCTTTGTAAGGCTAATTTGGTAGCTGATGCTCTAAGTCACAAGACCACTCAGGAAAGTTTGATAGCCATGTTAACTATTCAGCCGAAGTTGCAATTGGATCTTATTCAAGAGGAGATCGAAGTTTGGTTTGGAAGTCAACAAGGGTATCTGAATACTCTAGAAATTCAACCAACTTTGTTTGATCAGATTAAGGAAAAACAATTTGATGATGTAATTCTGATCAAAATTAGCGGAGAAGTACAAGAAGGTAAAGCTCTTGGTTTTGTCATTCAGGATGATGGTTCCCTCTGGTTTCAAAATCGTTTATGTGTACCTGCTATGGAAGAACTCCGAGCTACTAACTTAAAGGAAGAACATTCTTCTTCTTATTCAGTTCATCCCGGTACTAGTAAGATGTATAAAGACTTGAGAAGAAACTTCTAGTGGCCAAATATGAAACAAGATGTAGTTGAATTCATTTCCAAGTGCTTGGTGTGCCAGAAAGTTAAGATTGAGCACACAAGGCCATGTGGAATGCTACAACCTCTCCCTGTTCCATAATGGAAGTGGGAAGACATTACTATGGATTTTGTTTGCGGACTACACAAGACCTGAGGAAGGAAAGATGCTATTTGGGTCATAGTTGACAGACTCACCAAGAGTGCTCACTTCATTACAATCAAGATGAATTGGGGCGTACAAAAGCTAGTTGAAGTGTTCTTACATGAAGTGATCCGTCTTCATTGGATTCCAAAGACTATTATCTCCGATCGGGATGGACGTTTTACCTCCAGGTTCTAGAAGGAATTGCATCAAGCAATGGAAACTGATTTGAACTTCAGTACTGCTTTTCATCCTCAGACTGATGGGCAATCTGAAAGGACGATTCAGACTTTGGAGGATATGCTTAGGGCTTGTGTTTTGGATCGCTCAACAAGTTGGGATGCAAACTTAAGCCTGATTGAGTTCACTTACAACAATAGTTGGCACTCGACCATCAAAATGGCTCCCTTTGAAGCTTTGTATGGTCGAAAGTGTCGATCGTCGATTTGTTGGGACGATAGTGCTGACAAGATACTCCTTGGACCAGATCTAGGTAAAAGAACAACAATTGATATTGCTTCAATACGACAAAGGTTGTTAACTGCTTAGAGTCGCCAAAAGTCGTATGCTGACTTGAAGCGAAGGGATGTTGAGTTTGTTGTTGGTGACAAGGTTTTTGTTAGAGTGTTACCATCAAAAGCTGTGTTCCGCTTTGGAAGGCAAGGTAAGTTGAATGCTCGTTATGTTGGTCCTTTTGAGATTTTGGAAAGGGTTGGCAAGCTTGCTTATCGACTAGCGTTGCCACCTTCAGCACACCCAATCCACAATGTTTTTCATGTTTCTCTTCTAAGGAAATATGTGCCAGATGAATCACATGTGCTCAACTACGATGATGTAGAAGTTCAAGCAGATGGAACCTATGAAGAGAGACCAATTCGAATTGTGGATCATCAAGTGAAAAAGCTACGGAACAAGGAAGTACCTCTAGTAAGAATTCTGTGGTCTAAGAATGGTGGAGTGGGGACAACTTGGGAGACATGGGAAACAGAGCAAGAAATGCTTAGTCGTTATCCTGAGTTGGCGTCCACCTAGCGTGAATCTTTAAGGAGGTACTACCAGCTTTGCAGTTTTGTTCATGTATTTGTGCATATCTGCATCTTTGGTCTCTTGTATCCTGATTTTCCTGTAATATCCGCGAATTTTATGGATATTTTCGAATTTCTCGAATATCCTCTATAATTATTTTTAATTCGTGTCGACGCGAAAATAAATAATTTTGATGGGAATTAAAATTATTGAAAATCCTCAGTGATATCGAAAATCATAGAAAATTGATTTTATCGACGAGTTCACTTCTTAGGATTTTCTAATGTAAAAGTATAACTATTTAATACACGTCTTTTTAATTATGTACCGAAAAGAATTTAAAATACGAAACGGAAGTCTTAAAAATTTAAGGTAGCATGATAAAATCATGAAAAATTGATTTTATTGGTCTACATATTTTACAGGATGTTGTATGTGTATTATGTTTTTCCACCTGAGGTACATAATTTTACCGCTTAGCGAAAAATTCCGTTCGAAAACGGGATTTTCTTTTACTTTCACTTACTTAGTGGGGGAGGGAAGCCCAACTTTTTATTCCTCTGTTCTGAGCTTTCGAATAGAGTCAGAGAAGAGAGTTCGAGAACGAGATAGAAGGGCGACGAACCCGACGATCAGTTGTCTTCACCGCTATACCTCTTCCCCTTTCCCTGCCATCTCTTTACCTCCTCCTTCACCTCATCTTCTTCCTCTCTGTGGGCTTGTGCTGCTGAAAGACGGACTGGAGAATCAGAACGGAACGATAGGCGCAGGAAGAAAGAATTCGAATCTTTTACCGCCGGTGATCACCAGCTCCTCCGACCACCACCCACCACGAGGGCCGCCACCGGGCAACACCCAACCACCCTCGAGCTCCTGGAACGAGCCACTAATGAGCTGAACGAGCCATAGGCTCAAGTAAAGGTAAAACACGATCAAAGTTAATTAGCAGTTTGGGCTCGGAGCCACCGCAAGATCAGTCGGTTCTGTTTTACTAATTAATTTTATAGTTTTTATAACCTTCACGTTGTTACGACCTCGTAGGTTCAAACCGCTCGAGAAACGGACGTCACAATCTTTACTTATAGCGAATACAAGTTTTAACATCAATTGGCAGAAGGGTGATAAGGATTACTGTTGGAATTGCTAAGGATGTTGAGCACGCCTTCCAAGGCAAGTGGACGACTGTTCTTTGTTATAAATTAAGAACTTCAAATTATATTGAATTATATAGTTACGAATAAATCGTCTGATTATTGGAATATGATTATTATTTATAGTTATTGGAAGTAATGATCGAGTCAGTTCTTGATCAGCTTCGTACTTTAATTGAGAATAGGTTTGGTTTAGGTGATCTCGTTTTTGAGATGAGATTTTGTGTGAGTTAAGTAGTAAAGGCGTAGTAATTGAGTCTGCCATGACCTCTTTATAACAAAGCCTGTATTGGGGGGTGTAGCTTGCTAGCGGATCCCAATATTGGAGTCATGACTCATGTCTCGCTCCACGCTGGAGGAGGACATCTGTGCACTCTAGGTAAGTGCAACAGAAACTGATGTGGGTCAAGCGGTCACGGATGAAATAGGCCCTCTCACCCTGACGACATGAGTTACAAGAAAAATCGTCAGAAAGGGTTAAGCCGATTAACAAGAAACCAAATCTGTTTAAGAAAGGTTTAAAGTGATATGTAAATTAGGTCAAGTACCTTAGGCTTTATATGAGAATATCCGAATGGTTAGTTTATTCGATAACCATTCTTGTTATCCATTGCGTATGACGAATTCTTAATCAATTATTGATTAAGTTAATCCATATAGTAGCAACTCTCTGTAGAGTTATTTATCTACTTACTAGAGACTTCTTTAATCTGCAATTTTTGTAAATTCTTAATTTATAGTTCTTACTCTTTGAAATAAGCTTCCTTGGATTAACGTCTCCATTTGCTTAGTTTTTTAATACGACTAACTTGTTATTGTTTTTTTTGTTTGGTACATGATGTCGTTATATGTCGTTGCAGTTAATAAAGAAGCTAGCCAGAAGAACAGGGATTAAGCGAAAGACCACGAAAGGAGATCTAAGAACTATTCTTTTGGGGATTTATTGTTGAATTAGGCTCTTCTTGATAAACTAGTTTTGTTAATGTGAATTTGTTGTCCTTTTTGTTGTAAGGAAGAGTTTTATGGTCTGTTATAAGTTATGCGTAACCAGTCATTTGTAATGTTTTAAAGCCTTGGGTGGCCTTGATTAAGATTAATTAAGGTTATTGGCGATAATACCTTGGTAGTTAACAAGGGGTGTTACATTGACCTTGTATGAACACACCTTGTACCTCATCCACAATGGTATGCAAAGTTGGTATAATTTTCATCTCCTCAAAGTATGGTTATCATCTTGTGTAGAACTAAGTAGAAAGAGATCAACTTGAAGTCTTTGGGTGATCACAAATTAAGCATTTATATACCAAGGCTATGGTAGCACCATCAATTTCCTTAAGCATTCTTTTTTTTAATAGGGTAAGGATTAGGGTCGCTACAAGTACGACATGGACTTGCCTAGAGCATCCGCTTGAGATGAGAATTGGTTACTAACAAATTCTAGAGGAATGGGCAAACCGTCGCCCGTGGGATTCAAACCAAATGCCCGAAGGCAAGAATTCTTCTGATTTAAATGAAGTCAAGAACAACTCGAGTCACGTATCACTGATAATATGCTATGATTTTTTAAAGAAGAGAGCACCAAACCCATCGAGACCTAGAGATTTGTGTTTGAATTATATCCCTCATTTTCATTTTAATTTGAACTGTTTACTTTTTTTATATATTAGTTATTTTTACTTCACATCCTAAAATAATATACACTCAAACTTGTTTCCATATATTATGAACCATAATAATCCTAGGGATGAGCAGTCGAATGTGATTGGCACGTGTATTTTAAACCCCCATAAAAATCATATTATGGATTTTATCTTATTCGGTAATTTTTTTAAATCCCGATCTTTTTCCAATTCGATAATGGTCGGATATCCGTTTGGATCGGATATCCGAACTATTCATTTTGAAAAAATAAATATTTTGGATTTAGGCCCATATCCGCGTCGATCTTGTTAAATTGTAAGAGAAAACTTACATTGTTGAGGGAATTAACCGTTTGATGAGTTAAAATTTTATAAAATACTCCTTAAAACATCTATGTTATTTAATATTTATCTACAATTTCAAATATCATATATATATTACCAAATATACAATTGCCTCAAAACCTCAATGCTTATCCGATGATATCATGTTATTTAGTATTTGCTCATCCCTAGAATGATATCCTTACTACTATAAACAATCAGCGAACGTTTTACCCTGCACCGTCGATTACTTATATAAGTTAGCTATCTACGGCTCTTAACTATCTAACTAACTAGACCTGACTTTATTTTATTTTTTTCTATAAACGCTTAATTTAGTCTTTCTTAGTACGCCTCTTTCTATTACTCCTTTTCTTCTTTGTTTTACGATAGACAGAGAAAACGCTTTTCACTACCTTTTTCGCCGCCTCCTATTGATTTGCATCTTCCTACCCTCCTTCCTCTCTGTCTTTATCTGATATTGTGTCGGATCCTTATCTCTCTTTCTGTCTTTCTTTGATTTGATAGCCTCTCATCTCATTTTCTCTCTCTTTCTTTTCCTTCATTTTCTTTGCGGGTTGTTCTGCTGCCCCCAATTTCCTCCATTATCGTCGACCAGATTCAATTTGCTTTCTCATCTGTACATCTCTTCATTTTTTCTTCGCTCTTTTGTTTTTGTGCAATGTGAGTTCCATTCGACTATCTGTGGTGGAGGTGGTGGTGAGAGACGTCATTGGTGGTACATGGCGGGCGAAAACGAGCCTTTTCCAATCTCTGCTACTTTTAGAGTTTGAGGAGAGGAGAGCGCCTATTCGAGGAGTTTGTCGGACACAATCGTCCTTGGTGGAGATGGCCGACAAGGAGCGAGAATTCAATCCTTTTTGCTCCAATTTGCAGTTCAGAGGTTAGTGTTTGTTGTGTTGCCCATTATTTCGCATGGTTTGGCTTTTGCAGTTTATTTCAATAGGTATTAATTTTGTGTATTATCAGCTCTAAATATTTAGTAGGGATGTGGTATTAGTGTATATGACTTTGTAAGTTGGATTATGATATCTGTTTGTCACCAATCGCCACCAAAATTTGGCCTAAAATTGATTAGGCAAGTATGTCGAATCTGCAAGGCCATTTGTGCATGCTTGGGAAAGCTGAAAGTTCATTTAGGTATTTGGAAGTCTGAACTTGAGCTTTATATTTTCTTACAATCAAGCTGAATGCAAATAGGATGGTGGTGGTACTGTTCGTGATTTAGACCAATTTATGAACCTGGTGATTGATAACAAGCTAACATTTTTATGTGTGGTGGAAATTGAAGTGTAGTTCTATTCACTATGGCAGTCACCTTTTCAATAACATGGTTGTTTATTCAGTTTGTTGATGGTTTCTTCAATCTAATTTATGAGTGGCTCGGGATCGATGTATTTGGTAAGTTCCCTTTGCTCCTTCATCAAAGCAATATGGTATCAACCTTCTGTTGGGGAAAAATGGATCGATCAATAGCTCCTAATCCCATAGACAATCACAGCGGAAGCAAACAATAGTCTGTAGAACAGCAAACACAACCAAGACAACAAAGCCAAGTAATCCGGCAAACCAACAACAACAATGTGGGAATCAAACCAACCACAAGCAAGCAAGCAGAAATATAAGCAAATAGCAAAGCACAAATCAACACCAAGATTTAAGTGGGAAAACCCTCAAACTAGAGGGGAAAAAACCCACTGGCGCCTGACTGAGCAAAATTCCACTAATCAACAAACGGATACAAGTGTTCTCAAATCTCACACCCGGAGAACTTCAATACAAAGGAGAATCAACTCTAGAACTCCTACATGAAGGCAAAACACTTGTAACTAGAGATTAGGTTTCCAAGGGGAGAGAAAACCTACCAACAAACAACTAGTTGTTGGATCCCGAAGCTAGAGTCGAAATAATCCCGGGCTTAGCAAGAAAGAACTCTTCTTCTTCTTCACCCAATTTTCTCCTCTCTCTTCTCCTTTATCCCTCCTCACTTTTGTGCTCCAATTTCACTCTCAAGGAAATGGAAGCTCTCAATTTTGGTGGCTCTTGGAAAGTGAGGCTCCTCTCCTAGCTCACACATATTTGTTGTCTATAAACCCTAGCAAGACAACACTTTTGGGCTGGACATTAATATTGGGCTTGGGCCCAACAATCTCCCCCTCCATCCCAAGGGGAAGACGTCCACACCGGCTCGGGATCTTCACTTGTGCACCAGTCCCGCCATCTTGGCGCAGAACTGGTGCTTGTCAACAGTCACCACCTTGGTAAACATGTCAGCTGGATTCATGTCAGTGTGAATCTTCTTTAAGCTCATTCGACGATCACTCACAGCATCTCGAATCCAATGGTATCTCACATCAATATGCTTTTTCCGGCAATGATATATAGCATTCTTGCTCAAATCTAGAGCACTCTAACTATCACAGTTCACCACATACTCTCCTTGCTTTAAACCAAAATCCTGAAGGAATCTTTTCACCCAGATCATCTCTTTACCAGCTTCTGTCATGGCAATGTACTCTGCCTCATTCGAGGACAAAGCAACACACTTCTGCAACTTGGACTGCCACGAGACAGCTCCCCCCGCAAAAGTAAACAAGTATCCTGATGTCGACTTTCTACCATCAAGATCTCCTGCCATATCTGAATCTGTGAACCCCTCAAGAATAGGCTTATCTCCTCCAAAGCATAATCTCATCTTAGACATACCTCTCAAGTACCTGAAGATCCACTTCACTGCTTCCCAATGGTCTCTACCAGGATTGGAAAGAAATTTGCTCACAACACCAACCGCATGAGCAATATCCGGTCGGGTGCACACCATAGCATACATCAAGCTACCAACTGCTGATGAATAAGGAATGGTGTCCATCTTCTTCTTCTCTTCATTTGTGGACGGGTAAGACTTCTTGCTATGTTTGAAATGGCTAGCAAGAGGAGTACTAACCGACTTAGCACCTTCCATTTGAAACCTGCTCAGAACCTTCTCAATATACTTCTCCTGTTTTGGAAGGTTAATATGATGTCAGAATCTTGTTGGTATCCTGTAATTGGAAGGTCATCTAATTTGAGTTCTTTTTTTCCTGGTGATGTAGGTGCGGACTTGGACTGACGGGTCACATCACATGTGTGCTTTCTCTTGTATGTGACGTGCAGTATTGTGGGGTCATCATTTGATCTTTGCACCTGCTTTGTGGCCCAATAATCTTGGACGCTTCGGTAAGTGCACCTATAGTAGCTTCTGCAGAACAATGAACAAATTACCATTAGAGCATATTTAAATGGTTAGATTTATAGTCCTCTTAAAATATTAAAAAAAAAAGAAAACAAAACAAATGAATTGGCACTTTTTTGCTAACAAGAGCAAGGACTTACTGACCTTGAATGCTTGGCATTAAGGATATCTTTCTGGCAATACTTTCTCGAGCTATAACCATCAGTATGGAGCCCTTCGTCGCTACTGCCACACTTCACGCATGCTTGCTTAGTCCACATAGATGCTGCTTTTGTGCAAGTTTTGTCTTTCTCGTTAAGATCTCACGTACAATCATTGTACTTGAAAAAATCAATAAAAGTCATAGCATAATCATTAGCATGCAAATTTATACACCTCTTCTTTCTCTTTGAAGTTAGCCTGTAAAAAGGGTCTTTTAAGGATTTTAACTTGAGTCTTTACTCTTTATATGTAATGATTCTTTTTCTAATCATGCTAGAAAGACATGCTTATTTTCATTTCTTTTGTTGATTTCTCTATCAATAATATTTAAACTTATAATAAGCATAATGTAACTTCCAGATTCTTTTTGTAGGTGTGTAGGTAGTGATTGTATCACCCTTTCCCCACAGGATGCTTGCATTACATATCAATATTAGGTCTTTTGTCTCAAACAGGTTTGTTGATTGGTTGATTGGAAGACAATTCATATATTCTCTTCTCCAAAATTACATGAAAGAATCGAACATTAATTTTTAATCACATATGGCATTATAGGTCAAATCAAATTCTATGCTACTCTTGCTCTTCCTACATCCATGCCATTGACAAAGAATCCAGAATGCCAACCATTGGAGGAGAAATGGATGATCCCTTGTATATTGACACGCCCATGCCTCGCCGTAGGAAGTTAGAAAGGAATCCATATCCTACACCTATGAATGTTCTAATAAAGAGGGCCAAGGAGGAGAGTCAACTACGAAAAGCCAATCCTTGTCGGGTTCTTGAGAACCCGCCAGATAATGGCTTGCTTGTTCCAGAACTAATTGACGTTTCTCGTCAAGTTCACTACGCCCGAGATTCCTTGCTCAATGGCATCTCCAAGCTCATTCAATCCATCCCCATTCAAAGATGGAGGTTCATAGCCTTCCTTTTCTTTTTCCTGAATTATAAATGCTTTAATGTCAGAGCTTGTTTTTTATTGTTCATATTCTGAATTTCTGAGTGATGTGTAGTTAAAGTTGTGTGTGGATTACACAATAATGCATTATCGAAGTGTAATCTAAACCAACTTGAATAGTTTTACCAGATTCTTGCTCTGTGCTTCTCATTCAGCATGTTGCTATCATCTATTTCTCTATTTTCTGAGATAGAGTTAAAAAGTATATGTGGCTAATGCTTAGAAAAGAACTAAGTTTCCGCTGAAGTGGAAAAAGAAGCATTTTTAACAATTTAAGGGTGTGTTTGGATCACTCTAATTCAAACGCACTCTAAGATAACCTGTTTATAACTATATCTCTAAGAAAAGATAAGATAGATTATAGTGAATTGACATGAAAGTTGTTGTGCTATTTTGTTTTCAGATTTTGCTTTGAGGTTCACATAGGCCTTGTTGGTCATGAAATACGGACTTGCACTGGTCCAAGCAGCGGCTCTCGTAGCTCCACACATGTTTGGAGAAAGGGAAGTGTACACGACGTGGTTTATTTTCCTAAATGCTACCATCTTTTTGACCGAGTTGTGAAGCCAAGAGTCATCCATAATGAGAGAAAAAGCGTGCCACGCGTCCCTGCCAATCTAGAATTGTGCATCCAAGACGGAATGGACCTTAAAGAGTACCCCACCAAACGAAGAACAAAACCCGTGTATTGCATTGAAGGAAGGATCGTGGACTTTGACTCATCAGAAGCCGCGAACTCTCTAGAACATGTTCGTGTGATTTCAAGCATTGATGAAGGAGAGACATTAAAGGATATAAGCAACATGACATTGGAATCCTGGTTTAAGATGATTCATGGGACGATGAAGATGATGGAGGAGTACAACGTGTGGACGTGCGGATACTGTCCCAAAATCCAGGTGGGTCCGAAAGGGCATAAGGTGAGGATGTGTAAGGCTTCGAAGCACCAGACGAGAGACGGGATGCACGCCTGGAAAGAGGCGACAGCGGATGATCTCGTGGGCCCTAACTATGTTTGGCATGTAAGAGACCCTTGTGGGCCGCCTTTGGTTAATGAGTTGAAGAGGTTCTATGGAAAGGCTCCTACGTTGGTGGAGATGTGTGTGCAAGGAGGTGCTGATGTGCCTGAGGAGTATAGGAGTATGAGGAGATTGGATGTTGTTCCTCCTGATTGTGCTGAAGTGGATCTTGTTGCTTGATAAGTTAATTAATTGCCATTCTTTTCTTATCTACTATAGATCTGATTTCAGTTTTGATCATAGCATTTGGAAGTTGCATTATCTTATGCTTGATAGATATCATAGAACTATAGAAATAATGTAATTGACATGTAAAACCTAATGGTAATGTAACTTGATAATGTATTTTTTTTGAAGAAGATAACAATTCGGTAATTAGATAGGCCTAGTAAACCGAGAGGCCACACGAAGCAACAGTTGAGACTGGCTAGGTAGAGACACGAACTAAAAGTGCGAGTAAGAATTACAAACAACCTAATAGAAAGACCGATAACTGGATTAGGCTTGGGGGTAAGTAAAGCACTAAAGATAGTGTCTGACAAATTTTCAACCCAACTCCGGATGTGTGAAAAAGACAGATGATGCTCTCTCCACCAAGATGAATGATCTTCAGATGATGCTCTCTCGACCCATTTTTGGTTATGGCCCATTTTTAATTGTGCCGCCTCCTCTCATTCGTGTTTACTCTCGATCGGCGTCTAGTCTCAGAGAGGTCTCCTTCGCTTGTTCAAAATTCGAACAAGGTACAAGCTGCAAAAACTCTCTCGAAAACCCTAGGCTGAAATTGCTATCTCCTAATTCTCTTTCTGTGTAGTCCATCTTTTTGCTTGTTAAAACTCTAGGGTTTATGCTTTAGACGCTCTAATGGTGTTTTGTTTTGATGTTTGCTTTTCCTGTAGCAGGTCTTTAGTGGCGACAAGTTTTCTACTTCGCATTCTTAATCATATTGAAGAAACATAAGGTAATTTGTTGAAATTAGTCTATAAGGCTTTGGTTCTTTGTTGATTTTCAAACCAAACCCCAAGCTGTAGAGCGTATCATTTTGTCCATACGAAATCCTAGCCTTGTAATTTTGTGTATTTGTTAATTTGTTGGTAAGTTCTAATTTCTTTCTGTTTTCTATTGTGTTTCCAGCCAACCGATGGAAGAAGATACTCATGTGAGTTTAACTACAACACCTTTTAGTCTTTTACAATGCTTCAACTTTGGCAATTTTGCTTCTTTTATTGAATGCATTTTATATGCTCCACTAGTTTGTATAATTGTGTCTTATTTGACTATAGATCATCATCATCATCATTAACCCACTAAGGCTCCGCTACAGCGAAATCTGGGGGGTCAAGCTGGGTTTACCAGTGCCCAAGGGAAAGGGGTACACTCGATAGACCCAAGAAAAAACTAAAATTCAGCTATGTGACAATAAAAACTGAATTTAGTTAGAATGCACCAAAATTGATATAGGGACTAAATCCATCTCAAAGGCACTGTATAAAAGCCAATGAGAATGAGGATGCGTCCCAATTAGTGAGAGTCAGTACTTTGATGCTATTAACTTTTGAGATTACATATGAATTTTGCTACTTATACAACTGTTTTTATTTATTAAGTTTCAGTTACCTGTTAACTTGTGTTATGGTAATGTTGCAATTTGTTTTGATGGTATTTGAAAAGGATAGTTGATACAATATGATTTGTATTGCACAGAGTGTTGGTTTGACAACATTATAATATGTTTAGCATTTGGTTCTTAATTACATAGTGATTGTCTCTGAGTCCATGAGCTGTCTTTGAAATCTTCGCCTAACACACACACTACATCTTGTCGTGGGTTATAGTAGCCTACAAATTTCTTGAGCTATATGGCCTGATAGTTAATTTTATATTGCTATTGGCCAAACTTGTTTTGTTTTTGTAATGGCATTTTCCATGTACGGTGATATTAACAACACTTGGTGATCTGAATTTTTAGGTTAATGAGGAGGAAGAGTTCAGCATCGGGCCTCTCTCTGTTCTTATGATGAGTGTAAAAAACAACACTCAGGTGTGCAATGTAGAATGCTTTCTTCTTTGCTTCTTTATGTAAATTATGTTTTAATTGACACACTTTATAATTATTATCATATCCTTAACCCAATGCATCCACTTTTGATTTTCTTAGGTACTTAAAATTCTAGGGTTGGGTAATTAGGGTTTAGTTGTAAAGTCTTCATCTTTTGAGAATGACTTTGAAATCAGCAAATTGTGTTGACGATGATTAACAAATTACTCTGAACTTTTGTATTATTTGTGGTTGATAGTTTTCTTAATCTTTAATTATTATGGAAATCATGCTCTACAATTTGTTGACATAGTACATTGCATTTGTGTTTGGCTTTGAATTTTTGCTGATACCTTTCTTTTTGAATTTATGTCAACAAAATTGAAGGTGGATTAACAACTAGACCATCAAAGATAATGAAAGTAACATGTTCGCATTAAGCTGATTAAGTAAAGCTTTCTTTATTGATACCGGTCTTTGATGACATGTTGTTGCAATGTTTCTATGTATTACTCTTTCAATATCATTCCATGTCATGATATCCTTTATTAGTTAGGATTATGGGCATAGTTGGTGTTGTTATTGATCTGAATCAATGTATGATTATAACACTTTGGATTGTTAAAACAACACAGATGTGTAAATTTAGCATCTTTTCTTTGATGTTAACTTGGAAAAAGGGTCTTTATATGTATGATTCTTTTTCTAATCATGGTAGAAAAGTAGAAAGACAGGCTTGTTTTCATTTCTTTTGTTGATTTCTCTGTCAATGACGTTTAAACTTGTAAAAAGCATAATGTAACTTTCAGATTCCTTCTGTAGGAGTGTAGGTAGTGGCTGTACCACTATATACTTGCAATACGTAGCGAAATTAGGGCTTTTGTCAAGAACAGGCTGGTTCCTCAAATGACAATTATTCTATTATCTTCTCCAAAATTACGTGAAAGAATCGAACATTAATTTTTAACCACATATGGCATTACAGGTCAAATCAAATTCTATGCTACTCTTGCTCTTCCTACATCCATGCCATTGACAAAGAATCCAGAATGCCAACCATTGGAGGAGAAATGGATGATCCCTTGTATATTGACGTGCCCACACCTTGACGTAGGAAGTCAGAATGGAAGCCGTATCTCATAGAGCATATAGGTATAGGTCTTAGAGCATGTTTTTATTCTCGGTTTATGCATTTTTAGCTAGGATTTCGTTCTAAGTTTTACTTAGGTTTTATTTTCGTTTAGTTCAGAATATACGTGTTTTGTGCATAATTGTAGGTTGGATGGTGGAAGACGGTGGATGATGGCTTTAGACCGGACTTCGGGATGCATATGAGGCGTTGAAGAGAAGATCCGAGGCGGGAATGACAAGGCGAAAGTAAAGGAGTCAAGACCGCGTGGGAGGAGCGAAGTTACTGCGGCGTCAGCGCGGGAAGATCTGGGAGAGCGCGACCGCGCTCTGGGGGAGACACAAACCGCGTTCTGGCGCGTCGACGCGGAAAGGACTTGGGCATCGGGTGATCTTGTGGGCCGACTTTAGGATTGATTTTGGATATTTTTAGACATAGTATAAATACTTTCTTTAAAGTTTTATTTGGGAATTATGCTATCTATTACTTGTGTTCTAAGTTTGAAGAATTTGGAGATTTGAGGGAGACAAAAACTCTAGTTTTGCAATTGAAGATCAATTTGACATTTGTAAGTTTTGTTTTTCTTCAATGACAATTTCTAGATAATTTTCTCATGTCCAACTAGTTAGTTGAAGTTTTATGCATGATTGTTTGTGAGATTTGAATTATTTTAGTTTGCCTTGACTAGATTGAATCTCTCCGTGCTTAATTGATTAAATTCACTTAGGATTATAATAGCTTGATCACCTATTTTACTTCTAGGTTGAATTACAACTAGAATAATTAAATAGACGGTGGAATTTTATTATTCATGGATGAATCCTTTGATTAAACTTATAGACGGTGGAATAAGATTAATCAAAGGCGGAGAATTTAATCACAAGACTTCATGAATAGACGGTGGAATTCATGAACATTGTTTCTATTGAATGCTTTGAACTTAATTGCATGATCAACTTGACATAGAAGGTTTTCTAGGTTAATTGATTAAAAGGTTGTGAAAGACGGTGTATATTAACAACCACAATAAGCTTGAATTCATAAATTCACAATAGATTAGTCAAGGGAAATTGAAATAAGGATAATCGATGATCAAAACTCATGTATGCAATGGATACAAAACTAGTTGGACGCTTTTCTCCATATTTGAATCTCAATTTATTTTTCCTGCTTTGATTTAATTATTTTTAATTACTTAGATTCTTAGTTCATAATTACAAAATCTCCCCCTTAGTTTAGTAACATTATTTCAATCCAAATAATCCGAGTCTATGTTGGATCGACTCTTACTTCCATTTTACTAAGGTTAGGAAGTTAGGTATTTCTTTGACATTGCTTTTATAGCGACGTAAAAGTGCTCGTCAAATTTGGCACCGTTGCTGCGGACTCAGAAAATTATTTGTATTTATCTAGTGTTACTTTTTATTTCTTTTTGGGTGTGAACCACTTGTATGGTTCATACCCGTGCTACTAATCCATCTCTTGTTGCGTTTGATTCAGAAATCGAAAAGGTCAATCTCTAGGTTGCGCAGGCAAGCTCATGCGAATTCTCGAGAACTACCGTTCAACCTGGCAACTTCTTCTTCTGATTCTGATTCTGATAGCATTCCTGAAATAGTAGAGATGGCTTAGACACTGAGACAGTTGACTGCACCCGATTTGGCCCAACAGCCATTGGCGGTGAAGATACCTACAGTCCCTGAAGGTGTTCAATTTGAACTGAAATCAGGGCTGATTCATCTTATTCCTCAATTCTATGGGAAGGCAGGTGAAGACCCCAATAAACATCTATCGAATTTTCATGCTGTCTGCACTAATATGAAACCAAACGGTGTTATTGATGAGCAAATCAAGCTGAGAGCTTTTACCTTCTTTTTGAAAGATGCAGCGAGTGACTGGCTTTATTATTTGGCTCCTGGCAATATTGAGAGGAACTGAAAAAGGCTTTTCTTGAGAAGTATTTCCCAGCCAAAAAGCTCTCGAGTATGAAAAAGAGCATTAGCAACATTGAACAGCTCCCTAACGAATCACTTTATGAGTATTATGAGAGGTTCAAAAAGCTAATCTCAAGCTGCCCCTATCATGGTTATTCTAAGATGGATCT
Organism: Fallopia convolvulus; assembly: GCA_964016875.1. NCBI lineage: Eukaryota > Viridiplantae > Streptophyta > Magnoliopsida > Caryophyllales > Polygonaceae > Fallopia > Fallopia convolvulus. Next base: position 11,926,377 of record OZ024724.1, on the reverse strand, counting down.
TGTTATGTACCTTCATGAGGGCTTATTGGATGAACAACGCCGACATGTTAATGTTGCTTGTGGAGGAAACATCCTGAACAAGACTCCCGGCGAAGCTTTTGATCTATTTCATGAACTTTCCGAAGGCTCTCGTCAATTCAGCAAAAGAGCTTCAATGAAGGCAGCCCATTCTGTTGATGTTACGACTTTACATGAAGATGTGAATGAGTTGAAGTCAATGTTCAAGCAATTCATGCTGAAGGGACAACAACAAGTCAAGCCTTGCGGTTTCTGCTCTAATGTTACTCATAAGACGAGAAGACCAACATATGATCAAGAGGAGGAAGTTAAGCCTTGTCCTACTCTTCATGCTCAAGAGGAGGAAGTTAATGCACTTGGAGGCTATTGGCCAAGAAGACCAGCATATGATCCTTATTCAACCACGTACAATCCGGTTTGGAAGGTGATGCGTCCCTCGTTTCGGATGCTTCAGATCGATCGTTGGCTTGAGTAGTGGGTCTCAGTTTGGCGTAGCGGAAGGCTGATTTTGATTGTGAATTGGCACGAACAAACAATGAAAACCGAGAACTCAAGAACAATTGCGATTGTTTGAGAGATTGAGGGGCGGCGCAAGCACAAGGATAAAATAAGGAGTAAAACCTCGACTTTATTAAACCCTAATGTGCGCTGAATTGAAAACTTATGCCTACGCTCCCTTATATAGAGAGGCGGCCGAATCAAACCTAAGAAAACCCTAAAGTGGCGGCGCGCGCCTAGGGCAAGCGTGCAAGCTTAAGGCCCAACGGCGCGGTCCAAAAGTTGTCGGCGCAAGGCCCATAAATATCCTTCTAAATGCATAAAACTAACAATAGTAATGTTCCATAATAGAAAGTATGCATAAAAGTACTAAAAACAGATAGGTCGTCCGTGACCGTGCCGGGAGTGCCACGACAAGGCTGTCGCGACGCTGGCAAGTTTGGGACTCGGCGCTGGCGAGGTCACGGTGCGCGTCAATGCGCTGGCGAGGTCGTTGGCACGACGCGGGACGCTAGTGATGGTGCTAGCGAGGTCTCGAGGACTTGAGGTTCGCTGATGCTTCCGAGAACCTCAAGTTGAGACTCGATCCAGAGGTCCGATGCGAGAACCTCAAATGTCGCTCCGAGGTCTTGGCGACGGCTGGTGGCGACCTCGGCTTGCGATCCGATGCTCGAGGATGGCGCGCCTTGGCAAGGTTGATCTGAGAGCTCGTAGCGAGGTTCCTCGGGGCCGATGGTGGTGATGGTGCCGAGCGAGGTAGCGGTGTAGGGCGCGTCGTGGCCTGCGGAGAGGCGCGCCATAAGAGACCTCGTTGCATCTTAGATTGCTCGAGTCCTGGCACGAGTGATGGGGCCATCCGAGCGAAGTGTGAATGCGTCGTCCTCTTGGCTAGCATCCATGACGGGGGTCGCATCACCCTCCCCCACTTGGTTGGGAAACGTCCCGGTTTCCTCATAAGCGGGTGCAACATAAGGGGAGAGCTCACCGACATTGAAGCTGGAGTGTACCGAGTGCTTGCCTTCGAGGTCGAGCTTGTAGGTGTTGTCTCCGATGCGCTCAAGGACCCGAAAAGACCCATCTCCACGCTGGTGAAGCTTAGACTTCCTTGAATCCGGAAACCTATCCTTCCGAAGATGGAGCCACACGAGGTCCCCGGGGTTGAAAACCATGCGTTTCCGACCTTTGTTATGTTGTGCCTCGTATTGAGCGGCTCTGCACTCCAATTGAACTCTAGTCCGCTCGTGTAGCTTGCGGATGGCGTCGGCACGGTTTGAGGCATCGATGTGCTCGCCGTTCTTCAAAGGCCGAGGGGTAAGATCCATCGGAGAGTGAGGGTTGAGGCCGTAGACAATCTCGAACGGCGTCATCCAGGTAGCCGAGTGTTTGGACCTGTTGTAAGCAAACTCAACAAATGGTATTAGATCGTCCCACCAGCGTGGGTTATTTTTGAGCACCGTCCGAAGAAGGGTTCCCAGTGTCCGATTGGTCACCTCAGTCTGACCATCGGTTTGGGAATGATAAGAAGTAGAAAACAGTAATTGTGTGCCTAGCTTGCCCCAAAGCGTTCTCCAGAAATGGCTACATAATTTCGTGTCTCGATCACTAACAATAGTGCGAGGCACGCCATGTAATTTCACGACATGCTCAAAGAACAAGTTTGCGATTTCAGTCGCATTGTTGTTCCCTTTGCATGGCACGAAGTGAGCCATTTTGGAGAAACGGTCCACAATTACAAAGATCGAATCTTTACTGCGCCTAGACATCGGAAGACCCGTGATAAAATCCATAGAGGGATCTTCCCACGGAGTATCCGGAATAGGCAACAGAGTATAAAGGCCATGAGATTGGAACCTCGATTTAGCAGTTTGGCACGGCACACAACCCCGGCAATACTTGTGAACGTCCGAAGCCATGTGTGGCCAAAAGAAGTGTTCACGAAGTGCTGCTAGGGTTTTGGCTATGCCAAAGTGGCCCCGGCCATCTTGAGCTTCTTTGAGCAAAAGATGCCTCACAGACGAGGCAGGAATGCAAAGCTTCCCGGCTCGGTAGAGATATCCATTGTCCAAAAAGAATGTCTCATGGATTCGACTTTGCTCAATGTTCTCCATGATCGGTTTAAAATATGGATCATGCAAATACAAATCCTTAATCAAGGAGAACCCTAGCAAATTGGCCTGAAGTTGAGTTAAAAGCACATACCTGCGTGACAGAGCGTCTGCCACGACATTCTCTTTTCCTTTCTTATGGGCGATAATATACGGAAAAGTATCCATAAACTCCACCCACCGAGCATGGCGCCTGTTTAGAGTCGTTTGACTCCGAAGATAAGAGAGGGCCGCATGGTCCGTGTGAATAACGAACTCACTTGGCCAAAGATAGTGCTGCCATGTCTTAAGAACTCGAATAAGTGCATACAACTCCTTGTCATACGTCGGGTAATTGAGAGTTGCCCCCGTTAATTTTTCACTAAAGTATGCAATAGGGCGTCGCTCTTGAAGGAGTACGCCGCCTATGCCATAGTCGGAGGCGTCGCACTCGATCTCAAAGCGCTTAGTGAAGTCTGGCAATTGCAAGACTGAAGCGCTACATAATGCATCTTTTAAGGCTTGAAAGGCGGCCTCATGAATCGGCATCCACTTGATTTTGGTTGCCTTCTTGGTCAGATTGTGGAGTGGCCCTGCGATGGAACTAAAGTCCTTGACGAATCGCCTATAGAACCCTGCGAGACATAAGAAGGATCGAACCATCGTCGGGGTCGTAGGGGTGGGCCACTCTTGGATGGCGCGGATCTTGTCGTCATCCACTTTCAGCCCATCCTTGGACACGACGAACCCAAGAAAATTCGTCGTGTCCGTGCAAAACGAACACTTGTCCAAGTTTACAAACAAAGAATGTTCGCGAAGGCATTCTAACACCAACCTAAGGTGCCTCGCGTGAAAATATAAGTCCTTAGAAAAAACCAAAATATCGTCAAAATAGACGACAACAAAACGTCCTAAAAATTTACGAAAAACAAAGTTCATAAGCCGCATAAAAGTACTAGGGGTGTTTGTCAAGCCAAAAGGCATGACAAGCCATTCATACAAACCATACTTGGTTTTAAATGCGGTCTTCCACTCGTCGCCTTCTTGCATCCGGATTTGGTGGTATCCGCTCCGGAGATCGATATTTGAGAACAAGGCGGTGCCGTGGAGCTCATCTAGCATGTCATCGAGCCGTGGAATGGGATGTCTATACTTCACTTTGATCTGATTTATGGCTCGGCAGTCGACGCACATACGCCACGAACCATCTTTCTTCGGCACGAGGATCACCGGCACCGCGCAAGGGCTCAAGGGCTCGCGGACGAATCCCTTGTCCAACAAGTCTCGAACTTGGCGTTAAAGCTCCTCGGTTTCCCTTGGTGAAGTCCTATAAGCTGCTCGATTTGGAAGGGAGGAGCCTGGCACGAGGTCGATCTTGTGTTCGATCCCTCGGATCGGCGGCAAGCCCTTCGGAAGCTCATCCGGCATGATATCTTCAAACTCCTTCAAAATAGACACAATAGAAGAGGGGAGTGAAGAATTCTCGGATTTATTAATTGAAAGAACGGGAACAAGTATGAAACAAGAAAGACTCCCCTGAATGGATTTTTCAATGTCCCGACGTCTGGCTAAGAGAAGACGCTCCTGGCATGTGCCTAGCAAGGGTGGCTCGGCGTCGGTGCTTGTCCGATCAGCTTCTGGGGCGATTTTTGGATATTGTGTAGCCCCTGGAATTCGAGGAAGATTACCCCTGGAAACGCCGTGAAACTCGTCCCGTAGCTCCTGGAATTCGAGTTTTCGTGCAGCGACGGCGTGTTGTGCGACGCAGGGAGGGGTGCTCGGCGGTCCTTTGCTCAAATTGATATCTCCTGGGCGTTTTTTGTTTAGATCTGTTGGAAACTCAATTTTGAGGGGTTTGGAGCTTGGAACGCCGAGTGAATCAACAGAAATCTGTTTGAGGCCCTTTTTGTCAAAATCTGCGGCGTTCGGCGCGTTGCCGAGGCCTCTCGACGCAAACTGTCGGCCCTCCTCCAGTTTTTGTCGGCGTTTTGCATCGTGATCATCATTGGACTTGTTTTTGGATGGATTGGCACCGGGAACGCCTATAGAATCTGCATTCTTGCCCTCGGACGCCGTTGGCGTCTTGTTCGGCGCGCCTGTGCCGCTGTCGCTAGCCTTTTGTCGTTGCCTTTCGGCTTCATCTTGTAGAGCTTCACTAGGCGACATAGGTAAGAGAGTCACGCGCTTCCCGTGGTAATTGAACATGTAAGTGTTCAAATACCCGTCGTGAAGCACGCGACGATCGTATTGCCATGGACGCCCCAACAAGAGGTGTGTGGCGGCCATTGGCGTTACGTCACATAAAATTGAATTCGAGTATTGACCAATAGAAAAGTTGAAGATTACCTATTTGTCGACCCAATCTCCTCCATCATTTGATATCCATTGAAGCTTGAAGGGTTGAGGATGTGGCGTGGTCGGCAATTGGAAGTGATCGACAACCTTTTTTGAAAGGAAATTTGCACAACTCCCGGAATCAATTATGACACTCAGCGAGACATTGTTGACCAAACATCGGGTGTGAAAAAGTTGCTCGCGCTGATCCGTGCGTGGTGCCTCGCGGACGCTTAGAGCGCGCCGAGTAACCAAGCCAAGTTTGGCCACACCGAGGGCATCGGAAGGATCGCACTCGAGCTCGACGGCGTCGATCTCACGCGGCTCAACTTCTTCATCTTCCTCGTTGTCATATGGATCGCCTTGAGTGGTGAACAAAACCTTTTTGTTGTTGGGACAGTTCCGTTGCATATGGCCATGTCCCCCGCACTTGTAGCAAGCCATGTCACGGGCTCGATCGACGCTCGGCTCAGTGGTGCGCGGCGCGGCAGGTGCCTTGGCAGGCGAGGCTTCGGCCTTTGCTTTGGAACCTGTCGAAGGACTAGGCAAAGAAGGAGCAAAACGATTAGTAGATAAACCGGATTGACTAGATTTAGACACATACCTTGAATTGGACCATCCCGACTTGGTTCGCATCTCTTGTTTGTGGATTTGCATGGCTGTGTGAACCAAGTTGTTGATGTCCTTAATGGGAAGGATTTCCAACCTATCTTGAATGGATTGGCAAAGTATTCCTCCGGCGTCATTGTACCTTACTTGATGCGCATGATTTCAATGTGCATCTTATCCTTGTAATTAGCCGGAATGTATCTATTCTTCAAGATATAGACGAGTTGATGCCACTCGCGGTTCAAGGGCTTGCCTTTTCTTAGCCTTTCGGACTCGAATCGGTTCCACCAAGTCCTAGCGGCACCAATGAAGTGAAGCTTCACAACCTCCACCTTCTCGTCGTCTTCATAACCTAGATGTCGGAGCGTGTGATCCGTGCCCTGTAACCACTCCAAAAACGCATCAGGATCATAAGAACCGGAGAAGTTTTCGAATTTTACCTTCACATCGCGGCGTTGTTGGCGTGGATCACGTGCATCACGGTGATCTCGATCGCGCCGAGGGCTGGGACGCCGAGGCGAATAAGCGCGCTTGTCGCGCCGATGCCGAGGCTGTCCTCGATGCGGATCGTCATCCCCGTCATCCGGATCGTCTCCATCGTAAGGCCTCTGAGGACGTCGCACGTCTCGATCCCTGTCGCGTTGTCCATGTGCGCCGTGCTTGCGACCCGAGCCATAGACTCGATCGTACTCGGTGCGATGCTTGGCCTGGCGCGGCGGTGGGATCCAATCTGAAGGCCGATTGTCATGTTCTTCCGGATCCTGCACATTGGGATGCTCAAACGAGGATTCATTAGAATAATCCGAGAACTCATCGTACTCGTTTTCAAACTCCGAGAACGGACTACGAGCACTTTGATGCCCGAGGTCGTCCTCAACTCTATATGCGTCGGCGTCATAATACTTGGCCCCGTGCTTCCGCTTTGGGGTTTCGTACACATACGCCGGCGACTTGTTCTTTTTCTTCCTTTTGGGATCCCCACTCGTATGGCGATGTCTATACTCCTCGGAGTTGTACTCCTCATCGGAATATACGTCATACACTTGTGTGTCCCGATAATCTCGTGCCATTTGATAGCGATCTGCGGTGCAGGGACCACCATCGTGCCGATCATATTGGCAACTTTCTTTGATCAACTCCATGCGTTGCATGGTGCCGAATTGTGACGAAGGTTGGGCGTGCTTCTTCCCCTTTGCTTTGGCACGAACAACGTCCTCCGCGGACAAGCCGGGCACGTCGTGGATCTCCGATGCGAGGCCATGTGTTGGTGGCACGGTGTGTTTGGATTCTGTTTCGCTCGCGGCCAACAGGCGTTCGAGCTCTTCAATGCGTGCCACGGCTTCGGGGTTCCAAGCCTCTCGATTCTGCTTAGGGTTTTGGCCCTCGGTGGGGTTGTTGTGTCCACCGTCTCCCGAATCCGACATTGTACCTATTGTGACACCAGTCATCGAAGAAAGTGAGAAGTTCACAAGCAACTAAACAATGAGTTACAGTTCGCTTAAGTCAAGCCGACCCTTGTGTTCAAACCACACGTTAAAGGATTGACAAGGCTAAAGGTCACTCAAACTCGATCAATGTAATGGATCCGAAAATTACGATGCAAGCTAAGCAAGACAAAGGCAAGTTCGAAACCAAAAGCGCAAGGCAAGCAATGATATGAATAAAAGTTGTGAGATTTATAAGCAAAAGTGAAGGATCTTGCCTTATTTTGGCTTGTGATCTTCACGAATTTTTTTTTATCCAATCGACTACGTTACCTTATTTTGGCTTTTATAGTCGAAGAACAAGTTTTTTTTTTTAACAAGCAAGTCGGACAAGGTTTTCTCCTCTAGAACCGATTCAAGCAAAGAGATAATCAACACGCAATCAATCAAACGAAGCACAAGAGAAATTGGCAAAACAAGTCCTAAGTTCAGGCAACTAGCAAGACAAAGCAACAACTTCACCAAGATCAATAGATCGAATGAGTAAGGGTACGGTTGATTTTTATTTTTTTTGAATGAATTACGAAGCAAAGAATTTTTTTTTGGGACCCTAGATGGCGGATATGCGAAGTGGAGGATGGATTCTAGGGTTTTGAGTGGCGGAATTACCTGTGAGAATGAACTAGAAGGGTTGAACGAGACTTCCTCAAACCTTGGCTCTGATACCAGTTGATGCGTCCCTCGTTTGGGATGCTTCGGATCGATCGTTGGCTTGAGTAGTGGGTCTCAGTTTGGCGTAGAGGAAGGCTGATTTTGATTGTGAATTGGCACGGACAACCAATGAAAACCGAGAACTCGAGAGCAATTGCGATTGTTTCAGAGATAGAGGGGCGGCGCAAGCACAAGGATAAAATAAGGAGTAAAACCTCGACTTTATTAAACCCTAATGTGCGCTGAATTGAAAACATATGCCTACTCTCCCTTATATAGAGAGGCGGCCGAATCAAACCTAAGAAAACCCTAAAGTGGCGACGAGCGCCTAAGGCAAGCGTGCAAGCTTAAGGCCCAACGGCGCGGTCCAAAAGTGGTCGGCGCAAGGCCCATAAATATCCTTCTAAATGCATAAACCTAACAATAGTAATGCTCCATAATAGAAAGTATGCATAAAAGTACTAAAAACAGATAGGTCGTCCGTGACCGTGCCGTGAGTGTCACGACAAGGCTGTCGCGACGCTTGCAAGGTTGGGACTCGGCACTGGCGAGGTCACGGTGCGCGTTGGGGCGCTGGCGAGGTCGCTGGCACGACGCGGGACGCTGGTGACGGCGCTAGCGAGGTCTCGAGGACTTGAGGTTCGCCGATGCTTCCGAGAACCTCAAGTTGAGACTCGATCCCGAGGTCCGATGCGAGAAATCTTGTGACCGATGCCAAAGGGTCGGAAATATATCCCGAAGCGATGAAATGCCTCAAACTTCAATTATCTTTTGTGAGGTATTTGATGTTTGGGGTATAGACTTCATGGGCCCCTTTCCTTGCTCTTACGGGAATTTTTATATTTTATTAGCGGTGGACTACGTTTCCAAATGGGTGGAAGCGAAGGCCACCCGGACTGATGATTCCCGAGTTGTGGCATATTTTTTGAAGGCGCATATATTCTCAAGATTTGGTATTCCTAGGGCTTTAATTAGTGGCAAGGGATCCCATTTTTGCAACAAAATGGTCAGTGCGCTCTTGAAGAAATATCATGTCACACACAAGATTTCCACGGCCTACCACCCGCAAACAAATGGACAAGCAGAGGTCTCTAACTGAGAGATCAAAGCCATTCTTGAGAAGACGGTGTCCCCAAATCGGAAGGATTGGAGTACTCGCTTAGACGATGCTCTATAGGCGTATAGGACGGCTTACAAAACACCGATTGGAATGTCGCCTTTTCGGTTGGTGTTTGGCAAAGCTTTTCATCTTCCGGTGGAGATCCAATCCTGAGCTTATTGGGATGTGAAGAATTGTAGTCTTCAGATGGATGAGGCCGGTAAGTTGAGGAAGCTTCAATTGCAATAGCTTGAGGAATTACGGATAGAAGCTTATGACAACGCAACCATATATAAGGAGAAGACCAAAGCTTGGCATGACAAGCAAATATGGAGGAAAAGTTTTAAGGTAGGTGATAAGGTTTTGCTGTATGAATCTAGACTTAAACTTTTTCCAGGTAAGCTGAGGTCGAGATGGACGGGGCCGTTCATAGTAGCTCAGACGTATCCTCATGGAGTGGTGGAAATTTATGATGAAGCCACTCATTCACTACAAAAGGTGACTGGTCAGCGTTTAAAGCCGTATTTTGAAGAATTTAGCAATGCTATTCTTGAAGAGACGGTTTTGAACGAGCCAAACACATGAGCGGTAATGCGTCAAGCTAATGACGTTAAACACGCGCTTCTTGGGAGGCAACCCAAGGTTTGTTTTTAGTTTTTATTTGGTTTCTAGTTTTAGTTTTGTTTTTGGTGTGTTTTTGTGTGGTTTTCGGTATGTTTTTGTTTTTCTAAAGTTGTAGGTAGAGTCGGAAAACAGGTTCACGCGGTTCGAGGAAGCCAAGACGCCCTTGCATTCATGGTCCGGGAACGAGCAAATCAAGGTCGATTTACTGCGGCTAGAACGCGGCTAATGCGTGCCGTGTCGCCCCCGCGCTACAAAGCCAAAACCGCGCCCCGGATGGCCCATTTACTGCGGCTAGAGCGCGGGCAAAACCGGGAGAGCGCGACCGCGCTCTCAGTGGTGCCAAACCGTGCTCTGGGTAGTTTCGGCGCATTAAACCCGAAAATCCCAACTTTTCCACTCATTCTTTCTCCTTCTCCAAACCTCCAAGCAGCTTTTCTCCCTTCTCTTCCATTGAAGCTTCAACTTCAAGCTCCATTGAAGATCAAAAACCACAAATCAAGCCCGGATTTGCACTCCTAGTCATCAAACAACTAAGATTCCTCACTCTTCTCTTCAAAATTCATCCAACAATTGAAGATCTCACCCAAAAAATTTTCTAAATTAGGTTTTGCATAAAAACCTCAATTTAAGGGATTTTTAGGTCAAATTTCTTCAATTTGAGTCTAGATTCATTGATATTAGCATGATTATGAGTTAGTTTCATGTTTAGAACTTGAAAATTTCATAATTTCGAAATTGATTAATTTTCATGCTAATTAATCTAGGTTAGTGGGGGAAGAGAGTGATTTGAGAGCTATTATTGTCTATTATTGCTTGTTTGGAGGATTGCTCTAGCCGGGGCAATCGAATTGTGCTTGCTTGCAGTGTTTTTGATTATTGTGTAGGTAAACAAGACAATGGGTAGAACTAAAGTTCCGGCTAATGGTCCTTCGAGATCAAATCGCCCTCAAAGGGCAACTCGAGCGACATCATCTAGAGATCCAACCGCAGCGCCCTCTTCATCTAGGTCCCGAGCTCCACCTAGAGCTTCTTCATCAAGCAACGAGATTACACCGGCGACATTTGGTCTCCAATTCAGGGACATGAAGCATCTCGACCGGTTTGATCAATTGAAGGAGCGTGAAATCCAAGCTCCGAGATATATTGATTTGGATTTGTTGGAGGAGTTGGGGTTTGGCTAGTGAATTGAGACAGTTAGAGTTTAATCACACTTTGACTGTGTTGAGCATGAGATTGCTAGTTTACCGTAGCCTAGTGTTGGAGTTCTTGAGCACATTAGAGGCTCATATCTTAGAGGGGCGATTTGCTAATGAAGGGCGGTGCAGTTTTCATTTAGGAGGGGTGATGAGGTGCATGACTCTTAACGATATCAACAAGCTTTTCAGATTTACCAGGTACCAAAAGAATGTTGATAGGTGGGAGTCCAGGACCACTTGGATGAACAATGAACAGTGGGTCCGACTTTCAGGGACCGATGTGTATCAGGCATCTAGAACCAAGGCGTCGGGTATTACTCATCCAATAATTCGGATTGTTTAGAGGTTCTTTGCCCATTCTATCACGGGCAGAGGAGAGGGTGAGAATAACTATCCGAGGAAGGATATCTTTCTCCTTAGAGGTATTCTGGAGGGGCAAGATATTGACATCGGTGCTGCCATGATGCATAATATGGACCTCATGGTTAGGTGAAGAAATGGTCGAATCGCTATGGGTGGTATCATCACCCGGTTTGCCCAACACTTTGGAATTGATTTGGAGCAATGTGAGGGTCGAATAGACTCCCTTCCCATGAACTTGTCTTTCTTCAACAAAATGAAAGTGCTATATGTGAAGAACAACCGGTACTATTGGGTGATTGGCAATAGCTCTTTTGCTATGAGGTTGCCTAATCCAGGAAGGGTGAAGTTGGAAGTTGGACTACACAATACTGACACATGGCTTATTCATCCTCAAGATGGCGATTTACCGGTTTCAAAAGTGATTGGAGGGACAAAGAGAAGAAGGAAATCAAAGGGTCAGGATGAGGAAGCTAGCGCTTCCATGGATGTTGATGAGGAGGACGAGGATGAGGAGTTTGAAGCTGCTCCTGAAGATATTGCAGCTGAGGATGATGATGAGGATAATGAGGAGGATGGTGATGATGAACACATTGAAGTGTCGCCAGTTAATGAGTTTGAGCAACAAGGTCAAGGTGGTAACATGTCTACCACCAAATACAACCATTTGGTGGAGTTGATGGGAGGCTTGTCTACACAGGTGGGTGGCTTGCACACTCGTATGGATGGCATAGTGGTTGATTTCAACCATTTCCGGGGTTATGCTACGAGCCGTTTTGATTATGTTGATGAGCAGACCCGGTATTTGCATCAGAGGATGGACACATACACGCCTGATCAGGGTTATCAGCAGTTTGCATATCAGCCTTATCCCGGATATCCAGCTCCTGAGTATCCATACCCGGGATACCCACCACCACCACCGCCAGAGGAGTAGATTCCCGAGTTTGACAAGCTCTTCTGATAAGGTCAGTTTTCTTTTACTCTTATGTTTTCTCTTACTTTGGGGACAAAGTAATGTTTAAGCATGGGGGAAGGGGATTATTTATTTTTTCATGAGTGCTTGGTTTAGTTAGATCATGTAGTTGCATTTGCATGTTTATATTTTTGCTTGCATTGATTAAAATCTTGAAAAATGAAAAAAAATCAGAAAATTTTGAAAAAAATACAAAAATACTGCATTTAGGTTTTTATTTCCCCATTGTTTGTTTGCTCTTGTGTTTCAATGCTAAGTATAGGTTCTAACCCATGATTTGCATGATATACTGAAGTTGATATGATATAAGCATGATCATTGATTAATTACCTTGATTATAGGATGGAGCATGTATTTAGCTTGAGTAGTTGATTCATTCTGAAGTTCTAGACAACAATTAGCCTTGTGAGATATTTTTGGCCTTGCATGATATATTTGTTCTCTATATTTCTTGAGGGTATCACCATGATTATCTAGCTCTAGAACTTGCATTATGACTCTTTGTCAAGACTGCTTTATATGATTGAATGCATAGCATTAAAATGATTGAGGCAATGTTTCTTAAAAGCCTATTATTTCCCTTCCTACCCTACAAGATCCATGTTCTTGACACCCCTGTTCTTTTGAGCCTGAAGCCTATTTTTATTAAGCTCCACAAAATGATCCATAGCCTAATAAGCTTGACCCATAATTCGGGATTTAGGACTTTAGGTTTTTTTCTTGTTTTGTGTGAGTTTTGTACAAGTATGGGGGAGTTGGAAGAATGGAAGGAAAAGAGGAAATAAAACACTTGTGTGTAAAGCGAAGAAAAATGAAGATGAAAGTATGTTGCAAAGCAAAAGAAAAAAAAGTTAAGTACAATTGTTAGTAGTCTTCATAAAGCAAAGAGAGAGTTGAAGAAAAGGCAAAAGAAAGAAAAGAAAGAAACAAAGAGCTAAAATGTGTTAATGGAGTTGAGAAAGAAAGAGTTTGGGAGAAGTAAGAAAAGAAAGTGTTGAAATTTGGGTTAGGATTAGTTCTTTATCCCGCATTTAGCACCACATGCCAAATGTTATCCCTTCCAAATTTCTCTTTACCTTGGCCCCATTACAAGCCTTAAAAAGACCTCATGATTTTTTTTATGTGTTTGATCCCCAACGGTGGAGATTTAGTACGCTGATGCAAGCTTATGGTAGTCTAGTTTTCATGGTTGATTTTTGAGTGAAACACGTCTTTAAACACTTGAGAGTTTGAGTGAAAACACATATGCCGTGGTGAGGTCTAGAATGGATGAATGGTCTTTGCTTTTTGCTTATTATAATACATGCTGAGAAGTCTTGGTTGGGTTTTGATTATATGTGAAGTGTTTGTTTGACTTGAGATGAATATATGATTGCATTTCTGTGGTGTGATTTGAATTTATGTCTTACTTGAGGACAAGCAAGGTTCAAGCATGGGGAAATTTGATAGAGCATATAGGTATAGGTCTTAGGGCATGTTTTTATTCTCGGTTTATGCATTTTTACCTAGGATTTCGTTCTAAGTTTTAGTTTAGGTTTTATTTTCGTTTAGTTCGGAATCTACGCGTTTTGTGCATAATTGTAGGTTGGATGGTGGAAGACGGTGGATGATGGCTTGGGACCGGACTTCGGGATGCATAGGAGGCGTTGAAGAGAAGATCCGAGGCGGGAATGACAAGGCAAAAGCAAAGGAGCCAAGACCGCGTGGGAGGAGCGAAGTTACTGCAGCGTCAGCGTGGGAAGATCCGGGGGAGCGCGACCGCGCTCTGGGGGAGACACAAACCGCGCTCCGGCGCGTCGACGCGGAAAGGACTAGGGCCTCGGAGGATCTTGTGGGCCGACTCTAGGATTGCTTTTGGATATTTTTAGACATAGTATAAATACTTTCTTTAAAGTTTTATTCGGGGATTATGCTATCTTTTACTTGTGTTCTAAGTTTGAAGTATTTGGAGATTTGAGGGAGACAAAAACCCTAGTTTTGCAATTTAAGATCAATTTGACTTTTGTAAGTTTTGTTTTTCTTCAACGACAATTTCTAGCTAATTTTCTCATGTCCAACTAGTTAGTTGAAGTTGTATGCATGATTGTTTGTGAGATTTGAATTATTTTAGTTTGCCTTGGCTAGATTGAATCTCTCCATGCTTAATTGATTAAATTCACTTAGGATTATAATAGCTTGATCACCTATTTTACTTCTAGGTTGAATTACAACTAGAATAATTAAATACACAGTGGAATTTGATTATTAATGGATGAATCCTTTGATTAAACTTATAGACCCCGCAAAAGGCGGAGAATTTAATCACAAGACTTCATGAATAGACGGTGGAATTCATGAATATTGTTTCTATTGAATGCTTTGAACTTAATTGCATGATCAACTTGACATAGAAGGTTTTCTAGGTTAGTTGATTAAAAGGTTATTAAAGACGGTGTATATTAACAACCACAATAAGCTTAAATTCATAAATTCACAATAGATTAGTCAGGGGAAATTGAAATAAGGATAACCGATGATCAAAACTCATGTATGCAATGGATACAAAACTAGTTGGACGCTTTTCTCCATATTTGAATCTCAACTTATTTTTCCTGCTTTGATTTAATTAGGTTTAATTACTTAGATTCTTAGTTCATAATTACAAACTCTCCCCCTTAGTTTAGTAACATTACTTAAATCCAAATAATCCGAGTCTCTGTGGGATCGACTCTTACTTCCACTTTACTAAGGTTAGGAAGTTAGGTATTTCTTTGACAGTGCTTATATATCGACGTAAAAGTGCTCGTCGGTATCCTACACCTATGAGTGTTCTAATAAAGAGGGCCAAGGAGGAGAGTCAACTTTTTAAAAACCAATCCCTGTCGAGTTCTTGAGAATCCGCCAGATAATGGCGTGCTTGTTCCCGAGCTCATTGACGTTGCTTGCCAAGTCTACTACGCCCAGGATTCCTTTCTCAACAGCGTCTCCAAGCACACTCAATCCATCCTTGTCCAAAGATGCACGTTCATGTGCTTCCTTTTACTTTTTTCTGTATTGCAAATGCCACAAATGTTTGAGCTTTTCTTTTTTTCATTATTTGTTCGTATCCTGGCTTCTGATTGATGGGTAGCTAAGTTTGTGTTTGGATTACACTTAATAATGCAGTATCCATGTTGCTATCATCTCTTTATTTGTTATCTTAAATATAGTTAAGAGCATATGCAACTAATGGTTAATTGTTGGTAGGGATTTTCTTGACAACAAATAAAGTTATAGTCAAGACCCCACTGAGTATAGAGAAGTCAGGATCGTTCCATGGGAAGCACGGTTGTTTGTCTATCAACTACTAAAAATAATAAAAACAAGCAAAAAACCTATGACCAACCTCGTTAACGACCTTGTCAGGGTCGTAACAAACCTGGAAAACCTACGAACACACACTAATGACCTAAACTTAGGTTCGGTACCGAGGCAAAGTGAACTCGATAACGAATAATTCGAAAGCTAACAAAAACTCAATAAAAATAAAAGACCTAGGACGGGGATTACCACAACATAGTCATGTATATAAAATCATAAGAAGATAAAGATCATGCCTTTACAAGATAAATTTATCAACTTTCGCTAATTAACAAGGAATTCAATCAATTCTCATAAATCAATTCACTCAATTACTTGTTTTGGATCCAAAGTTCAACATTCGTAATCGAACAATATCAACCTTCAAATTGACTACTTTCTCTTTCGATCAAGTTGAGAACTCAAATTACCTCGACTATCGTCTAACCATAAACATAACAAGCAATCTAAAATAGATAAAAGGCATTCAAAACATCAACTCACTCATCCAACATACATAACTATGTCGGGTTTCAACCTTGACCCTAGATAAGAAAACTACTCACTACTCATGATAATAAAACAAAAAACTTTAATCAAAGAAAAAATTGAAAACAAAAACCAAACTTACTTGAAATTAATAAGAGAAATATCGTCTTACAAAATTTTAGTAGAATCCGAAAACAAAGAGCACCCGAGTAGAATTCTCGACTGACGACCCTTAGCCTCTCACTCGATCGAACCGAGCTTCGCAATCTTCTCCTACTCGACTTCTCCTAAAACTAATCTGACTCTCCCTTTTTTCTAGAATTAGAACAAGGGTATTTATACTAAGAAGCTATCTATTAAAAAGCCTAAAAGATAAAAACTAACCCTAAAAAAAGAACGAGATAAAAGATATAAGATATAACAACCTAAAGTCGGTTAAGCCTCTACCGACACGGAGCCATCGTTAACGACCCCGCACAAGGTCGGTAGAAATCACAAACTTCTCTCGAAAAAAATCTATCTTTAAGCCTCGTTAACAACCTTCACAGGTTCGTTAACGAGCCTGGATTTTGGCTTTTTTCGACTTCTTCTCAATTCAAACTTGGACTTTTACTTGATCTTCTTATGCAAACTTCTTCTCATCTTCATGTCTTCCGTAATTCACCAAAAAACCTTAGCTTAGCTCAAAAAGCGCTCCTTTCTGCTCAAAAACCTACAAAAAGGCACAAAATGGAGTAGCTTCCATACTTTTCACAAAATATGCAAACTTATCCAAAAATACACAAAACTAACTCTAAAAACTACTAAAACTAAACTAAACAAACTAAGAAACACACTAAAAACTAAACTAACAACACGAACATCAAAATACCACATACTTAAGCATGATTGTCCTCAAGCAATCACTAAACAATAATCAAAACCAAGCAATCATGCTCATCAAGCAAATAGCCTTCAACTTAACAGCAACATCAAAGCATAACAGAAAATAGCAAATGACTATTAATGTCATCACACATAAATAAGCACTTAATAGACATAAGCAAATACAATCCAACCTCTCCAGGGATATATGTGTTTCACTCAACTCTCAAGTGTTTAGTCTCTCAACTTATCTTATATGCAAAAACTCATAGAAATTGGAACTTATATCACCAAACTCTCCACCTAAGATTTGTCAAAACAAGCAAAAATCATCAAGAGAACTTAGGCTCAATGAAAAACTTCATAGAAGCTTCCATTCGGTCGAGTGGTAATGGGAATCAAAGACTCCTAAAAATATCCGGGAATGTGGTGCTAATAATATCCGGGAATCAATGACTCCTAAAAACTCACACATATATCCAAAACTCTCAAAAAAACATATACCAAACTCACTTAAACATTATGAAACACCCCCTTCCTACCTTGGAGGTATTACCGCCAGTAACCCTTGATTAAGACTAAACCGAAGCTACCCAAGGCTTTAAACTGTCTGAACAAACTAAAAGAAACATTAAAGCGGAATAAATACAATTGGTCTTATACAACCTTAACTTAAAAGAATAAATAAATAGAACAACCTTCTATTCAAACAAAATCTTCATCAAGTCTTCCTTGAGTTCTTATTTCTGAAACTCAACTTCGCTTTGAAGTAGTTCAATCATGATCTTCACTCAAGTATAGCCATTGGAAACCTTTCTTCAACCTCTGGAGCTTCAAACATCGAAATCTGGCTCTTGAATCAACTTCCAAGAAGAACCTGATGTGTCGTAAACCAACGGTGGACACCAACCGACCATATAAAAGAAAAGAAGATGGACGGGTTAGTCTAATGATAGACTAGCAAGCGGAGAAACTAGCTTGGTTCTTATGGTTGTAACTAAACATATTGGCATCCAAAATCCGAATAGACTCGGATTATGATCCAACAGTTAGTAGTCTTATAGAGAATAAGAAGGAGACTCGCATATTCAAGAGAGAGAACACCACCGCTTGTGGTTTCTTTTAAGAAGCATAAACAATTGTTGGGATCTCATATTCATCACATAACATTTTGAAAAGCCTTCATAGACTATTCAGATTAACATAATCAAAGTTTGATTAAGAATCATTCATAACCGGGAGCAAGAATGGTTATCGAATAGACTAACCATCCGGGTACATTAATGTGCCTAACGCACTTATCTGTATTACTTCCAAAACTTTTCACAAACAAGTTGGTAACTTTTAAGCGGCTAAAACCGCAGAGAATCCACCTGTACATGGAGACGTCAAGATGAGAGGGATGAAATCCATGATCATTGACGAACACCTAGTACCAATTTGCACTTTGCTAGAGCGCATAAACACCTCTTCCAGCGTTGAGTGAGGTATGAGTCATGACCCGAATGTTGGGATATGATAGTAACGAGCTAAACCTCCCAACATAGACTGTGTTATAAAGAGTTCATCGGAGACTCGGCTCCTACCCCTGAAAAACTAAATTACTTCACAATAATGTCTCAGCATAAGACAACAAACAAGGTCACACATAACGGACCTAAATCCAGTTCTAACGCGAAACTGAATAAACAACATGGTCATTATTTCTAACAAATATAACAACCTATCGTATTTTATTAATCATACAAGTTGTTCCCAACGCAAATATTAAATGAGATCCAATTCCTCATTTAATAACAGTAACGCAAGAGACAATCGTCCACTTGCCTTAGAAGGCGTGCTCAACGTCCTTAGCAATTCCAACAGTAATCTTTATCATCCTTCTAACAAATATAACAAAAGGATTTCTCAGCAACGAGCTCACAAAAACACTTCTTAGTTGTATACTCAACTCCTACAACTTCCTAATCGATAAACGATTTAATTTCCGAATATCGATATATAATAAATCCTTAGTTATCATGCTTCAAGGAGCCATCTTGGCGGAATTATAACTAATTTTCCGCTTCACTTTTGAAAAAAATTTCTAAATAAATTTTTTTCATTAGCAACAGTTCTTAAAGATTACCAAATCTCGGATCAAACGGATAAACAACAAATCCCGAGTAATTATCCGAAGTCCTTTACCTGCCAATCGGTATCCAAAACTTGTATTCGCTATAACTGAAGATCCGGATGTCCGTTTCTCGAGCGGTTCAAACCTGTGGAACCGTATCAACGCCAAGATTATAAAAACCATAAATTTAATTAGCAAAGCGGAACCGAAAAGTCCTTATAATAATTTGTCAAACACTTGCTTGACTTAATCCGGCTTTATAACTTAACCAATTCGATAAATCACGCTTTACGAGATTTAATACGAAAATCCAACCTTGAATGATCTTATCCTAAAATCATTCTATAATATAAGTCAAGCTCGAAAGACGGAAATTACCTAGCGATACTGTTGGGACGTTGTTGGGACCTCTGGTTCTAAGCAACGGATCAACGATTCACTTCTCTTTAAGTTTTGATAATGACAAACACCATAGGGAACTAATGTGGTTTGTTCAAGTATTTCTAAGGAACACAGGTACATCCAAGAACTCCTATGAATGACAAAGCCACTGCTAGCCACAATGAAGAGTTTCCATCAAGGGAACTCTAAAGAGGAAAGTTCCCATGAGGTGGGAACTCCCAGAAACAAACAAGAAAACACAAGCTTACAACGATGAAGAGTTTCCATCAAGGGAACTCCGAAGAAGTCAGTTCCCATGAAATGGGAACTCACATGTGAAGACAACGACCGTTCAGCGCAGATCGCGGGATTCTGTCTCAGACAGCCAGAGGGAACAGTCTGAGGATCAGACTGTCACGCTTCATCCAACGGTCCGATTGATTCAAGAAGTTGACCTAGTTCAAACCAAAGTCACATGTGAAGAAAGTACAACTTGGGCATCAAGCAAAGGGCATTTTGGACACAAACGAAAGATGCGACTGCCCAAGACAAATGGACTATAAAGTCAAATGAATAGTACTCGGTACTTCTCCTAGAACTTACAAACACCCACATCTGAGAAAAGAATGAAAAGGAAGAGAAGTCCCCGCCGGCGAGTGTGTGATCTCGACGACGGTGAAGCTGAAGTTCCCTGGAGCAAGGGAATTGAGAAGTCAGCGTAAGGTTTGAGTTACTTGTGTTTTGTTGTTGTGAGCTTAGGAACTCAGTTGAGAGGATTTACTAGTGTTGCTAGAGTTAGGAAGAACTTGTAGGAACAGAGAAGTGTAAATCCGGCTGTGTAACTAAGGAACAAAGCAATCAATATAAGTAAGTCATTCAAAATCCTCCAAGCGGAGGTAGAGGTTTACCCATACAACTAGTTGGTTGTAGTGGGGCTCCTCTATAAAGGAACTGTCCCTTTAACTGTTTTTATTACTTGCGATTATTTACTTCCGCTGCCTTGGGAACAGCTTAATTGCCAGTTCCCAAGCTCACTGCTAACCGATTACGATCCAACAATTGGTATCAGAGCCAGCGCTCTAGATTTGTGTTAGCATCGCAGGTGCCAAAATGGCTCAGGAACTTACTCAGGTGGGGAACAATACCAGCAAGCCGCCAAGGCTTATAACAGGAAGATTTGAAAGCTGGCAACGCGACATGAAAGATTGGATGCGTGGCCAAGACTACCAAGCCTGGTGCATCATCGAAAGGGGGAACTTCGAAATCGATCCAGCTATTCTCAACGACCTCTCAAAGTGGGGTCCCAACGAGTACAAGTGCATGGAGGCAAACTACAAAGCCAAACAGTACCTAAAGAGGTCCATGTGCGTACAAGATTGTGACAGGGTTGCAAACCTTGACACAGCCAAGGAAATGTGGGAAGCCATCCAACAAATGCACGTTGGGAACTCAGATCTCAGAGAAGATCTTCAAATGAACGCAAAGAGGGAGTTCTACAACTTCCAAATGGAGATGGGAGAGTCCGTCGATAGCTACCAATCCCGGTTTGAAGGACTTTGCACTAAGATGGAAGGATTGGGGATCACAAAAGAAGAAATCACCCACAAAATGAAGGTCCAACAGCTCTTCAATGGATTGACTGGAGAATGGGCAAACGAGAGAACGATGTTCAAGGAAAACCCAGAAAATCGAACACTTATGCTTCATCAAGTGTTTGGAAAGCTAGTAGGACATGAGAAGAGGAAGATCGATGATAAGGAACAAACTCGAGCTCATCGAGGGATCGCACTCAAGATCGAAAAGATGCTCAAATCAACTCAAGAACAACATGAAGACTCTGAAGAAGAAGAGGAAGAAGAGCTAGTTCTTGTAACAAAGGCTCTTCGAAATTTCTACAAAGGAAAGTCTCAACGGAACAGTGGGAACTGGGGAAAGGGACAGAGTTCCCAAAGAAAGCCACAGAGAAGGAAGTAACTTGCTACAAATGCAACAGGAAAGGACATTTTGCGAAGGAATGTCCACAAGGAACTGAAGGCAGAAAGCAAGGAAAAAAAGCCTACATCGCTACTTGGAGAGATGATGAAGACGAAGATCCTGAAGCATGGGCACTCCCAGACATGTGTGGCATGGCCATAGGAGAAACCACTGGGGAACAACCCAGTGAGGTAACCACTGAAACTGTTCTTGATTCCTTGAGTAATTATGAAAAAACTGAATTGTTGAAAATTCTTTCAAGTCTTGTTAAAGATAACATAAAACTGCAAAACAAGTTGGAAAAACAGGAACACATAAATTCTCAATTAGTTGGTCTTGAGCCCTGTCCCAACTGCATATCCCTTTTAGAAAAACTCAAGTCCCATGTGTCTCAAATCGTAGATCTAGAAAGAGAAATCAAAACTTTAGAGAAAGATGAGAACACCCTTCTGCAAAACCTGAGTAAGACTCCCGAACATCTTGAAGCCTCTAGTTCCCAAATTAAGTTTGTCCCCGCCAGACATGGCATAGGATACAAAGGTGAGTGCTCCAAGAACAGAAAGTCACCCCTGAGCGAACATGAGATCCATGAGTGTAGGGCCTTAGAACTCCAGTGCGAGAAACAGAAAAATGCTCATCTCGAGGAGAAAATCAGGGTCCTAGAGAGTGGAAACAATGGTGAGAAAGATTACTATACTGGGAACTCTGGACATAGAATCTATGTCAAAATTGCTAGGGGAAATGGGTCTCGGGTGTACAACAAAGAAACCATGGATAGGAACCGTATCCAAAGACCACACCCAAAATACTACCTGGGAGAATACTACAAGACATGTTGGAACTGTGGTGCTCATGGGCACTACAAGGAGGCATGTCCCAAGAAGAGAGCCCAAACCCCTAGAAGCCATGAGTTCCCAAACAGACAAAAACGCCATACTCATCACCAAAGGAACTCCAACTCTCAAAATTCCAAAGACATCAACATTTCTGACTATATCTTAAATGAAAATGTTTTCCCTTGCAAGGGACCTGGCAAGAGTCATCTTGCCTGGGTCTCAAAACAATAACTTTTCCTTGTAGGTGGCAGTGAGAGGGAACAGTACATGGTTCATAGATAGTGGATGCTCGAACCATATGACAGGAAATAAGGATATCCTCATCTCACTCCACACTCATGCCGAAGGAGGCCACGTCTCATTTGGCAACAAGAACAAAGGAGAAGTCATTGGAAAAGAAGAAGTGTTGCTCAATAAATCTATCAAAGTCAGCAACGTAAATCTGGTAAAGGATCTGGGATACAATCTGCTGAGTGTCTCCCAGATGTGTGATCAAGGGAACAACATCGTCACTTTCGACTCAGATGAATGTCTCGTCATCAACAAGAAGACCAACAAAGTAATTCTGAGAGGAAGAAGATACAACAATGTGTATGTGGTGGACACCAACTTTGAACCACCAATGAAGTTGTGCCTTGCGAGTTCCCAAGATGACACGGAACTCTGGCATCGAAGACTGGGACATGCTGGTGTAAATCAAATCCTGAAGCTTTATCTACAGGATCTGGTCATTGGTTTCCCACGGATCAATCTCGAAGGAGTCAAAATGTGTGAAGCATGTGTTCGAGGGAAACAGACCAGGACCTCCTTCAAAGGAACTCTAAAATTGCATGATAAGGAACTTGGATTCATTGCTTTCACTATGCCATGATTACTAGTCTAGAGAAAAATGTGTACAAAGGAACTCTATTTCTTTTGGCCCAAAATGATCAACCAGAGTTCCCTTTATCCCTCATTACAAGCCACCATGACGGTTGATCATATGACCCACCCTAAGCTAGGGACCAGACAAATACTTCTCATGAGCTAAAACATTTCCTTTATCGAGTTGCAAATTTTCTGGTTCCCTTTGAGTTCCCTAGCCCCACAAAAAGATGAGTGTGAAGTTCCCTCCACCACTTCACTCTCCCTGACCTTGAAAAGATCATGGGAACTGCTGCATCTACAAAGGGAACACTGACTAATCTTCAAAGAAAAAAACGTCACTTGGGAAGCGGACTTTCGTGTCAGAAGCTCTGAAGCGTTACAGGCCAAGTATTCAAAATTTGAAAAGGACTTCCCAAGAGATTGTGACGCGTGTCCAGAAGCATGCTTGAGAAGTTGAAACGGCGCCCCACGTTCATTGGGCAACGGTTATCGAGGTTATTCCACTTCCCTTTCTACCCTTCACCTCCTCTCTCCTTTAAAACCCCTCTTTTCCATTTTTAGGCCCTTTACTCCATCTTACATCCCTGTCATTCGTCTTCCCCAAATCCTTTTCACTCTCATTTCAAGAAACCTCCAAAGCCTCCCAAATTCTTACAAAAATGGCCCCTCAACACACATTCGCACAAATCAAAGAGTGGGTACTTGCCAATCCTCGCACTCTCTTCATCACTCAACTGAACGAGATCGATCAAGAACAAGACCCAATCATGAAGGATGTCCTCATTCAAGGGCTATACAATCAAGTAAGCCCCTTCCTGCCCCCTCCTCCTCCTCCGGTCGACGAAACCGTCTCCCGGACCTCTTCCTCCTCCGAATCTCTTCCTCTTCCACCTCCAACCACCAACACCTCCTCCGGAGTTATCATCGTTGACAACTTCGGAGATGCTCGCCCCTCCATCAATGAAAAACCCCATAAATCCAAACATCGCCACTCATCCAAACATCGCCACTCATCAAAAGATCTCTCAAAATCCAAAAAATCCAAACACTCCCATGACCCCTCCAAATCCAAAAAGCGTAAACACTCTGAGGCCTCTGAATTCTCGGAGCCCAGAAAGAAGGCTTTCTTCCGATTTGAGGACTACCTGAACTGCTCCAAGGAGAGTTCTTGTGCTCCCAAACCTCCCTACCCTTTTCCTTCCGACGATGGGAACTCCGAACCCCAGAGTCTACTTCCCTCTTCCTCCTCCATCCCTCCTCTTCAAATCGAGGGACCTCCTCCTCCACCTCCTCCAGTTCCCGCCACGATGGGAACTTCAACATCCCAACCTCCTTCACTTCCTCTCGTTCCCATCATTCCGGGATCTCCACCTCCACCTTCACCTCACAAAACGCCTTCTCCTTCCTCACCAAAACACATTTCCACCACTCCCCTCTCCGCTTCGGGGATCTCTCCTCCACAGGACCGCAGATCCCTTCCTCCTCCTTCCACTCAACTCACAACCCCTATTCCTTCTTCTCCTCTCCCCTCTTCCATCACGTCTCCCACCAACACCAAACTCCCCTCTCCCTCACCATCCAAAAGTACCGTCGCCCTCTCCTCAGACGACGACGATCTCCCTCTTTCTGTGGTCATCGGCAAAATGACCAAGGACCCTCCTCCGATCATCATGGGAACTTTGGAGGAAGAAGCCCAACTCAAGGCCATCGAGGAAGAACTCAACAGGGGTCCCTCTAAGCACACAGTCTCCCAAGGGACAAAGTCCCCAGAAAAGGTTGCTCCCCAAGAGCCCACAGAGACAAGGGACCTCGCACCAGCTGGAGGTGCTGAGGCAACAACAAGTCATCCTGGAGATGACGCGGAGGGCTCCGGTTCGAGCTCCTCCGAGGAAGAAGGGACCTCCCATGATGAGGTCGAAGAAGAAGAAGAAGCTCCAGCTACAAAGGAGCCAGCACGTATCCCTACACCTGGACACCAAATGTTGGTGTCCGCGAGTTCCCCACCACCAAGGGACCGCGTGCTCATGATCGAAGCGGCTGCACCCCCTCAGCAGAAAGGACCTCGCACGGTCTCTAGGGGGAACAAATCCAAAAGCAAGTCAAGAAAGGGGAAGGGGACCACCAAGCATCATGTCACTGAGCGCCGAAAGCTTCTCCCTCACCTCATTTTCTCCAAAGAGGTGCTAACTGAAAATGGTCTGGAGGAACTGTGGGAACTGATCAAGGCCCAGGGCTGGGAGAGACTCTGCCAAGAAACTGTGAGAGTAGATCCCTCACAAGTGCGTCAATTCTACAACAACTTCACTATCACCAACGACGGCACTCAGGGAACTCTCTCCCACGAAGGCGACGAATTCATTTTTACAACATCTACGATCCGCCTTCAACTCCAGGTCCCTGGTCAAGGGCTTAGCGAGGTGCCCAGCAAGCTCTGGGGCGACTTCAACAGCGCCGAGGTGTACAACACAATTTTTGAGGGTCGGGTTCCCTCTAAGGTCCACTCGACGCATCATCTGTCCTTGGTCGCCAAGCTCGCTCACCAATTCATCATCAACGTGGTGATCCCACGCCAAGAAAAGCGCCTGGTCGTCAACATCCCCGATGCCATCATCCTCTACCACTTCCTCCTCAAGAAGCCCATAAATCTTCCCCGAATTATCCTTGGGCACATGGAAAAGTGCATGGCGTCCAAGTCCCACTCCCTTCCCTACTCGGGGCTGATCAAGAAGCTCCTACAAAAAGAGGGTCTCTACGATGCCTCTAAAGAAGAAATCGAGCTTGGAAGGGAACTGGACATTACAGTTGCCCAGAAGATGAGGCACTCGGAGCCTGTAGAGGAGGCGGCTCCCCTAGAGTCTGGTACACAAGAGGGGAACTCTCCAGTGTTGCTCCGCATCACCAACACCCTCGATCAGATTGCTAGGGACCAGGCAGTGTTGGCCAGAGGACAAGAAAAGCTTATACAAGTCCTTACGCGCCTTTGTGACGCCTTGTTCCCTCAGAGCCCATGATCTCTCCCTTCTTGTTCCCTTAATCCAAAAATGACCACAAATTGTACTTGGGTTCCCATTGTACATATTCTCTTAAGTAATGAAATGGTCTTTATTTTGATTGCGTGTTCCATTCTTTCCTAATATTGCTTTGCTTAATTTTCGATGATGTCAAAAGGGGGAAAGATAAAAAATGTGAGATGAGTTAAAAGTTTAAGTTATCACAGACCACGCATAAGCTAAGGGGGAACAATTGCATAAAAAGCCTAATAGGAACTATGTGTCTCACCAGAAGTGGCTCCCTAAATCTAAATGTCTCACTAAGAGTGACTTCCCAATATCATACTTAGGAACTCATCAGCATATCATTCATTGAAATACTTGCATTTTTTTGTGATGGGTGTGTCATCATCAAAAAGGGGGAAATTGTTGGGACATTGTTGGGACCTCTGGTTCTAAGCAACGGATCAACGATTCACTTCTCTTTAAGTTTTGATAATGACAAACACCATAGGGAACTAATGTGGTTTGTTCAAGTATTTCTAAGGAACACAGGTACAACCAAGAACTCCTATGAATGACAAAGCCACTGCTAGCCACAATGAAGAGTTTCCATCAAGGGAACTCTAAAGAGGAAAGTTCCCATGAGGTGGGAACTCCCAGAAACAAACAAGAAAACACAAGCTTACAACAATGAAGAGTTTCCATCAAGGGAACTCTGAAGAAGTCAGTTCCCATGAAATGGGAACTCACATGTGAAGACAACGACCGTTCAGCGCAGATCGCGGGATTCTGTCTCAAACAGCCAGAGGGAACAGTCTGAGGATCAGACTGTCACGCTTCATCCAACGGTCCGATTGATTCAAGAAGTTGACCTAGTTCAAACCAAAGTCACATGTGAAGAAAGTACAACTTGGGCATCAAGCAAAGGGCATTTTGGACACAAACGAAAGATGCGACTGCCCAAGACAAATGGACTATAAAGTCAAATGAATAGTACTCGGTCTGAGTACTTCTCCTAGAACTTACAAACACCCGCATCTGAGAAAAGAAAGAAAAGGAAGAGAAGTCCCCGCCGGCGAGTGTGTGATATCGACGACGGTGAAGCTGAAGTTCCCTGGAGCAAGGGAACTGAGAAGTCAGCGTAAGGTTTGAGTTACTTGTGTTTTGCTGTTGTGAGCTTAGGAACTCAGTTGAGAGGATTTACTAGTGTTGCTAGAGTTAGGAAGAACTGGAAGGAACAGAGAAGTGTAAATTCGGCTGTGTAACTAAGGAACAAAGCAATCAATATAAGTAAGTCATTCAAAATCCTCCAAGCGGAGGTAGAGGTTTACCCATACAACTAGTTGGTTGTAGTGGGGTTCCTCTATAAAGGAACTGTCCCTTTAACTGTTTTTATTACTTGCGATTATTTACTTCCGCTGCCTTGGGAACAACTTAATTGCCAGTTCCCAAGCTCACTGCTAACCGATTACGATCCAACAGATACGCTTTCGGGATTTGCTTGCACGCAAATCGAGGTGGAACGCAAAACGATGCAATGCGCAAAACGAGGCAACATGTGAATCAAAACGATCCATCGGAATCCATGTCACGCATACCGAGGCAAACACGGTCCAAACACCTTTTCCTTTTCTTTTTAAAACTCAAACAGGCCGGAAATAAAGTGAGCGACGAACCAACTTCGTCGACGTCTAGCGACTTCGTCTGGCATCTGTTTTGAGCGATTCAAGCGACAGTTGGAAGTCCTCAATATCCTCTTTCTACTGTTGGCAACGAAACTTTAATTCGTTGATGGAAGACGGAGAATGAAGGCTACAAAAATAGCTCGCCGAAGCTGAATTTCTGGGCAAAGTAAACCAATACCAAAGTTGGTCATGAAGACCTGTTCACCGGCTTCCAGAGGAGACACCAGGATCGGGGTGGCGCGTCTATTTGCAACAGTAGAAAGCTCACCTTTCCAACTCGCAACTGTTGGCAACGGATTTTATATTGGTTGCCGGAAGACAGAGAACAAAGGCGACGAAAATCATTCATCGATGCTGAATTTTTTGGGTAAAAGAATTCAGCAGCAAGGCTGTCCGTGAAGGCCTGTTCGTTGGCTTCCACCGGAGACACCAGGGACGGGGTGGCGACGGAACTTGCGACAGTATAAAGCCCTTTTTTCCACCTTCCAATTTATTGAGGGTTATTGTAGAGCATGTTCTCTTCGTTATTTCAAGCTTTGAATCAGCATATTTGGTTGAGAAACGAGGGAGAAATCGTTCGTTGAATATTAGGTGATTTTAGGTCAAAAACGGGGAAGGATTTTCGGGTTTTACTTCCGATAACCTCTTCGACTTCCATCCATTTTCTATCTTTCATTGCCTCCCTTCCTCCCTATCACCTCTTCCCTTCCTTGTCTTGTGCTGCAGGAGCCATACACACATGGGTGTAGCTGCTTGTGCCAGCTCTAACTCCGAAATAGAGGAGCAGGTGAAGGTGGCAAGCGGGAGGAACGTGATGCAGCGAGGCTAGTTCCTAGCCTTGCGAGCTGGCAATTGGTGACATAAGAGTGATGCCGGTGTGATGGTGGCGGCGCCGCTATCTTTAGGGTCGCGAGCCATCAGCAAAACTAAGGAAGCGAGAAAGGTCTTCAATAAATTTCAAGTTCTAGAGTCAAATACAATCTAAATGATTTTGTTTAAGACTAATAGCACATACTTACTGGAGTGGTTTTGGTTGTCTTATTCCATGTGTATGAGGTTATGGGTTCAAGGCACACACTTTCCTTTTTGCCATTCTTTCAAGCTTCCTTATTATTTGTCATCTTTTTACACTTAAACAATTTAAACTTTTCGCTGAATACAATTGAACTTGCCAAAAATTCATTTACAAGAAATAAATTTGCTTTTTGCAAGTTGTATCTATTTATAGCGGATTTAAATTAAGTGTAATTCTTCACTTATTATTAACTTGAAAGAATTAAAGTAATAACTCTTTATTAGAAACAACGGATATTACACATTATGCACACTTATTCTCACTCACCCAATATATCCTAGAGAGTCTCATAAAATAACTCAAAAGAATCTCTGGTTAAACTTCTTAAACACAAATGCACATTAACTTCTATTCTTTTTTATTTTCCTTTATTTTTTAGCTCTCCTTTTTTTCTTTCAGCTCTCGAATAGCCTCGTTAACGAGCCAACCAGGTCGTTAACGAGCTACAACGAATACTCGTTTTCTTCATCAACTTCTTCCTTTTTTCATTTTTGTGCATCATTTCTTACCAAGAGATCTTCTTACAAATCAAACCAAGAGACTTCCAATCTACCCTTCCCAAAACCCTTGATTTTGAACCAAACATAACATTTCCACTCAACAAAACAAACCTCTCCAAACTAAGTCCTAATCCCCGGATAGGGTCAAACTTCATTGTCTAGGGAAAAATTTTGTGGAGCTAAAAATAAAAGGGTTAAGGCTCAAATTGGTTATCAAAAGAAGGATCATGAAAGGGTGGATAAGGATAAATAGGGCTTATGAAAACAAGTTCTCTATCATATGACTTTCCCAAGTAATGAACTATAAATCTTATATAGGTCTAAAGAAATAGATAACCATCACAATTTCAAGAGATAATATACATAAAGAGAGTAAAATCACACTAGAAAAGAAGAGGGATTTTTTTTGATGATCTCCCTACAAGGCCAAAACATAACTCACAAGGTAAATTTTTGTTGGATTGCATCACTCATGATAAAAAGTATACATGCTCAATTTCATCAAATGCTATTTCTCTATAAAAACAACTTCATATCAAGAATCTGGCTATAAGATCAAAACATGCACGCAAGGAATTTTATGATCATGCTAGCAACTACTATAATAGAACCAAAAGAAAGGGTATTTATCCATTTTAAAAACCCTTTTTGGAATTTTCAATTTTTCAATTTTTTTTGTGATTTTTAATTTTTCTCTAAGCAAAAGACAACTAAACAAACAAGACACACAAAACAGACAAAACATACAAGATTCTTCCCTTTCCCACCCCATACTTAAAATTAAAGTCTCCCCATTGTAATAATAAAATAAGCAGATGAGAAGAGAAGAAAGAAAGAAAAAATTACAAGATCATTGAAGCAGAAAAGAAACAACTCTTCAAAGCTGGATCAGCGCCCTTGCGGTGGAAACTGGCGCTCAAAGTTCCCCATAAAATCATACATTGCTGATGCCTCGCATCATCCAGAGCCATACGAGTAGAGTAAACACTCTCCCACCGATCCATCCTTTGGTGGACATGAGTCTGCTGCAAGTTAAGTTGTTCCATCTGAAATGAAAGATCTTCGTCCCATGGAGGTGGAACACTTTATCCAGTGTAGGTGGGTTGAGGAGGTGGTTGGTAGTTGTCTTGAGGCTGGAAGTGGTCTTGAAAAATTACTGGATTGTAAGGCATAAGACCATAAGAGTGTGGCTCGGCAGGCAGCAACGGGGGGTCGTTACTAAAGTCGTGTGCCTCGAAGTAGCCTCGAAGTATTCGTTAACGACCCTGGGTGGCTCGTTGACGAAGATGTCAGTTTTGCCCAGAACCTCGGTACCGAGGTCGTCGTCCCCGATATCGAGCTCTTTCGTGCCCGCCTTTGTTCCTGCCTCCGTCTCATCATCATCTTCATCCATGACATCTTCTTCCCGAGCAAACCTTGAAACACATGGCCTCAACGACGGCTCATCTTGCGGCTTATGATCCAACGGGAATGCATGACCCGTCCAAGACTCGTACCAATTTGGCACGTAAAGTAGCTCCATCCTGGCTTGGGTAAGGGGGACATCTTGGCCATAAATCTTAGTGGCATGTCCTCTCTCGTTCTGCACAAAAATGTTAAAGACGAACCAATAGTTTTTGTCAAGCAATTGGGCATGGTTCGGCCTGTAGAGTGAGAGGTCGACGCCGAGGTTCTCCGCCAAAAGACTAACCAAATTCCCGCACCACACTTATTTTGACTTGATCCCTTGCTTCTCAACATATTGCAACCACTCGTACCACAAGTTCAACGGGGCGGGATCCTAAAAAAGTATGGTTTGGAGGCATGCAACTTCCGTCCTTGTTGGCCTATTCAACTCTCTCTTGGGCCAAAAGGTAGCAGCTAGAACTCGGAGAATGATTCGGAAGATGGGGTTGATGATGCTTGCCCCGGGAAGTGCTGCAGCGGAAGGTTCAACTTCCCCGAAAATATAGCTCCAAGTTTTGGTCACCTTGTAATCCTTGATCTTGTAGTCCCGAGAAGGATTAGGGAGCTCGAGATAGCCATTGAACTCCTCCATAGTGCACTCGTGGTTGACATTGCCTAGCCGAAATCTTGGTCTTGAAGCTCGTCTCAAGAGTAGCCAAAAACTCGAAAGTAAGAGCCGGGTAGTGCGGGGTCGCCTCTTTCTTCAACAACCGAGGCACTCCGAGATTGGAAAAGGCGTGCTTGACATCCTCGTATATCCCCATTGACTTGGCACTTGACCTCGAGAACCACCTAGTGTAGTGGTTCTTCTTCAAGATGGCATTGTAACGGTCAGCTTGTGCTTGCGTGCGCAATATGACATTGTCCATGCGAGGAGGAGAAGGGGACCATTGAGTCCTCTTCTTCTTCCCGGATCTTGTTGCAGCTCTACTAGTGCTTGCCATATGGACCTACAAAAGAGTCATGAATTGTCCAAGATAATATCCATACAAATCAATTGAAAAGAGACCCCATACTTCGCCTTGGAAACGCTCTCGACTTGCCTCGTTAACGAGCCAATTGGGTCGTTAACGAGACTGGACTTGCGTTTAAAACTGGACGTATAGCAGGGTCGTTAACGAACCTGGACAGGTCGTTAACGAGCCTGGGCGAGAGCACTCGCGATTTATTCCGAGTTCTAAACTCCAAAAACTTCCCAATTAATCAAGCATGGATCAAACACAATCCCACATACGACACATAATCGAGCACATGTACCCCCTACTTACTCGATTACTGATGTTCATGTCTTTGGTATAGTTTTTAGGGTGTTTTCTGATGTTCGCATTTTTAGTATAGTTTTTAATAGGTTTTCTTTGCTTAATAGGATTAGTTTTGTTACGTTTAGGTTCAGTTTTGAGTGTTTTTAGATAGTTTTGCATATTTATATGAAAACAGTGGAAGCTACGCTATTTTGTGTATTTTGTAGGTTTTAGCAAGGAAAAGAGCTATATGGAGCTGAATTTGGAGTGTTACAGTGAAAGACGGAGGAATACAAGATTGAAGAAGTCAGAGCTCAAGATTACGAGAGGAAGTGTGGAAGAAAACGAAGCCCAGGCTCGTTAACGAGGCTGTGAGGGCTCGTTAACGAGGCCACGAAAGAGAAGATTTGAAGTTTGATATAATTCACCGATCCTGAGCGGGAATTTATTTTCGTGTTGGTTGAGTGTCTTTTTAGAAACTTTTAGGGTTATTAGAATATGTATTTTAGGTCTTATTATCTTTTCAAATTTAGTTTTTATCTTTTAGGTTTATTTTCTATCTTTTTAGGAAAGTTTATATCAAAGAGCCTTTTTAGTTTTTAGCTTTTTAGTATAAATACCCTTCTATCTAGCATAGAGAAAGGGGGGATCTAGAGAAGAGGAATTTTTAGAGAAATTTTTGGAGGGCCGAAAGAGAGGAAGACGGATCGGAGTTGTGATCGAAAGGGCTCGGTAGACGAAAGTTACTGGGATCGTTAGTCGTGATTTTGATTCGGTATTTTGATGTTTTCGGTTTCTTCTGAATCTCTATAAGACGATATTTCTTATTAATTTGAGTTTTGTTTTGTTTTCAATGTTTCCTTTGATTGAAATTATTAGTTTCTTAGTTATGATTAGTGAGTAGTTTTCTTTTCTAGGATCGGGGTTAAGCCCGGCAAAGTTGAGCATGTTTGATGAGTAAGATTGTGTGTTGAATGCCTTTTATCTTTTATTGAGATTGTTTGTTGTGCTTATACCGAAACGAAAGTTGAGGTAATTTGAGTTTTTAACTTGATTGAAGGAGAAAGTTAGTAACTTGAAGGTTGATATTGTTTGAATACGAAAGTTTCAAGCTTTAGATCCAAAACAAGCAATGAAGTGGATTAGGATGCGAAAGTTGATTAATTTACTTGATAGTCAACGAAAGTTGATGACTCTATCTGTTTAAAGGCATGATCTTATCTTCTTATGAGTTTATATGCTTGGCTATGTTCTGGTGTCCCTAGTCCTAGATCTTTGTTTTATTTGAATTATTTCTAGTGAATTTTCGTTGCTGAGTTACTTGCCTCGGTACCGAATTTATTTAGGTCGTTATTTGAGTGTTTTTGTGTTCGGTGGTTCGTTAACGACCCTGACAACGTCGTTAACGAGGCTACTTGTGAGTGTTTTTATTTGTTTTTGTTTGATTTTTAGTAGATTGATAAACAAACAACCTTGCTTCCTGTGGAACGATCCTGACTTCGCTATACTCAGCGGGGTCTTGACTTATAAATTTATTTGTTGTCAAGAAACCCTCTCAACAAATTGGCGCCGTTGTCGGGGAAGCAACGAGTTTGTTAGTTTATCTTTGGGTCCAGGAATAGCCCGACCCCGTTTTTGTTTTTAATTTTTGTTTTCTTTGTCTGTTTTTCTCAGTTTATGCCGGTAGGACGACGAAGGCTTCAGTTTGATAACACTGGTTATTACTCAGAACCTGAACGTTCCCTGCACCGTCGACTCCGAGAAAACCTAGCCATGGCCATAGCAGAAGAGATGGCTCGAGATTTGGAGATCCTCCGAACTCAGATGGAGGCACTTAAAGCCAAGAAGGACGGCGCAGACGCCGAAGCTGAGCGTCAACGAGCCGACAAGGCTCGTCTACAAGAAGAGCTTGATGCCTATCCAAGGAATGCCAAACAATACATGCATCCGGAACTGAGGGTGCCGGAATCTCCTATTGTGCTTCCAGCGATAGAGAAACCCTTTGAGATCAAATCTCAATTTATATCCTTAATCAAACGGGCTCAGTTTGAAGGGAAACCTGCTGAGTGCCCTATGGAGCATATTAGAAACTTTCTTGATTTATGTGACACCATAGCTGCAGAAGGTGTCTCATTAGAATATGTTCTGTTAAAAGCTTTTAGATGGTCTCTTACTGGAAAGGCCCTGAACTGGTTGGAGAGCCTACCTTCTAAATCTATCAGGACTTGGAAAGCTTTGTACGATCAATTTCTTACAAAGTTCTTCCCTCCTGCTAAGACAACGGAGTTGAGGAAACGAATCACCTCCTATAACCAGTTGCCTAATGAAACATTCGTTGAAACATGGGAAAGATTCAAGGAGATGCTTAGACAGTGCCCTACTCATGGGCAACCTTTATATGTTTTGCAAGAAGTCTTTTTCCAGGGTATCAACGCAGAGACCAAGAACCACATCAACACACATACTGCGTGCGGTTTTATAGAGATGAACCCAATGGAGACGTGGGAACTGTTGGATAAGCTGGCTAATTACGATGCTATGTACGGAACCCAGCAAGCTCCACAAACTCAAAAACGTCTCTACATACCTAACCAAGAAGAAGTTGACCCAGATGTTAAAAATCAATTCTTACAATACGAGGTCAACCGTTTGAAGAAATAGGTAAGTTTTCTGAAATCCTCTCAATCATGTCAAGAATGTGGTTCTTCTGCACATAGTACTTCTGCTTGCACTAACATTGAGCAGGTTGGAGCCGCTGAGACAATAGCTGAGATGAATTATATGAGAGGACCATACAGGAACCAGCCTAATTATAATGACAGGTCGAACAACTATCAACCATGGGGCAATCAAAATACAAGTCAAAACTTTACAAGGCCCTCACCAGATAGACGACCTACACCATATCGACCTCCAGGCCATCAGGAGACGCCATCATGGGTTCAGGAAATAAAGGAAAGCATTAACGGAGTGAATAAAAAAGTTGATGAAGTTCAAGCCAAACTGAACCGACAAGATAAAAGGTGGGGAGAGTTCGATGTTTGGAAGAGGAGTGTTGATTCCCAACTAGGGGACTTAGCTGCACGGATTCCAAGACCACAAGGACAACTCCCGGGCCGACCCGAGGAGAACCCTAGAGGCCAAATAGCAGCGGTACACCTCAGAAGTGGGACCGGAGAGAGTTCAAGCTGAAGAGAAGGAGGAACAAGACGTCACCAAACGGCTCGTTAACGAGCCAGCGAGAGCAAATAACGAGGCCAAAAATCAGGGTGACGAGGCTCCGAGGGTATCTGACGACCCTACCACAGGTAATTTCTCTAACCCGAGCCTTACTCTCAACTCCAGGGTAGTTAACGACCCCATCAGGGTCGGTAACGACCCGCCGAGGACAGTAAGCGACCCAAGTGTCGACCCGGTACTCTCATCTCTCGAGCCTAACTTGGTTCCGAGAATGGTGAAATCTCTTCCATTTCCAGCTAAGAAATCTATGGACTCTACTGAGAGTAAGTTCAAGCGTTTCGTTATGATTCTTCAGTGCATCAATATTTCCATCCCATTCGCTGAGGCCCTAAGCGAAATGCCGGCTTACACAAAGTTTTTGAAAGATATTCTTAGCAGGAAAAGATCCATTACAGAGCTACAAGATGATGTCAGATCGATAGCTCTACCAGAAAAGCTAGGAGATCCAGGAAGATTTGCAATAACGATCGGCATAGGCAACCACAAGTTCAAGGCTTTATGTGATCTGGGTGCCAGTGCTAGTCTCGTTCCTCTCTCAATCTGGTCTAAACCCAATATGGGACCACTAGAGCCCATCAACATGTGGCTTTACATGGCAGACGGATCTTGCATCAAACCAACAGGGCTAATAGAAGATTTTTCAGTTCAAGTAGGCAATTTCTTTGTTCCTAACGACTTCATCGTTATGACAATGCCTGAAGATCTGGTGGTGCCTGTTATTTTGGGAAGACCGTTCCTTGCCACCGCAGGAGCCATAATCGATGTTAGGAGAGGAATCCTAACTTTCGAAATTGGGGATGAGGTAACGGAATTCCGATTCAAACAATCCAATAAGGAGTGTGAAAAAGCCGAAGTCAAGATGCTCTACACCCACAAAGAGATCATTGAATGTGGAGATCATATAGGAAGATCAGCATTATGCGATGAAATTTCAGGTCAAAGAATGGCAGAAACAACTACTGCAGTTTCAGTAACGAGTCCTCTAGCAACGTTACCGATTCTCCTGGCAGACGACGCAGGCTCGTTAACGACCACTCCAGGTTCGTTAACGACCCTGACCGAAGACAATGAAATTTCAGCCTTTGAATATCTTGGGGAGGTGTTGAAGACGGAGCCGGAAGAACCGATTCTAATCCCTGCTGAACCGTCCCCAACACTTAATCCTCTGCCAGACTCCCTCAGGTATGAATTCCTTGGTCCTAATTCTACTCTACCTGTCATCATTAATGCTGAATTAAAAGATGAGGAAGTAGGAAAACTCCTGAATGTGCTTAGGATGCATAGAAAGGCCATAGGCTACTCCCTAGATGATATAACTGGCATATCCCCTTCCCTTTGCATGCATAGGATTTACATGGAGGACAATCATAAACCAACCATAGAGCATCAACGTAGGTTAAATCCTAACATGAAGGATGTAGTTAAAAAGGAAATTATTAAATTACTTGATGCTGGGATCATATTTCCTATTTCGGACAGCCAATGGGTGAGTCCGGTCCATGTAGTCCCAAAGAAAGGGGGAATGACGGTAATAGAAAATGAAAAAGGAGAGCTTATTCCGACTAGAACTACCACTAGTTGGAGGATGTGCATCGATTATAGGAAGCTTAATAGTGCTACTAGAAAAGATCATTTTCCGCTTCCTTTCATAGATCAGGTGTTAGAACGCTTAGCCTAGCATGATTATTTCTGTTATCTAGATGGCTATAGCGGATTTTGGCAGATTCCTATTCACCCTGATGATCAAGAGAAAACAACCTTTACATGTCCCTATGGAACCTTTGCTTATAAAAGAATGCCATTTGGGCTTTGCAATGCCCCTGCTACCTTTCGAAGATGTATGATGGCCCTTTTTTCGGATATGATAGAGGATATTGTAGAGGTTTTCATAGATGACTTTTCTGTTAATGGTTCTTCATTTGATTCTTGTCTTGATAACCTTGCACGAGTGCTTAAAAGATGTGAAGAAACCAATCTTGTGCTAAACTGGGAAAAGTGTCATTTCATGGTTCAAGAGCGGATAGTACTAGGACACCTTGTCTCTAATAGAGGGATAGAAGTAGATAGAGCAAAAATTGAGCTTATTGAAAAACTACCTCCTCCTTCTTTTGTAAGATATATTAGGAGTTTTCTAGGGCATGCTGGCTTTTTACAGACGATTTATTCAAGATTTTTCTAAGATAGCTAAACCTTTGACTAACCTACTAATGAAAGATGTAGTGTTTGAGCTGTCTCCAGAATGTCTTGAAGCATTTTAAAGGTTAGGAGTTGCCCTCGTGTCTGCCCCCATTATGTAGTCCCCAGATTGGACACTACCCTTTAAGATTATGTGCGATGCCAGTGACTATGTAGTTGGCGCAGTCTTAGGGCAACGGAATGACAAAAAACTCCACGCCATCTATTACGCCAGTAAGACGCTAGATGAGGCGCAGAGTAAGTACACCACAACAGAGAAGGAGTTCCTTGCTGTGGTATTTGCCTTTGAAAAATTTTGGTCCTACCTTGTTGGATCCAAAGTGATTGTTTATACTGAACATGAAGCTGTTAGATACTTAATGGCTAAAAAAGATGCCAAACCTAGATTGCTTCGTTGGATGCTCTTACTGCAGGAATTTGACCATGAAATAAGAGACAAAAAGGGAGCAGAAAATCTAGTGGCGGATCACTTATCTAGATTGCCAGTAGAACATATCACCGAGTCCAACAATGAGGTGCCGATAAACGATTCCAGACCTGACGAACACCTCCTGCTGAACGAGGTCGAACTCCACAAGACCCTCGTCACTGACCCCTTCAGGGTCATTAACGAGGTGCCGAGGCTGGAAGACACAAATTACGAGGGTAAATTTTCAGAGTGGGTCGGCATGCTAGTTAATCAAGTCGTTACTGAGCCATGGGAGGTCATTACCGAGGTCAAAATAATGACTCCTAGCTCGTTAAGGACCCATCCAGGTAAGATTTCTGAAACTGAGCCTTTTCAAATCAGTTTCATACCTTCTCCTTCTTCTATTTCTTCTTCCTCAATATCAATCCATGTTGTTAGAGGGTCAAAAGCCCCTTGGTTTGCGGATTTCGCTAACTATCTTGTAGGAGGCGTGATTCCCGAGGGCCTTACCCCACAAAAGAAGAAGAAATTTCTCCATGATGTAAAACAATACTATTGGGTGATTCCCTACTTGTTTAAGCAAGGGGCGATCACCTCTTTAGGCGTTGTGTTCCAGAAGAGGAAATCGAGAATGTGATCCGTCAATGTCACACACTTCCAACTGGAGGCCATGCAAAAGGATTCAAAACTACTGCGAAGATTCTTCAAAGTGGTCTCTATTGGCCAACCATGTGCAAGGATGTGCAAGCTTATGTGACAGCATGTGATGGATGTCAACGCTCAGGCAACATCACTTGGAGACATGAAAACCCACTAACCGGGATATTAGAGGTTGAGCTATTTGATGTATGGGGCATTGACTTCATGGGACCATTTCCTGCATCAGGCCCCTACAAGTACATCCTAGTTGCGGTCGACTATGTCTCTAAATGGGTGGAAGTTGTTGCTACAAGGACTAACGACGCCAAGACTGTGGCTAAATTCATCAAGACCAACATTTTCCCCAGGTTCGGCGTTCCAAGAGTCCTTATCAGTGATGGTAGTTCCCATTTCATTGAGCGGAGTTTCGAAGCACTTTTGGCTAAGTATGGGGTATCTCATCGGGTGGCAACACCCTATCATCCCCAAACTAGTGGCCAGGTTGAAGTTTCAAACAGGCAAATAAAGAGCATATTGGAGAAGACAGTTTCCCGCTCTAGGAAGGATTGGTCCTCCAAATTGGATGACGCTTTGTGGGCATATAGGACAGCATACAAGACGCCTCTCCGCACCACCCCTTATAATCTAGTGTATGGCAAGGCATGTCATTTACCGGTCGAGATGGAGCATAAGGCATTATGGGCTCTTAAGGAGCTCAACATGAACCTCGACGCGGCAGGAGCAAAACGATTCATGGACTTGCAAGCATTAGAAGAATTGAGGCTGAAGGGGTACGAAAATGCTGAAATCTACATGGAGGGCACCAAAAGGTGGCATGATCGGAAATTAGTGCCTAAAACTTATTACGTCGACGATAAGGTACTTCTCTTCAACTCTAGACTCCGATTATTCCCAGGAAAGCTCAGGACACGATGGAGTGGGCCATTTGTGGTTCATCACATTTATCCTCACGGAGCAGTAGAGTTGACCGATAACCGAGGCGTAAACTTCAAAGTTAATGGACACCGGCTGAAGAAATTCCATGAGCAAACTGACCCAGACGAAGAGATAAGAGTCACCATGGCTCTCACATCATCAGACTAGCAAAGAAGCTCGTCGAGCTAACGACGTTAAAAATAGCGCTTACGGGAGGCAACCACTTTTAGAATAGATTTAGTATTTCTTTTTCTTATTAGATTATTTTTCCTAGTTTTCTTTTGTTTTCTTTTTTTTAGTTTTAGTTAGGATAGAAATTAGAATTTTTTGAGCTAACAAGATTTCAGGAGAAGGGATCGAAAAATCACTCCAAGAAGGCTATGGCAGCTCGTTAACGACCCACCCAGGGTCGTTAACGACCCGGTTTGACGACCCGACTCGTCAAAAAACGGGGCAGGTAAGATTTTTACCCTAATCTATCTTATTTTCTACCCTAGCCGCCGCCTCTACCTACCTTTCCCTCTCCTATAAAAACCCTTTTACCCCTTTCCCAAATCTACCACCCCACTCTCCAATTCCATACTTCTCCAAATCCCAACCAAAGTTCTCGAAATCCCTCTCCCTTCACTCCACCATTCGGAATCCTTCACTCCATCGACCACCGAGAGGCCGTCGTTACCGAAGCCCAGAAACCGATTTTCTCACCGACGAGATCCGAGCTCGTTAACCACCCAATTCCGACATCTTGTTCTTCAATTTCTCGATTCTCCGGTATGATTTCTAAACCCTCACTCGAAATTGCATGATTCATGTCTTTTTAGGGTAGAAATTTCATGTCTTGGATCTTGTTCTTAGAGAGGTCGATTTGCATGCTTGATTTTCGTTCATAAAAATTCTTGATTGTGCTTAGTTGTTCTTGTTCAACGAAGGATTATTCATGTTAGATTATCTATTGCAACACTCTAATTAGAAAAGCATGAATTTTTCTTGTTCTAGTCTTAAGTTCAAACTTTGCATGTCAAAATTTTGGGTAATTTTAACATGTTCGGGATGGGTAATCGAGTAAGTATGGGGTGCTTATACCCGATTATGGGATTGGTGCAAAAATATAGAAGATTGCCTGCTTGATTTGTTCTTTAATTCAAGGTAGATTAAAATCAGAAATTCGGATTTTTTGTCTCGGCGGCTCGTTAACGACCCACCCAGGCTCGTTAACGACCCTGCAATGCTTCAGAAATCAATACCGATAGAATCGTAAACAATCCAATTGGGTAGTTAATGAATAATTCCGAAGTTAATTCGAGACCAAGTATGGGGTCTCTTGCCTATCTATTTTTGAGTCGATCTTATCTTGGAAAAGTCTTGATTATTTTGTAGGATCCATGGCAAGTTCAAGCAGACCCGCTACCCGAGCTCAAAAGAAGAGGAGAAACCATAGGTCCCCATCTCCACCTCGTGTGGATGACGTGATTCTAAGCACTCAGGGCCAAGTACGGCGTTACCGTGATTTTCTGAAGAAGGACCACTACA
The DNA here is from genome assembly GCA_964016875.1 of Fallopia convolvulus. Classification (NCBI taxonomy): domain Eukaryota; kingdom Viridiplantae; phylum Streptophyta; class Magnoliopsida; order Caryophyllales; family Polygonaceae; genus Fallopia; species Fallopia convolvulus. The sequence continues at coordinate 11,885,709 of OZ024724.1, read as the reverse complement.
CCCAATGGTTCTCAAAGTCCAACGCTGTCAACACGGGGATCTACACTGACGTCAAGGAAGCCTTTGTTATCCTTGGTGCCGCCCATCTTCTGAAGCAAGAGAGTTTGCCACACTATCCGGCCCTCACATCCTAGTTTTTGGCCACCTTGGAGACCAACTTCTCGTCGAAGACCTCGGCGGGACGAATCTGGTTTCGGCTTGGTAACGAGGACCGTGAGTTCACAATGGCGGAGTTCAACGCAATCTTAGAGCTCCCAAACTCGTCTAGAGATTACAGCTTGAAGGACTACCGAGTGACCCGCACTTGGAGCTACATCACCGGGGAGGTTCAATCCTCCACCGCGGCATTATCCGGGGCAACCATCATCAACCCCATCTTCAGGATTATTCTTAGAGTCCTAGCCGCGACGTTTTGGCCGAAGAGAGAGCTGAACCGGCCTACAAGGACGAAAGTTCCTTGTTTCCGCACCATCCTTTTTGAGGAGCCCGGCCCCTTAAATTTGGGATACGAGTGGCTTTACTACATCGGGAAATCAACCAAGTCCAAGGAGATTTGGTGTGGCAACATGGTTAGCCTCTTGGCTAAAAATCTTGGGGTCGATCTCACCCGCTATACACCGGCTCACGCCCAACTCCTCAACAAAAATTATTGGTATAGCTCCGGTGTCTTCATTCAAGCGGAGGGAGGATTCAAGGTGAAGGTTCAAGATCGCATCGTTACACCTACCCTCGACAAATTCGAGCTTCTCTACGTACCGAATTGGTACGAGGCATGGACGGGACATGCCTACCCATTGGAACCTAAGCCGGAGGATGAGCTTTCGCTTAGGCCATGTGAATCCCGGTTTGAGCGAGAAGCCATGGATGAAGATGAAGAAGAGGATACCGAGGTAGTAGGCAACGACACTAAAGAGGCCGACACCGAGGGCGGAACTGAGGAGCTAAATTTCGAGGAAGAAGACATCGACACGGAAGTCTTAGGGAGCACTGTCCTCGTTGACGAGCCCACCAGGCTCGTTAACGATCACTTCCAGCCCCCTCCCAACACTGTTAACGAAGCACCCAGCTTCGTTAACGAGGTGCCAAGAGCTCCTGTCGATCCACCACCAGCTCCTGTCGACCCTCATGCCTATGAAATCTTGCCTTATAACCCGGTGATGTATCAAGATCACTTCCAGCCTCACTACCAACCACCTCCTCAGCCCGAGTACACAGGATCAAGTATACCACCACCATGGGCCGAGGATCTTTCTGCACGGATGCAACAGCTTCACCTCCAGCAGGATCACATTCATAGGAGGATGGATAGATGGGAATCTGTCTATTCTGCTCGCATGTCGATGGAGGATCAGAGGCATCGTCAGAGAGAGGCGGATGACGCTGAGCCTTGGAGGACGATGTACGACTTCATGGGGAACTTTGAGCATTACTTTCCTCCACCAAACCGTTGATTCAGCCCGAAGATGAAGTTTTTCCTTGTTTCCCACTTTTGAAACTTTGTAAGTTTTTATGTCTTTCTTTTTCTTTTTTCTTTTGTTGTTTTCTTTTCTATTTCTTTTCCTTCTTCTTATTTTTCTTATAGTGGTGACACTGTAATTTTAAGTATGGGGTGGGAGAAAGTAGAAAACTTGTGTCCTAGGTGTCTACGTGTTTTATGTAGTTTTTATTTCTTTAAGTAGCAAACCGAAAAAAAAATTTAAAAATCGAAAATTTTTGAAAAATCTAAAAAAGAGTTTTTGAATTGATAGATATCCCTTTCTTAAGTTCTATGATAGTAATCGCTAACTTAATCATATAATTCCTTGCAAGCATGTCTTTAAAAGTATAGCCAGATTCTCAACTTGAAATTATTTGTTTTAGAAGAAGATAGCATTTGATGAAATTGAGCACATATACTTTATAGCATAGATGATGCAATCAAACAAAATCTACCTTGTGAGTTATTTTTGGCCTTATAGGGAGAACATTTATAAATTTCTCTTCTTTTCTTGTGTGATTTACTCTCTTTATGCATATTATCTCTTGGAATTGTGATGGTTATCTATTTCTTGAGAACCGTATGAGATTTTTAGTTCATTACTTGTGAAAATCATATGATGGAGAACTTATTTTTATAAGCCCTATTATTCCCTATCCACTTTTACATGATCCTTCTTTTGATAACCAATTCTAGCCTGAAACCTTTTGTTTTTAGCTCCACAAAATTATCCCCTAGCCGAGATAAGCTTGACCCTATCCGGGAATTAGGACTTAGATTGGAGAGGTAAGTTTTGTTGTGTGTTAAAAAGAGAGAAGTTGCTTATATTTTGCTTCAATTGAAGGATATACGGCGGCTCGTTAACGATCCTGATGTGGGTTCGTTAACGAGGCAGCGAGGTGATATATAAAAAAAAAAAGAAAAAAAAAGACAAGAAGAAGAATGATAATAAAAGGAAGTGAAGAGTTGAAGTGCATTTGTGTTTATAGATAATATTAGAGATTCTTTTATTTTGTTATGAAACTTTCTAGGATGATAAAGGGTGAGTGAAAATAAGTGTGCACAAAGAAGAGTGAGTTTGGTATGTTATTTTATGAGAGATTTTGATATGTGTGAGTTTTTAGGAGTCTTTGATTCCCGGATATTATTAGCACCACATGACCAAAATATTTCCACGCCTATTGTTATTACCAAGACCCATTACAACCCGGCCGAATGGAAGCTTCTATGAAGTTTTTCATTGAGCCTAAGTTCTCTTGATGATTTTTTTGCTTGTTTTGACAAATCTTGGGTGGAGAGTATTGGTGATATAAGTTCCAATTTCTATGAGTTTTTGTATATAAGATGAATTGAGAGATTGAATTTATAAGCCTAAACACTTGAGAGTTGAGTGAAACACAATATTCCTTGTAAGGTTGGATTGTATTATCTTATGTCTATTTAAGTACATATATGTGTAAGGACGTTAATAGTCTTTTGCTATATTTTTCTCATGTGTAGATGTTGCTTTTTAGAAGATGGCTATGTCTTGATGAGTATGTTTGTTTTGGTTTTGGTTGATGTGTTGTTTATTGTTTGAGGACAAGCAAGTTTAAGTATGGGGTATTTTGGTATTCGCATTTTTAGTATAGTTTTTAATAGGTTTTCTTTGCTTAATAGGATTAGTTTTGTTAAGTTTGGGTTTAGTTTTGAGTGTTTTTATATAGTTTTGCATATTTCTATGAAAAGAGCGGAAGCTACGCTATTTTGTGTATTTTGTAGGTTTTAGCAAGGAAAAGAGCTATATGGAGCTGAATTTTGAGCGTTACACTGAAAGACGGAGGAATACAAGATTGAAGAAGTCGGAGCTCAAGATTACGAGAGGAAGTGTGGAAGAAAACGAAGCCCAGGCTCGTTAACGAGGCTGTGAGGGCTCGTTAACGAGGCCACGAAAGAGAAGATTTGAAGTTTGATTTTATAATTCACCGATCCTGAGCGGGAATTTATTTCCGTGTCGGTTGAGTATCTTTTTAGAATCTTTTAGGGTTATTAGAATATGTATTTTAGGTCTTATTATCTCCTTAGATTTAGTTTTTATCTTTCAGGGTTTATTTTCTATCTTTTTAGGAAAGTTTATATCTTTTAGCCTTTTTAATTTTTAGCTTTTTAGTATAAATACTCTTCTATCTAGCATAGAGAAAGGGGGGGATCTAGAGAAGGGGAATTTTTAGAGAGATTTTCGGAGGGCAAAAAAGAGAGGAAGACGGATTGGAGTTGTGATCGAAAGGGCTCGGTAGACGAAAGTTACTGGGATCGTTAGTCGTGATTTTGATTCGGTATTTTGATGTTTTCGGTTTCTTCTGAATCTATGTAAGACGATATTTCTTATTAATTTGAGTTTTGTTTTGTTTTCAATGTTTCCTTTGATTGAAACTATTAGTTTCTTAGTTATTATTAGTGAGTAGTTTTCTTTTCTAGGATCGGGGTTAAGCCCGACATAGTTGAGCATGTTTGATGAGTAAGATTGTGTGTTGAATGCCTTTTATCTTTTATTGAGATTGTTTGTTATGCTTATACCGAAACGAAAGTTGAGCTAATTTGAGTTTTTAACTTGATTGAAGGAGAAAGTTCGTAACTTGAAGGTTGATATTGTTTGAATACGAAAGATTCAAGCTTTAGATCCAAAACAAGCAATTAAGTGGATTAGGATGCGAAAGTTGATTAATTTACTTGATAGTCAACGAAAGTTGATGACTCTATCTGTTTAAAGGCATGATCTTATCTTCTTACGAGTTTATATGCTTGGCTATGTTGTGGTGTCCCTAGTCCTAGATCTTTGTTTTATTTGAATTATTTCTAGTGAATTTTTGTTGCTGAGTTACTTGCCTCGGTACCGAATTTATTTAGGTCGTTATTTGAGTGTTTTTGTGTTCGGTGGTTCGTTAACGACCCTAACAACGTCGTTAACGAGGCTACTTGTGAGTGTTTTTATTTGTTTTTGTTTTATTTTTAGTAGATTGATAAACGAACAACCTTGCTTCCTGTGGAACGATCCTGACTTCGCTATACTCAGCGGGGTCTTGACTTATAAATTTATTTGTTGTCAAGAAACCCTCTCAACATTTTCTTAGTTTGTTAGGTTTAGTTTTAGTAGTTTTAGGGTTAGTTTTGTGTGTTTTTGGATAAGTTTGCATATTTTGTGAAAAGTATGGAAGCGACTCCGTTTTGTTTCTTTTTATAGGTTTTAGCAAGGAAACGATGCTTTTTGGAAGATGAATAGAGTGCTATGGTGATGGACGGAAGAATACGAGATAAAAGAGTCGAAGTCCAGATTTTTAGAGTTGAAGTATTGAAGAAGCTAAATCCAGGATCGTTAACGAGTCCGTGAAGGGTCGTTAACGAGGCTTAAGGATAGAATTTTTCGAGAGTTCGATCTTATGTTTACCGACCCTGTGCGGGAGTTTATTACGTGTCGGTAGGGTTTTTAATGAGTTTTTAGGGTTATTATATTTTGTATTTTAGGATTTGTTATCTTTCTAGGTTTTATTTCTATCTTTTTAGAGTTAGTTTCTATCTTTTAGGAATGTTTTTTATCTTATAGTTCTTTTTATTGGATAGCTTTATTAGTAAAAATACCCTTCTTTTCTAGCTTGAAGGGGAGGTTCAGACGTGTTCAGAGAGAATCCGAGAGAGAGGAGCCGAACCGAGGCTTTCGAGAGTGAAGCTAAGGTCGTTAGGCGTGTTTTTGATTCGGTATTCTTGTTGTTTTCGGGTTTCTTCTGAATTCTGTAAGACGATATTTTCTTATTAATTTTATATAGTTGTTTTGTTTTCGATTTTTTCTCTTATAGAAGTTGTTTATTTCATAATTATGAGTAGTGAGTAGTTTTCCTATCTAGGGTTGGGGTTTAACCCGGCATAGTTATGCATGGTTTGATGAGTAAGATGATGTGTTGAATGCCTTCTATCTATTTGTTTTAGATTGCTTGTTGTGTTTATGCCTAGATGAGAATCGAGGTAATTTGAGTTCTTAACTTGATTGAAAGAGAAAGTTATAGACTTAAAGGTTGATATTGTTCGACAACAAAAGTTTCGAGCTTTGGATCCAAAACAAGTGATTGAGTGAATTAGTTTATGAGAGTAGATTGATTTGCTTGCTAATCAGCGAAAGTTTATCTTCTTACGAGTTTATATGCATGGCTATGTTGTGGTAACCCTTGTCCTAGATGTTTGTTTTTATTTGAATCTCTTCGATTATATTCGTTACTGAGTTCGTTGCCTCTGTACCGAACCTGTTTTAGTTCGTTAGAGGGTTTTCGTAGTGTTGCCTAGGTTCGTTAACGACCCTGACAAAGTCGTTAACGAGGTTGGCCGTAGTTGTGTTGTTTTGCTTTAGTAGTTTGATAGATAAACAAGCGTATTTCGCGTGGAACGATCCTGACTCCCCTATACTCAGCGGGTTCTTGACTACAAATTTATTTGTTGTTGAGTAAATCCCTATAAAAAAATTGGCGCCATTGCCGGGGAAGCAACAATGTTTGTTTTTTTATCTATGGGTTTGGGAATAGCCCGACCCCATTTTTGTTTTTAATTTTTGTTTTCTTTGTGTGTTTTCTCAGCGTATGCCGGTAGGACATCTAAGGCTCGAATTTGACAACACTGGTTATTATTCAGAGTCCGAACGTTCCCTGCACCGTAGACGCCGAGAGAACCGAGCCATGGCCACACCTGAAGAGATGGCTCGTCAGTTGGAAGTCCTCCAAAACCAGATGGAGGCGTTGAAAATCGAGAAAGAAGACGCTGCTGCCGAGGCTGAGCGTCAACTAGTCAACAATGCTCGTCTACCAGAAGAGTCGATACAGAAACCAACATGGGGTACCCAAAATGAGAATGCTAACTATGTAGTGCCTCCACCGGATAGAAGACCTGCACCATATCGACCTCCAGGCTATCAAGAGCCACCATCATGGGTACAAGGGTTACAGCAAGGCATTAACGGAGTGAATAACAAGGTTAACGAAGTTCAAGCCAACCTGAACAATCAAAAAAAAAGATGGGGAGAGTTCGATATATGGAAGAAAACTGTCGATTCTCAACTAGGGAACCTCGCTACACAGATTCCGAGACCACAAGGGCAACTCCCGGGCCGTCCCGAGGAAAAGCCTAGAGGACAAATAGTAGCGGTACACCTTAGGAGCGGAAAGACACTACCGGAGCGTGTCCAAGCTAAGGACAAAACTGAAGAGGACGCCGCGGTTCAGCTCGGTAACGAGCCAGCGAGGGCGAGTACCGAACTAGGACACCATGGCGACGAGGCTCCCGGGGTCATCAACGACCGTAGCCTAGGTAAGTTTTCTAATCCGAGCCCTCCTCTCAATCCCAGGGTAGTTAACGACCCCATCAGGGTCGATAACGACCCGCCGAGCATACCTAACGACCCTAGTGTCGACCCGGTATAACCACCTCTCGAGCTTGATTTGGTTCCGAAGATGGTGAAATATCTTCCTTTTCCTATTAAGAAATCAAAGGACACTACTGAGAGTAAGTTCAAGCGTTTCGTAAGGATTCTTCATGGCATTAATATTTTCATCCCATTCGCTGAGGCCCTAAGCGAAATGCCTGGCTTACACGAAATTTTTTAAAGATATTCTTAGCAGGAAACGATCCATCACAGAGCTTCAAGATGAAGTCCGATCTATTGCTCTACCAAAAATGCTATGAGACCCAGGGTGGTTTGCCATAACAATTGGCATAGGCGACCACAAATTCAAGGCTTTATGTGATCTGGGTGCCAATGCTAGTTTACTTCCTCTCTCCATCTGGTTTAAAGCCAACATGGGACCACTGGAGCCTGTAGATATGAACCTCTACACGGCGGACGGATCATGCGTAAAAGCCACAGGAGTCATGGACGACTATCCCATTCAAGTAGGTAAATTCTTTATACCGAACGATTTCATCGTCCTCGATATGCCTGAAGACCCTCATGTCCCCATTATCCTAGGCCGACCGTTCCTAGCCACAACAAGCACCAGGTTCGATGTGCGGAAAGGACTCCTCAGTTTTGATATTGGAGAGGAACGCGTAGAACTCAGCCTGGACCAAAACGCCAATGACCCAACTGCGACTGCACAGATCGAGTTGACCCAACTGGAACTCGACATAGCTGATCCTTCCGAACCTCCTTGAACTACCAAAATGGACGAGAATTTCACACAAGACCCTGCCGAACCTCATTGGCCCATCATCGAGTCCCACATGCAAGAGTATAATCAAGGTGAGTATTGTAACTATGAATTCGCTAATCCTGGTTATGATTATTCTTCATACTTTGTTCCTACACCATGCCCCACTGTATATGCTACAGAGGAGTCCGGACCACCTTGGTTTTCGGATTTCACTAACCCGTATGTAGGAATATTGGGCATATTGATAGAAGACAAAGGACCAAATTTAGTGACTCAAACGAATAATGCCTACAAAGCTAAGTATGGGGTACCTCAAGACCCCGACATAGCTGCAAAAGAGCCACCTTGAACAAAGGTAAGTACGTCGGGCTGACGACGTTAAACATAGCGCTTACGGGAGGCAACCCGCTTTTAGTATAGACTAGATTTTTCCATTTTTTTTTGATCTTTTTCCTAGCTTTCTTTTGAGTTTTTAGTAGTTTTTAGGAAAGAAAATAGGATAGGTTTTTTTAGATAACAAGATGCAGGAGATGGGCTCGTAAATCACTCGAAGAGGCTACGGTGGCTCGTTAACGACCCACCCAGGGTCGTTAACGACCCGATTTGGCGACCTGACTCGGCAAAACGGGCAGGTAAGTTTTTTTTACCCTAATCTATCTTCTATCTACCCAAGAGCCGCCCCATTTACCTCTTCCCCTACCCCTACCCTCTCCTATATAACCCTTCTTAAAACCTCAAAAATTCCACTCTCAATCTCTCAATCTAGAAGCTCAAATCCTCCAAAAATCCTACCGGTTTTCCTTCACCACTGATCGGAATTTTCACCGCCACTGAACTTCGGAGACCCAAACAGTTAACGACGCCCGCCACCCTTGTTTTTGTTACTGACGAGATCTGGGCTCGTTAATCACCCAATTTTCGATCTTTGTTCTTCAATTTCTCAATCTACCGATATGATTTCTTAACCCTAACTCTCTATTGCATAATTCATGGTTTATAAGGTCGAAATTTTATATCTTGTTCATAGAGGATCGAATGGCATGTTTATTGTTGCTCAATGATTTTTTTTGCTTGATATATTAGTGGTTGATCTTGCCTTCTAGAGGTTTGTTCTTGCTTGGATTCTCCATTGCAATTTGATTTAGGATAGAATGAACTACCTTGTTTTAGATGGTTCTATCTTCACTAATGAGTTGTTGTGCAATCATAGCATGCTCGGGATGGGTAATTCAACAAGTATGGGGTGCATATATCCGATTGTGTGTCTAATGTAGGATTAGGAATGATGCATGTTTGATTCATGGCTTAATTTTTGAGTTTTTCTTACACTCGGACTCTGCCAACTGGTTCTCGGCAGGTCGTTAACGACCCACCCAGGTTCATTAACGACCCTACGTATTAACAGGAAATTAACACCAGTCCAGATCCGTTAACGACCCAATTGTGTAGTTAACGAGGAAGTCTGAGGGCTATTCTGAGACCAAGTATGGGGTCTCTTGTCTATCTACTTGAGTGGATCTTATCTTGGAAAAGTCGTAATTTTTTTGTAGGTCCATATGGCAAGTTCAAGCCGAGCAGCTAACCGAGCCCAAAAGAAGAAGAGGAATCAGAGGTCCCCATCTCCACCTTGCATGGATAACGTGATCCTGCGTACTCAAGTCTCAAGGACAAGCAGACCGATACAATGCCATCCTAGACAAGGACCACAAAACTAGGTGGTTTTCAAGGTCAAGTGCCAAATCGATGAGGATCTATGATGATGTCAAAGAGGCCTTTGTTATTCTCGGTGCGCCTCACTTGTTGAAGAAGGAGAATCTACCACACTTTCCGGCTCTCACATCCGAGTTTCGGCGGGACGCATTGGATTTAGGCTCGGTAATGTGAACTGAATGTATACTTTGGCGGAGTTCAATGCTATTCTGGAGCTCCCAAATCCCTCTCGAGATTACAGTGTTAAGGATTACAAGGTGACGAGGACTTGGAGCTACATCATCGGGGAGGTAGAGCCCTCCGCTGCGGCATTATTTGGGGCAAGCATCATCAACCCCATATTCAGGATCATTCCCCGAGTCCTAGCCGCTACATTCTGGCCAAAAAGAGAGTTCAACTGGCCGACAAGGACAAAAGTCGCTTGCCTCTGCACTATTCTTTTTTAGGAGCCCTCCCCTTTGAACTTGGGGTACGAATGGCTATATTATGTGGAGAAGTCAACCAAGTCAAAGGAAGAATGGTACGGGAATCTGGTTAGTCTCCTGGCAACCATTCTTGGACTCGATCTCACCCGCTACACACCGGCCCACGCTCAGCTGCTCAACAGGAACTACTGGTTCAGTTTCGGTATCTTTACACAGGTTCTGGATGGGTATGTTACAAAAGTTCAAGGCCGAGATGTTGTACCCACCCTATCTATGATGGATCTACTTTATGTACCGAATTGGTACGAGGCATGGACGGGGAATGTATTCCCGTTGGATCCCAAGTCGGAGGATGAGCTGTCACTTAGGCCGTGTGAGTCACGGTTTGAGAGAGAAGGAGAAGCGATGGATGAAGATGATGAAGATGAGACTGAAGAGGCAGCTACTGAGGGAGGCACAAAGGAGCTCAACATCGAGGAAGACGACCTCGATACAGAAGTTTTGGGCGCCAATGTCTTCGTTAACGAACCCACCAAGGTCGTTAACAACCACTTCGAGGCCTCTAACGATGCTCCTACCGAGGCACACAGCTTCGGTAACGACCCGCCGAGAGCATCTACCGACCCCTCCCAGCCTCCTATCGACCCTCATTCTTATGGTCTCATACCATATAACCCATTGCTTTACCAATATCACTTTCAGCCTCACAATCACTATCAACCACCTCCTCCACCCGAGTACACTGGATCAAGTAAACCGCCACCATGGGCCGAAGATCTTTCAGCTCAGATGCAGCAGCTCAACCTTCAGCAGACACATATTCATCGGAGGATGGATAGATGGGAGAGTGTCTATTCTGCTCGCATGGCATTCGAGAATACGAGGCGTCAACAAAGAGAGGTGGATGATGCAGAGCGCTGGAGGACGATGTATGACTTCATGGGGAACTTCGAGCATTACTTTCCACCACCTAACCGCTGATTCAGTTTGAAGAAGTTTTTCTTGTTTTCTGCTTCATGACTTTGTAAGTTTTTTTTGTTTTTTCTTTTCTTGTTTTTCTTTCTTTTGTTTTTCTTTTCTATTTCTTTTCTTCTTCTTATTTTTCTTACAGTGGGGACACTGTAATTTTAAGTATGGGGTGGGAAAGGGTAGAACAATGAAGGTTCGGACGCCTTGTTGTCTTGTTGTCTTATTTATGTGTTTTATTTGTTTTGAGTAGTTCTTTGTTTCCTGAAAATAAAAAAATTTGAAAAAATTGAAAAAAAAATTCAAAAAATTTCAAAAAAATAAGAGTTTTAGAATTGATAGATATCCCTTTCTTATGGTTCTATGATAGTAGTTGCTAGCATGATCATATAATTCCTTGCAAGCATTTCTTTGATAGTATAGCCGGATTCATGCTCTGAAGTTGTTTTTAGGAAGGAATAGCATTTAATGAAATTGAGCATGCATACTTTTTAGCATAAGTAATGCAATCCAACAAAATAATGACCTAATGAGTTATTTTTGGCTTTATAGGGATATCATTATAAAATCCCTCTTCTTTTCTTGTGTGATTTACTCTCTATATGCATAATTGTGATGGTTATCTATTACTTGAGGCCTATATAAGATTTATAGTTCATTACTTGTGAAGATCATATGATAGAGAACTTTTTCATAAGCCCTATTAATCCATATCTACCCTTATCATTATCCTCTTTTTGAAGCCAATTTTGAGCCTGAAGCCTTTTATTTTTAGCTCCACAAAATTGTTCCCTAGCCGAGATAAGCTTGACCCTATCCGGGGATTAGGACTTAGTGTTGGTTTTTGTGATGATTTTGTTGAGTGAGATGTATTGGTTCAAGTGTGGGGTAATGTTGGGTTGGGAAAAGAAAGATCTTGCATGTTTTTTATGTAAAAGGAGTTGGGTTCCCTGAATGCACTTACAAAAGAAGTGAAAAAAAGAAGGAAAAAATAAAGTGTCGTTACCGACCCAGTGGGTTGGGTAAAGATCCCCTTCGGAAAGAAAGAAAGAAAAAAGAAAGATCGAAAAAAAGCGAAAAAAGAGTTGAAAAGTGAATGTTTGCATGAGCCAAATTTCCTTGTTATTTATAAGCAAGATTAGTTGGGATAAAGAGTTAAAGAGTTGAGTTTGTGCATAATGTTTGAGTGAGTTTGGTATATTGTTTTTATGAGAGTTTTTGTTATGTGTGAGTTTTTAGGAGTCTTTGATTCCCGGATATTATTAGCACCACATAGCCAAAATATTTCCACGCCTATTTGTCATTACCAAGCCCCATTACAACCCGGCCAAATGGAAGCTTCTATGAAGTTTTTCATTGAGCCCCCTAAGTTCTCTTGATGATTTTTGCTTGTTTTGACAAATCTTAGGTGGAGAGTTTGGTGATATATGTTCCAATTTCTATGAGTTTTTGTATATAAGATGAGTTGAGAGTTGAATTTCGAAGCCTAAACACTTGAGAGTTGAGTAAAACACATTATCCCTTGTGAGCTTGGATTGTATTTTCTTATGACTATTTAGTGCATATATGTGTGATGACATTAATAGTCATTTGCTATTTTTCTTCTATATATTGAAGTTGCTTTTTAGATGATGGCTATATATTGATGAGTATGATTGTATGGTTTTGATTAGTGTTTAGTGATTGCTTGAGGACAAGCAAGTTTAAGTATGGGGTATTTTAATGTTCATGTTTTTGGTATAGTTTTTAGGGTGTTTTCTTAGTTTGTTAGGTTTAGCTTTAGTAGTTTTAGGGTTAGTTTTGTGTGTTTTTGGATAAGTTTGCATATTTTGTGAAAAGTATGGAAGCTACTCCGTTTTGTGTCTTTTTATAGGTTTTAGCAAGGAAACGGTGCTTTTTGGAAGCTGAATAGAGTGCTATGGTGAAGGACGGAAGAATACGAGATAAAAGAGTCGAAGTCCAGATTTTTAGAGTTGAAGTGTTGAAGAAGCTAAATCCAGGCTCGTTAACGAGGTTGTGAAGGGTCGTTAACGAGGCTTAAGGATAGAATTTTTCGAGAGTTCGATCTTATGTTTACCGACCCTGTGGGAGAGTTTATTCCGTGTCGGTAGGGTTTTTAATGAGTTTTTAGGGTTATTATATTTTGTATTTTAGGTTTTGTTATCTTTCTAGGTTTTATTTCTATCTTTTTAGAGTTATTTTCTATCTTTTAGAAAAGTTCATATCTTATAGTTCTTTGTATTAGATAGCTTTATTAGTATAAATACCCTTCTTTTCTAGCTTGAAGGGGAGGTTCAGACGTGTTCAGAGAGAAGCCGAGAGAGAGGAGCCGAGAGAGAGAATAGTCGAACCGAGGCTAACGAGAGTGAAGCTAAGGTCCTTAGGCGTGTTTTTGATTCGGTATTCTTGTTGTTTTCGGGTTTCTTCTGAATTCCGTAAGACGATATTTTCTTATTAATTTGAAGTAGTTGTTTTGTTTTCGATGTTTTCTCTTATAGAAGTTGTTTATTTCATAATTATGAGTAGTGAGTAGTTTTCCTATCTAGGGTCGGGGTTTAACCCGACATAGTTATGCATGGTTTGATGAGTAAGATGATGTGTTAAATGCCTTCTATCTATTTGTTTTAGATTGCTTCTTGTGTTTATGCCTAGATGAGAATCGAGGTAATTTGAGTTCTTAACTTGATTGAAAGAGAAAGTTATAGACTTAAAGGTTGATATTGTTCGACAACAAAAGTTTTGAGTGAATTAGTTTATGAGAGTAGATTGATTTGCTTGCTAATCAGCGAAAGTTGATGAATTTATCTATTTAAAGGCATGATCTTTATCTTCTTATGAGTTTATATGCATTGCTATGTTGTGGTAACCCGTGTCCTAGATCTTTGTTTTTATTTGAATCTCTTCGATTATATTCGTTACTGAGGTCGTTGCCTCTGTACCGAACCTGTTTTAGTTCGTTAGAGGTTTTTCGTAGTGTTACCCAAGTTCGTTAACGACCCTGACAAAGTCGTTAATGAGGTTGGTCGTAGTTGTTTTGTTTTGCTTTGTTTTATTTTCTTTAGTAGTTTGATAGATATACAAGCGTATTTCGCGTGGAACGATCCTGACTCCCCTATACTCAGCGGGTTCTTGACTACAAATTTATATGTTGTTGAGTAAATCCCTATAAAAAAATTGGCGCCATTGCCGGGGAAGCAACAATGTTTGTTTGTTTATCTATGGGTTTGGGAATAGCCCGACCCCGTTTTTGTTTTAATTTTTGTTTTCCTTGTGTGTTTTCTCAGCGTATGCCGGTAGGACATCTAAGGCTCGAATTTGACAACACTGGTTATTATTCAGAGTCCGAACGTTCCCTGCACCGTAGACGCCGAGAGAACCGAGCCATGGCCACACCTGAAGAGATGGCTCGTCAGTTGGAAGTCCTCCAAAACCAGATGGAGGCGTTGAAAATCGAGAAAGAAGACGCTGTTGCCGAGGCTGAGCGTCAACGAGTCAACAATGCTCGTCTACCAGAAGAGTCGAATGCCTATTCGAGGAATGTTAAACAATACATGCATCCGGAACTGAGGGTGCCAGAGTCTCCAATTGTGCTTCCGGAGATAGAGAAACCTTTTGAGATTAAGTCTTAGTTTATATCATTTATCAAGCGGGCTCAGTTTGAAGAGAAACCTTCTGAGTGCCCTATGGAACATATTAGGGATTTTCTTGATTTATGTGACACCATAGCTGCTGAAGGTTTCTCACTTGAATATGTTCTGTTAAAAGCTTTCAGGTGGTCTCTTGCTGGAAAGACCCTGAACTGGTTGGAGAGCTTACCTCCTAAGTCTATCAGGACTTGGAAGAACTTGTATGATCAATTTCTTACAAAAATTTTCCCTCTTGCCAAGACAACGGAGTTGAGAAAGCGAATCACCTCCTATCACCAGCTGCCTAATGAGACTTTCGTTGAAACATGGGAAAGATTTAAAGAAATGCTTAGACAGTGCCCCACTCATGGGCAACTTTTATATGTGCATGTTTTAGTTCGTTAGAGTGTTTTTGTAGTGTTGCCCACGTTCGTTAACGATCCTGACAAAGTCATTAACGAGGTAGATAGATAAACAACCGTGCTTCCCGTGGAACGATCCTGACTGCCCTATACTCAGCGGGGTCTTGACTACAAATTTATTCGTTGTTGAGTAAATCCCTATCAACAATTACCCCACCCGAACATGTCAAAATTGCCAAAAACTCATGATGAAGATCAACTCAATTCAAGAACAAGGTAGTTCATGCTTTTCCTAATCAAAATTTATATTCAAAATTAAGCAAGAACACACCAATATAATTCAAGATCACGCACCATTGTAGACATGCAATAATCATTGTGCAAAGTAGACATGAAATTCAACCACTTCATGCAAGATCAAGATATGAAATTTTTACCCCAAAAATCATGAATCTGGCAAATAAAGAGTTAGGGTTTAGAAATCATACCGTTGGATTGAAGAATTGAAGAACAATATTGAATTTGGGATCGTTAACGAGCTTAGTAGTTTCGGCGGTAACGAGTTTGAGAATGGAGGGCTCGTTATCGTGGTATGAATCGGTGCTTAGGGATGGTGGTGCGATCGGTGGTGGGCAGAGATTGGTGGGATTTGGTTTTGATTTTGAGCTTTGGATTGAGATTTGAGTGTATGATTTGGGAGTTCTTGAGAGGGTTAAATAGGAGGGGCTAGAGGTAGGGGAAAGGCGGCATAGATAGATAGAAGATAGATTTTTAGGGTAAAAATACTTACCTTGCCCGTTTCCCAAATTGGGTCCCGAATTGGGTCGTTAACGACCCTGGGTGGGGTCGTTAACGAGCTTGCGTGACTCGTTTTTGGCAATTTTCCGAGCCCAACTCTTGTATCATGTTAGCTCAAAAAAGAAAAAAAAATCTATCTTGCTAACTTCTGAACTACTAAAAATTCAAAAGAAAGCTAGGAAAAAGATCTAAAAAGAAAAAGAAAGAACTACACTAAACTAAAACCGGGTTGCCTCCTGTAAGCGATATTTTTAACGTCGTCAGCCCGACGCACTTACCTTGGCTCAAGGTGGTTCTCTTGAAGATATGTTAGGGTTTTGAGGGACCCCATACTTAGTTTTGTAGGCAGTATTGGCTCTTGTCACTAAATTTGGTCCTTTATCTTCTTACAATATGCTCGGTATTCCTACACAAGGGTTAGTGAAATCCGAAAACCAAGGAGCTTTGGACTCCTCTATCGCATAAATGGTTGGATACGGTGTAGGAACAGAGTATGGAGAAGAATCATAACCAGTAATAGTGAATTCATGGTTAGATTACTCACCTTGATTTATTGGAAATGATGTTGACACCGAAGTTATCGGGGTCGTTAACGAGCCTGCATTGGCGACTCCTACATCACAGCATTGCACAAGGGACTCGGAACTGGACTAGGGACAGATGGTAGAAATCTGTATTACATTCTTGTCCTCTCTGTTAACTGGAGGAGAGTCGTTTGAAACAACAATGTTGAGTTCTGGCTCGGACGACTGGATCTGTGCGGCCGCAGTTGGGTTGTTGGCGTTCTGGTCAATGCTGAATTCTACGCGTTCCTCTCCAATATCAAAAGTGAGGAGTCCTTCGTCTACCTTGGCACCTGTTGTAGCTAGGAATGGTTTGCCTAATATGATGGGGACTTGAGGGTCTTCAGGCATGTCGAGGACGATAAAATCATTTGGAATAAAAAATTTCCCAACTTGAATGGGATAATCATCAATGACTCTTGTGGCTTTCACGCTTGATCCGTCCGCCATGTACAACCTCATGTCTACAAGCTCCAATGGTCCCATGTTGGCCTTTGACCAGATTGATAGAGGGAGTAAACTGGCACTAGCTCCCAAATCGCATGGAGCTCTAAATCGGTGGTTGCCTATGCCAATCATTATGGAAAATCTCCCTGGGTCGCCTAATTTCTCTGGAAGAGCAATGGATCGGACCTCATCTTGAAGTTCTGTAATGGATCGTTTCCTGCTAAGAATATCCTTCAAGAATTTTTTGTAAGCCGACATTTCTCTTAGGGCCTCAGCGAATGGAATATAAATATTTAAGCCCTGGAGAATCTTAACGAAGCGCTTAAACTTGCTCTCAGTGGAGTCTTTGGATTTCTTAGTAGGAAAAGGAAGAGATTTCACCAATCTCGGAGCCAAATCGGGCTCGAAAGGTGATGCTACCGGGTCGACATTAGGGTCGATTGGTACATTCGGAGGATCGTTACCGACCCTGGCGGGGTCCTTAACGAGCCTGGGATTGAGAGAGGAGCACGGAATAGGGGACTTACCTGGACTGGGGTCGTTAATGACCCTGGGAGCATCGTTACCGAAGTGTTCAGGTTCGGTAACTACCCTCTTTGGCTCATTATCGATCTTAGTCGTGGCTTCCTTAACATTTGTGGGGCTCTTCTCTTTAGTTTGGACACGTTTCGGTAGTGTCTTTCTGCTCCTAAGGTGCACAGCTGCTATTTGTCCTCTCGGGTTCTCCTCGGGACGGCCTGGGAGTTGCCCTTCTTGTCTTGGTATCTATGCAGCGAGGTTCCCTAGCTGGGAGTCGACATTCTTCTTTCACACATCAAACTCTCCCCATCTTTTTATTTGGTTGTTAAGGTTGGCTTGAACTTCGTTAACTTTGGTGCTGCATAGTTGGAATTCGGATTTTGATTGCCCCACGTTGGATAATTGTTTGACTTGTCAAAATTACTAGGCTGGTTCCTGTATGGGCCTCTCATATAGTTCACTTCAGCTCTATGTTAGTGCAAGCAAATTAATATGGGCAGAAGAGCCACATTCTTGACAAGGTTGAGAAGCATTTAAAAAACTTACATGTTTCTTCAGGCGGTTGACCTCGTCTTGCAGAAATTGATTTTTGACATTGGGATCAACATCTTCCTTGTTAGGTACGTAGAGACGCCTCTGAGGATGGGGTGATTGTTGGGTACCATACATGGCATCGTAGTTAAAAAGCTTGTCCAGCAATTCTCATGCAGCTGTGGGATCCATCTCTATAAAACCGCACGTTGTATGCGTGTTGATGCGGTTCTTCATCTCTGCATTAATACCTTGGAAAGATATTTCTTGGTGTACATATAAAGGTTGCCCATGAGTAGGGCACTGTCTAAGCATCTCTTTACACCTTTCCTAAGTCTGTACAAAGGTCTCGTTAGGCAGCTAGTGAAAGGAGGTGATGCGTTTTCTCAACTCCATTGTCTTGGAAGGAGGGAAAAACTTTGTAAGAAATTGATCATACAAAGCCTTCCAAGTTCTGATAGACTTAGGAGGTAAGCTCTCCAACCAGCTCAAGACTTTTCCAGTAAGAGACCACCTAAAAGCTTTTAAAAGAACATATTCAAGAAAGTTTATAATATGTTCCATAGGGCACTCAAATAGGTTTCCCTTCAAACTGAGCCCTTTTAATCAAGGATATAAATTGAGATTTAATCTCAAATGTTTCTCTATCTCTGGAAGCACAATTGCAGACTCCGGCACCCTTAGTTCTAGATGCATATATTGCTTGGCATTCCTCGGATAGGCATTCATCTCTTCTTGTAAACGAGCGTTGTTCACTCGTTCACGTTCAGCCTCGGCAGCAGCGGCATCTCGATCAGCTTGTAACGCCTCCATCTGCCTCTGGAGTTCTGCCATCTGGCGAGCCATCTTTTCAGGTGTAGCCATGGCTCGGTTTTCTCTTCGTCTACGGTGCCTGGTGCGTTCAGGTTTGGAATAATAACCGGTGTTGTCAAACTCGAGCCTGCGTCGTCCTGCTGGCATACGCTGAGAAAACAAACAAAGAAAACAAAATTAAAAACAAAAAATGGGGTCGGGCTATTCCCAGACCCACAGATAAACAAACAAACATTGTTGCCTCCCTAACAACGACGCCAATTTGTTGAGAGGGATTTACTTGACAACAAATAAATTTATAGTCAAGACCCCGCTGAGTATAGCAAAGTCAGGATCGTTCCACGAGAAGCACAACTGTTTGTCTATCAACTACTAAAAATAATAAAAACAAGCAAAACAAGCGAAAACACCCACGACCATCCTCGTTAACGACCTTGTCAGGGTCGTTAACGAACCTGGAAAACCTACGAACACACACTAATGACCTAAACTCAGGTTCGGTACCGAGGCAAAATGAACTCAATAACAAATAATTCGAAAGCTAACAAAAACTCAAAAAAAATAAAAGACCTACGACACGGATTACCACAACATAGCCATGTATATAAACTCATAAGAAGATAAAGATCATTCCTTTAAAAGATAAATTTATCAACTTTCTCTAATTAACAAGCAAATCAATCAATTCTCATAAATTAATTCACTCAATCACTTGTTTTGGATCCAAAGCTCGAAACTTTCGTAATCGAACAATATCAACCTTCAAATTAATAACTTTCTCTTTCAATCAAGTTGAGAACTCAAATTACCTCGACTATCGTCTAAGCATAAACATAACAAGCAATCTAAAATAGATAAAAGGCATTCAAAACATCAGCTCACTCATCCAACATACATAAATATGTCGGGTTTTAACCCTGACCCTAGATAAGAAAACTACTCACTAATCATGATAATAAAACACACAATTTTAATCAAAGAAAACATTGAAAACAAAAACCAAACTTACTTGAAATTAATAAGAGAAATATCATCTTACAAACTTCCAGTAGAATCCGAAAACAAAGAATACTCGAGTAGAATTCTCGACTGACGACCCTCAGCCTCTCTCTCAATCGAACCGAGCTTCGCAATCTTCTCCTACTCTACTTCTCCTAAAACTAATCTGACTCTCCACTTTTTCTAGACTTAGAACAAGGGTATTTATACTAAGAAACTATCTATTAAAAAGCCTAAAAGATAAAAACTAACCCTAAAAAAATAACAAGATAAAAGATATAAGATATAACAACTTAAAGTCCGTTAAGCCTCTACCGACACGGAGCCATCATTAACGACCCCACACAGGGTCGGCAGAAATCACAAACTCCTCTCGAAAAAAATCTATCTTTAAGCCTCGTTAATGACCTTCACAGGATCTTTAACGAGCCTGGGTTTTGGCTTTTCTTCGACTTCTTTTCAATTCAAACTTGTACTTTTACTTGATCTTCTTATGCAAACTTCTTCTCATCTTCATGTCTTCCATCCTTCACCACAAAACCTTAGCTTAGCTCAAAAAGCACTCCTTTCTGCTCAAAACCTACAAAAATACACAAAACAGAGTAGCTTCCATACTTTTCACAAAATATGCAAACTCATCCAAAAACACACAAAACTAACTCTAAAAACTACTAAAACTAAAGTAAACAAACTGAGAAACACACTAAAAACTAAACTAAAAACATGAACATCATTAATTAAGAGCAATGTTTCCTTTGAAATGAAAAAAGAGCATTTTGAGCAATATAAGGGTGTGTTTGGATTGGCCCAATTAAACTTTATGCATTAAATTGAGCGATCCAAACACACTCTAAGACAACTTGTTTCTGTGTGAATTGACATTAAAGTTGTTGTGTTCTTCTTGTTTTCAGATTTTTTTGAGGTTCATGTAGGCTCGGTCAGTCATGAAATACGGACTTGCATTGGTCCAAGTAGCGGCTCTCGTAGCTCCACACATGTTTGGAGAAAGGGAAGCGTACACCACATTGTTTATTTTCCTAAATGCTACCATCTTTTTGACCAAGCTGTAAAGCCGAGAGTCATTCATGATGAGAGAAAAAGCGTTCCACGTGTCCCTTCCATTCTAGAATTGTGTGTCCAAGCCGAAATGGAAGTTAAAGAGTACCCAACCAAATGAAGAACAAAACCCGTGTATTGCATTGAAAGAAGGATTGATAGCTTGCATTTAGGTAGTGTTTATGATGCATGTTTCCGTTTCTTTTGCGTTGTTTTTAGTTAGTTTTAGTTTAGTTTCTTAGTTATTAGAGTGTTTACGAGTTTTGGGTTTTGCACTTGTTCTATGTTGTTTTACAAGGCTTAAATTGAACAAGTGTGAAAGGAATGGAAACCGGGGAAAGAGCGCTTGAATTCAGGCCATCCATTAGAGTTGTTGGTTCGGCACCTTTGTCTTGCGAGGTCGTTCGGTAGCTATAGTCATCTAATGAAGTTGAATTTATTTTCATTGGAAAGTTGATTCAAAGAGATACAATTCATGTTTTTACTCCGAGACCAAATTCCAACTCAAAGGATGTCAAAATAGCCCTTGAAGTGTCAGTTGAATTTTGAACCGACTTCTTGGCGGCGTCCGCCGCCTGGCCGGCGGCACCCGCCGCCTCTGACAGTGCGAGATTCCTTGTTTACCACGTGTTCTATTCTGATTGGCTCCTTTTCTATCAGCTTTAGTCCGACTTATGTATTTTTGGATATACTTTTCGAGACCTAGTTTGTTATATTAGGGTTTTAGAGAGTTGCACCTTTCATCAATCTATCTAATTATCATTCTCATACTTTTCATTCTAGGTTTTTCATATTTTCTATGGAGAACTAAACCCTTTTACTTAGTCAAACAATTGAAGCATTGCTTTGATAAAAGTTGTGAGATTTCTAATTCCTTATCTATTGGTTGGGTTTAATCTTATCTCTTGCTTGAATGTTTATGATTTATTTCAACATTTTCTAGCCTGATCAACTAGGGTTTGTTGGTATTGAATCTATTGCTAGATCTGGAGTGTTACTGGTTGAGCATCTCTAGATTGAAGTAGCAGCTGTATCGTACTAGTATTTGGTTGTGCTAGTCTTATGCGGAAGAGATTTAATTTACATTCTATGGTAAAACCTGGTTGTTTTATGCTAGAATTGTATCCTATTGTATTCTTATCCTTACTGTTTCTATTAAACTGAATCATTGATGGTTTCATGGTTGTTTAATTAGTTAGAACTAATTGTATCTAGTTGTGTTGTTAGTTAGAATTGAAAAGGAATGGGAAAATTCATTGCATGTGATATTGAGGTGAAATCAATGATCAACTTGTCATACGATTGTGGATATTTGTTTGCCTAAGCTATCTTCCTAATTATTGTTATTCATAATATTTTTATTGCTTTGTTAGTTTTGCATTCTAATATTTAGTTACAAATACTAAAAAAACCTCAGTCACTTGTTTGACACAAAATTCATTACAAAAGATATAATCAGTATCCTTGTGGATTCGACCCGGACTTCCTAAAGACTACGGTTCTTAGTTAGTTTGGATTCTTTTGCATAGCCGTGATTTGCACGACCAATTCACCGCTATCAAGGATCGTGTACTTTGACTCATCAGAAGCCGCATACTCTCTAGAACATGTTCATGTGATTTCAAACATTGATGAGGGAGAGACATTGAAGGATATAAGCAACAGGACATTGGAATCCTGAATCATTGAAGGATATAAGCAACAGGACATTGGAAGATGATGGAGAAGTACAGTGTGTGGACGTGCGAATACGGTTCGGAGATTCAAGTGGGTCCGAAAGGGCATAAGGTGAGGATGTAAGGCTTCGAAACACTAGATGAGAGACGGGATGCACGCCTGGCGAGAGGCGAAGACGGAGGATCTTGTGCGCCCCAACTATGTTTGGCATGTAAGAGACCCATGTGGGCCGCCATTGGTTAATGAGTTAAAGTGGTTCTATGGATAGGCTCCTGCTTTGGTGGAGTTGTGTGTGCAAGGAGGTGTTGGTGTGCCTAAGGGGTATATGAGTATGATGAGATTTCCTGATTGTGATGAAGTGGATCTTGTTGCTTGATTAGTTCATTAGTTTCCATTTTTTTCTTGCCTAGTATAGACTTGTGAGAAATAGCATTTGGACGTTACACTATCTTATGCCTGATAGATGTAATTGAAGTAATGAAACTGGCATGTAAAACCTGATGGTAAACTTGATGATGTATTCAATACTACAACAACATTGACCAAGTGTAATTCCATTTCAGCGGAATCTGGGGGGGCAACATAGAGGCACTGGGTGCGCATAAAAGACCCAGAAAAAAACCACAAAACAGGCACCTAGTATGCCAAGTAAAATGACCCAAAACACAGAACACAACACAAAAACCACAAAACAAACAAAAAGATACACAAAATAAAACAAAACGCTCAAACCATGATGACCCAATGGAACCGTCTGCCATGGTAGCTAGTTGTCCATCTCTTTGATCTTCTCCATCGAACTATCTATTCTACTAGATATGTTCAAATTTTCAACGGGTTGATATCCTGTCTTATGCTATCCTTCCAAGCTTAAGCATTTCTTCGTTTGTCCCTTGTATCTACGAAAGTCTTCTAAGACCAATTAGGAGAAGTTGAAATAATTTAGACTTGCACATTATTTCCCTGAAGCAAACAAAGTGATTCGAATTACATATTTTGGATCTATAAAAACACTAACTCTTGGAATGACAATAACCCAAATAGGCAAAATTGCTAATTATCCAACCCAAATAGGCAAAGTTATTGATTATCCAAAAAAGCAAAAAAAAATCCGATGTTCCGGAATCGAACCAGCGACCTAAAGATACCTGTTGAAACCAACTACAATGTTTTGATGTTCGTGTTTTTAGCTTAGTTTTTAAATGTTTTTCTTGGTTGTTTAGATTAGTTTAATTGTGCTTTTGTTTTAGCTTTGTGTCTTTTTAGATTAGTTTGCATTTTTTGAGAAAAGTATGGAAGCTACTCTATTTTTGTGTTTTCTGTAGGTTTTTGAAGCAACTTGGAGCATTCTGGAGGCATTGAGATAGTGAGGAGACAAAGGAGCGTGGCAGGCTAGCAAGGAAACAAGGACTTTGGAAAAGATCCCGAAAAATCCAAAAGAAGATGTGAAAAAGTACAAAGGAACAAGGCCAAAAAGGCTCGTTACCGACCATGTGGGTTCGGTACCGAGGCATCAGGAGACAAGAAGTCAACGAGAATTCAGTAAGATTCTAACGACCATGACAAGGTCGACACCGAGGGTGCCCTGTGTCGGTAGGCGTAGCCGACATTGAGATATTTATGTTTTTATTCCGTAATCTTTTAGGTTTAGAAAGTTCTATCTCTATGGAAACTTTTTAGATAGCTTTTCTAGTATAAATATTGTTGTCTTTAATAGTTTTAGGGTGAGGCGAATTGAGATAGTGGCTTGTGAATTCCTTGAAAACACGCACCTTTTTCTTTTGTTTGGTTGATTTAGTTTGTTCTTAAGGATACTTGGAGAAGAAGTATGTTTTTTTTGGTTGTTTTCTGAGACAAGAAGTATTATTAATTCAAGTAAGTTTAGTTTTGATTCAAATTGATGTCTTTATTCAAGGGTTTTGTTTGTTTGTCCTTAAGCATGTGTGAGTTGTCATTTATTCTAGGATCGGGGTTGAAAATCAGACATGATTGTGCATGAATGGTGTGTGATGAATGATTGAATGTTTTATATCTTTTCTCTACTTCTTTTGTTCTTATGCTTTGACGAAAGTCAAGGTAATTCGAGTTTGTTTCTTGATCAAAAGAGAAAGTTATGAACTTGAATGTTGATATTGTTTGATAACGAAAGTTACAAACTTTGGATAAAAAATAAGTAGAAAGTGAATTGATTTATGAAAGTTGATTGATTTGCTTGCTTTACATCAACGAAAGTTGATGACTTTATATTCAAGGCATGATATTTATGATTCACACTATCTCGATTGCATGATTATGTCGTGGTAAACCCTTGTCCTAGAGCTTTTCTCCCATTTGAAAGTCCGTTTTTGTTCCCAGTTTACCTCGTTACTGACCCCCTTCTGGTCGATACCGAACCCGTGTTTCCCTGCATTATTTTCCTTTATTCCAATATAAGTTTAACATCGATATATACCAATCTTGACAAGGTCAGTACCGACCTGTTCGAGCCGTTATTTAGTTGATCTTCCTTGTTTTGTTTCCGTTTTGTGTTCTTTTGCTTTCTAGAATAGTAGTAAATCCCTATCAACAAATTCGCGCCGGGAGAACAACAATGTTGTGTTTGATTCTTGTGGGTTTGGGAATAGCCTTACCCCGTTTTTATTTCTAATTTGTTTTCTTTTGTTTGTTTTCTAAGCTTATGCAAAAAGGAAGACATCGGCTTGAGTTTGATCAATCTGATTACTATTCTTAGCCTGAACGTGTTCTTCATCGCAGGAGACGAGAAAACTGCACCATGGCCGTCACAAGTTGATAGAGATCAATTACAGGAGCAGTTGAATACTATCCCGACGAATGACAAGCAATACATGCATTCGGAACTGAGGACGTCAGAATCAACAATTGTGTTTCCCGAGATAGAGAAGGCCTTTAAGATCAAATCTTAATTTATAACGTTGATAAAAAAAAAGTAAGGATGCTCACGG
This sequence comes from Fallopia convolvulus, assembly GCA_964016875.1. NCBI lineage: Eukaryota > Viridiplantae > Streptophyta > Magnoliopsida > Caryophyllales > Polygonaceae > Fallopia > Fallopia convolvulus. Next base: position 11,860,610 of record OZ024724.1, on the reverse strand, counting down.
GTCGGGTTGGGTCGACCTGCGACCCGAAGTTGTGGGTTGCGCGTCGATCCGCGACCGCAAAAAAATACTTTTGACCCGCAACCCAAAACGCAACCCGCAAATTGCGGGTCGGGTCAGGTTGCGGGTCACGTCAAGGCATGATATATTAATACAATTATAAAAAAATATTTTTAAAAATATTGCAGGTTGCGGGTCGACCCGCGACCCGCGCGGGTTTAATCCGACCTGACCCGCGACCCGCAAAATAAAAAATTTGACTCGTGACCCAACCCACACGTGTCGCGGGTCGACCTGCAACCCGCTATTTGCGGGTCGGGTCAGTGCGGGTCGCCGGCGACCCGAACCATTGAACATCCCTAATAAAAAAGGATTAGTTTGAGGGGAAACCAATTAAGTTCCCTATGGAACATATTCGGAATTTTATTGAATTTTGTGATACCATTGCTGCTGATGGTGTTTCTCTAGAGTATGTTAAACTAAAGGCCTTTAAAAATGGTCTCTTGCAGGAAAGGCCCTGAGTTGGTTAGAGAGCCTACCTCCTAGATCGGTTCAGACATGAAGAGCCTTGCATGACTTATTCATGACAAAATTCTTTCCTCCAGCCAAAACTACGGAGTTAAGGAAATGCATCACTTCTTACCACCAACTGCCTAATGAGACCTTTGTGAAAACATGGGAGCGACTCAAGGAGACGCTGAGGCAATTCCCCACCCATGGACAACTACAATACGTTCCTCAAGAGATATTCATGCATTCTTCAAGAGATATTCTTTCAAGGAATAAATGTTGAGACAACGAACCGAATCAACCTGCACACTGCTTGCGATTTCATAGAGATAGAACCTAATGAGGCATGGGCATTACTGAACAAGTTGACCAATTACGATGCTATGTATGGGACCCAACAGCCACCCCAGCCTCAAAAGCGTCTCTACGTTCCAAACAAATTAAAAATCAGTTCTTGCAGGATGAGATCAACCGTCTAAAGAAACATGTAAGTTTTCTGAAAACCTCTCAACGATGTCTTCAGTGTGGCTCTCATGCCCATAGTACTTCTGCTTGCACTAACATTGAGCAGGTTAGAGCCGTTGAGACATATGTTGAAATGAATTACATGAGAGGTCAATATAGAAATCCTCCTAATAGTTATGACAGGCTAAACAACTATCCCACTTGGGGAAACTCCAATCAAGGTCAAAACTATACAACCCCCATCGGATAGACGGCCCACACCCTACAGACCTCCAGGTTATCAAGAACCACCTTCATGGGAACAAGGTCTACAAGAGGGTATTAATGAAGTCCACAACAAGATCGATGGAGTCCGTTCCGACCTAAAGGCGTACAAGTACAAATGGGAAGATTGAAACGTGGAGAAAGAATGTGAACTCTCAATTAGGTAACCTGGATGCGCAAATTCAGAGACTTCATGGTCAACTACCGGGCCGCCCCGAAGAGAACCCGAAGGATCAAATTGCACATGTCCATCTCTGGAGCAAAAAGACACCACCGGACCGTGCTGAGGCCAAGGAGAAAGAGCCCGGTACCGACGAAGATGCTCCCGATTGGATCGATAACGGACCCACTAAGGTCGATACCAAACCTCAAACACTCGGTACCGATGCTCCACGGGTCGTTAACGACCTCAATCCAGGTAAGTATTTGCCTCCAGACCACTCTCTTAGTCCCAGGCTCGGTACCGACCCCACCAGGGTCGATACCGATCCTTCTATAGCACCAATCGAACCCCTTTTCGATTCGGTAGAGCCACCTCTCGAGCCCGTTTTGGTTCCGAGACTGGTGAAGACTCTTCCCTTCCCTTCTAAAAAGTCTAAAGATTCAACAGAAGGGAAGTTTAGGCATTTTGTTAAAATTCTTCCGGGCTTAAAAATTTCTATTCCATTCGCTGAAGCCCTAAGAAAAATGTCGGCTTATACAAAATTCTTGAAAGATATTCTTAGCAGGAAGAGGTCTATGTTTGAGCTGATCGATGAGGTCCGATCTTTGGAGCTCCCAGAAAAATTAGGCGATCCAGGTAAGTTTGCTATTACTATTGGTATTGGAGCTTATTGGTTTAAAGCTTTATGTGACTTAGGAGCTAGTGCGAGTCTACTACCATTATCAATCTGGTCTAAGGTCAACATGGGACCACTAGAGCCTATAAACATGAGGTTATACATGGCGGACGGATCCTGTGTCAAGCCTACGGGGGTTGTGGATGATTTTCCAGTTCAAGTGGAAAGTTCTTCGTTCCAAATGATTTCATAGTTATGGAGATGCCTGAAGACCCGGTGGTGCGTATCATTTTTGGGAGGCCATTCTTAGCCACAAATGGAGCCATAATTGATGTTAGGAGGGGACTCCTAACTTTTGAGATTTGGGATGAGTTGGTGGAATTCCGTTCTAACCCCACCATGAAAGAGACCAATGAAGCCGAGGTCAAGATGCACTACAACCACACTAACTACATTGAACGTGGGGACCCAATCGAGAGGTTGTTGGCTTTTTATGCATTCTCGGGCAGAATGTGGGCGAGATTGATCCTGCAGCATCAATACCGACCCTACATGGGTCGTTACCGACGCTCTTGGCAGGAAATGGTGTACAAGCAAGTTCTGCAGCATCGATACCGAGCACCACTAACTCGATACCGAGGCTCTTGGCAGGCAAAAGTGAGTCGGTACCGAGCCCATCTTGATCGATACTGACCCCTTTGACAGAACATGATGAGCTTATGGAGTTTGATTACCTCGAGGAAGTTCGAAAGACAAAGCATGAAGAACCCATTCTTATCCCGGCTGAGCCTACTCCAACGCTCAAGCCCCTTCTAGACTCCCTCGGGTATGAATTTCTCAGTCTTAACTCTACCTTCCCCGTCATCATCAATGCTAAATTAAAAGATGAGGAAGTTGAGAAGTTGATTTATGTACTTAGGACCCATAGAAAATCCATTGGCTACTCTTTGGATGACATAACTGGCATATGCCCTTCATTATGCATGCATAGGATCTACATGGATGATAATCACCCACAATAGAGCATCAACGTAGGTTAAATCCGAACATGAAAGAGGTGGTGAAAAAGGAAATTTTAAAACAACTTGATGCTGGGATAATCTTTCCTATATCGTACAACCAATGGGTTAGTCTGGTCCATATAGTCCCTAAAAAGGGGGGAATGATCGTCATAGATAATGAAAAGGGAGAACTGATCCCCACTAGGACCACAACTAGTTGCCAGATATGCATAGATTATAGGAAGCTAAATAGTGCTACAAGAAAATATCATGTTCCGCTTCCTTTCATTGATCAAGTTTTAGAAAGCTTAGCCCATCATGATTATTTTTGTTACTTAGATGGCTATAGCGGTTTTTGGCAGATTCCCATTCATCCAAATGATCAGGAGAAAACAACCTTTACTTGTCCCTATGGGACTTTTGCTTACAAAAGAATGCCATTTGGGATGTGAAATGCCCCTGCAACCCTCCAAAGGTGCATGATGGCTATCTTCTCAGATATGATAGACGACATAGTTGAGGTTTTTATGGATAAATTTTCTGTTTATGGCTCTTCATTTGATTCTTATCTAGTTAATTTGACTAGGGTGCTTAAAAGATGTGAAGAAACCAATCTTGTGCTTAATTGGGAAAAATGCCATTTCATGGTCCAAGAAGGGATAGTGCTAGGACACCTCGTCTCTAAGAGAGGGATTGAAGTAGACAGAGAAAAAAATGAGCTCATTGAAAAACTACCTCCTCCCTCTTTTGTAAAAGACATTAGGAGTTTCTTAGGACATGTTGGCTTCTATAGACGTTTCATTCAAGATTTTTCTAAGATAGCAAAACCATTGACTAACCTACTAATGAAAGATGTAGTGTTTCAGCTGTCTACATAATGTCTTGAGGCTTTTCAAAGGTTGAGTGAAACACTTGTCTCTGCTCCTATTATACAGTCCATAGATTGGACCCTGCCATTTAGGAAAATGTGTGATGCCAGCGACTATGTTGTCGGTGTAGTACTAGGTCAGCGGAAGGATAAAAAGCTCCACGCCATTTATTATGCAAGTAAGACGCTTGATGAGGCACAAAGTAAGTATACCACGACATAGAAGGAATTCCTTGTCGTGGTATTTGCATTTGAAAAATTCCGCTCTTATCTTGTTGGTTCTAAAGTGATTGTTTACACTAACCATGAAGTTGTTAGATATTTAATGGCTAAGAAGGATGCCAAACCTAGGCTACTTTGTTGGATGCTCTTATTACATGAATTAGACCATGAAATTTGAGACAAAAAGGGAGCGGAAAACTTGGTGGTGGATCACCGATCTAGGTTGCCAGTTGAACACATCATGGATTCCAACAATGCTATACCAATCAATGACTCTAGACCGGATGAGCACCTCATGCTGAACGAGGTCGAAAACTGCAAGAGGATCGTTATCGACCCTACATGGGTCGGTATCGACCCATCACCGAAGTTGGAGAATGATGGGAAGACTGATACTAAGGCAGAAAAATCCAACAACGAGGTAGGACAGCTCGATACCGAGCCCAAAGAGGTCGTTACCGAGGATATTACTGAAGCCTGAAGGTCGATAATGACCCATCCAAGTACGTTTTCTCACCTTATTTCAATATCTATCAATTCAGATCCTTCCTCATCTCTTTCTTCTACTTCTCTTCATTCTATTCATGCTATAAGAGGGTCAAAACCCCCTTAGTTTGCGGATTTTGCTAACTACATTGTAGGAGGCGTAATTTCCGAAGGTTTGACTCCACAAAAGAAGAAGAAGTTTTTACATGATGTCAAACATTACTATTGGGATGATCCTTACTTGTTCAAGCAAGGAAGTGATCACCTCTTTAGGCGTTGTATTCCAGAAGAAGAGGTAGAGAGTGTGATCCGTCAATATCACACTCTCCCAACCGGTGGCCATGCAAAAGGTTTCAAAACCACGATGAAGATTCTTCAAAGTGGTCTCTATTGGCCAACCATTTTTAGGGACGTACAAGATTATGTGACCTCATGTGATGAATGCCAATGCTTTGGAAACATCACTTGGAGGCACGAGAACCCGCTAACAGGGATCCTAGAGGTCGATCTTTTCGACGTTTGGGGCATAGAATTTATGGGACCCTTCCCCTCATCGAGTCCTTATAAGTATATCCCTGTCGCGGTTGATTATGTCTCTAAGTGGGTGGAAGTCGTTGCTACAAGGACCAATGACGCCAAAACCGTAGCCAAATTTATTAAAACTAACATTTTTCCTAGGTTTGGAGTGCCACGAGTCCTCATTAGTGATGGCGGTTCACATTTCATAGAGTGGAGCTTTGAAGCTCTCTTGGCTAAGTATGGGGTATCATATCGGCTGGCACAACCATACCATCCCAAAACTAGTGGTCATGTTGAAGTTTCAAACAGGCAAATCAAAAGCATCCTGGAGAAGACGGTCTCCCGCTCTAGGATGGATTGGTCATCCAAACTGGATGACGCTTTGTGCGCCTACAGAACAGCGTACAAGACACCTCTACGTACCACTCATTATAACCTAGTGTATGGAAATGTGTGTCATTTGCGAGTCGAGTTAGAGCACAAGGCATTATGGGATCTCAAAGATCTTAATATGGACCTCGACAAGGCCGGAGCAAAACGATTCATGGACTTCCAAGCGCTAGAGGAGCTGAGGCTAAAGGCGTATGAGAACGCTGATATTTACAAAGAGTGTACAAAGTGATGGCATGACCAGAAATTAGTTACAAAAACTTATGAAGTTGGTGACAAGGTACTCCTCTTTAACTCTAGACTCCACCTTTTTCTAGGGAAGCTAAGGTCAAGATGGAGTGGGCCATTTGTGGTCCACCACATTTATCCCCATGGAGAAGTGGATCTAGTAGACAACAATGGAGCCATCTTCAAGGTTAATGGACATAGGTTGAAGAAATTCTTTGAGCAAGTCGACCTAGAGGAAAAAATTAGAGCTACTTGGGCTCTCACATCGTCGAACTACCCAAGGTATGTTCGTTGGGCTAACGACGTTAAAAATAGCGCTTACGGGAGGCCACCCGGTTTAGTTTTTCTTTTCTTAGTTCTTTTTGTTAGCTTAATTTTGACTTCTTTTTAGAGTAGAGTTAAGTTTATAGAATGTTTTCCTGAAAGCGCTACAGGAGTAGGGTCAACAACAAAGCGAGCAAAACGTTGCCTAGATAGGCTCGATACCGAACCTCATAAGGTCGGTACCGACCCACATCGTGAAAAATCCGGTAATGCGTGCCTACCCCAGGTAAGTGCCTTAAAACCTAAAACTTCTTTTCTTTTCTTCACTGTGCCTCCTTCACCAAAAACAAACACACCCTCTTGCTCTTAAAAATCCCCATTACCATCACTCGCACCCCGAAAAACCCCGTACCACGAATCACCAAAATCCCGCTGTCACATCCCACACCAGTTCGCAAACCGCGCATCCTCACCCCGGTACCGAGAAAAATCTCAATTTGTTTGTTACCGATTCACATGCCCTCGTTACGCTCAAAACCCTTTATTTCTCGTTCTACATTCTTCAATCTACGGTATGGTTTCTCAACCCTAAATCTTTACTTGAATTTATCGAATATTCATGGTAATTTTTGGTTAATTTTCATGCCTAGATCTAGATCTAGTTTGAGATGATCATGCTTGGTTTGAGCCTCCTTGCTTTAATGTTGGTGTTTTGTTTTGATGAACTTAGTTTCCTTATGTTTAGAACTCAATTCCTCTAAATTATTATAGCATGAGGTTACTTGTTCTTGATTTGACATGAATTACACCATATTCTTGGCAATTTTGGCATGATTAGATAGGGTTTTGAGTATGTATGGGGTTGTGGCTTCTTGATTGTGTGGTATTGTTTAGATTCATGCTTGAAAGGCTTTTATAAGCGTCGAATGGTTTGAATTTGAGGCATTGGACCTTGACTTTGGGTTCAAATTGTGGAAACACAAGCTCGATACCGACCCCTTCAAGATCAGTACCGACCCTTTCTGACACAGTGCACAGTTTGATGCTTGAGGACCTCGATACTGACCCCTTAGGGTCAGTATCGACCCTTCAGAATGTTAAATTCACTTGCAAGAGTCTGGTTTCAATTCAAGTATGGGGTTCTTCGGTATGTTATTACTTTGAGTGGATCTTATCTTGGTTTGTTTGTGTTTCTACAGGTTTTTCAATGGCAAGTACAAGCCGAGCTAGCACGAGGGCGGGCAAGAGATCAAAAAGGGCCAGTCCATCTCCTTCTCCATCATCATCACCCTCTCCATCTCCACCACACATATATGGATCATGTGTTGTTGAAGACCGTTAAGCAAAGAAAAATCTTCGACATCGTCTTCAGCAAACCTCACCACACAATATGGTTTTCAAGGGTCGATGGGAAGCAGTTGGGAATCTATGAAGACCTCAAGCACGCTTTCTCCATCCTCGGTGTGGCTCACCTCCTAAAGTGGGAAGAAATCCCTCACTACCCGGCCCTCACCTCTGAATTTATGGCTACTCTCTGCACTCAGTTTAAAAATAAGACGTCAGTAGGGAAGATTAGATTCAAGCTCGGGAATGAGGATTATGAGCTCACCATGTCCGAGTTCAACACTCTTCTCCACTTTCCGAACCCCTCCCGTGATTATTCAGCACAAGACTTCAAAGTTGCAGAAACATGGGGTTACATCACAGCGGAAATCAGTCCCACAACACCCGTCCTCCCTGGTTCTCACATAATCAACCTGATTTTCCGCATTATCCTCCGGATTCTAGGCTCCACTATTTGGCCCAAATAGGAGTTATCTCGGCCAAGACGGAGATTGGATGTCTCCGCACCATGCTCTTTGAAAACCCCGCTCCTATGAACTTGGGGTACGAATGGGTGACATATATGGAGCAACAAGGGACACAACTTTCAGGGATCTATTTTGGCGGGTTGGTGACCCTCCTAGCTTTGGCTTGTAAGATCGACCTTCCACGCTACAGTGCACTCCGTTCACAATGTCTAGACACAAAATACTGGGTGTCTTCAGGGATTTTTCAGAGATGCCAGGAGGGAATCACCAATACGGTTCATGGTCGCCAAGTGCTCGTCACGTCGGATAAGATGGAGCTCTTGTACCTCCCAAATTGGTACGAGACTTGGACTTCTACACCATTTTCGCTGGCTAAAAAGCCCCAAGACGATCCTTCATTGAGGATATCCGAGTCACGGTACGAGAGGGAGGAGGACACCATGCAAGAGGATGCACATGCCTTTGCTGAGGAGGTCGGTATCGAGGACTATGACTTCGTTACCAAGGGGATGACCGATGCTGATGGAAACATTACCTTGCCAGAGGAGTATGGTATCGTGACATATGACCCCAATACCGACCCTAATAGGGTCGGTACTGACCCCCATTTCCAGCAAAATCAGCCCGGTACCGAGCACCACCAACGCCAGCACCAACACAATACCGATGGCTCCCGCTCCGATGCACCTCCACAGTGTGCGACTGATTTGGCTTCCTGGATGCAGCAGCTGTGTCTGCATCAATACCACATACATGATCAGATGAATCAATTGCAAGAGGCATATGCAACTCGGATGGCGGTTGAGGATGAGCGTCACCGTATGGCTGAGTCTCCGTGGAGGACAAGTGAGGAGCGTTGGGCGAAAAATGAAGAACGTTGGCACACCACCGTTGAGTTGATGGAGAACTTTGAGCGCTAATTTCTGCCTAAGCGATGATTTTTCTCTCTTTCGCAAGGGTGTTTGTAGGCATGTTTCCACGGCTTCAACAACCACTTTGTGAGTTCATTTTCTTTTTCCTATCTCTTTCTTTTGTCTTGCTTTGTTTCTGCAGTGGGGACACTGTATTGCTTAAGTATGGGGTGGGGAGGGAAAAGAAAACTTATGTGTTCTTGTGTTTTTGTTTAGTTTGTTGTCTTACTTGTTTTAGTTGCTTTCCTTTGCATAAAAAAAATTGAAAGTTTGAAAACCCACAAAAAGATTTTAGAATGGATAAGTAACCTTGCTTTATGGTTCTATGATTGCTTTTGCTTGCATGATCATGTAATTCCTCTTAGCATGTTTTTGATAGTTTAGCCCGAATCTCATGATGGAAATGTTTTTAATTATGAATTAGTATGTGATGAAACTGAGTGCATATGACTTTTAGCATGAGTAGTTGCAATCTAACAAAATGACCATGTGAGCTTATTTAGCCTTAATTTTCATGTGTGATTTACTCTCTTCATGCATATTATCTCTTGAAATTGTGATAGTTATCTATTTCTAAAAGCTTCTATAAGATTTTAGTTCATTACTTGTGAAATCATATGATAGAGCACTTATTTTTTCATGAGCCTTATTAATCCATATCCACACTTACATTATTCCTTGATTTTGAAGCCAATTTGAGCCTGAAGCCTTTTATTTATAAGATCCACAAAATTATTCCCTAGCCGATATAAGCTTGACCATATCCAGGGATTAGGACTTAGATTGGAAGTCTCTTGTTTAAAAGAAAGGGATTGTTGGGGTAGATTGGAAGTCTCTTGTTTAAAAGTTGTACAAAGAACTCTTGGAAAAGAAGTGCACGAATTAGAAGAAAAGAAGAAGAATGAAGTTTCAGCTCGTTACTGACCCTGTAAGGGTTGGTACCAAGGTTATCCCAGAAGAGGAAAAAGAAGAGAACGCAGACTCATTGAGGTCGGTACCGATCCTTTCTAGTGAAAAATTCAGAAGAAAAACAATGCAGAAAACTGAGAAAAGCGGGAAGAGGAAAAAAGAATGTGTGCAAAGTGCCATTACAAATATAACAAAGAGTTTCTTTATGTTTATGTTTATGAGACTTTCTAGGATTTTAATGGGTGAGTGAATGAAGGAGGATGCTTAAAGAAGAGTGAGTTTGGTATGTTCTTTTATGAGAGTTTTGGAGATGTGTGAGTGTTTAGGAGTCTATATTCCCGGATATTGTTAGCACCATATAACCAAAATATTTTCCACACCTTATTATTTTTACCAAGCCCCATTACAACCCGACCGAATGGAAGCTTCTATGAAGTTTTCCATAGAGCCTAAGTTCTCTTGATGATCTTTGCTTCTTTTGACAACCTTTGGTGGAGAGCTTAGTGATATAAGTTCCAATTTCTATGAGTTTTTGCATATTTGATTGAGTTGAGAGTTGAACGTATAAGCCTAAACACATGAGAGTTGTGTGAAACACTTTATCCTTAGTGAGGTTGGATTGTGATTTCTTATGTGTATTTCTTGTTCATATATGTGCAATGACGTTAAGAGTCACTTGCTATTTTCAATAACACTTTGATGTTGCTTTTTGATGAGGGCTATTACTTGAGGAATGTGTTGATTGGTTTTGGTTTATGTTTAGTGATTTCTTGAGGACAAGCAAGCATAAGTATGGGGTATTTTGATGCTCGTGTTTTTAGCTTAGTTTTTAAGTGTTTTTCTTGGTTGTTTAGATTAGTTTAGTTGTGCTTTTGTGTTAGCTTCGTGTCTTTTTTGATGAGTTTGTACTTTTTTGAGAAAAGTCTGGAAGCTACTCTAATTTGTGTTTTCTGTAGGTTTTTGAAGCAAGTTGGAGCATTTTGGAGGCATTAAGATAGAGAGGAGACAGAGGAGCATGGCAGGCTAGAAAGGAAACAAGGACGTTGGAAAAGGTCCCGGAAAATCCAAAAGAAGTTGTGAAAAAGTACAAAGGAACAAGGCCAAACAGACTCGTTACCGACCCTGTGGGTTCGGTACCGAGGCATCAGGAGACATGAAGTCAACGAGAATTCAGCAAGAGTCTACCGACCCTGACAAGGTCGACACCGAGGGTGCCCTGTGTCAGTAGGTGTAGCCGACTTCGAGATTTTTATGTTTTTATTCTGTAATCTTTTAGTTTTAAAAAGTTCTATCTTTATGGAAACTTTTTAGATAGGTTTTCTAGTATAAATACTTTTGTCTTTAATAGTTTTTAGGGGAGGCGAATTGAGAGATAGACATGTGAATTCTTTCAAAACACACACCTTTCTCTTTTGTTTGGACGATTTAGTTTGTTCTTAAGGATACTTGGAGAAGAAGTTTGTTTTTTCTAGTTGTTTTCTAAGACAAGAAGTGTTATTAATTTAAGTAAGTGTAGTTTTGATTCAAAGTGATGTCTTTATTCAAGTGTTTTGTTTGTTTTTCCTTAAGCATGTGTGAGTAGTCGTTTAGTCTAGGATCGGGGTTGAAAACCCGACATGATTGTGCATGAATGGTGTGTGATGAATGATTGAATGTTTTCTATCTTTTCTCTACTTGTTTTGTGCTTATGCTTTGACGAAAGTCAAGGTAATTGGAGTTTGTTTCTTAACCGAAAGAGAAAGTTATGAACTTGAATATTGATATTGTTTGATAACAAAAGTTACAAACTTTGGATAAAAAATAAGTAGAAAGTGAATTGATTTATGAAAGTTGATTGATTTGCTTCCTTTAAATCAATGAAAGTTGATGACTTTATATTCATGGCATGATATTTATGATTCACACTATCTCGATTGCATAAATATGTCGTGGTAAACCCTTGTCCTAGAGCTTTTCTCCCATTGGAAAGTCCGTTTTTATTCCCAGCTTACCTCGTTACCGACCCCCTTCTGGTCGGTACCGAACTTGAATTTCCCTGCATTGTTTTGCTTCGTTCCGGCATAAGTCCAACATCGATACCAATCTTGACAAGGTCGGTACCGACCTATTCGAGCCGTTATTTAGTTGATCTTCCTTGTTTTGTTTCTGTTTTGTGTTCTTTTGCTTTCTAGAATAGTACTTAAACACAACCTTGCTTCCCGTAAACGATTCTGACTCCCTATACTCAGCGGGGTCTTGACTACAAATTTATTTATTATTAATTAAATCCCCATCAACATCTTCCGCTCTACCAACTGAGCTAAGGTCAATTGTTGCATTACAAACCAAAACAATTAATTTATACCAAAAAACAAAAGCCCAAAATGTTTTGTTTGGCCTAGTTTTGGTTATGGCCCGTTTAATTATGCCGCCTCCTCTCATTCGTGTCAACTCTCGATCGTAGTCTAGTCTCATACTCTCAAAGAGAGAGATCTGTTTCACTCGTTCAAATTTCGAACAAGGTACAAGCTCCAAAAACTCTCTCGAAAACCCTAGGGTGAGATTGCTATCTCGTAATTCTCTTTCTGCATAGTTGATTGTTTTGCTCGCTTAAACCCTAGGATTTGTGCTTTAGACGTTCTAATGGTGTTTTGCTTTGTTTGTTTGCTTTTCCTGTAACAGTTAAAGGTGGAGACATGTTCTTGCTTCGCACTATCAATCAAATTGAAGAAACATGAGGTCATTTTGTCGAAATTAATCTAATGATTTGGGAGATGGTTCTTTGTTGATTTTATCAAACCCTAAGTTGTAGAGTGTATCAATTTGTCCATAAGAAATCCTAGCCTCGTAATTCTGTGTATTTGTTGGTAAGTTCTGATTTCTTTCTTTTGGCTTTGTGTTTCCAGCCGATCGATGGAAGAAGATACTCCTGTAAGTTTAACTACAACAACTTTTACAATGTTTCAACTTTGGCAATTTTTCTTCTTTTATTGAATGCATTTTATATGCTCCACTAGTCTGTGTAATTGTGTCTTAATTGACTATAGACAACATGGTTAATTATTTAGGGTCAACACTTTGATGTTATGAGCTTTTGAGATTGCATATGAATTTTGGTACTTATCATAATTGTTTTTCTTGATTAAGTTTCAGTTATCTGTTAGCTTGTGTTATGGTCATGTAGCAATTTCTTTTGACGGTATTTGAAAAGGATAGTTCATACGATGTGATTCGTATTGCACAGAGTGTTGATTAGACAACATTATATACTATTTAGCATTTGGTTCTTAATTACATAATGATTGTCTTCTGATTACACGAGTTGTCTTTGAAATTTTTGCCTAATACACACACTGCATCTTGTCGTGGCTTATAGTAGCCTGCAAATTTCTTGAACTATATGGATAGTCGCTTTTCTGTTGCTATTGTTATGTATTGTGATGTTAATAACTCTTGGCGATCTTAATTTTTAGGTTAAAAATGAGGAGGAAGAGTTCAACACCGGGCCTCTTTTTGATGAGTGTAAAAAACAACACTCAGGTATGTAATGTAGAATGCTTTCTTCTTTGTTTCTTGATGTAAACTGTGCTGCAATTGATCCAATTCATCCACTTCTGATTTTCTCAGGTACTTTTCAATTGCAGAAACAACCAAAAGCTCTTGGTTTATGTTAGAGCCTTTGATCGGCATTGCAACATGGTTCTTGAAAATGTTAGGGAGATTTGGACTGAGGTTTGCCCTTTAATTGGAATTTCTTTTCTCTCAAAGCTTGTACTTCTGCTAGAAATACTATTTATGGTTTGGTCATCTCTTCTATAGAAATACTATTTGCTTCTCTTTTCCTTGCATTTTCAATTCAAAGTTCTTGTTTTGTTTCGTTCAATTCTTGTTGTTCAATTGTTGGTGAGTCATATCCGACAATTCGAGCATCCTAGTTTTTTTGAGAGCTTGGTGAGTCATATCCAAGTTATCAAGCATCCATATCCCCTTGTTCTCTCCATTTCGAACCATTATCCATCTCGGAGGTTTCTGCACCATCTCAGTATATTCGACATAACTTTCACGCCACTCATCATCTTTCTCTCATATTTTGAGGGATTACACTAGACTCAGAGATCTAACTTCTTGAATTGCAATCACTCAAATACGAGTTCGGACGAGGAAGATCCATCCAGTTGAAGACGGGTCAGTTGCGTGGTGTTTGTTGTCGGAATTTCTTGGATTCTCGTGGCGATCTCTTTGCACCATCATTCCCTCCATCAATCCTTTCATCAATTATTGTGCTTAGGAACCCTAAATAAAAGATGTGTCATATTTGTGCAGCAAACCTTGCTTTATTTTGCTGGCCTTGAGTTTTTTGGTTGAGTTTAGACTCCTTGTAGTTTCACTACTTATGTACTTGTCTCTAATGTAAGGAGTTTCTTTGCGCCATTGTCTCCTTAAAAGATCTTAGCTCACTTGTTGCTGGTTCAATCCTTATTTTCCTGTTTGTATTGTGTTAGGAAACATGTATGCTTATGAAAAATATCCAGGAAAGGCAGAAATTAGCTATCAAGGGTACTATGGTCTTTGTAATAAGAGGTAGTTAGTGTGAGTGCTCTAGCCGACGTGCTATGTGTGTTTTGGTGTCATGGTTGTACCAGCGTGTGAGTTGGCTTTTGGGGTGTGTCTACATAGTATTAATAGGAGGGTCTTGTTAGGACAAGTTTATCCAGAAAATCAGAGAAAGGATCAGGCCATTGGCCTTGGGCTCATTAGAGAGAGTTTCTCTTTTGAGATTGGCTCTTTGGGGTTGTCCCATTGAGATTTTGTTCTTATTTTCAGTTATCAATCAAAAAAGAGTATTTTAGGGTTTGTTCACTCTCTACTATCTAACAATTGGTGCTCTCGTTGAGAGGTTATCCTAAGGGTTAGATAGAGGATGAACATGAAAGAAGAGATGAGAGAATTTGAGATTGAAATAGGAAAGAATCTGGAAGAAGTTATGGATTTCATTCGTAACTGGGTTGAAGAAGTAAAAGAGTCATTCTCTTCTTGTATTCACAAGGGAAAAACATATCAAAATCTGCGTGGGATCAAATTAAAATCCAAGTGGGGATGTTAGGGTCATGTTTGGAAGTGACGATGGAAGGACTTGAAGAAGAAGAAGAGACTGATAAAAGATAAGAATGAAGTAGGGAGATTGCCACCTACCTAGATCAAGTGGAGCATTGGACTTCTTCGTTGAAAGTGGATTTGAAAGTGATCGAAGAGTAAGAGAAAGCTGTTGGTGAAGAACTCCAAACTTCTGCCGTAGAAGGCCTGATGGAAAACTTGCCAAGTGACCGCGGAGATGAGAAGAAGGCAGAATTCTCAATCTGTGAGGAAGGCGATTCCAAGGAAGTCACCACTGCAAAGGTCGAAACCGTCGATGAGGAGGGATATGCAATCGGTCAAGGAATCAAACTTAGCGCCATCAACGATCTTCACTCAGAGAACTGTGCTCGGGAAAATATGGTGGTGAAGATGCGAGGGATGAAGCCGAAGAAGAAGGCGGTAGACCGCATTAATGTTGTTCCGGCTACGGAGAGACACGCCTTTAATGGCTGGCGATTGCACATAGACGAACTAGCAAAAGATTTTGAGAAGATGATGACGGTGGCAGGATGTGAAGCAGTCCACTGGAGATGCTTGGATTTTAGGGTTAAGATTTGATCGAAAGTTTGAGCCAATTTTCTCCTGGTGAGGGAAACGAGTGAATTTGGAATCAAACCGGAAATGGAGCATCTCGGGCCACCACCTTGGGCAAGACAAAGGAAGGATGAGATCAAGGCAAAACTTGAGAATCGAGCTTCGGTAACAGCCACAGCGGACGAGATAGTGTCTCGGAATAATCTGGAATTACGGCAGGAGGTTGAAGAAACGAGTTTAATTGCTATTCGGGTCTCCTTGCAGAAAACGGGTTTAGGTTTGGAGAATCAAACCAGATCGTCTCAATTTGGGAAACAAAAAATTTGGGCTTATGTAATTGGGCCGCATATTCAAATGTTTGGCTCACCCCCTTGGCCCAACACTCCCATTCAATACTTTTAAACCCATCTCTTTCCAGATTAATTACGGGTCCTGCGGGAAATATGTGGGAGACGTCGACACTAGTGTTCTTCTTTCTCATGAGTCGGTCGCACCCCGGATTCAACACTGGAGTTTCGAGTCACCGCCAATGGCCAGACTGCCCCCTCAACCGCCTGATCTCTCTTCGAACTTATCATGGTTAGAACTCAGCCCCACCACTTTTGATTCCCTTTCCATTCCCTACCCTGATTATGTCCAAATCTCCGGCAAAGAAGATGATGCCGGTGACCACCCACGGGATATTCGATTTCATCCATTTTTGTACTGGGCATCAGTTTTGTCTTCCGTGCAAAGCCTTGAGGACAAGGCTTGTTTGAATGGATCGATAAGGGCAGTTATACCTACCAAAGAAGGCATCTTTGTAGAAGGGGAGAGTTTCAAGCTACCTCCACTGGCAGAACCTCCACCACAACCACAACCTAATCGTGATCGATATATTCTTTTTATTACTCTTCAACTGAGTGAGGAAGCTTCCGACATTGACTCGGGAGACTACTCGAGCCCGTTGCAAGCGGGAGAGAAACATGAGGAATGTCAAATGCTAGTCCTATTCGGTCACTCTCCTCGTCCTCCAGAGTTTGAAATTAATGAAGAGATTCCTCTAAGGAAGAGAAAAGGGTAAAATGGGATGATTGAGGAAACTTGCATTCAAGTTCAGGTGGAGACAGAGTTCCAAACATCAAACTTAAGTGATGAACTTTTCTTTCAACTGGAAAGGTGGCAGTCCACTAGACAAAGGCGATCTCAAGTTACATTTGGGGAGTGCTTAGGTTAATTTCAAGATGATATATGGCAAGATGAATCACCAAGGAAAAAATGCAAATTCATGATCTTGCACAACTGGAATTCAAGCAACTATATTGCTCCAAATGTTATAACCCAAGGCCTATTTGGTTGCACAATCTACCCCAGCCTATTCAGTTTTAAAATACAACCTTAAGGACAAGGTTGTTTTGAAGAAGGGTGGTATTGTTAGGAAACATGTATGCTTATGAAAAATATCTGGGAAAGGCAGAAATTAGCTATCAAGGGTAGTATGGTCTTTGTAATAAGAGGTAGTTAGTGTGAGTGCTCTAGCCAATGTGCTATGTGTGTTTTGGTGTCATACTGTCATGGTTGTACCAGCCTGTGAGCTAGCTTTTGGGGTGTGTCTACACAGTATATATAGGAGGGTCTTGTTAGGAGAAGTTAATCTAGAAAATCAGAGAAAGGATCAGGCCATTGGCCTTGAGCTCATTAGAGAGAGTTTCTCTTTTGAGATTGGCTCTTTGGGGTTGTCCCATTGAGATTTTGTTCTTATTTTCAGTTATCAATCCAAAAAGAGTATTTTAGGGTTTGTTCATTTTCTACTATCTAACATATTGTCTCTTAAGTCTTAACTCTACTACAAATGTTGATTGCATCCAGACTTGAGTTTGCAATTGATGGTTTACTGATTTGTTGACTATATGAGCTTATTAACACATTGTCAGGAAAATAGCCTAGTTTAGATTTTGATAATTGGAAAGTGGTTGCATTTTTTACATTGAACCACTTCTATAAATCCAAGATTCAATGTTAAATAGTTGAAGTATATATAATTTTTTTACAACTCCACTAGAACTAAACCCTATCTGAATGTAGATGTCTAATATAACAATTTGTTTAATCTCACATGGAGGGATATTTGAATGTAGCTAATTAGTGAAGTGTAATGAACAAGGGAAGTACATTTGGTTGTATCATTAGAGAGATCATGATGTTATACCAATTACAATGAACAATAGAATCTCTAGAGATCTTACTAGTTACTACACTTCTTATTTGAAAACACCTGTTTTTTTTAAAAGGTAAAAGGTAATTAATTTTTACACATTTTAAGACAAAAAATATTATTTATCACCAAAAATCACTTTTTCCTACTAAATGTAACTAAGGCCTTATAATAATATAATATAGAGAAACCAAAGGGATTTCGCTCAAGTGGTAAATGGCCTACTCCACATTCATGAGGTCTGAGGTTCAACTCAACTCACCCGCCAAAGCCAGGTGCGCGACCGGATCAAACTGGACATAACCAAAATGAAGCTTCGGTGAACAAAAAAATGATATAGAGATCTTCTAACCTTGCAACCAACTCAAATCTTCGTGATCTCTAAATATCACATTATCTGCTCACCACCTAAAAGATCAATTTATATGATTTATTTCTTCTTCTTTTTTCAAATTATAATAATTAAATAGTATTGTATGAAATACTATATCATAACGATTTCGGCCACTTTTCATTGTGCTTTGCTCTTTCTATTGTGTTGTTTTTGTGTGCTGGATAGTTTTTATCAGAACAGGTTGTTTGTCACCATCATAAAGGGGAAATTTGTTAGAAGATGAAAGTTTGAGTTTTGATGGTTCCAAAGTCAATGACCCTAAGTTTGCAAGTCGAGTCAGCGACTTGGCAAAGTCACTAACATAACCAGCTGGAGAAGCGATCTATTTACGAAAGGAACGCACAGATCATGTGCGTTTAATTGAAGATAGCTGCGTTGTTCTATTTTAGGAGAAGATCATCAAAAGAGTGCTAAAATCAAGATGAAGATAATTTGATTCTCCTAGAATATTTTAGGGTGCGTACAATTGCATATTTGGAATGATTTGTAAAAGATTGAGTGTATATTATTTTCCTAATCGAATGGAAAATAATATACATGAGATCTCTCTTACCTTAGTTTAAATACTCTAGTGTTTAGGCTAATCAAACACTCTTGAGCATAATTTCATAATTGTGTGTAAGAAAGAAAGAGAATACTTGTGCGTAGGATTCATACAAGTGGTGAATCAAGAGATCTTAGGCATAGCGTGAGATTGAAAGTGCGAGTGCAAAGGTAGAGCGTGGGTCAAGGGTGTGAAATTCATTCTCTTACACGGGAGAGCTTTGTAATTACTCAAGAAATTAATAGAGCAAGTCTAAGGACTCTTGAAATCTGACCAAGTGATAAACTTGGAAGGGAGTGGTTTTTCTCTAAGTAAACTAGTTGGTTTACGAAGAGTTTCCACTATACATTGCTTGTCATTGACCGTTGGTAAACGTTTATTTTACTGTCCATTTATTCCGCTGCATTATTACTCAAAGTCGACGACTTCGTAGGAGTCACCGACTTGTCCTAGTACTAACGACCCTACAATTGGTATCAGAGTCAAGGCTCTAGATTGTGTTTTAATACTTTTTAGTGCAGGAAATTGACGTCCACCAACACTTCTGTGAATGACTCTTTCTAGAAGACTCCATTTCTCAGGGTAGGAGAGCACAACTGGTGGTTTGAACAGATGAAAACTCATATCTGCTCTCTTGATGGCCAAGTGTGGAAGGTGATAGAAGTTGGTCCAGAAACTTTTGCTCTTGGAAAAGATGGGAAAACGGAAAAAACCACAACTGAGTACGATGATGTTGACTTCAAAAAACTGGAAAAGAATGCTAGAGCAAAGAAGGTTTTACATCATGCTCTCACTGAAGGTGACCTCAAGAAGGTGATAGGTTACAAAACGGCTAAAGAAATCTGGGACGCCCTTAAAAGACTTCATCAAGGAAATGATGATGTAAAGAAGGACAGGATCATTAGTATCGAAGCAGAGTATGACAATATCTTTCAAGGAAAAGGAGAATCTTTTCGTGACTATCACTCCATTTTTCAAACGATTGTGAATCAATTGGAGTTTCTTGGTGAAGAAATTCCCCAATGGAAACTCACCAACAAGTTAATCTCGAGATTGAACAAAAGTTGGGACAGCATTGCTTCGTCTCTTCTCACTCAAAAGGAAACCAAGTCGTTGACCTTGGAAGACCTTGTTGGACAACTCACTATGAATGGAGGCATTCAGCAAAGAAGAGTTGAGAGACTCAACTCAGAAAAAGTCAAGAACATTGCTCTCAAGGTTGAAAGAGCCTTTGACTTGGCTTAGGGAGATGATGACAATGAAGGAGTAGATGAGGATGTTGCTCTCATCTCTGAAGCTATGAAGGGACTGTGGAATTGCAACAAAGCTCCCATGAAGGCTCTAGAATCAACCAAAGAAGGGAAGGATATGAAAGATGTCATTTGCTATCAATGTTAGGATAGAGGACACTTTGCCAAGCATTGTCCAAAAAGAAAAAGTGGAGAAGCTGGTAAAAGCATGATGGCAACTTGGGACATGTCTGATGATGATGATGAGGTGGCGCCAACAAGAGGAAAATGTTGCATGGCCATTGAAGATAAATCATCCCAAGAGATAAATGATTCTGGACTTTCTTCTCTTTTAGCAAAAAAGTCTAGAGAACAGCTGGTTGCTATCATTGAAAAGCTTTGAACTCAAGTCAGTGAGTTAAGAGAAAAGTTGGAAGATAATGAAGAAACAATCTCCAATCTCTTCGATAATAACAAACACTAATCCTCTAAGGCAATTGAGCTTGAAAAGATTTCTTCTCCTAAGTCAATAAATTGTGAGTCATACTCAGATTCAAAGATCCAAGTCATTGATTTGCAAAAACAAGTCAACGACTTGGAAAAACAAGTCACTGACCTAGAAGGTGAAAGACTCATGCTCAGACTGGGTAATGCTAAGTTGTCTAAAGATCTAGAGGACTTAAAGATTGATGATGAGACTAAAAAGAAGAAATGGCTAGATGAGTTTGTTGCTGAAAAATCTCAAGAGGTCAGAAATGACTATAAAAAGAAATTTGTGAAGGAGGTAGACAAATCTGGAATTGGCTTTGTTAGTGCACCCAATACACAGGGTACCAAGGCTGCTCCCCTTGTGTCTAAAGGTAAAACCCCTATGTGTAGTGACAATGCAAGTTGTTCTACACATGTGGAGGCTAAGCCTAACAAAGGAAAGCAACAATGGTATCGTGATCAAAAGGTGCACAACATATGGCAAAAACAACTCCAGAACTCGGCTCAGTCACAAATTGATTTTCAATCTCGCATCCACAACAAACCCATCTATCCAGGTTATAGAAAATATGTGGCCCTAAATTCTCACATGACATGTTGGTACTGTGGCAATCCTGGTCACTACCAACATGATTGTTACAAAAAATCAAGAGATGATGAACATGCAAGGTCACAGACTCGGAATGAGAGTTATGGCATATCCAATGTCACTGACTGTCATCCAGGATCTGTGTATGGTAATTGTGACAAAAGTTATTTTAGAAGTTACTATGTTGCCAAACCCAGAGGAGTTAAACAACTATGGGTTCATAAGAACTAATTATTTCAATGCAGCTTGAAGTGGGTGACCAGGAGCCCTGGTTCATTGATAGCGCATGCTCAACTCATATGTCGAGAAACCCCAGAGATTTTTGTCTCACTTCAAGAATACAAGGAAGGGAAGATTACCTTCGGCAACAACAGTAAAGGTCGTATTTCTGGTATAGGTACGGTAATTTTTTCGGATAAGCTAACTATAGACAATGTGAATCTAGTTGGTAATCTCATTCTCAAGCTTCTAAGTATTTCCCAAATTTGTGTTAATGGAAAATATCAAGTTGTTTTTGATAAGAATGGATGTCGGGTACAAGAGATTAATTCAGGCAAAATTCTTCTGAAAAAGGGTATGTGAAAACAATCTGTATAAGGTGGACCCTTGTTTTGAGCCTGAAGAGAAACTATGTCTTAGAACAGTTACAGATGTCGCCAACCTCTAGAACAAGAGATTTGGTCATGCAAGCTTTCAACTCCTTGACAAACTTCATAAGCAAGAGTTAGTTAGAGGACTACCCAGGATTGATCCAAACAAGCATGAAGTCTGTGACACTTGTGTGAGAGGTAAGCAAGTAAAGTCATCCTTCAAATCCAAGAAGGAGGTAAGTACCACTAAACCCTTAGAGTTGATTCATTTATATTTAGGTAGTCCCATGAGAATCCAAAGTCGTGGAGGAAATAACTATATTTTTGTCATTGTTGATGACTTTTCACGGTATACTTGGACAATTTTTCTGTCTTCTAAAGATCAGGTTTTTGAAGAATTTGAAGCATGGGTAAAGGTTGTTGAGGAAAAGCTTGGAGTTGCTCTCATATCAATCAGATCAGATCATGGAATAGAATTCGACAACTCTGAGTTTTTGTCTTTTTGCAAGAAAAATGGCATAAGTCACAACTTCTCAGCGCCAAGAACTCCTCAACAAAATGGCGTGGTTGAGAGAAAGAATCGTGCCTTGGAGAACATGTCACGAACCATGCTTATCTCAAGTGGTCTTCCAAGAAATTTTTGGGGTGAAGCCATTAATGCATCTTGCTATGTGATGAATCGAGTCGTGCTTCGTCCTCTTCTTGGAAAAACTCCTTATGAATTGCTTAGGGTAGTCAAGCCCAGTGTCGCCCACTTGCGTACCTTTGGATGCAAATGCTATGTTCACAATAATGGAAAGGATAGTTTGGAAAAATTCAATCCAAGGAGTGATGTTGGGACCTTTGTAGGCTATTCCCCTCATAGCAAAGCCTACAAAGTGTTCAACAAAAGGACGAGGAAAATTGAGGAAAGTATGCATGTTGTATTTGTTGAAAACTCGATGGGAGGCTCGATGATTGAAGATCATGATGATTGTAACACCCCGATAATTTATAAGGAATTGAGGTGCTCCCCATGTCAACAAGAGCTCTTCCTTTTCTGGGTTCGAGTGAGGACAAAGAACTCAAAAGTTAAGCGTGCAGGGGCGAGAGTAGTACCAGGATGGATGACCTCCTAGGAAGTCCTCGGGTTGGCATGGGATAGAGCTTCTAAAGCCCCGGGCTTTACAATGATGGTGATCAAGGATTCATTCTGGTTCAATAAGACTCACTTCTGGTTGACACTACTTAGAAAGATTCAGAGGTCAGTGACAATACTGGTGTCACCGACTCGGATATAACAAGGGGAAGAAGTCAAGACCAAAGTTCAAGTGACAATGAGTCTGATGATGAGAAAACACTTGAAAGGAGCATAAGTTCGGAGAACTCAGAAGAAGATTCAGAGAGAGCTCCTCAAACTCAAGTCGGTGACTTGACAGATCTACAGGTCAAGAACTATCAACAGAAAAGTGCTCATCTTGGCACCAACATCCTAACTGATTTCTTAAAGGGTGTGCAAACCAGATCTTCTCTGAACAATTTATTTGCA
Organism: Fallopia convolvulus; assembly: GCA_964016875.1. NCBI lineage: Eukaryota > Viridiplantae > Streptophyta > Magnoliopsida > Caryophyllales > Polygonaceae > Fallopia > Fallopia convolvulus. Next base: position 11,837,780 of record OZ024724.1, on the reverse strand, counting down.
TTTAAGTCTTTTATTTCAATGTTGGAACCTAAAAATGTTGAACAAGCGATGAAAGATTCGGATTGGGTCAGTGCCATGCAAGAGGAACTTAATCAATTTGAAAGAAATAAGGTTTGGCATTTGGTCTCAAGGCCAAAAGGAAGGTCTGTGATTGGAACTCGATAGGTGCTCAGGAATAAGCTGGATGATGAAGGAAATGTGGTCAGAAACAAATCAAGGTCAGTAGTTAAGGGCTACAATCAGTAGGAGGGCATTGACTATGATGAGACGTTTGCTCCCGTGGCTCGTCTTGAGGCTATAAGATTGCTAATTGCCTATTCTGCACATCATGGATTCAAGCTACAACAAATGGATGTCAAGACTGCATTCTTGAATGGATATCTTAAGGAGGAAGTGTATGTAACAAACTCCAGGTTTTGAAGATGTCACCCACCCGGATCATGTCTACAAACTGGACAAAGCTCTCTATGGATTGAAGCAAGCCCCGCGTGCTTGGTATGATCTTTTGTCATAGTTCTTGATTCAACATGGTTACGTTCGAGGAAAAGTTGACAAGACTTTGTTCTTGTTGAAAGAAGGAAGCCATACGCTAGTTGTTCAAGTCTATGTCGATGACATCATCTTTGGTTCAACAAAGGATAAGCTAGTGAAGAAGTTCGCTGACCTCATGTCAAGTGAATTTGAAATGAGTATGGTTGGCGAGCTCAAGTTCTTTTTAGGACTTCAAGTTGTTCAAAGTGAGGATGGAACACGAGTTCATCAGTAAAAGTATCTCAGAGAATGTGTTAAGAAGTTTGATCTCGAAAATGCTAAACCTTTTGATACTCCCATGTCGCCGACCACCTCACTTGGAAAAGATGACAAGGATCCTGAAGTCAATGCTACTATGTATCGAGGTATGATTGGATCATTGCTCCATCTCACAGCAAGTAGACTTGATATTGTGTTTGGAGTTTGCCTATGTGCAAGATTTCAGGCTGATCCAAGAGAGTCCCACCTGAAAGCTGTTAAGAGAATTATTCGGTATCTTAAGGGGATTGACAATCTTTGTCTATGGTATCCAAGAGGCTTTGATTTTGAGCGTGTCGGATACACAGATGCTGATTTTGCTAGAAACAGGGTTGATAGAAAAAGCACTTCAAGGATGGCTCAATTTCTTGGGCCTTGTCTTGTCTCATGGGGATCTAGAAAGCAAAATTTTGTAGCTCTATCAAAGGCAGAAGCAGAGTACGTTGCAGTCGGAGCGTGTTGTTCACAACTCTTAGACAAGCTTTAGAATCAATTATCATTTGGGCTTGAAAAATAGTTAGGATCATCAAGTTGATTCTTTTGGGCTGAAACGAAGAGCTTAAAAGAGTTGCACACATACTGAATGTAGTAAAAGTCATCGACAGTCAAATTGCATGGGGTTTTCTAACCATGATGTCTATCAAGTATGTCTAAGAATTACACCATAAAAGCATGATTTCAAAACATATTTAAAGCAATCAATTCTAGTCAATCATCGAGGGAATTCATGTAGAGAAATAGATCATTGAAGCGATATCATACCTAATTACATGCGAAGTTGTTTGAAGGGCTCACGATTTAAGGCCTTTGTGAAGATGTCCGGTCTTTGATCACTTGTTCTACAGAATTCCATTGTTACCATGCCTCTATAAGCCCAAATGATAATTGATTCTAAAGCTTGTCCCTGACCTATCATGTTTGAGAGTCTCTATAAGCCCACTTTTGAATTTCATTGTTAAAGGAGACTTACCATCATTATCGACAAATCCTCAAAAATAAAGCTTTTACTTGGTTTGCTTTGGCACTCCCTGTGCAACCCCAACGCCAAGTAAGTCTTAAAAGAGAAAGTCATGTATGTACAAAAGCCACAGACATATGAAGATAGCAGTTTTGTGATAGGAGTCGTCGACTTGTTCAAGGTCAGTGACTGTGATTTTTGGCGCGAGAAAAAGATCATGACTTAACAGTATCTTTTGAAATTAGAAAGTGTATTTCAAAAAGAGAGGAAAGAGAAGATCTTGTGATTTGACAACTTCCTTAATGATAGAAGTGAACTCCTTTATTATGCCTCAACCGTCAAAATTAAAGGTACGCGTTTCTCAATTCTTCTCTCTCTCTATCGACTTCTACTGTCTTTCGAACCCCAACCCTCGAACCTTCATTCTTCTCCAATGGCGTCTCCTTCCAATTCAAACAACCTCCCTGCTTCTCCCAAAACCAAAACCGAAGGCCCTGAATCGGCGAAGAAGAAGAATCTCACCCTCTTTGGTGACGATTTTCTTCGAGCCCTTTTTTTTGGGGAATCGTCTTCCTCAACCGTCCCCCCAACCACCATAGAACTTCCATCTCATAATCTCACTCCTCCACAAAACCAGAATCCAAACCCTTCTACTCCAAAATCAACTCCCTCATCTCCCATTGCCGCTGAGAAACCCCAAAATCCTCTACCCCCTCAAATTGAAACCGAAACCCTAACCCTGTCACCGGAGTTTGGAAAACCGTGCCAAACGGCGCAACCAATGGTCCTTCTAGAAATTGGTGATTCTTCCATACACAAACCCTCTGACCAGGAGATTGTATAGGAAGAGAGAGTGAAGACTCCAATTATGGAGTCAATGGAATTCGAGGAAACAGAGAAGGTCGTCGGGTCTTTTGCAGAGGAAAAAGAAGAAGACGTTGGTGAAGAGGAGAACCAATGGCTATCTCCTCACGATCAACAAAAGGCTGTCAATGACTCCTCAAAAGTCATCGACACAGATACTGGTGTAGAGAATGTCGACAAGGTGACTGACAAGGACTTCTCCCAAAAGGAACCAACAGAAACTTCTTAAGAAGATATACCCTCTTATCCCATCTTGGTTTCTTAGAAATCCAAATATGGTGATTCTGTTAAGAGAAATTTAGAAAAAGATCTTTTTGGAGATGATTCTGAGTTGCTTAAGGATGATGAGGTTGAAATGCCTCCGCCTTTTCGCCGTAAGACTAAATCTGCTAGTCCTAGAGCCTCGACAGTGGCTCTTAAAGCCAAGAAGGGCAAGGGGTTGGAAACCCCTGAGGCTGCCTAACAGGGAGGTGACTCTTCTTTCTCTGAGAAAGTCACTAGGAATAAAAGGGGGAGATCTCCTAAGTTTGATGTTGGTTCTAGCAAAAAGAGTAAGAAAACCAGTGTGAGCATTGATATGTCGTCTAGGGATTTCACTAAGGATATGTTGTAGGAAGAAAATTTCATGAAGGAGTTCAAACTAACCAAGGTCACCGACTGGCTGAAAAAGCAGAAAAGGGACAAGTTAGTATAGGGAGAGCATGAATACAATCCTCTGATGGTTAAGATGTTCTATGAAAATTTGGTGATTGAAGATACAGGGAATATGACCATAGGGAGGTACACGATAGATAAGAGGACGTACTCCTTCACTAGCAAGGATGTCAGTGACATTCTGGAGATCCCTCATGAAGGTATTGCTGAGTACTACAAAGGAGGTTGGCCTGAAGGGGTCGATGACCGTGAGTTCATCAAAACTGTCACTAACAGTGATGATAATTTCACTAGCCCCTATATGGTCAACAAGATGGGAATAGAGAAGAAGGTGATGTTCAATTTCCTCATCAGCAACATGTTGCCAAGGGAACTCAAGAGGAATGCTGCCTCCATTCAAGATCTACTGGTCATGGACAAGATCATAAGAGGAAAGAAGGTTAACATGCCACGACTGATGATGTTTCATATGAAGCATGTGCTTGAAACTGCTAAGCATGCTCTTCCTTACGGCATGTTGATTGCCTTGATGATGTATGAGCACAAGGTCTATGTAGACAGCGGTGGTGACGTTCTCAACACAAGGGTTCTCAACAAGGAAATGATCAAGAAGTTTGGATGGAACTGGGTTGATGGACAGTGGGTGTCGAAGATATCAGAAGTCATTGACAAGGGCCACCAGGAAGAAGGAATGAAGTTTGCTCCAGCGAATAATGAATTGAAGGAAATCAGGGAGCAGAATATGATTTTGAAGGGAATGTGGAGAAGCTTCAGAATATGGTCGGAAACGCACTTTCAAAGCTTGATGCAATAGAGGAGCGGCTCAATGACTTTGGAGCCTGATGTCAGTGACTGTCGTATATTCATGGCCTTCTTTATCTCTTTCTTCTACCCTTGCCACATTATCCCTCCAATTTAAAAGACTTTTCTTTTTAGTTCAATATGGTTGTAACGTATTTCTAGATTGTGTGTGTTTGCATCGTACTTTTTATTTTGCCGTGGTGGATGACTTTCTATGACTGTATTGATATTATGCTTTAAGTTTCTATATTTGCCTCTGATTTCTTTTCTTATTTTAGAAATCTTTTTGATGATGCCAAAAGGGAGAATTAACCGGGGGAATAGATTTATTAGGGGGATCAAAATACTGAAATCATGTGGTTACTAAGCTTAGGGGAGACTTTTTATGGTTTTTGTGCTTTGCTCTTTCTATTGTGTTGTTTTTGTGTGCTGGATAGTTTTTATCAGAACAGGTTGTTTGTCACCATCAAAAAGGGGGAATTTGTTAGAAGATGAAAGTTTGATTTTTGATGGTTCAAGAGTCAGTGACCCTGAGTTTGCAAGTCGAGTCGGAGACTTGGCAAAGTCACTGACATAACCAGCTGGCGAAGCGATCTATTTATGGAAGGAACGTACAGATCATGTGCGTTTAATTGAAGATAGCTGCGTTGTTTTATTTTAGGAGAAGATCATCAAAAGAGTGCTAAAATCAAGATGAAGATAATTTGATTCTCCTAGAATATTTTAGGGTGCGTACAATTGCATATTTGGAATGATTTGTAAAAGATTGAGTGTATATTATTTTCCTAATTTAATGGAAAATAATATACATGAGATCTCTCTTACCTTAGTTTAAATACTCTAGTGTTTAGGCTAATCAAACACTCTTGAGCGTAATTTCATAATTGTGTAAGAAAGAAAGAGAATACTTGTGCGTAGGATTCGTACAAGTGGTGAGTCAAGAGATCTTAGGCATAGCGTGAGATTGAGAGTGCGAGTGCAAAGGTAGAGTGTGGTTCAAGGGTGTGGAATTCATTCTTGTACACGGGAGAGATTTGTAATCACTCAAGAAATTAATAAAGCGAGTCTAAGGACTCTTGAAATCCGACCAAGTGATAAACTTGGAAGGGAGTGGTTTTTCTCTAAGTAAACTAGTTGGTTTACGAAGAGTTTCCACTATACATCGTTTGTTATTGACCGTTGGTAAACGTTTATTTTACTGTCCATTTATTTCGTTGCTTTATTACTCAAAGTCGACGACTTCGTAGGAATCGCCAACTTTTCCTAGTACTAACGATCCTACACAAACTGACCCTCGGTCCGTTTTGCAAGCGCATCGGACCAATCATTAATGAGATCCATGGATATTTTAGAAGAGATCATCCACTCATACACTAGATTGCTTCATAAATGAAAAATCTCTACACAATCCACTAAGTTATTAAACAAATAGTTTATTATTTTGGTAGTCAAACTCCTTCATTAGGAGAATATCTTCAAATCTCTACTCCACCCACTATCATCATTTGCTCTATATAAATGATGAAATGACTTGAGAGAAAGCCATTTGAAGATCTCTAATTCTCCTCTCTTCTAGTCTTTTCTCTCCCACCATAAGCTTTTCTTCGTGTTCTTCCAACACACCACCACCACTGCCGACCACCACCTGCGCCGGCCACCACCAGCCGCCGCCTAGCTAGTGACGATGTATTTTTGGTGGTCGTTATACCTATCAAAGAAACCTAACTTCGCCAACTCAATAGAACGGTAAGTAAGGGTCGATCCCACAAGGACTTGTGTATTTGTGTTATTACTTAAATGCCAAGTAACTAATATGGGGGGTATTATGAATGATTAAGTCACTAACTAATCTAATATGCAAATTAAATCTAAGTACGAATGCAAATATGATTTAAATATATGAAGGACAAACGTGTTCAACTAGTTAAATCCATCATAGATATGCTTATTGATCATTGATTCTCTTGATTCTCAATTCCCTTGAATAATCTATTGTGGATTAAATTCCTACTAAGGATTATGACCCAAACTTCAATTCTAGTTGAAAGAACTAACAGTCTAAACAACCCTAACGTCTAGATTCAATTAAACGACAACTTTACGACTCAAGTTATCAATAGAAACAAACACTTAGAGCAAACATACATCTAAGTTATTTGTGGATTTATTCCCTTCTACAATTTAATAGCCCGAACGGGTCCAAACAATTATACATGCTACTTTATCTAATCAACCCTGAACGGGCATTAATCAGATTAGTTGTAAATTAACCTAGAAATTCTATTAGGTGATCAATCTACCAAAACCCTAGAATATTTCTGATTCAATTAAGCATAGGAAATAAAACCTATTCAAGTTAATGAGAATCAATCAAACCTCACAATAGTATGCAATCTATGATTTCAATAACTACTCAAACACAAGAGAATTTAACAATGCATAATTGAATTGAAAACAAACTTACAAGAGGTTCAAAGTCTACCTCTAGAGAGAAAAAACCTTAGCCTCCAAAAGTATGATCAAAGTTATGACAATATTAGAGAGAGAAAACTAAAAACAAGGTTTAAATACCCCTAATATATCTAAAGTCAAAATATCTCCAAAAATATATCAAACACGTTGGTCAAGATCTATCTTAAGCCCATCTCGAAGCCCAAACACGCGGCCCAATTCTCTCGCAGAAGAACATGAGGCGCGGTCTCCTTCTTGGGTGGCGCGGCCGCATCACATGCCTTTCTAGCCCGCGGCACTCTCGGTTCAGCATTTCAGGTGACACTTCAGAGGCTGTTTTCACCCCCTTCGAGTTGGAATTTGGACTCGGAGTAAAAATATGAATTGTAGCTCTTCGAGTTAGATTTCCAGTGATACTAAATTAAGCTTCATCCGACCACTGTAGCTCCCAAACCAAGCATTTCAAAATAGAGGTGTCAAAACAAGTATCCAATGCATAGCCCGGATTTAGGCATTTTTATCCATCAAGCTTTTGGGTCTTGGTTCTTCCAATCTTTACTTGTATCACTCTAAGATTCCTCAAACTCCACCATAGTCCACTAAGATCCATCCCGTCCAGGCTTGTTTACCTAAAGATCTGCAAAACCGAACAAAACAAGCACAAAACCCGAATTTCCTAGAAAACCTAAAAACATAAGAACTAAACTAAACTAAGATAAAACCAAGAAAAATAAACATAAATATGCATCCTAAGCTATACCTATATGCAATCTATCAAATTCCCCCATGCTTAACCCTTGCTTGTCCTCAAGCAAGACATAAATCCAAATCACACCATAGAAATGCAATCATACATCCATCTCAAGTCAAACAAGCATTTCACATATAATCAAAAACCCGACCAAGACTTCTTAGCATGTATTATAACAAGCATAGAGCAAAGACCATTCATTCATTCTAGACCTCACCAAGGTAATTGTGTTTGCACTCAAACTCTCAAGTGTTTAAGGGTATGTGTTTCACTCAAAATCAACCATGAAAACTAGACTACCATATGCTTGCATCAGCGTTCAAAATCTCCACTGTTGGGGATCAAACACATAACAAAAATATGAGGTCTTTTTAAGGCTTGTAACGGGGCCAAGGTAAAGAGAAATTTGAAATGGATTATATTTAGCTTGTGGTGCTAAATACGGGATAAGGAACTAATCCTAACCCAAAATTCAACACTTTCTTTTCTCACTTCTCCCAAACTTTTCTTTCTCAACTCCATACATTTTCATTCAAGCACTTGTTTCTTTCTTCACTCTTTTCTTTTACATTTATAAAGATTACTAACAATTCTCTCAACTTTTCATTACTTTTGCAACATACTTTTCATCTTCATTTTTTTTTTCACTTTACTTTGCAACCAAGAGTTTTATTTCCTCTTTCCACCTTTTTCTTCCAACTCCCCCATACTTACATCAAACTCACACAAAACACAGCATAACCTAAAGTCCTAAATCCCGGATAATGGGTCAAGCTTATTAGGCTAGGAAAATTTTGTGGAGCTAATAAAAATAGGCTTAAAGCTCAAAAGAAATGGGGTATCAAGAACATGGATCTTGTAAGGTAGAAAGGGAAATAATAGGCTATAAAGAAACATTGCCTCAATCATTTTAATGTCATGCATTCAATCATATAAGCAGTCCTGAAAAAGGGTCATAACGCTAGTTCTAGAGCTAGATAATCATGGTGATACACTCAAGAATGTAGAAACAAATATATCATGAAAGACCAAAAATATCTCACAAGGATAACTTTTTGTCTAGAACTTCAAAATGAATCAAATACTCAAGCTAAATACATGCTCCATCCTATAATCAAGGTAATCAATCAATGATCATGCTCATATCATATCAACTTCGGTATATCATGCAAATTATGGGTTAGAATTTATACTCAACTTAGAAAAACAAAAGGTATCAAACAATGGGAAAATAAGAACCTAAATGCAATATTTTTGTAGTTTTTTCAAATTTTTCTGATTTTTTTTAATGATTTTAATGAATGCATGCAACAATTTTAAACATGACCTAAACTAATGCAACTACATGCTATGCAACAAGTAATTCCTTTCCCCCATTCTTAAAACATACTTTGTCCCCAAAGTATAGTAAAAAGTAAAGGAAAGAGAAAAACTCACAAAGAATCTAGCTATCCGGGTAGTGATGGGAAATCCGACGGTGATGGTTCTTCGGGTTATCAATCTTCAGACCTGGGATATCTAACACACAAACAAAACTACCAAAAAAAAAAACAAAAGATTAAACTGAAAAACAAAACTACTATAAGCCTTGGATTGCCTCCCAAGAAACGCTTATTTAACGTCATTAGCTTGACTCTTAGCATGAATTGACAAGATTAGACATTGCCAATAACCTTAATAACCTGTCAAAGCCTTGTGCACACATCTCAGAAAAGCATAAGTAACACAATGATAAATCAATTAAACATAATATAACTTTCCAAGACCGTTTTAACTTATCAAACATGTGTGCCCAATTTTCATGAAATGGCATTTGCTCAAATAAATTCAGCATAAGTGGTGGCTTTAAAAAATACTTACAGTATGAATCAAAGCACTTGTCATCAATACCACTTCTATCCAAGATGAACTCCATATATTTCTCATTGTCCACCTTGTGTTGTAGACTTGGCTCCTCATCTTGGAACTCCATCAGCTTTGTATGTGAGAAGGTGGGGAAACTGAAGCAAGGAGTGTCAAGGCCTAACATAGGGCGCACCATGACAGCGGAAGCTTTAACAGATGTATCATGTTGATTTTCTCCCTCATGGTTGTCTACTCCATCAACAAAAAAGTCATCTTGGTCGACAAAAGAGTCATCTTCCAAAATCGTAAAACCATCAAGCAATTTACTCCACGTGAGTGAAGATGATTCAGGCTCCCTAAGCTCTGTAAGAATCTCTATGCCAGCACAAACTTCCTTTGGCTCTGTGATAATCTGCTCAACTTGCCTTGTAGGTGAAAATTCATATTGAGCATCAACTTCATCATCATAACCCTCATCAAGTGTCTTAGATTGCTCCTCAACTTGAATCTGAGTATCTGACTCTTGATTGTTTGATTCCAACGTGATTCCACCACTTCTTTCACACAACTCAAAAGGGCATGAGATTGTGGAATGAAAATATGAAGAACAAGACTCACAATGCTCCTTCATTATAGTATCCGCCCCTTTTGAGATATCCCTGATTATATCCTCAAGAGACTTATCAACCGGCTGGGGTGGTTGGAAAGATGACTCAACCAGAAAGCTTTGATGGCTCATGAAACATAAGAAATCCCAGCGTTTCTCAAGTATCATATATAAAAGCCTATCATTGCTCATGTACTCAGCCAATCCCCTTGTCTCAAGATTCATACCATGGATAACTCCCATGTTTACCTCTCTATCACTGTACTGTAATCCCCAAGCACCAAGTTCAAACACATGGTCTTGAAATCTTGAAAAATAGTCATGGAAATGTTCATCCTGCAGCTGTCTACAATCGAACAAAGCCATAGATCAGTAGCACGGGTGTTATGAACCGTAAGATAGGTTCACAACACCAAAAATAGCACAAAAGTAAAAAACACATAGAGCGACGAGTCCCCGGCAACGGCGCCAAATTTGATGAGGTATTATCGGTGGTCGTTATACCTATCAAAGAAGGACTTGTGTATTTGTGTTATTACTTAAATGCCAAGTAACTAATATGGGTGGTTTTATGAATGATTAAGTAACTAACTAATCTAATATGCAAATTAAATCTAAGTATGAATGCAAATATGATTTAAATATATGAAGGACAAACGTGTTCAACTAGTTAACTCCATCATACCTATGCTTATTGATCATTGATTCTCTTGATTTTCAATTCCCTTGAATAATCTATTGTGAATTATATTCCTACTAAGGATTATGACCCAAACTTCAATTCTAGTTGAAAAAACTAAGAGTTTAAACAACCCTAATCATTTAACAACCTAAAATAACGTCTAGATTCAATTAAACGACAACTTTACGACTCAAGTTATCAATAGAAACAAACACTTAGAGCATACAGACATCTAAGTTATTTGTGGATTTATTCCCTTCTACAATTGAATAGCCCGAACGGGTTCAAACAATTATAGATGCTACTTTATCTAATCAACCCCGAACGGACATTCATCAAATTAGTTGTAAATTAACCTAGAAATTCTATTAGGTGATCAATCTAACAAAACCCTAGAATAATTCTGATTCAATTAAGCATAGGAAATAAAACCTATTCAAGTTAATGAGAATTTATTAAACCTCACAACAGTATGCAATCTATGATTTCAATAACTACTCAAACACAAGAGAATTTAGCAATGCATAATTGAATTGAAAACAAACATACAAGAGGTTCAAAGTCTGCCTCTAGAGAGAAAAAACCCTAGACTCCAAAAGTATGATCAAAGTTATGACAATATTAGAGAGAGAAAACTAAAAACAAGGTTTAAATACCCCTAAGATATCTAAAAACAAAATATCCCCAAAAATACATCAAACACGTCGGTCAAGATCTATATTAAGCCCATCTCGAAGCCCAATTCTCTCGCGGCAGAACATGAGGCTCAGTCTCCTTCTTGGGGGGCACGGCCGCAGCACATTCCTTCCTAGCCCGTGGCACTCTCTGTTCAGCATTTCAAGCGACACTTCAGAGGCTGTTTTCACCCCATTCGAGTTGGAATTTGGACTCGGAGTAAAAATATGAATTGTAGCTCTTCGAGCTAGCTCTCCAGTTATACTAAATTCAGCTTCATCCGACCACTGTAGCTCCCAAACCAAGCATTTCAAGATAGAGGTGTCAAAACAAGTCTCCAATGCATAGCCCGGATTTAGGCATTTTAATCCATCAAGCTCTTGGGTCTTGGTTCTTCCAATCTTTACTTGTATCACTCTAATCTTCCTCAAACTCCACCATAGTCCCCTAAGATCCATCCCGTCCAGGCTTGTTTACCTAAAGATCTGCAAAATCGAACAAAACAAGTGCAAAACTCGAATTTCCTAGAAAACCTAAAAACATAAGAACTAAACTAAACTAAGCTAAAACCAAGCAAAATAAACATAAATATGCATCCTAAGCTGTACCAATATGCAAGCTATCAGCCAGCAGTGAGCCGCCGGTCGTCCCCCGTGCGTCGCTGCCTCATCCCGTTGTTGGTGTGTTCTTCCTCCAAAATCAAACAAATTTAAGGGTCGGGATTCTCGAACGTCACTAAACCCTCCTACTTCCAACATCCCCGAAGGATATTCGAGGCAAGTGGATATTCTCCTTGTAACGTTTTCGATATCTCAATTTCGTTAAACTTCTCTATGATTGGGAACAACTTGTTTGCTTAAATAAATAAACATAGCATATATTGATTGCTAGAAATAACGACATCTCATGATCGTTATTATAACATAGGACCAATGATTGCGATCTTGTTTGTTTAAAATGTCTCATTTAGAGACATCACTTGGAAAAGTATAGGAAAAAAGTGTTGGACATAAGTCTTGAACCACTTTTTATAACGTCATATTATATGTAGGTCATGACTCTACTCTTACTTCGTTGACTGAAGTCTTAAGCAATGTCGAAATAAAAAGGTTTCATCTGAAGTCTAACGCAATGTCATACGGAAAATAAATGTTGGCTGAAGTCTTAAAGCAATGTCGAAATAAAAAGGTTTCGTCTAAAGTCTTAAGCAATGCCACATAAAATGGAAAAGATGACTAAAGTCTCTTACTAACATCTATGCTATGTAGACATTCAAAATTATAATAAGGCTAAAGAGTTGCCTTATTCAATCCATTAAATGAACTTGTGCTATGTTCTAACTAAGTATTAGAACTCCGTTCTCTTAAGTGGAATCGACTCTTTCATAGCATCCACACCCTTAAAAGTCATTAATGCTATGTAAGGTTGTAACACCCCTAAATTATCTCGGGAATGTCACACGTCAGTGACCTCGGATTTTAACGTCCGAAGCCACCCAAGGCTTTGCATCAGTTTTAAATTTTTGTAAAGATGTCTATGAAATCATATAAATGAACAATAGCGGAAGACTTTTGAAAGTAAACTCAATTTATATTCAAACATTCTTTCACCAATAAAACTTTCATGAACAATACGAAAAATTTAGCGGAAGATTAAACAAAACTATTCCGTATAAAAATCAATTTTCCTTAATGAAATGAAACAAAACTACAGATAAAACGTTCTTGTATAGTCTCATGGGCTCCATTCATCATCACCTTGAGTGCTCTTGGAATGACTCTAGTTGCTTGCTAATACCTGGCACCACAAGTGGTCAGCCCTCAACGGGGTCAGCTAGGTCGACTCAAATATTATATAGGTCAAAGTATTTAATTAAATCATAACTATTATTATAGTGAATGTACATTTTAAAAATATTTAATGCACTTTACCTTACGTCGAATCTTTCCTAGCAAACATCATACACTTTTAATGAATTTCTAAACTAAGAATAAAATAAACATAGCAACAAGCACATAGATTTAATCCAAGATATTAATAACGGTAGTCAACACTAGGCTAAGTTCTTTATGGTGCTTACTCGCACTTATCTTTTAATGACCACACATATACACATAGGGTTGCGATTTTTAAACCATCGAGGCTCTTACGTCCTGATGAGTGGGCTTATACGTCCCAAAAGATCGATTCCGGAATTTCAAAGAGCACTAGCTAGGTGCTACACCCCTCATATTTAGATGAGACGGGCAGGGTCATGACCAGCATTAGGATTTAGGAGCATCCTAATGCGAATGTTATAAAGAGGCGTCCAGAGCAACTATGGCTCACTCCCCGGGGTACTAAGATAATCCAAAACAAGTCTCAATCGAGACGATAAACACACAAATTCACAATCATCAAGACCTAAACAAAACTAGCGCAACCTAGCAATAATAACATCTAAACGAGAATAACAAGGTCCTCATTTTAACGTCAAGCACCTATATTATGTCTTCAGTTATTGATTTCGGTCTTGACTCACTGTATCATACTTTAAGCTCCAGGAAAGGGGAGGATAGTCACACAATGGACAACACCAATCCCTCCTTGCCATTTTTACAGGCGCATTTGACAAGCTCGAGTACGAATTCAGATGAGATCAAGACTTACTTAATCGTAGTTCAACTAATAACACCATCCTAACTATTATTATTATCACTACTATTCTTAATTCTAGTCTTATTAAAGAATATAGGTGAATGCTTATGCAAATTCATTTATGATTATATTTCTAAAACACTTAGTATATTTATGCCAGAATTATATTAAGCATAATCACATCAATCAAGAAAACAAACATGGTTATTAGACTCTTCACACAAATCAACCAAGTGACTTAGCCGAACAAGTATGGGAACTTGCCTTAGATTCGAATATGACATTCAAGATTCGGAAATTTGCTTATGGACTTCATCATCTCGAAGATTTGATATCGCCTTTAATGCCGAAAGACGATGCACTAGAAAATGCGGAAAAGTTTAATTAATTGGACAAATTAATTAAACAGATCGATAATAATTAAAATTACAAACTTCAAAAAATATAATCCTTATATTTATTAAATAATTTTAATAATTAATTTATTGAAATGATTGAGTCGAAAAAATATACCGAACGGGACGGAATGAAACGGAGGAGTCGTCTTCAACCTTGTGCGTGTTACTGTTCACGGCTAATCATACACCACCTCAGTTTTGTGCTCGCTGAGGATGCTACAGACGGCGAACCGTGACAAAGGCGTTGGAACCGTGACATCTATACGAAGCTAATGGCGCTGACGGCATTGCAAAATATTACCAGACGGGAGAGATATCGCTGAAATACTGAAACCATCGAAACTCTGTTTTGTTGGGCACGACCGGTGACTTCATGGGCGATTTATGGGGTGTTCCGGCGATGGATCGGGACGGGATCAACGACAGTTGGAAGGCTGCAATCCCCTCTCTCTACTGTTGGCAGTGGCGGAGGCTTAGGTGGTCCGAAGGTGAAGCAAAAGGGCGGATCAAAGTCGGTGTCGGTGGTTATAAATATCGGACAGCATATCGGCAGAAAACAGAGCACGTGCGCAGCTTGCTTCGTGTGCTCGGTTTAGACTCGATAGGAATCCGTTTGATGCGAGACCAGTGGTGTTGGATTCGCAAGATCGAGAGCTTTCTAATGATATAAAGTAGGAGAATATTGGTTGAATTTAGAAAGAGAAATCGTCGAATTACCGCAGCTGTTCGTAAATCAGAGTACTTGTGACAACTTGCTTTCGAGAGTGATTTCGGGATGAATTTTGGGCGGATTTGGATGATTCAAGAGTCGAATTCCACTAATTTGAGGATGAGGAATCTGAATATGGGCTTGTTTTTGGAAAAATCAAACTAAAAATAAGCGAACGATGCTATGAATTAAACGAACTGAAAAGAGAAAAACAAAGGTGAAGTTTCGATTGAAAACGATTGACTTGTGTCCCATTGGGGTGTCAATCGACCCTATTTATAGACCCACAAGTGTAAAAATTTGGATAAAGTAGAATATTATCTCAAAATCAAATCAAAATTCGAATCAAATCTTTGATTTGAACAAACCGAACGAAATCTAGGTTAATTGACTTCTTTGAGTAATCTGGACGCATTTAGTAACTAATTGAATCAATTGAGTGAGGGATTAGATAGAGATCAAAATTATAAACCTTATCTTTTTTACGGGTTGGGTTCCTTGCTAAGTGTGGGAACCCCCTTAAATTAGAAGACAAGAGAGCCTTTATAGATGAGAGGCAAAAGTGGTAGTTTGCAGTTTCGTGCCTTGGAGCCCAAGCACCAATCGACCGACTCGGCCCGACACGGAGGACCTCGGGCCCGACTTACTGTGCAAGATGGTCCGAGGTTGAAAACTCAAGTCGGGCCCGGCGTTGGTTGCAACTCGGTCCGGACCTCGTTCCACCTTCTTCTTGTTGGCTTCTCTTGTTCTTCTTCATGGCTTGCTCCTCTCTTTCCCTCTTTAGCTCGGGCCTTGCTCCATGTCTCGACTCTCCTTCAAAACGACCCTTGATCCATGCCAAAACACCTACAAAACACATAAAACGCGCATAGTCTCCGAATCTCATAGAAATACGGGAACTAAGCTAAAAAGGAACAAAACACACAAGAAAAGGGGAAAAAGAAACATATTTACAAAGGAAATCATATATAAAAACACCACCAAATAAAGAGACATCAAAATACCCCATACCTAAACTTGCTTGTCCTCAAGCAATAACAATGTAAGCAAGACCGAAACATAATCTTCAAGTAAAGCCTCGTATGAAAACACATTTTAGCACAAGTGATTGATATTTGTTGGATCGTAATCGGTTAGCAGTGAGCTTGGGAACTGGCAATTAAGCTGTTCCCAAGGCAGCGGAAGTAAATAATCGCAAGTAGTAAAAACAGTAAAAGGCACAGTTCCTTTATAGAGGAACCCCACTACAACCAACTAGTTGTATGGGTAAACCTCTACCTCCGCTTGGAGGATTTTGAATGACTTACTTACATTGATTGCTTTGTTCCTTAGTTACACAGCCGAATTTACACTTCTCTGTTCCTACAAGTTCTTCCTAACTCTAGCAACACTAGTAAATCCTCACAACTGAGTTCCTAAGCTCACAACAGCAAAACACAAGTAACTCAAACCTTACGCTGACTTCTCAGTTCCCTTGCTCCTGGGAACTTCAGCTTCACCGTCGTCGAGATCACACACTCGCCGGCGGGGACTTCTCTTCCTTTTCTTTCTTTTCTCTGATGTGGGTGTTTGTAAGTTCTGGGAGAAGTACTCAGACCGAGTACTATTCATTTGGCTTTATAGTCCATTTGTCTTGGGCAGTCGCATCTTTCGTTTGTGTCCAAAATGCCCTTTGCTTGATGCCCAAGTTGTACTTTCTTCACATGTGACTTTGGTTTGAACTAGGTCAACTTCTTAGATCAATCGGACCGTTGGATGGAGCGTGACAGTCTGATCCTCAGACTGTTCCCTCGGGCTGTCTGAGACAGAATCCCGCGATCTGCGCTGAACGGTCGTTGTCCTCACATGTGAGTTCCCATGTCATGGGAACTGACTTCTTCAGAGTTCCCTTGATGGAAACTCTTCATCGTTGTAAGCTTGTGTTTTCTTGTTTGTTTCTGGGAGTTCCCACTTCATGGGACCTTTCCTCTTCAGAGTTTTACTCTTCATTGTGGCCTGCAGTGGCTTTTGGTCATTCGTAGGAGTTCTTGGCTGTACCTGTGTTCCTTAGAAATACTTGAACAAACCACATTAGTTCCCTATGGTGTTTGTCATTATCAAAACTTAAGAGAATTAAATCGTTGATCCGTTGTTTAGAACCAGAGGTCCCAACAACGTCCCAACAATTTCCCCCTTTTTGATGATGACAAACCCATCACAAAAATGCAAGTATTTCAATGAATGATATGCTGATGAGTTCCTAAGTATGATTTTGGGAAGTCACTCTTAGTGAAACATTTAGATTTAGGGAGCCACTTCTGGTGAGACACATAGTTCCTATTAAGCTTTTTATGCAATTGTTCCCCCTTAGCTTATGCGTGGTCTGTGATAACTTAAACTTTTAACTCATCTCGCATTTTTTATCTTTCCCCCTTTTGACATCATCGAAAACAAGCAAAGCAATATTAGGAAAGAAGGGAGCACGCAATCAAAATAAAGACCATTTCATTACTTAAGATAATATGTACAATGGGAACCCAAGTACAATTTGTGGTCATTTTTGGATTAAAGGAACAAGAAGGGAGAGATCATGGGTTCTGAGGGAACAGGGCGTCACAAAGGCGCGTAAGTACTTGTGTAAGCTTTTCTTGTCCTCTGGCCAACGCTGCTTGGTCCCTAGCAATCTGGTCGAGGGTGTTGGCGATGCGGAGCAACACTGGAGAGTTCCCCTCTTGTGTACCAGACTCTAGTGGAGCCGCCTCCTCAACAGGCTCCGAGTGCCTCATTTTCTGGGCAACTGTAATGTCCAGTTCCCTTCCAAGCTCGATTTCATCTTTAGAGGCGTCGTAAGACCCTCTTTTTGTAGGAGCTTCTTGATCATCCCGGAGTAGGGAAGGGAGTGGGACTTGGAGGCCATGCACTTCTCCATGTGCCCAAGGATTATTCGGGGAAGATTTATGGGCTTCTTGAGGAGGAAGTGGTAGAGGATTATGGCATCTGGGATGTTGACGACCAGGCGCTTCTCTTGGCGTGGGATCACCACGTTGATGATGAATTGGTGGCGAGCTTGGCGACCAAGGACAGATGATGCGTTGAGAGGATCTTAGAGGGAACCCGACCCTCAAAAATTGTGTTGCACACCTCGGCGCTGTTGAAGTCGCCCCAGAGCTTGCTGGGCACATCGCTAAGCCCTTGACCAGGGACCTGGAGTTGAAGGCGGATTGTCGACGTTGTAAAAATGAACTCGTCGCCTTCATGGGAGAGAGTTCCCTGAGTGCCGTCGTTGGTGATAGTGAAGTTGTTGTAGAATCGACGCACTTGTGAGGGATCTACGCTCACAGTTTCTTGGCAAAGTCTCTCCCAGCCCTGGGCCTTGATCAGGTCCCACAGTTCCTCCAGACCATTTTCAGTCAACACTTCTTCTGAAACAATGAGGTGAGGAAGAAGCTTCCGGCGCTCATCGACATGATGCTTGGTGGTCCCCTTCCCCTTCCTTGAAGTGCTTTTAGATGTGTTCCCCCTAAAGACCGTGCGAGGTCCTTTCTACTGAGCAGGTGCAGCCGCTTCAATCATAAGCACGCGGTCCCTTGGTGGTTGGGAACTCGTGGACACCACCATTTGGTGTCCAGGTGTAGGGATCCGTGCTGGCTCCGTAGTGGCTAGAGCTTCTTCTTCTTCTTCGACCTCATCTTGGGAGGTCCCTTCTTCCTCGGAGGAGCTCGAACCTGATCCCTCCGCGTCATCTCCAGGATGACTTGTTGTTGCCTCAGCACCTCCAGCTGGTGCGAGGTCCCTTCTCTCCGTGGGCTCTTGAGGAGCCACCTTTTCTGGGGACTTTGTCCCTGGGGAGACTGTGTGCTCAGAGGGACCCCTGTTGAGTTCTTCCTCGATGGCCTTGAGCTGGGATTCCTCCTCCAGAGTTCCCATGATGATTGGAGGAGGATCCTTGGTCATTTTGCCGATGACTACAGAGAGAGGAAGATCGTCGTCGTTTGAGGTGAGAGCGACGGTACTTTTGGAGGGTGAGGGAGAGGGGAGTTTGGTGGTAGTGGGAGATGTGGTGGAAGAGGGGAGAGGAGAAGAAGGGAGAGGGGTGGTTAGTTGAGTGGAAGGAAGAGGAAGGGATCTGGTGACCTGGGGAGGAGAGATCCCCGAAGCAGAGATGGGAGTGGTGGAAATGTATTTTGGTGAGGAGGAAGGAGATTTGTGAGGTGAAGGTGGAGTTGGAGATCCCGTAATTATGGGAACGGGATGAAGTGAAGAAGGTTGAGGAGGTGGAGTTCCCATCATGGTGGGAACTGAGGGAGGTGGTGGAGGGGGAGTTGGTCGTCTTGTGGGAGGAGGTTTGGAAGGTCCCTTGATTTGAAGAGGAGGGATGGAGGAGGAAGAGGGAAGTAGACTCTGGGGTTCAAAGGTCCCATCGTCGGAAGGGAAAGGGTAAGGAGGTTTGGGAGCACAAGAACTCTCCTTAGAGCAGTTCAGGTAGTCCTCAAACTTGAAGAAAGCCTTCTTTCTGGGCTCCGAGAATTCAGAGGCCTCAGAGTGTTTACGCTTTTTGGATTTGGAGGGGTCGTGGGAGTGTCTGGATTTTTTGGATTTTGAGGGATCTTTTGATGAGTGGCGACGTTTGGATGAATGGTGATGTTTGGATTTATGGGGTTTTTCATTGATTGAGGGGCGAGCGTCTCCGAAGTTGTCAACGATGACAACTCCGGAGGAGGTGTTGGTGTTTGGAGGTGGGAGAGGAAGAGATTCGGAGGAGGAAGAGGTCCAGGAGACGGTTTCGTCGGCCTGAGGAGGAGGAGGAGAAGAAGGGGCTTACTTGATTGTATAGCCCTTGGATAAGAACATCCTTCATCGTTGGGTCTTGTTCTTGCTCGATCTCTTTTAGTTGAGAGATGAAAAGGATGCGAGGATTGGCAAGTACCCACGCTTTGATTTGGGCGAATGTGTGTTGACGGGCCATTTTTGTAAGATATTGGGAGGCTTTGGAGGTTTCTTGAAAAGAGAGTGAAAGAGATTTGGGGAAGACGAATGACAGAGATGTAAGATGGAATAAAGGGCCTAAAAATGGCAAAAAGGGGTTTTAAAGGAGAGAGGAGGTGAAGGGTAGAAAGGGAAGTGGAATAACCTCGATAACCGTTGCCCAATGAACGTGGGGCGCCGTTTCAACTTCTCAAGCACGCTTCTGGACACGCGTCACAATCTCTTGGGAAGTCCTTTTCAAATTTTGAATACTTGGCCTTTAACGCTTCAGAGCTTCTGACACAAAAGTCCGCTTCCCAAGTGACGGTTTTTCTTTGAAGATTAGTCAGCGTTCCCTTTGTAGATGCAGCAGTTCCCATGATCTTTTCAAGGTCAGGGAGAGTGAAGTGGTTAAGGGAACTTCACACTCATCTTTTTGTGGGCCTAGGGAACTTCAAAGGGAACCAGACAATTTGCAACTCGATAAAGGAAATATTTTGGCTCATGAGGAGCATTTGTCTGGTCCCTAGCTTAGGGTGGGTCATATGATCAACCGTCATGGTGGCTTGTAATGAGGGATAAAGGGAACTCTGGTTGATCATTTTGGGCCAAAAGAAATAGAGTTCCTTTGTACACATTTTTCTCTAGACTAGTAATCATGGCATAGTGAAAGCAATAAATCCAAGTTCCCTATCATGCAATCTTAGATAAACTAGTCAGGCATTGAGAGAGAGACAAACAGGGACTTGTTTAGTTTAGAGTTATCATCCCTAGAAGCATTCGAAAACGCTGGTAGGGACGTCTGTCTAAAGCTTTGGTAAGAATATCCGCAATTTGCTCTTCAGTTCTACAGTGTTCCATCGAGATGTTCCCATTTTCAACATTGTCACGTAGAAAGTGATGCCTTATATCAATATGCTTAGTTCTAGAATGATGCACAGGATTTTTGGAAATGTTTATGGCACTAGTGTTATCACAGAGTATGGGAACTGGGCCAAAAGACATACCGTAATCCTGGAGTTGTGACTTAAGCCATAGAACCTGGGAACAGCATGATGCGGCATGCACATATTCAGCTTCAGCTGTGGAGAGTGCCACTGAGTTTTGCTTTTTAGATCCCCACGAGACTAAGCATGACCCTAGGAACTGGGCCATTCCTGAAGTGCTCTTTCTGTCAACCAAGTGCCCTGCAAAGTCAGCATTTGTGTATGCAATGAGCTCAAGGGAACTGTTCCTTGGATACCAAAGGCACAAGTTATCGTTCCCTTTGAGATACCGGAAAATTCTCTTCACCTCTTTCAGGTGTGATTCCTTAGGGTTAGCTTGAAAACGAGCACAAAGACATACGGAGAACATAATATCAGGTCTACTAGCTGTTAAGTAGAGAAGGGACCCGATCATACCTCGATAGTTCCTTTGGTCCACACTGATACCTGTTTCATCTGCATTGAGCCTTGAATTTGGTGAGATGGGAGTGTCAATAGGCTTTGAATGTTCCATTCCATACTTCACAAGCATTTCCTTGATGTATTTCTGTTGATGAATATTTGTTCCCTCCTTGGTTTGGGATATTTGAAGTCCCAGAAAGAACGTGAGTTCCCCAATGAGACTCATTTCAAACTCACTGCTCATGAGGTCCTTAAACTTCTCTACAAGAGTTTCGTTAGTTGCTCCAAACACAATGTCATCAACATATACTTGCACAATCAAAATGTCTTTGGATTCTTTCTTTAAAAACAAAGTCTTGTCTATGGAACCACGAATGTACCCATGGGACAAGAGGAATTGAGCAAACTTGTCATACCAAGCTCGGGGAGCTTGTTTGAGTCCGTAAAGGGCCCTTTCCAGGAAATAGACATGGTTGGGCATTTTCTCATCTTCGAATCCTGGAGGTTGGGACACATACACTTCTTCCTTGAGATGTCCATTTAGGAAGGCTGTTTTCACATCCATTTGATAAAGTTTGAATCCCTTGTGAGCGGCATAGGCGATGAGGAGTCTGATTGCCTCGATCCTGGCAACTGGTGCGAAGGTCTCATCGTAGTCAATCCCTTCCTCTTGCCTGTATCCTTGTGCTACTAACCTAGCCTTGTTCCTTGCTACCGCTCCAGTATCATCGAGCTTGTTCCTAAAAACCCATCGAGTTCCTATGATGTTCTTGTTTTTGGGCCTAGGAACTAGCTTCCAAACTTTGTTCCTCTCGAATTGGTGGAGTTCCTCTTGCATGGCTTGAATCCAATCTGGGTCCTTTAATGCTTCTTTGATATTTTTGGGTTCCACCATTGAAACAAACGCATTAAAAGCACAAAAATTATTGAGAGAGGAACGAGTTTGCACACCTTTATCAAGAGGGGAGATGATGTTCTCAAGGGGGTGGTCCTTCCTTTGTTGAAAGGTTCTTGTATGAGTGAGTTCCTTTGCATGTGTATCATCCTCAGTCGGTGTTTCTTTGTCATGGGAACTCTCATCTCCAGCTTCTTCATTTGATGTTTCTTTAGAGATTTCTGGCAGGTTTCCTCTTTGTTCCCCTTGAATACTTGATTTTGGCAGGGTATTGTCTTGGGGGACAGCAGAGTTGTTCCCTGAAGAGGGGACCTCGAGAGAGTTGGAGGTGTCTTGTGGTTCTTCTGAGGAAGGAGCCTCAAGGGAGGTTTGATCAGTGAGGGTTGGACCTTCGTCGTTGTTCCCTGGTTGTGGGATATTGCTTGCACTTGGATAGTCTTCATCCCTTTTCCTTGGCTCATCCTCGTCATCATCATCGTCTTCATGTCTGACTAACTTGAATAGAGTTCCCTTCCCTTGGGTCTCGGTTCCCATCTTTATAGACTTTTCATTGAAGACGACATGAATGCTTTCCTCTATCTTCTTGGTTCTTTTATTGTAGACCCTGTAAGCCTTGCTTTGTGATGAGTATCCCAGGAAGATCCCTTCGTCGCTTCTGGGGTCGAATTTTCCAAGATTGTCTTTGCCGTTGTTGTGAACAAAGCATGTACAACCAAATGCTCTCAAGTGTGAGATGTTTGGTTTTCTCCCTTTGATGAGCTCATAGGAAGTCTTGTTAATCAGGGGCCTTGTCATGGCTCGATTCAGGATGTATGTAGCTGTGGAGATTGCTTCAGTCCAGAAGTACTCAGGAACTCCACTTTCGATCATCATGGTCCTAGCCATATCCTCCAGAGTTTTGTTCTTTCTCTCAACCACTCCATTTTGCTGAGGAGTGCGAGGAGCTGAAAAGTTGTGAGAGATCCCATTTTGCTCACAGATGTTTAGGAACTCCGAGTTTCGAAACTCAGTTCCGTGATCAGATCTGATTGCTTTCAGTTTCAGCCCCAAGCTTACTTCTGTTCTTTTGATGAAGGGCTCAAATTCTTCAAACGCTTGTGATTTTGCCTTCAAGAAAATAACCCAGGTGAATCTTGAAAAATCATCAATTAAAACATACATGTACCTTTTTCCACCGTAGCTAGCTGTTCTCATGGGACCACAGAGATCCATGTGAATTAACTCCAAGGACCTGGTTGTGCTTACCACCTTCTTGGGTTTGAAGGAGGTCCTGGTCTGTTTCCCTCGAACACATGCTTCACACATTTTGACTCCTTCGAGATTGATCCGTGGAAGACCAATGACCAGATCTTGTAGATAAAGCTTCAGGATTTGATTTACACCAGCATGTCCCAGTCTTCGGTGCCAGAGTTCCATGTCATCTTGGGAACTCGCAAGGCACAACTTCATTGGTGGTTCAAAGTTGGTGTCCACCACATACACATTGTTGTATCTTCTTCCTCTCAGAATTACTTTGTTGGTCTTCTTGTTGATGACGAGACATTCATCTGAGTCGAAAGTGACGATGTTGTTCCCTTGATCACACATCTGGGAGACACTCAGCAGATTGTATCCCAGATCCTTTACAAGATTTACGTTGCTAACTTTAATAGATCTATTGAGCAACACTTCTCCTTTTCCAATAACTTCTCCCTTGTTCTTGTTGCCAAATGAGACGTGGCCTCCTTCGGCATGAGATGAGGATATCCTTGTTCCCTGTCATATGGTTCGAGCATCCACTATCTATGAACCATGTACTGTTCCCTCTCACTGCCACCTACAAGGAAAAGTTAGTGTTTTGAGACCCAGGCAAGATGACTCTTGCCAGGTCCCTTGCAAGGGAAAACATTTTCATTCAAGATATAGTCAGAAATGTTGATGTCTTTGGAATTTTGAGAGTTGGAGTTCCTTTGGTGATGAGCATGACGTTTTTGTCTGTTTGGGAACTCATGGCTTCTAGGGGTTTGGGCTCTCTTCTTGGGACATGCATCCTTGTAGTGCCCATGAGCACCACAGTGCCAACATGTCTTGTAGTATTCTCCCAGGTAGTATTTTGGGTGTGGTCTCTGGATACGGTTCCTATCCATGGTTTCTTTGTTGTACACTCGAGACCCATTTCCCTTAGCAATTTTGACATAGATTCTATGTCCAGAGTTCCCAGTATAGTAGTCTTTCTCACCATTGTTTCCACTCTCTAGGACCCTGATTTTCTCCTCGAGATGAGCATTTTTCTGTTTCTCGCACTGGAGTTCTAAGGCCCTACACTCATGGATCTCATGTTCGCTCAGGGGTTACTTTCCGTTCTTGGATCACTCACCTTTGTATCCTATGCCATGTCTGGCTGGGACAAACTTAATTTGGGAACTAGAGGCTTCAAGATGTTCGGGAGTCTTACTCAGGTTTTGCAGGAGGGTGTTCTCATCTTTCTCTAGAGTTTTGATTTCTCTTTATAGATCTACGATGTGAGACACATGGGACTTGAGTTTTTCTAGAAGGGATATGCAGTTGGGACAGGGCTCAAGACCAACTAATTGAGAATTTATGTGTTCCTGTTTTTCCAACTTGTTTTGCAGTTTTATGTTATCTTTAACAAGACTTGAAATAATTTTCAACAACTCAAGTTTTTCATAATTACTCAAGGAATCAAGAACAGTTTCAATGGTTACCTCACTGGGTTGTTCCCCAGTGGTTTCTCCTATGACCATGCCACACATGTCTGGGAGTGCCCATGATTCAGGATCTTCGTCTTCATCATCGCTCCAAGTAGCGATGTAGGCCTTCTTTCCTTGCTTTCTGCCATCAGTTCCTTGTGGACATTCCTTCGCAAAATGTCCTTTCCTGTTGCATTTGTAGCAAGTCACTTCTGAGAGATCCTTCTCTATGGGATTTCTTTGGGAACTCTGTCCCTTTCCCCAGTTCCCACTGTTCCGTTGAGACTTTCCTTTGTAGAAATTTCGAAGAGCCCTTGTTACAAGAACTAGCTCTTCATCCTCTTCTTCTTCGGAGTCTTCATGTTGTTCTTGGGTTGATTTGAGCATCTTTTCGATCTTGAGTGCGATCCCTCGATGAGCTCGAGTTTGTTACATATCATCGATCTTCCTCTTCTCATGTCCCACTAGCTTTCCAAATACTTGATGGAGCATAAGCGTTCGATTTTCTGGGTTTTCCTTGAACATCGTTCTCTCGTTTGCCCATTCTCCAGTCAATCCATTGAAGAGCTGTTGGACCTTCATTTTGTGGGTGATTTCTTCTTTTGTGATCCCCAATCCTTCCATCTTAGTGCAAAGTCCTTCAAACCGGGATTGGTAGTTGTCGACGGACTCTCCCATCTCCATTTGGAAGTTGTAGAACTCCCTTTTTGCATTCATCTGAAGATCTTCTCTGAGATCTGAGTTCCCAATGTGCATTTGTTGGATGGCTTCCCACATTTCCTTGGTTGTGTCAAGGTTTGCAACCCTGTCACAATCTTGTACACACATGGACCTCTTTAGATACTATTTTGCTTTGTAGTTTGCCTCCAGGCACTTGTACTCGTTGGGACCCCACTTTGAGAGGTCGTTGACAATAGCTGGATCGATTTCGAAGTTCCCCCTTTCGATGACACACCAGGCTTGGTAGTCTTGGCCACGCATCCAATCCTTCATGTCGCGTTGTCAGCTTTCAAATCTTCCTGTGATAAGCCTTGGCGGCTTACTGGTATTGTTCCCCACCTGCGATGCTAACACAAATCTAGAGCGCAAGCTCTGATACCAATTGTTGGATCGTAATCGGTTAGCAGTGAGCTTGGGAACTGGCAATTAAGCTGTTCCCAAGGCAGCGGAAGTAAATAATCGCAAGTAGTAAAAACAGTAAAAGGCACAGTTCCTTTATAGAGGAACCCCACTACAACCAACTAGTTGTATGGGTAAACCTCTACCTCCGCTTGGAGGATTTTGAATGACTTACTTATATTGATTGCTTTGTTCCTTAGTTACACAGCCGGATTTACACTTCTCTGTTCCTACAAGTTCTTCCTAACTCTAGCAACACTAGTAAATCCTCTCAACTGAGTTCCTAAGCTCACAACAGCAAAACACAAGTAACTCAAACCTTACGCTGACTTCTCAGTTCCCTTGCTCCTGGGAACTTCAGCTTCACCGTCGTCGAGATCACACACTCGCCGGCGGGGTCTTCTCTTCCTTTTCTTTCTTTTCTCTGATGTGGGTGTTTGTAAGTTCTGGGAGAAGTACTCAGACCGAGTACTATTCATTTGGCTTTATAGTCCATTTGTCTTGGGCAGTCGCATCTTTCGTTTGTGTCCAAAATGCCCTTGGGCTGTCTGAGACAGTCTGATCCTCAGACTGTTCCCTCGGGCTGTCTGAGACAGAATCCCGCGATCTGCGCTGAACGGTCGTTGTCCTCACATGTGAGTTCCCATGTCATGGGAACTGACTTCTTAAGAGTTCCCTTGATGGAAACTCTTCATCGTTGTAAACTTGTGTTTTCTTGTTTGTTTCTGGGAGTTCCCACTTCATGGGAACTTTCCTCTTCAGAGTTCCCTTGATGGGAAACTCTTCATTGTGGCCTGCAGTGGCTTTTGGTCATTCGTAGGAGTTCTTGGCTGTACCTGTGTTCCTTAGAAATACTTGAACAAACCACATTAGTTCCCTATGGTGTTTGTCATTATCAAAACTTAAGAGAATTAAATCGTTGATCTGTTGTTTAGAACCAGAGGTCCCAACAACGTGCCAACAATATTCAAGCAAGATTACATCATCACACATGATTAAGTGTTCCAAGGAATAGAGTCAATGCAACTAAGCCTCACTTTAGGGATATGTGAATGTTTATCACTCGTCATGTGTTTGGGTTTAGCAATGAACACTCAAGCTCAAAAATCATGCAAGTAAGGACTTTACTATTGAAGCTAATATCACCAATTCCTCCACCTAGAGATGCCTAATACAAAGTACACAAAGAATTTCGAACTTGGCTCAATGGAGGTCCTCGAAGAGGTTCCATTCGGCCGGGTTGTAATGGGGTTTTTGGTATTTCTCAAGGTGGGAATTATTTAGTCTTGTGGTGCTTACAATGGGGATTGAACAACCTAAACTCTCACCAACTTCACCAAAATTCCACAATCAATTTCACACTCACCCAAAAGTCTTAACATTTTTCCTTTCAACCTAAAATTTCACTTAACATTCCACTTCATCTTTGCTCTTAGGCTTTTTGTTGGATTTTCCACACTTTCTACATTGGACCGACTTTCTTATGACATTGGGCCTGATGTGGTGTGTAACTCGGTCGGACCCTTTTTCTTCACTTAAGCTCTTTACCTTCATTCCACTTTACATTTCCAACATTTTCTTTCTTTCTTTCTTCTTTATTTTCTTTTTGCACAACAAAGATGCACTACCCACATGATTCATAACACCATTCTTTGCCCTTAAACCCAAGAGAATCTCAACTCTTCAAATACAATCCAAACCTTTCTTCTAAAGTCCAATCCCGTAAGGGTCAAGTCATATAAGGCTAGGATTAATATTTTTGAGGAGTTTCAAACAAAGGCTTAGGCTAGAACGGGGCTACAAACAAAGGATTCACTTCATGGTAGGATATGGAACATTTATGTGACTAGAAGAATAAAGTTCAAAATCAATGTGACAATGCTAGGACAAATCTCATGACGGTCTTGGAAAATAGATAAACACCGCAATAGCAAGTTTTACTAAGCATGAATGAGCTAATCACACAAGATACATGAGGGATATGCAAATATGAACAAGCATCCCTAAAATGGCCAAAAATCAATCTCACGAGGGTCACTCATACTTAGTTGCATAAGAACTCATCCTAGAACTCACAAGTTCAATAAAACAAGCAAGATATCATGATCACATCAAAAGCAACATCTTTTTACAGGCTAAACCATCCAAAAATATGCAAAGGAATTTACATGATCATATCATCATTAGCTTTCATTTGGCAATCTAAGATGGGAATTTCTAGTCCAAAACTACAAAACACAAAATCTTTTTGTTGTTTTCAACACAATTTTTCAAATTTTTATGGATTTTTTTGCAAAAATTTCTCTAAAACTGATGTCTCTCTATTTGGTGGTGTTTTCATATGTGATTTCCTTTGTAAATATGTTTCTTTTCCCCTTTTCTTGTGCGCTTTGTTCCTTTTTAGCCTAGTTCCCGCATTTCTATGAGATTCGGAGACTACGCACCTTTTATGTGTTTTGTAGGTAATTTGGCATGAATCGAGGATCAATTTGAAGGAGGGTCGAGACATGGAGCAAAGGCCGAGCTAAAGCGGGAAAGAGAGAAGCAAGCCATGAAGAAGAACAAGAGAAGCCAACTAAGAAGAAGGTGGAACGAAGTCAGGACCGAGTTGCGACAACGTCGGGCCCGACTTTGAAGTTTCCAACCTCGGACCGAGATGCACAGTACCTCGGGCCCGAGGTTCCTCCGTGTCGGGCCGAGTCGGTCACCGAACTACTTGGGCTCCAAGGCACGAATTTGTGGACTTCCACTTTTGCCCCTCATCTAATCTATAAAAGGCCCTCTTGTCTTCTAAGAAAGGGTTCCCTCACACACAAAAAAAAGGGGGGTTCCAAGGGAGCCAAGAGGATACTTGGAGAGCAAGGAGGAAGGAGAAGAGGAGGAAGAGAGAGAGAATCGGCCAAGAGAGAGGAAGGCTTGATAGGTTTTGTTGATTGTTTAGCTTTGATTTGCTTTGATCTTGTGGATTTGAAAACCCTTGATTTGAATTTGTGAATTGCTTTGGAATTGAATGAAACCTTGCTTTGTTTTGAGATTGATTATGATGATTGCTTTCTCTTTTGATTTGATTGCTTTCTTTGCTTGTCACATGGAGTAGATCTCCTTGATCTTGGGTTATGGGGGAAAACCCTAGCTAGGTTTAGGCTAGAAACCCCAATTCCATAGCCTTGAGTGTTTGATCTAAGGAACCCACTCTACATAGAGCTACAATTCCTTGCGAAAGTTGGGAATCAAGGCTTGAGATTGGCAAAGTAGCGAAAGTGAACATGTGTCAATCTCAAGAGCTTGCTTCGAAGGGGATTTCCCCATGGATCGAGGTGTAGATGTGGTTGGAACGAGGGCGAAAGCACTCGATCCTAGTCCGATCATCACTCATTGCTTGAATTGGGGTGGAAAAGCCTTAATCTACTAGGGAAGGAACCCAAAAGCCCAAGATCTACTTTTAAAATCTTTTAGTTCGACATCCCCAGCTACCTCGGGCCCGACTTACCCAATGTCGGTCCCGACTTCCTCTTGTCGCCAACCTCGGGCCCGACGTGACCTCAGTGTCGGTCCCGACTGTTTTCTTTGTTTTCCTTTGTTTTATGCTCTCCTTTCTAGCTTCCTAGTATCTAGGCACATCGATCGAGTAGACTTCTCGAGTGTTCGACACCCACCACGTACTACAACGGGGTCGGGTTATAAATTATATCTCTTGACCCTCGCATCCGAGAGCGATCAAAAGATTGGCGCCGTTGCCGGGGAAGTCTAAGTGCATTGAGTGCCAATTTGGTGAGTTTCTTGTGTTTTTGGTAGTGATTTGGGTGAGGGAATAGCCCAAACCCTTTGTTTGTTTTTGATTTGTTTTGGTTTGTGTTTTTGTTTCATAGGTGTATGCTAGCTCGTTCCTCCCGAGGAACACTTGAGCTTGAGTTTGTGAGTGATCCGGAAAGTATTCTCAAGGAATCCCGAAGAAGGAAAAGGATGGAGAATCAAGCTCTCCATGTTGATGAGGAGTTGGCTCAACTTAGGGCCGAAATGGCTAGATTGCAACTTTAGAGGGACAATCAAGAGGAGGTGGCAAGAAGAGAACGGGAGCAACGGATGAGAGCCGAGGCTCAACTCAACGCTCTACCCCGAAATGCACGCCAATACATGCATCCGGAGTTGAGGGTACCCGAGCCGGCTATTGTGCTTCCCGAGGTTGCCAAGAATTTTGAGATCAAGATGCAATTCATCTCCCTCATCAAGTGTGATCAATTCGAGGGCCGTCCACATGAGTGTCCCATAGAGCACGTCAAACGCTTTGTGGACATGTGTGAGACGATCTCTACCGACGAGGAGACATTGGAGTATGTGCTTCTAAAGGCGTTCAAATGGTCACTTGGGGGCAAGGCCGCACATTGGCTCGAGAGCCAAGCTCCTAGGTCAATCACAACTTGGAAGACACTCTATGATGCCTTCTTGATGAAGTTCTTCCCGCCCTCAAAGACAACTGAGTTAAGAAGAAAGATTGCAAGCTTTCAACAAGGTCCGAATGAGCCTCTCTTCGAAGCATGGGACCGTTTCAAGGAGATGTTGCGCCAATGTCCTACTCATGGCCAACAACCATATGTGCTTCAAGACATCTTTTTCCAAGGCATCAATCCGGTAACGAAGGACAAGCTCAATCTCCACACCGATTGTGGGTTCATAGACTTGACACCGGATCAAGCTTGGGAGCTACTTGACAAGCTATCCGATTATGAGGCCATGTATGGGGTGAGTCAAGCTAGCAAGGAGGTGAAAGTTCAAGGTGAAGGTGCAAGGAAGTTATATGATCCAAAGGGAGAAGACATTGATAGGGATGTGAAGCTCCAATTCCTTGAAGGTGAAGTGAGCAAGCTTAAGAGGCAAGTCCACTACTACAAGCAAAATGCTAGAGCTTGTGAGGAGTGTGCATCCTTTGCTCATGCTACACAAGTTTGTCCGAATGAGAGCCAAGTGCGCTTGGCCGAGCGAATTGAGGAGGCAAACTATGTTCGAGGAAATTTCGGTGGAAGAGGCAACTTCAACAATGGTGGCAATGGCCGGTGGAACAACGGTCAAGCTCAAAGCTACAACAACAACTTCAACCAAAACGAGCCGAGGGCGCCACCACCACCATATAGACCACCGGGATTCAATGAGTTGCAAACGTTTGCTCAAGAAATGAGAGATGGGTTCAAGGAGATGAGGACCCGATTCAATGAGTTTGGTGCATGGAGGAGGCAAGTCGACAATCAATTTGCTCAAATTGCGAATCAAGCCCCGAGAGAGAATGGAAGACTTCCGGGCCGACCCGAGGAGAATCCTCGAGCTCAAAACAATCAAAATGAAGTCCGGGCAATTGGATTGAGAAGTGGCCGAAACCTACCCGAGCCACACGTGCCTAAGAAGAGTGAAGAGAGTCGGACCAACTTACCCAGCAAGTCGGGTCCGACGTTCCCCGAAGTCGACCCAGCAAGAAGATTGACTCCTTCACCACGGACCGAGGTTGAGAGCAACTCGGGACCGACGTACACAGACCTCGATCCGACCCCTCTGTCCAGGACCGAGATTCACAACATCGGGCCCGACATGGTTCCCAAGTCGGTCCAACCAGAAAATGTTGCAATTGAAGTAGGGAAGTCCAAAGAAGTTGATCCAAGCAAGATTCAAGGTGCAACAATTCTTCCATATCCCTCGAAGAAGCCGAAAGATGTTGTTGAGAACAAGTTCAAGAGGTTTCTCAAACTCTTGCAAGGCTTGAACATCTCCATCCCGTTCACCGACGCATTGAGTGAGATGCCATCTTATGCCAAGTTTTTAAGGGAGATTTTGAGCAAGAAGAGGTCCATAGTGGAAATGCAAGATGAAGTCAAGACCTTGGAGTTACCACAAAAGCTAGGAGATCCCGGTCGTTTTGCTATAACCATTGGTGTGGGGTCTCAAAATTTCCAAGCCTTGTGTGATCTTGGAGCAAGCACGAGCATCATTCCTTACACCATATGGAAATCCACATCTATGGGTCTCATAGCTTCGGTCAACATGAGGTTAACGATAGCGGATGGGTCGTCCATCGAACCAATTGGTATCGTCGAGGATTATCCCGTTTGCATTGAAGGCCACTATGTCCCAATCGACTTTGTTGTAGTAGACATGATAGAAGTGCCGGGTGAACCGATCATACTAGGGAGACCTTTCCTTGCCACGGTTGGGGCAATCATTGATGTAAATAAGGGCCACTTGTCTCTTGACATTGGAGGAAGAGAAATTGAGTTTTTCTTTAGGCCAACTTCAAAAGGGACCGTACATAAGGAAGCTAAGATGATCCAAGTTCCTCTTGGATTGCAATGGGAAGCCATTTCTAAGAAGTCAAGGCCAAGGGAGCTTAGGTTGAAAGCTACCCCACCACCTAGAGAAATTGAGATAGAGCGCCAAGGTCTAGCCCTCAATATGATTGAGCATGAGCAATTGGAGGAAAGGATGTCTTACTTGGAAGTGTTCAAGGCCGAGAAAGAAGAAGTTCAAGCACCACCAGAACCATCTCAAGAACTCAAGGAGCTTCCAAAAGATTTGAGGTTGAGAGATGCCTTGATCTCGGCTCCAATAATGGCGGCACCCGATTGGAATCTTCCATTCGAGGTGATGTGTGATGCTAGTGATTTCGCCGTAGGGGCCGTCCTTGGGCAAAGGAAGGATGGAAAGTTGCATGCCATCTACTACGCAAGCAAAACTTTGGATGAAACTCAATGCAATTACACAACAACGGAGAAAGAGTTTCTTGCGATAGTGTTTGCATTTGAGAAATTCCGTTCATATCTTGTGGGATCAAGGGTGGTAGTCTTCACAGACCATGCGGCAATCAAATACCTCGTGAAGAAGAAAGATGCAAAGCCGAGGCTTCTAAGGTGGATGCTCCTTCTCCAAGAGTTTGACCATGAGATCAAGGACAAAACCGGTGCGGAAAATGTGGTAGCGGATCATCTATCCCGTTTGCCCATCGAGTACATGTTGGAGATGGAGGATGGTATGACTATAGATGATTCAAGAGCAGATGAAGTTCTCATGAGCGGAAAGGAGGAAAGGAAGGGTGGATCGACGAACCAAGTACGTCGGGCCCGAGTTTCAGAACATCGGACCGAAGGCAAGGCAAGTGCGAGTGAGTCGGGACCGAGGACTTCAACATTGAGCCCGAGTCACCTGTGTGTCTGCGAAGCTGGACCGGCGTCCAACCATGTCGGGCTCGGTACACTTCAATGTCGGTCCGTGGAAGAAAGTAAGTTTCCTAGCTCGATTTCCATTTCTTCTCGTTCTCAATTGATTGATTCTTTCTCTCCCACTGGCCTTCTTTCTATTAGTGTCGTAAGACGAGGGGTTTTCCCTTGGTTTGCGGATTTTGCTAACTTTGCCGTAGGGGGAGTGATCCCACCAAATTTGTCTTATCAAGCTAGGAAGAAATTCTTACATGATGCTAGACAATACTTTTGGGATGATCCATATCTCTACAAGGAAGGGCGTGATCAAATCTATAGACGGTGTGTGTCAAGTGAAGAGGTTGAGAGCATAATTCACCATTGCCACTCCTTCCCTACGGGAGGTCACGCTAAGAGTTCCAAAACCACCTCAAAAATTCTTCAATGTGGTTATTATTGGCCAACCATGTTCAAGGATGTGCATGATTATGTGAGGAAGTGTGAGGAGTGCCAAAGAGAGGGGAACCTATCAAGGAGGAATGAGACTCCTCAAACTGGCATTCTAGAAGTTGAGTTATTTGATGTATGGGGAATTGACTTCATGGGACCATTTCCCACATCGGGGCCTTACAAGTACATCTTGGTAGCCGTGGACTATGTTTCAAAATGGGTGGAGGCCATACCAACAAGAACCAATGATGCTAAGGTGGTGATGAAGTTTTTGAAAAGCAACATTTTTGCAAGGTTTGGTGTGCCTAGGGTTCTCATAAGTGATGGCGGACCTCATTTCATTGAGAGGTGCTTCGAAAATGTGTTGATTAAGTATGGGGTGTCTCATCGAGTTGCTACTCCTTATCATCCTCAAACAAGCGGGCAAGTCGAGGTGTCAAACCGTCAAATCAAGGCTATCTTGGAGAAGACCGTATCTCGATCAAGGAAAGATTGGGCCTCTAAGCTCGATGATGCACTATGGGCTTATAGAACCGCCTTCAAGACACCTTTGGGAACTACACCCTTCAATCTAGTTTATGGCAAGGCATGTCATCTTCCGGTAGAGCTTGAGCACAAGGCGAAATGGGCACTCAAAGAGATGAATTGGGATATCAACTTCGCCGGTGAGAAAAGGTTTCTAGAACTTCATGAGTTGGGGGAATTGAGGTTGAAGGCCTATGAGAACTCCAAGCTATACAAAGAGAAGACCAAGAAGTGGCATGATAGGAAGTTAATTCCAAAGACCTATAAAACCGGTGACAAGGTTCTCCTTTTCAATTCAAGGCTTAAACTTTTCCCCGGGAAGTTAAGGACTAGGTGGAGCGGACCATTTGTGGTCCACCGTATCTATGCTCATGGTGCGGTGGACTTGGTTGATGAACAAGGACATATTTTCAAAGTGAATGGTCATCGAGTGAAGAAGTTCTATGACAAGGACGGTCCAAACGAAGAAGTTAGAGCCTCATTGGCTCTCGTCCTCGCCGATTGATTCTATACATGCCATTGAAGAATAAGAAATTGTGAGCTTTTCATACTCTTCTCTCTTGCTTTTAAGTTTTGATTTCCTTGTTTGATGGGGACATCAAAATTTTTAAGTATGGGGTGGGGGTAAGTGTGTTCATGATTTCACTTGTTTATGTTTGTTTATTATTTTGAGGATATTTAGTTTGTGTTTCTAGTTTGTATTTGGGATGTTTGCTTATTGGTTTGTGGAATGACATGGATGATTAATTTGGTCTAGAATGGATGAGTTTTTGGTTTTAGAGAAATTTTTGCAAAAAAATCCAAAAAAAAAAATGAAAAATTGTGTTAAAAACAACAAAAAGATTTTGTATTTTGTA